>JAHRHZ010000020.1:49071011-49081415 GCA_024137785.1 Ginglymostoma cirratum
TGATGCTGCTTGACCTGCTGTGTTCATCCAGCCCCATGCTTGTTATCCAACATTTGGAATGTTCTGAGACAGACATCTCTTACTTAATTTTTCTTGGTGCCATGTCGCTGTAATTGGCTTCCAGTCAGACACCTGCAGTTGATGGTGGTGCCTTGTTAATGTTACTACTGACTGATTATTTAGAGGCCCATACTTCTGCTATAAGCATTCATAAAAATGTGCATTTGAAGGCTAGTCTCAGTAAACTACGAAATTATTCTAGATTGTCACAGAAGATCATCTAGTTCACCAATGGCCTTTCGGGAAGGAAATCTGTCATCTTATCTGCTCTGGCATGTATGTGACTCCAATCACACAACAACTCTAAACTGGTCTTTGAAGTGGCCCAGTAAGCCACTCTGATCAAAGGAAATTGGACTGGGCACAGTGACATCCATATCCCATGAAATTAGAAAAATCCGCCAGATCTAAGTCGTTTACTCTCTGAGTGTTGTAGCATGCACTGACAGGATTCTTTGGATTGTGCAATGATGTTTGTGTTACAAAATAGAAAATCACGTGCAAAGTACAGTGTGTACTCTTGTTTGTGTGTTGTCTTGAGCAACAACAAGTAGGGGTTTGGAGGTTATAGTATTTGAAACATATAGTGATATTGACAGAATTGTGTGTTTCAGTACAAAGCAATAGCCCTGATAGTAACTCTTAACAATTAAAAAAGATTGCGTAAACTCATTGACTATTACTGTTACCCATCCTATATCTTTTATTTTCCTTTGAAAAGTTCTTTATATGTTGTACAACCAACAATCTCAAATTACAAAGCATTGAAAAATAGTACCAGGCAAATATAGAAAGCTATACTTAAAGAAGAGCAACTGTTCAAGGAGAATGAACAGTAATTTTCAATGTAGAGGAGGCAACTGCAGGAGTGAGGTAATGACCCCAGGGGAATCCAAGCTGACATTGTCTCACTCAAGCACAGCAAGGTGAGTCAGCATGAGAGAAGTCGCGGGAGGTTGAGAGGTCACCTTATTGAAGTTTATAAAATCATGAGGAATATAGATAGGGTTAATGGCAGGTGTCTTTTCCCGTTGATGGGGGATTTCAAGACTAGGGGGCACATATTTAAGGTGAGTAGAGAGGGATTTTGAAAAAAGCGTGAGGGGCAATGTTTTTTACACGGAGGGTGGTTTTGCATATGGAATGAACTTCCTGAGGAAATAGTGGATGTGGGCACCATTTACAACATTCAAAAGATGTTTGGATATGTACATGAATAGGAAAAGTTTGGAGGGATATGAGCCAGGAGCAGGCAGATGGGACTAGTTAAATTTGAGATTATGTCTGGTGTGGACGGGTTGGACCGAAGGGTCCGTTTCCGTGCTGTATGACTCTTAAGTCAAATCAAATCTTGTCTTTGCACTAAAATATATGTTCAGCGACATGCACAGGTTCATAATTGAAAACAGAAGATCTCACTGATCAATTCTCCCTGATATTGTTGGGGTTGCTGAGGTGAATTATTTTCCCCACAGATGCTCAATGAGCTGAGTACTAATCTGTAGGTGATTCTGGACTCTTGTTCTGCGTAGGTTATGGTCATTGAGCCAATTGGCCATTTTACAAAGATTTCTTAATCTACGTGCAGGAGTGGGTCATTTGGTCCTTTGAGTCTACTCCATCATTCAACATGATAGTAGCTGATCCTCAATGCTATACTCCTACTTTCTCCCTACATTCCTTGATGCCTTTAACATCTAAAAAAATTGTCAGTCTCTTTCTTGAGTCTATTCAATGATTTGGCCTACAAAGCCTTCTGTGGTACCGCGAGTATACAATAATAGGAAACTTGTTTTTGTCACATATCGACTATGTTAAAGTTCTTTTTAATGCCTTTGTTTCAGATGCAGTCTGTTGAGGATCCAGAGCCAAAAGGAATGTTTGAATGCAGTTTGTGTAGTCTCAGAGCTCCATACAGCTACCATGGACAAAAGCCACCAAATGCACGGTCTCTTGTGTTAGTGATTTCTGATGTTTATAACAACATTGCACACATCAGCAGACAGTACAAATTCCCTAGTGCCTATTTATAGAATCATAGAGACTTGGTGGCCACGTGGTTCATTTGCGCACTGTTTAATGGAACGGTCATGCTTAACTCCAATGCCTATATTTAAAGTATACCATCATTATTTCAACTTTATGGCCTGAGATTTCCTCTACATTTACAACCAGATGTACTTGTAATTTGGATGCAATATACATAGGTGTAGTGATTGTCAGATAGGTGGACCTTGTAGAATATGAGTTCCCAGATTAGGACTGTTAATCTGGTCTAGTCAGGGAGCTCTGGCTGACAGGTAAGAACAGGAGTGTCAGACATCCTGTACACTCTGAGCTGGCTCTGAATGAGTTGGATCAGTTGTCAAGCGTTCTCCGCATGTAAATAAAAGGTGTCTTTGGTAATGGGATACTGGCCTCTATGGAGTTATTTCAGTGGCGACATGAGAAAAGCATGCTCCTGAGGAAACTCACGCGCAACACTTGTCCTTGAAGTGGGCATAAGCACTTCTGGGATTTTGCCTTTCATTGGGAAGCTTGGCTTGTTTGATCCTGCCATCAAAGACTGGACCCAGTAAGTGGAAAGAATGCATTATTTTTTCTGGGCAAATGACATCGGGGCAGATTACAAACAAAGAATAGTTCTTCTGACTGCTTGTGGACACATAGCATTTTTGGTTATTAGGAGTCTAACTTTCCCAGAGGCACCAGATACTAAAACCTTTCAAGAGTTGATGGATATAGTTAAGGAATATTATGACCCCAGGACTCCTCTAATTCTGAAATGCTGTCAATTTTACTCAACAATTCAAGAACCATGAGAATCCATATCAGGATTTCTGACTAGGTTAAGACTGGCAGAGGCATGTGACTTTAGTTTAACCCTTAATGAGATGCTGAGAGACTGTTCAATATGTGGGATTACTGTTGTAACTGTGCAAAAGCACCTACTGGCTGAAGCCCAATTGGTCTTCAAACAGGCACTAAAACAGGACAGCATATTATTATTGGGACCATGAGTGATTGTTCCAAGCAAAGGTCACTGCCAGATACTGGGTGAACTCCACCAGGGTCGTCAGGAGTTTCTAAAATGAAGATATTAGCAAGAAGTAATGTCTGGTGGCCAAGATTGGATGCAGACATAGCCGCGTTGGTAGTAGTGCAGAGTGCCAACAAGGTCAAAATTTACTGCCAGCAGCTCCCCGGCATTCATAGGAATGGCTGGTTACACTCCGGACTCGGTTACATGTCAGCTATGCAGGTCTTTTCATGGGCTCAGTGTTCTTAGTCGTTGTGGACACCCACTCTAAAGTGGCTGAATGTGCATAGAGTTCATTAATCAAATGCGGGAATGACGATAGAGAAACTGCGCACATTGTTTGCAATACATGGATTCCTAGAAGTGTTGATCGCAAATATTGAGCCATTATGTACAAGCAGGGAATTTGAGTGTTTCCTAAAGTTGAGCAGTATTTGACGTTTAAGTACAGTTCTGTACCATCCATCATCCAATGGCCTGGCAGAAAGAGCAGTCCAAACTTGGAAGGGAGGTTTAAAGAAACAGCCTACAGCTTCACTAGGTATCAAACTGCCCCAGTTCCTTTTTGATTAGAGGATTACCCCCTAATGCAACTACAGAGATAACTCCAGTAGAGTTGCTAATGGGGAGAAGAATCCACACGAGGTTATACCTGATCTTCCTGGACCTGGGGAAGAGTGAAACGGCTTCAGGAAGGCCAGTTGCTTCCTCTAAACAAGAGAGACAGTTTACTTCAGGGGACAAAGTTTGGTGCCAGAACCACAGAAAAGACCCTGCGTGGGTAAGAGGCATGGCTGACGCGACGTCAGGTCCAGTGACGTATAAAGTTGGATAGGTGCAACGATTCTGTTAACCACGTGGACCATGTTACTGCTGCAGACTCGCAAACAAGACATGCCCGGCTCCTGACAGCCCATCCAACTGTTCCAGTGGGCGTGGGTTCTCCCTCTCCGTCAAGTGTTGGAGATATCTTGGAACCTGAGATGGACACAGCGGATGTTGCAGCCTCAACACCATTGCCGCCTGAAGAAGGCAATGAATTTCTTCCTAGATATGCTGGGAGCAAGAGGCAAGCTGCTATGGCCACCCGTATCAGAGATCGAGTTGGAGGAACCTGAGCCGGTGCTCAAAGACGCCAGGAGGAGATACAAAAAAAGAACCAACCTATGTCCTCGGACTCAGAGATGGAAAGGATGTCATGAATGTCACAAGGTCAGGCAAATGGACCTTATAGAATCTGAGTTCCCTGATTGGGTTGTTAATCTGGTCCAATCAGGGAGCTCGGGCTGACAGAAAGGAACAGCAGTGTCAGAGGTTCTGTTGACTCTAAGAGCTGGCTCAGAGGAAGCTAGATCAATGTTAAGGACTCTCTACATATAAATAATGAGTGATTGGGTGACAGGATACCAGACTCTGGAGTTATTTCAATTGGTAGCTTTTTGGGCATATACAGGTAACTCACATAATTACAATAAGCCCTGAGTTATCTTGATCTTTTATGTCTATCCATCAAACTCTCTGTTTAATTACAACCATCACCCACGAAATTGGGCATACCCCAACTCTTAGATGGGAGTATCTTAACTGCACTTGTTCAGTGGAATCTCAACATTTTCAGGTGCATCGTGAAACGAAGTTAATTTTCAGGTCTTAATTGCAACACTGCTGTTCTTCACAGAAGCCCCTCAATGGGTTAGCTTTATATTCATTTTAAGTTCTGTACTACTGTGATGATATTGGGAAGAATGCTTGGGTGTATCTTAACACAGGAAAACCGAGGGAGAAATTTTGTGCATTTTCAGGTCTGACTTGGGTGTTGTAGCTAAGGATGAAGCTTCAGGCCTTTTCTTAAACTATAACGATATTTAGACTCCAAGGATTAAATTACAAAGAAAGGTTTCATAGGGAAGGATTATATTTCCTGCAATTTTGATATAAAGGGATAACTTGATCAAAGCATTTGAGATATTAAGGGAAACTGACAGGAAGTGTAGGGAAAATTAATTATGTTGTTAGGGAATCTTGGACCAAGGAACATAGCTTAAAGACTAGCATCAAGTCTTTAAAGACTGAATCAAGTGAATACATCTATGTGGAAAAGTTGGTAGAGGTTTGAACCCTGTCCTGCAAATGGCAATTGTTGCTAGCCCAATTGTTAATTTTAGATCTGAGAATGGATAGATTTTTGTCAGCCAAAGTTACTAAGCAAAATGGGGCAGTTGAGTTAGGCCAGAGATCCACTGTAAATTCATTTAATGAAAAAACAAGCTCACAGGGCTAAATGGCCTACTGTTTCTCTATTGAATCATGAATGTAGAGATAAAAGATTCTTCTACAAAAACCCCTGGATCACTCATTAGATTGCCAGGAAATGTTCATGCCACCTTTAGAAATCTTCTAATAGTTAGTTGGTTCTGCAGTAGAATATATCATGTGCCTTGGTGTTTTATGATGGCAGATAAATAAGTCAATTATCCATCCAGAGTGATAAAACACTTCATTGAAATAAAACAACCTGACAGACTTCTCACATTTAAGAAAAGATTCTTTGCAGAACTATATGTATCTTTGTACATAACATGTGGAATCTACATGGTCTTATTTGATGTGTCAAGATATTACAGTTAGTTTTAAACAGAGATATAGTCCTTCAGAGTAGAGAGGTATTTGCCTTTATTAATTTTGTCATCAATCCTTCATTTAAGTCAGAAATTCAAAACTTCCAGTAACATCAGATTGAGAGTTGTTCTGATTCAGGACTGCTTTTGTACATTGCTCGAGTCCTCCCATTTTCATTAAATTAATTCGGCATTCATTGTATGGAAACCTAATCTTTCACTGCTCCATTTTGATTTTACTAGGGTCTGAAAAATGGTGAAAACCCACATTCCCACACTCCACCCTCTATAGAAAATACATAACTTATTGCCATCTTCCCTGTCTTGAAAACGTAGAGCTCACTAAATGAAAAGTAAATTGTTATTGTTGAATAAATTGGAAAGTTTTTCTGTGCAAGGGACTCTTAGACCACGGACTACACAGATTCAATGTCAATTTGGTTTGTAATTTATTTTTCTTTTTAGTTTATTGTTGGAGTTGCCACAGTTCATTAGCCAAATATATAGAAGCACAACTGCTATTGGAGATCAACTTTGAAATTACTAAGAAATTATGACATTAGTAGAATAGATGCTGGAGTTTAGCCATCTATTCCACACTATTCGTATAAATAGATTTTCTTTTCACAGACTCTTAGAGGAATGCTATACCATGAATGATCCGTTCACACCTCAAAGGGACACATTCCTGATTCTTGGCTCCCACTGTTGTCTGTGCAACGCTGTTGTGTGTGTTGGTCAGGTACGTGTGCCACATAATTGATCATGTATCAGTACTTTTGTGGGAAAAAACACAGCTCAGAAACAAAGTAAGTAGACCACAGTTTGCCCTGAATCTTACTCTTGGTTCTATTGCTAAGGCAGGTAAGACTGAAGTCATTCCTTTCTACTTCCTCCTTTGCTTGTTCTGCACAGCCTTACTCAGTTGTGTCAAAGAGCCATCCACAGTTTGTCCTGCTGCCATTCCTTTAAAATCCCTAAGTTGTTTTCACTGTGCCTCTCTCTCTTAGGCTTTGCTTTGACCTGTTCTCTGCTATGCTTTGCTTTCCCGACCTTTGCACTGGGACTTGGCTTACACAATTTTGTTGTGCCTTCTCTTGTTGAGGCATTGCTCACTATTTTTGAAGCTTCTCAATTCTGTATTTCTGTGATCTTCCTACCGCTGTCTGACTTGATATTGCTTCCATTATCTTGATTTGCTTGCTGTCCCCATTGGACCACCTCTCTCTCATCTTACCTTAATTTGGTTCGAACTTACAAGCATCCTCCTTTGTCTGTTTCTTCTTGAGACCTGATATTGAATCAACATACCCCATACCCTTTTAGATACCTCTAATTCTCAAAATCTTAACTATTACTCCTTTAATTCTTTCTGATGCATTGTAAAGTAGAAGTTACAATTTGAAGCACTGAGAAGGATGCACATGGTTGGCATATGGTATTGCATCAAGGAACAACAGTTAAGGAAGTTTGAAGAGTAATATAGAGAAAATAAATTCCACGAATGGAGACGGAGATTTGATGGAGACTGTGTTGGTGAGGAGCTTAGGATGACAAACGTAACTATGCATTTCAAAAACCTTTTAACCATATTTTTCTTCCCTTTTTAATAATCTTCTTAGGAATGTAGCCTGTTTTATACAAAGCGATTCTGCATCCCCTGTGTGAAGAAGCATATAGCTGAATTTCCTGAAGAGATTCAGCTGGACCTACAGAAGAAAAAGCAGTAACAAACCTCAAGCCTTCAGGTGAATGCAGCAAAGAGTCAGCTTTAACATGAAAATAAGGGAGTTAAATATTCACAATAACCTGGACTTGAAAGAGGTTTTCTTTCTATATGTAAAGTTAAGGGCAATAGTTTATTCATAATTTAACTGCCTGCCACTTCTTTTGGAAACACTTGCTATAACAAGGGGAAGCTCAGCCGATGTTTCTTATATGGAGTACAATGTACTGGCGTCAGCTGCAGAAATCATGTTTTACATTTTTGCATTTAAGGGCTAATAGCTCTGCAGTGATTCAAATTGATATACGAGAGGAGAAAAGATTATTGTATTCCTCTGTCACCTTTTCAGAGATACAAGGAAACTTTGTCAATTGTTAAAATATTTCACAATATCGAAAAGTCTTCTTTCTGCTCATCGTCCCTTCCCTAGGCCGCGCATCACCAGACGAGCAAGAAAAAGACCCCATTCACTGATTTCCATCTTTATTTTGACAAGAGTACCCATTGCTTTTGTTGTGTACATATTCCTGACTGAACTGCTCCTATCAGGGACTCTGTGTAGTAATGCCTTTGTGAACACTATTACTATTGCAGTGGCAAAAGCATGTTGGAGCAAACGTGTCACCAAAGTCTCTTTAAATAAATACATCTCATACTTGCAACATCTGGGAAAATTGATAAAGCTTGCAGCCCTGAAAATTATATATTCATTTGATGATAATTAGACTTCGGTATCCAAAAATGTGGTATCTGAAGATTTGAAGCTAATCGCAGTGCTTGATCTCATGCTATTTACTGGTTTGGTCCTCCTCATTATTTCTGAGCTCATTTTGTGAAATAAATTTAACGTAATTGAAGTCCCTTTGCGCTTCATAGGACTCTTCTTTGACATAGGAAATAAGGTAACAACAGTTGGATAAAGAGTTTTAAAATTTTTTGAGGAACATGAGATAGAGGGACAGGAGTTTAGGGAGGGTTTTTGAGGTAAGGGCCTCAGTGAAGTCATTGTCCCTTTCTTCACCCTAAGATGTTCCATTATTTCAAGGGTGAAAGTAGGCAAACATGCTGATGGATGGATTATGTCCTCAAGTCTCACACTGAAGTTGTGAAAATTTCAAGTTTTCTGCTGCTGATTAACTTCCTCTTGCTTTGTTTCTTTTTGAGTTAATTTGACTAAAATACTTACTTATTTCTAAACATTGGTTTTCGTTTTCTTGAATTCCGCATTTGCTATTCTTTATTTTCTTCCCACATCTCGCGTTGCACCACATCTTCCACAGCCCCACCTCCACCATTTGAAGATCCATCGCTTATGGAAGCGCAAGTATATTTAACACGAGAGTGAATGTGGTAGTTAAACCTCTTAAAGGTTCAGCCAGTTCAGAAGTTTTGCTTTGTACATTTACAAATTCCTAAGCTCATGGCCAGATTTATCCAGCGTTTAAACTGTTCCATAAACTATGGCATCAGCAGTAGCCTGTAATTGCTTTAAAATTTCAGGAAATACAGTCACACTTTCCACTGTGCGTTTCAGGCTTGAGATTATAAAACTTTAGGTCTAACATAGCCTTTTATTTAAGGTTCTTGCCAAGATTTGTAGCTCAGGTTGTGGATGAGGTTGTTGACTTGCTGCGGGAGGTTGCTGATTATTGTACAAACATTTCGTCACCACGTGAGGTAACATCATCAGTGCGGCCTCCGATGAAGCAATGTTGTTCTACTCCACTTGGTATTTATATGATCCGGTCTGTTAAGTTGGTTTGTGTCATATCTGGCTCTGTTCTGCATGGGTTTGTATATGGGGTCCAATTCCACAATGAAGGCCATCAATTTGACTGGGTCAATGTGACCATCTTAACTCAAGCTAACCGCAGACACGCAAGGGAATTCCTAGAGGCCTAGTTTTCAACCTGTAATGCAATCAACAAACAACACCAAGAGGACACAGTACGCCTCAATGCACTGGCCACACTATCCTATATCAAGAATATATCAGAACTGACAACGAGACTCCTGCAACCACTAAAAATCTTGGTAGCGCACAAACCTACAGCCACACTGTGACAAACACAAGGACCAAAGATGCCATACCCATTGGCATGCAGGATCAATGGAGTTTACAAAATGCCATGCAATGACTGCAACAAACATTACATCAGCCAGAAGGAAACTAGCCATTAAGATACATGAACACCAGCTAGCAGCAAAACAACACGACAAACTTTCGGTCATCTCAGTGCACTCAGCCAATGAATGCCGTTAACCTAACTGGGACACCGTGACCATGTTAGCTCAAGCCAACCACAGACATGCACAGGAATTCCTAGAGGCCTCGTTTTCAACCCATAATGCAATCAACAAATGTGGAATTAGACCCTATATATAAACCCATGCAGAACAGAACTGGAAATGACACAACCCAACTTAACGGACCAGTTCACGTCAATACCAAACGGAGTAGAACAACATTGCTTCATCAGAGGCCTCACTGATGATGTTACTTAGCATGGTGACAAAATGTCTGTAAGATAACCAGCCAGTTTGGCAAGCAAGCCGGTAGCTTCGTAGCTTTTTATTTAGGTAGTAGGTCTACTAATACAAATCTTTTCATAGCTGTAAGTTGAAGTATGGTCAATAGCAACTCAGTTTAAACCATTGTTCTTAGGTTTACAATGTTCCAGAGATTGTGACTCAAGTCTTAATTGCAAACAGTTCAAAGTAGGGGAGGTGATGGTCTAGTGATATTATTGCTGGACTGTTAACCCAGAGACCCAGGTAATGTTCTGGGGACCCAGATTTGAATCCTGCCATGGCAGACAAGGGAATTTGAATTCAATAAATTGTATCAGAGATAAAAGGTACTGCAGATGCTGGAGAATCCGAGATAACAAGCATGGGGCTGGATGAACACAGCAGGTCAAGCAGCATCATAGGAGCAGGAAAAGTTTTCCTGCTCCTAT
>JAHRHZ010000020.1:49086415-49198792 GCA_024137785.1 Ginglymostoma cirratum
CCTTCCTGCTCCTCTGATGCTGCTTGGCCTGCTGTGTTCATCCAGCTCTACACCTTGTTAGCCCAAATTTAAACTTTAAGGTGTAATTGCAGTGCATACCATTAGGTGGCAACAATGCCACTCCATATTGAGCAACTTTATCTCCCGTTCAGGGACCCTGCAACTTTCAGGACTCAATATCAAATTCAACCATTTTACAATTTGAACTACTTCCTCTGTCCTTCACCTACCTCTATACTCTAGGTCCTGTTATGACATTGGCTGCTTTTAGCACAATCAAACCCTTGTCATCTACTTAAGAGTCCCTGGTATCTGCATCTTTCTCCCTGGTTTAGTTTTAGTCATCCCTTTGCCTGTCTCTCTAGTTCTCTGGGCTCTATCTCCACCAATTCTTTTGCTCTTTTTCCCCTCACCCAACCCCTCTGTCTCCGGCATTTAAAATACCTTTTCCTAGCTACTGTCAGTTGTGAAGAAGGGTTGCTGTTAACTCTGCTTTCTCCCCACACATCCTGCCAGATCTGCTGAGTTTCTATGTCTGTTGTTATTTCAGATTTCCAGCATCCGTAGTTTTATTTCCATATTTTTGTTGTTTGATTTCCCCATATCGCTCATCGGTGGAGCTGAAGTCCTCCAAAGCTACAGTAGAGCTGTAAATAATATACAATTGTGCCAGGAAATAGCTTGCTATCTGCTAACTTGAATATATACAATTTGAAAATCTTGTATTTACTTAGGATATGGGCTTGGCTGACAAAGCTGGTACTATTGCCAATTCCAAGTAATTGCCCAGAGCAATTTGACACAACTTGATTACTTGGGCAGACATTTAAAAAGACAGGAGAGTTAACTACTTTGGTTTGAACTGAAATCCAGAGCTCTGAAGAAGAGTCATATCAGATTCAAAACTCTAACTCTGTTTCTCTACAGATATTGCCAGACTTGCTGAGTTTCTCCAGCATTCTCTGTGTTTGTTTTAACATCAGTTGATCAATGACCTTGCCTCAAAATGAGGTCAGAAGTGGGGATGTTCACTGATGTTTGCACTATGTTCAGTACTGTTTGAACTGCAGAGGTGTGGAAGGAGACTGTGCCCATAGGCAATAAGACCCACAAAACATCCAGGCTTGGGCATATAAGTGCCAAGTAACAATCACACAGCCAGATAATGACTATCTCTAACAAGAGAGAGTAAATTGTACAAATTGTAAATTGTAACTGTCTCCCCTCGACATTCAATGGCATTTCCATTACTGAATTCCCCCATCCTTTCAACCGCCTGGGGCTTACAATTGACCAAAATTGAGCTGGACCAGCCATGTAAGTACATATAAAAATATGTCAGAGGCTGGAATCATATAGCAGGTAACTCACCTCAGGTGTCTTCAAAGCCTGTAACTACCTACAAGGAATAAATCAGGAGTTTGGTGAAATACTTGCCTGAATGAGTGCAGTCCCAGCAGTACTTGAGAAACTTGACACTGGGATCAAGCAGCCAAATAGATTGGCACCCCATCCACCAGTTTCAAAATTCACACCCTCCATTGATGCAAAGTTTCAACAGTGTATGCCATTTACAAGGGCACTACACCAACTCACCAAGGCATTAATAGCCTTGCATTCCACACCATCTAGAAGGAAAGGGCAGCAGATACGTAATAATGCCTTTCCAGCCACAAACCATCCTGACTTGAAACTATATGGATGTTCCTCAATGTCACTGGGTTGAGATCCTGAAATCCTCTTCCTAGTGGCACTGTGGGTGTACCTATAATATGTGGGCTCACTATCCCCTCCACTAGATCAATTAGGGATTGGGAATAAATACTGGCCTGGTTGACAATGCGCAAATGCCTTGAATGATTTTTATTTTAAAAAACGACTTATACTAAAATGAATGTCAGCTTTCTTGAATTCTTGAAGAATTCTTGAAGAAATGGAAATTGTTTAACACGTAATTTTATTACAAAGAAAATTAGTTTTTTTGTCACTACTTTTCATAATTAGTAACTGATCCAAATATACTTATAGAATATGTCCTTTTGATCTCTCATCATTTAATCAGAGTTTAATTGTTAAGAATTTGAACACTGGATAAGCCATCAGCTCCACTGAAGAATGGAATCAATGGTCAGTCCATGACTAAGACTAAAATTTTGACTGGAGATTACAAGAATGTAAGTGTTTCAAAATCTTTGCTACTAGATTTGCTTTGATAATTAACAATGTATATCTGTGCACTGCAGTGCAACCTGTATATGGAAGTAGTTATATTTAAACAGCACCCTCATTATTTCATCTTGTTCCAAAGTGCTTTAAGCTAATGGGGTACATTTGAAGTGCGGTTGTTGACGTGGAGGTAAAGGTGGCAGTTAATTTGCAAACAGCAGTTTCCCACCAATAGCAATGTGACAAACCTAGGTAATTTTTTTTTGGTGATGTTAGGTAAAAATTGGTCCAAAAGTTTATATTGGATAACAATTTTAATAGATTCAAACCACAACAAGCAAGAAATTAAGAGTGTTGGAATCATGTCAGTTTTTGATGACCTGACAAAGGAGCAACTCTCAAAATAAACGTGTTGGACTATAATCCTGTGACTTCTGACTTTGTCCACCCTAGTCCAACACTAGCACCTCCACATCATAATATAAATTCACTCCTCTCTGAGTATGCCTTAAGCTGCCCACATGTATCTGAACACAGGGAACGTTGATCAAATAGAGAACCCTCGTTACTCTATTCCAATGATCTTGTTGTTTGTTCCTCCAAATGAGGTTTTCCTCATTCTAGGAGATAAATACAACCACACTGGCACCCTTGGAATTATTAACAGAGTCATTGTACAGCAGAAAAGATTATGTACAGTTAGAATTTTTTTCATTATTATTCTCCTTCATAATGTCAAGGTGCATTTCCTGTGCTGAAACTCAATTTGAGATAATCCTTTTGTCCTCGTCATTTATGGCAATTTGTTACCAGAGCCTTTTGATCAGCTTCCAATGCGACAGCTTCAGGCTGACCACTAACTTGATGAAAATTAAAGACTTACAAATTGCTTCAAGGTGCTATGGGAAAAAAGGACGTGAAATTTGTTTTGTTTTCAGATCTGGTAGTGCTGCCATCAAACATATTTTACAAAGATCTACAGGATATCAAATAAAAAGGATAGTTAATTTTAAATAGGACATGAATGGCTTTTTTTTTGTTACTCTAAAGGTAGTAAGGGACATTGGGTACGTAGATCAAACATGAACTCATTGAATGGTGGAACTAGTTTGAGGTGTCAAATTGCCTACTTCTGTTCCTACGTTTGCCGATTGGGAATCACATCATTTTAGGTAGCTCACAACCAATCATTGCAGGAGATTTGTACTTACCCAGACTTTGACTGGGAAGAGAAAAGTAAAAGCTATTGTAAAAAACAGCGATAAAGTCTTCAATTATAAAAGGTTGACTGGTTTTTGACCCTGAGTATAGGAAGTTCAATATTTAGCAATGACCAAGACCCTGAAACAAGTGGACTTCAGCCATTCATATCCCATGATAATAGGTAAACTCAAAGTACACTGTTCAATGTCACTGGGCAATATAATATTTGCACAAACATAGATAAGGAGGAATTCAAATAAAGCAACCACAGAATGTGGTAGAACCATACGGAAGGAAACAGTTTGTTTCTATACTTGCAATTACAGGTTGATTTTCCAATGTCACAGAAAATTGACAGATGTGCCATTTGAACTACGTATTCAGATCTTGAGGAGGCTGCAGTACAACCTCGAAATAACATGCCTAGTGACCACACAAACTCATTCTCCTATCGCTGGCTGTGTATATGCAAAGGTGTTTGATTAACCATGTTACAGTGCTCAAGTTCATGAAGCACACCTTTCATATGGATTGTAGTAATAAATTGTAATGACACCTATCCCTTTATCTCATTGCATATGAAAATAACTGGCAGAGGTATAACAACAGCATCAACAAGTCAATGCAGTTTGTTGTGTGCAAGTGTGTAAAGGTTTGAAAGGGTTAGTACCAAAGAGTGCTTTAATCACTGCCCACTATGGTGATGTGATTTTACTTGAGGGCACAGTATCTTAAAGTCACAGAGAAGTGAGACCTAGCATTCAAGTCTTCCTCAGTCTCTGTAATGATGTCCATCATGTTAATGTAACATGTCACTAGTTGTGAACGTGCAATAAACTACTTGTTCAATTCAAAAGCATCTTCCGGGGAGACCAATAAGTGGTGTGCTCTACCATTTGAGACCAAACAGACTTTGTAGATTTCTAAGCTTAAGAAAGGAAGGTGGTAGCAAACCTACCATATAGTGATGTGCAGATTCGGTTCAGCTAAACATATAACATGGTGAGCAGTGTGTGGTGCCCATTTAGCTGCCTCGTGCCACATGCTGGCAACTGTAAATGTCTAAACTTTTTCCAGTATCTTCAGACTCTGCTTCAAGTCACCTACGCTTGCAGTCAACAACAGGAAAGAGCTCCACATTAAAGAATTTCTACAGAACTGGACGAAGTTCTGAGGAAGGGTCACCGGACCCGAAACGTTAACTCTGATTTTTTTCTTCATAGATGCTGCCAGACCTGCTGAACTTTTTCAGCAACTTCTGTTTTTGTTCCTGTAGATCCCTAAGCTGAAAAGAGGATTTTTAGATGAACATACAAAAAATAGTGGCCAAACAATGTTTTGTTCTGGACAGGGACAGAAATCCTCTTTGAAGTGCCAACTATTTCTCAGCAATATTTAGTGGTGACAGTATTAACTCCATAGAACCCATTTTGATTATTGACAACAGGAACGTGGTAACTGTTGAAGTGGCCCTCTTAATTTTAAAGTGTGACGTCAGACAC
Organism: Ginglymostoma cirratum; assembly: GCA_024137785.1. Taxonomy (NCBI): domain Eukaryota; kingdom Metazoa; phylum Chordata; class Chondrichthyes; order Orectolobiformes; family Ginglymostomatidae; genus Ginglymostoma; species Ginglymostoma cirratum. The sequence goes on from JAHRHZ010000020.1 coordinate 49,091,287, forward strand.
CAAACAAATGTCCTGCAACAGTTCCCCAGATGAGGTCCTGTGGCCAACAGCTAGGTAATTTGCAAACTGGGATGATGGGCAAGATGCAGTCGTGATTTGAAAAATAGAGCTCCTAGAGTAGCAGCAGCCCAGATTATTTCTCAAATCTTGGAGGTGCAAAATAACTTAACACATGCCATTAATGGGCTTCTTCAGTTGCATTAACCTGGGAAGAACACGTTCCAATGAAACTAGTGTTACTGCAATTCAGAAGTCACAGTATATCCCTATAACAAGCAGTCCCATCTCAGGATCCCTCATTTGCACTCACAATCTCCGATTAAGGGCAATTTTTAATTTATGTCCTACAGCAGAGCCAAAGAGAAATAGAAGTGCTCCCTCATAAACTACCGTCTTAGTTATTGCTCCCTCATCTCCCTTGGTTACCATCTAATGCCCTTCGTGGTCAATGATTACATCCAATAGTCCAAAGTATGGCTTTCTACAGGTATGACAAGTCATGTTAACTCAATCTAAAGATGTAGAGAACTTGAGTTACAGAATCAGAGACTTTTTTTGTTCAGGCCATCCAATCCAATAATCAGACAAAAGCTGGGAAATCAGATAGCATTCATAATTTGGATATGATCTGAATTCTGTGCTGCTGCTGCACAGAAGGTTGGTTTCACAAGGATGGACAACTGGCCTGACACCCTCAAATTGTTTGTAACATAGAGTCACAGAGATATACAGCAAGGAAACAGATCCTTCGACCCAACTCGTCTACGCCCACCAGATGTCCTAAAAAGTCTCATTTTCCAGCATTAGGTCCATATCCCTCTAAACCCTTCGTATTTATATAACCACTCAAATGCCTTTTAAATGTTGTAATTGTACCAAACTCCACCACTTCCTCTGGCAGCTCATTTCAAACACACACCACCTTCTGCATGAAAAATTTACCCCTAAGGTCCCTTTTAAATCTTCCCCCTTAAACCTATGCCCTCTAGTTGTGGACTCCTCCACCCCAGGGAAAAGATCTTGTCTATTTACTCTATCCATGCCCCTCATGATTTTATAAAACTCTCTAAAGTTACCCCTCAGTGTCCAACACTCCAGAGAAAATAGCCCCAGTCTATTCAGCCTCTCCTTAGACCTCAAACGCTTCAACCCTGACAACATCCTTGTAAATCTTTTCTGAAACCTTTCAAGTTTCACAACATTCTTCCAAAGCAGGGAGGCCAGAATTGCATGCAGTATTCCAATAGTGGCCAAGCCAATGTACAGCTGCAACATATCCTCCTAACTCCTATATTCAATGCACTGACCAATTAGGGCAAGCATATCAAATGCCTTCTTAACTATCCTAGACACCTGCAACTCCACCTTCAAGGAACTATGAAGCTGCTCTCCAAGGTCTCTCTGTTCAGACACTCTCCAGGACCTTACCATTAAGTATATAAGTCCTGCCCTGATTTGCCTTTCCAAAATGCAGCACCTCACATTTATCTAAATTAAACTCCAGCTGTCACTCCTCAGCACATTGGCCAATCTGATCAACATGGATTTGTACACTGAGGTCCCCTTCTTAGCTGTCCATTGTACCTCCAATTTTGGTGTCATTTGCAGACTTACTAATCACATCTCCAATGTTCACATCCAAATCATTTATATAAATGACAAAAGGAGTGGACCCAGCATTGATCCTTGTGGCACACTGCTGGTCACAGGCCTCCAGTCTGAAAAGCAACCCTCTGCCACCATCCTCTGTCATCTATGTTTGAGCCAGTTCTGTATCCAAATGCATAGTTCTCCCCATATTCCATGTGATCTAACCTTGCTAACCAGACTACCATGAGGAATCTTATCAAATGCCTTACTTATGTCCATATAGATCACGTCCACCGCTTTGCCCTCATCAATCCTCTTTGTTACTTCTTTTAAAAAAAATGAATCAGGTTAGTGAGACATGATTTCCCACACATAAAGCCATGTTGACTGTCCCTAATCAGTCTTTGCCTTTCCAAATACCTGTAAATCCTAAACCCTCACAATCCCCTCCAACAACTTGCCCACCACTGATGTCGGTTTCATCGGTTTATAGTTCCCTGGCTTTTCATACCACCTTTCTTAAATAGTGGCACGACGTTAGCCAACCTCCAGTCTTCCAGCATCTCACCTGTGGCTATCGATGATACAAATTTCTCGGCAAAGGACCCACCAATCATTTTCCATGCTTCCCACAGAGGTCTGGGCTATACCTGATCAGTTCCTGGTGATTTATCCACCTTTATGTGTTTTAAGATGTCCGGCACCTCTTCCTCTGTCATATGGATATTTTTCAAGATGTGGCTGTTTATTTCTTCACGTTCTCTATCTTCCATATCCTTCTCCTCGGTAAACACTGATGCAAAATACTCATTTAGTATCTCACCCATCTCCTGTAGTTCCATACATAGGTGGCTATGCTGATCTTTAAGGGGCCCTGTTCTCTCCCTAGTTACCCTTCTGTCCTTAATGCATTTGTAGAATCCCTTTGGATTCTCCTTAACCCTATTTGCCAAAACTATCTCATGTCCTCTTTTTGCCCTCCTGATTTCCATCTTAGGTATACTCCCATTGCCATTATAGTCTTCTAGGGTTTCACTCGATCCCTGCTGTCTATACCTGACGTATACTTCCTTCTTATTCTTAACGAAAACCTCAATTTCTCTAATCATCCAGCACTACCTACGCCTACCAGCCTTGCCCTTCACACTAACAGGAACATACTGTCTCTGGAAATAGTAAGAACTGCTGATGCTGGAGTCAGAAATAACACAGTACAGAGCTGGAGGAATATAGCAGGCCAGGTAGCATCAGAGGAACAGGAAAGTTGATGTTTCGGGTAGGGACGCTTCTTCTGAAATGGTGAGTGCAAAGGGAGATCAGAAATAAATAGAGAGAGGAGGGGTGGGGCTGGGGAAGGAACGTGGGATGGTGATAGGTGAGTGCAGGTAGGCAGTGGTGGGAATTGGTCATTGGGATGGATGGGGCAGATAGGTGGGCGAGAAGTTGGACAGGTTGTGTCAGGTCAAGGAGGCGGGAATGAGAGAGATGGTTGGTATGGGATGAGGCCAGGAGTGGGGAGATTTTGAAACTGGTAAAATCTATGTTTAAGTCATCAAGCTGTAGGCTCCCGAGGCGGAATATGAGGTGCTGCTCCTCCAGTTTGCGGTGGTGTCATTGTGACACTGGAGACGGCCCAGGATGGAGATGTCACCCAGGGAGTGGGAGGGGCTGTTAAAATGGTTCGCGACCAGAAGGTGTTGTCATTTATTGCGAATAGGGCACAGATGCTCTACAAAGCGGTCTCCGAGCCTCCACTTGGTCTCACCGATGTACAGGAGGCCACAGTGGGCGCGGCGGATGCAATAAACCACGTTGACAGATGTGCAGGTGAACCCCTGTCTAATGTGGCAGGTTTGTTTTGTGCCTTGGATGGAGGTGAGGGGTGAGGTGTAGGGGCGTGTATAGCACTTGCTGCGGTTGCAGGGAAAGGTGCCGGGGGTGGTGAGACTGGTGGGGAGTGTGGAGCGGACGAGGGAGTTGTGGAGGGAGCAGTCCCTACAAAAGGCAGATAGGGGTGGGGAGGGAAATATATCTTTGGTTGTGGTGTCGGATTGTAGGTGGCAGAAGTGGCGGAGAATGATACACTGGATGCAAAGGTTGGAGGGGTGATATGTGAGGACAACAGGGATTCTGTCTTTACTTTTGACAGATGCACGGAGGAGGAGGAATTGGGAGTAAGTCCTCCATCTCCGTCACGTCTGCTCCCAAGATGGGGTGTTCCATCCCGCACATCCCAGATGTGCTCTTAATTCAAGGACTGAAACGTTCCCCCCTCCGGTGATCAAAAATGCCCTCAGCTGTATTTCTTGCATTTCTCATACCTCTGTCCTCACACCCCCTCCCTGCACAATCGGTATTCCCATGTCTTGGTTAAAGAGCAGGAAGCATTTTAATGACTCAAAGAGATTCTGAAAAAAAAAGTGTATAGAGTAGCTGATCCATATACAGCACCTCCTGTAGTGTTTAAAAAATCCCCTCACCTCTGACTTATCGCATCTAAGTTCCACAGATTCACTCATGGTGCACCATCGTTGTACAACCTTTTTTATCGACAGACCATTGTCACCTACTCCAATTATTATCCAATGTAATGCATCGATCCAGTTGCAGCAGTCCATTCAGTGATATGCACCATCAGGTGCACCCACTATAGGCGTCCTTCGCTGATTCACAGGTCAGTTTTTTTTGTACTAGAAGAGTGCACAAACTGTAAGGGAGAAAGAGATGACTGAAACTAGGCCACCTCAAATTACCCAGTTCACAGATGCAGAAAAAGATTCTATAGAGTAAATTTGCACTTTGTATCTCTCAATTAGTGATGGGAGGCTGAAAATTCACAGATAGCTTGAGGTGGAATTAAAAACACCTCAGACACAGTTGTACTAAATAATTCAGTAAATCTAAATAATGAAAAATATGTACATGGTGATTGTGAAGAGTTCACCTTGCCACATTTAAACTTCATTGTTTCTTTTGTATTCCAAGCCATTTATAGCAATGTTGAACCACAGTCTGCCAACATGCATGATGGCAATTCCTCATAGGACCTCAATCGTTCTGAAGGCACCAGTGGAAATACGTGCACTTTGCTGGGTCCTTTTGACAGTGTCTTGGGTTTGCTAATTCAGAAGTGATCACAAGTGGGCACTGCCGGCAAGGATAGTTGTCAAGAGTCCACGTCAGGGTGTCCAACCCTCTTGGATCTGTCTCAGCTGGACACAGAAAAAACTGAGGCTCGGGTGAACTACCATTGGAAGGGAAAGACTGGAGGTGCGGCAAGAGTGAGAGGTGTTGAGAGATGTAGAATCATAGAATCCCCACAGCGTGGAATCAGGCCATTCAGCGAAGAATCCACAGCAACCCTCCAAACAGCTTCCCACCCAGATCCACCACCCCTATCCTATCCCTGTAGGTCTGTATTTCCCGTGGCTAGTTCACCTAGCCTGCACATCCCTGGACACTATGGGCAATTTAGCATTGGCCAATCCACCTCACTTGCACATCTTTGGGCTGTGGGAGGAAACCGGAGCACTGCGAGAAAGCTCAACGCAGATACCGGGAGAATGTGCAAATTCTACACAGACAGTCATCCAAGGGTGGAATCAACCCCGGGTCTCTGGCACTGTGAGGCAGCAGCGCTAACCATTGAGCCACCGTGCTGCCCATATGTGCAAGTTACAATTTCCACAAAAGTTGAGAGGCTGGAGATATCCAACTCTGAAGTAGTAAACCGATGATGCAGAGAATTGAGAGGTTGTCCGTCATGGAGGGGATAGCAATACGTAAAATGTTAAGACTGACTCTCAAATGCAGGCCATGAGTACAGCAGTACAGTTGATGTCTGCTACTCAGAACAAAATGACAGATACCTTATCTGAGGTCTTACAATGAGACACTGATTTTCAACAAGCTGCTTGCCAGCAGAATAGATGGAGTGAGGTGGCTAGGAAAGAGATGACGGCCAAAGGAGCCATGGAAATAGGAACTCCAATCCCGCATTCAACAGTGACAGTAATAGAGTGGGCACGTTAATAACCTAGTAATCCAGAAATCCAGATTGATACTCTGGAGATGAATTTAAATCTGCCATTTCAGCTGGGCAAATTTAAATTTTGTAAATAAATCTGGAATAAAAAGCTAGCCTTAGTAACAGTGACTATGAAACAATTAGATTGCGAAACTCCCTGTGTTTCATTAATGCCCTTTAGGAGGAGAGAAAGTCTGCAATCCTTACTCATTATGGCTTATATATCATTACACGAAACCGGGCTCAAAGCCAACTCTAAGGTTTAATTCTTTGTGGGCAACAAATGATAGCCTTGCCAAAGTCATTCACATTCCATGTGAAAATAAAGAAATAAGCTTCTTACCTTTTGACTTCCAGTGACCCAACAATGGTTGTGATGTTAGAGAGTATAGAACAAAAGTTAGTGATATATTTAACAAGAGTAATCTTTAAGTATGCAATATAAACTGAACAAACCAATTTTGTAGCAATAGTATGGAGGGTGTTCATGGAATATATTCAAGGTAGTTTCCTATGTTAGCCTGTTGAGGAACTAAATGAGCAATAGGACATTTTGCGCCTAGCAACGTGCAATGAGAGTGTGTTAATCAATCAACTGGAGTAGAAGAACCTGCAGGGAAATAGTGAATACTTTGTGGTACATTTACTTGAGAATCATTCAGTTAAGTTCAAAACTACGGCCATAATGGATGCCTTGGCTTCCCAGAATTCCTTACATTCTAGAACAGTCCATATGGTACCAGCTTGAGCCTCAGTTACTTACAATCTATGTTAGTGTGGGAGGGTACCAGGTGTATTATATCAAAAGATTGCAATGCAAACTAATTCAAGAATGGAGGAATAAAGAAAACAGAACAGCAGACCAGTTGTCTCACATCAACATTAGGAAAGGACTCAAATCCACTGCTAATGGTGCTATGACAGAGCACTTAAAATATCATAATATGATTAGGCAAAGTCAAAATGAATTTAAGTAAGAGAAATCATGTTTGACAAATCTATTAAGAGTTAGTAGATATGATACTTAGATTGTCAAAAGTAATTCAAGCTTATGACAGAAAACTAGATCTCTTGGATTGGGCTGGGACTGGGATTCTGATGGTCAACATTTTAAACTTATTTCTTTACTTCTGTATTTCTGTAACTAAGATTTTGTACCTCAGTACACTGTCCCTAAGGTGACATCATGTGTGGCGACATTATACGCTTTTCACCATACTGATGTACCCTGTACTTGAGTAGACATGACATTAAGACCTAAATCTATTAATAAATGGTTCAGCTTTGGTTAAGCAAGTGACATATGGTACAAGCTTGAGCCTCCGTTACTTACAATCTATGTTAGTGTGTGAGGGGACCAGGTGTATTATATCAAAAGATTTCTGATAATACAAAGTTAGGTGACAAAACAAGCTGTGTAGCATGTGCGTAGAATGCAAAAGGATTTAGATAGGTTGAGTGACTGGGAAAGGCATGGCAGATGTAATATGTTACAGGAAAATGTCAAGTTGCACATTTTGGAAGGAGAGTAGTAAAGCAAATTATTTGAAGTGATGACAGACTTAAGGAGTGGGTAAGGTGAGGACCCTAGGACAGGTAGTCAGAGAGTATGCTACTGCAGAGTCTGATCGTGTGGCTTTAGGTGTTTCTGTCCCTTTTATTTGAAGAGAGGTTTTAAGGCAGAGGTGATGATCTATCTATTAAAAACTTGTAAAGCAAACAGCTTGTGAAGCCTTTGGGTTCTTTTTAAAAGTTGGAACAATAGAAGCAGCCTGAATGGGTGTGGTCAAGCTCCAACAGAACTGGGATTTTGAGTTTTAGCTTTCAGCCATTTCTACTGGGGTCTTGAAGAAATGTAAACTATTTTTTCACTCTCTAGATTACAGCTAAAAGCTGGGGCTTCTCTTTCCACTGTTGGAGTTGCATGTGAGGTAATCTGTTTTCTAATATAATAAAGTGAAAATTCAGAACAGTTAATTAATATTGGTTAAAAATCAATTATTCTGTTAAGTTTTCCATTAGAGTGAATTATTCCAATATCTTCTTTCTTTAGTTGTATATTAGCTATAGTGGATGAATAAAGTGTGTTTTGCTTTAAATCCAGTAGGTTGAACAATCAAATTGCGTCCAGACCAATATATTGGGTACTTGCCTTTAAAATAAGAAAAAAGTTAAGGTCTAGGCTATCTTCTTAATGTATTTTGAGAGGGTCTGGTCCATAACAGTCTGGAGAAAAGGAAAGGAGAAAGCTTTAAGTTTAAAGAGTTAATCTTGTGTAAAATCAAGCACAGTGTCTGCAATTGAGCAATTCACACACAGTTATAAATCAATTTCCTCCTGGGGTAAGAGGATTTTGACTTGCGTGGGAGCCCTGACTGGAATTGTGAAATTGAGTATGAGAAACAAAAATGACTTTACAGTCACAGTTAATGGCTTGTTGAGCAGTAGCTGATAAAGACTGGTCCAGCCCCAGTAATTCTGAAAAACATAAACTTCTAAACTAGCACAGAGGAGGAAAGAAGTCATAGGCAGGGAGAGTGAGATGACTTATCAGTAAAGGCAAAGAATTTCTACTTTCTTACTGAGTGAACCTAATGGACAGACTGAGGGAAACAGTCAGAGTGAGACAGAGACAGAATGAATTACTGGACAATGAATCAAAGTAGAAATTCAAGTGGTAAATCTTTTACAAATGTCATTACAAAATTAAAGCTGGAATTAGACTTCAAACCAATTGCCTTTCAGGAAGTTAAAATAACCGAGTTGAATAGATAGCTGCCTGATATCAGCATTTATCTTTAAAACACTGATCTAGTTGTTGATTACTGTAGCAGGATGTTTAGAAAAACTAAGTGACTCAGCTCCCTGTTTAAGAAAAGCACCTTCAGCTCTGATGAAGAGTCATCTAGACTTGAAATGATAGCTTGTTGTCTCTCCATAGATGCTGCCTGACCTGCTGTGTTCTCCAGCATTTGTTGTTTTCAGCACTGTTAGGTGAACACTGCGGGCATTAGAGTGCATTATTTCCCCTCCAAATCCATTTTAATTTATATCCCTCCCACTTCCATTTATGTTGCATTGCTGCTGGGTAGTGTTTGCTAATTGTTAAAATTAGGAACGCAGGTGTTTTGGTGATAATCTTAAGGGGAAAGAAATGAAAGGCTCTTTCAAAGCATTGGGTCAGAGTGACCCTTGTGGTCAGAGTGAAGGAGACTTTGCTGACTTAGAGTGAGTAACTGAGAATTTGCATCAAAGTGGGAATCCAGGACAGAAGTGCGAGAGAGCGAGAGAAAAAGAGATGAATGGGGGAGGAAATACGTTCCGGATCAAGAGACTTCCCTGTGCTGAAACCACTGGCATGATGACATCATGAGTACAGGGTAAGCAACTGTCTGGGGTCTAGGTTTGGTAGATATTAGTTTGGCAAGTAAAATACCACAAGTGTCAGTTCTTGGCCCTCAGTTAGTTACAACCTATGTCAATGGCACTTAGTGTTCAAGACTTCTTATCGTTTTTTTTCTGAGAATTCACTTAAGTTTATATTCCTGAAGGTTTCTTTTACAACAAGATTATTAATTAGCCTTTATTCATTATATAGTACTAGATCTAAAATAGCAGATTCTCAAGCTGGCTCAACATACTGCTCTAGAAAAACACCCCAAACACACTTCAGAGATGCACCCCGCACAGCTTTGGTGCTCAATTGAAGTTACCCATGGTAAAGGTGTTACATGCTTCTCTCCTCTCCTGATTAATACTATGCCCCACAATAACATGACTATTTGGTGGCCTATAGATAACTCCGACCAATGTCTGCTGCATCTGAAGAGTGTGTGGACTCACTTACTAGTCGTCAGTGTAAGACTCTAGGAAGCACAGATGATCAGAGGGACCCCGGTGCGCATACCCATTGATCCTTGAAGGCAATGAAACAGGTAGGTAAAGGATATTTAAGAGGAGATATGGGGCACTTGCTTTTATTCGTAGAGGCATTGAATACTAGAATGAGAATGATGGAGCTGTATAAAGGTGGTAATTAGATCACAGCTGGAGTACAGTGTGCAATTCTGGTTGCTATACAATAGGAAGGATGTGATTGCACCAGAGACAGCGCAGAGAAGATTCATCAGCATGCTCCCTTCCCTTCCTCGACATTTCTGTTTCCATTTCGGGGGATAGACTGGCCACTAATATCCATTACAAACCCACCAACTCCCACAGCTACCTGGACTTACATCCTCACACCCCATTTCCTGTAAAGACACCATCCCATTCTCTCAGTTTCTCTGTCTCCGACGCACATGTTCAGATGAGGCCAACTTCGACAAGGAAGCCTCCGAAATGTCCACATTCTTCCTCAACCAAGGATTCCCCAGCTCCGTTGTCAACAGGGCCCTCAATCGGGTCCAACCCATCTCCCGCACTTCTGCCCTCACCCCTTTTCTTCCCTCCCGTAACAGCGATAGGGTTCCCCTTATCCTCACCTACCATCCCACCAGCATCCACATCCAGAAGATCATCAGACGCCATTTCCGCCACCTCCAGCAAGATGCCGCCACCAGATACATATTCCCCTCCCCTCCCTTGTCCACCTTCTGCAGGGACCGTTCCCTCCAGGACACCCTGGTCCATTCTTCCTTCATCCCCAACACCCTCCCCACAGCCCTATGGCACCTCCCCCTGTAACCGGCGAAGGTGCAACACCTGCGCATTTACCTCCTCTCTCCCCAGTATCCAAGGTCCCAAACATACCTTCCAGGTGAAGCAACACATCACCTGCACTTCCCACAATCTAGTTTACTGCATTCGCTGCTCACAATGTGGTCTCCTCTACATTGGGGAAACAAAGCGTAGACTTGGTGACCATTTCGCAGAACATTTACGTTCTGCTCACAAAAAAAGACCCTGAACTACCGGTTGCCTGCCACTTCAATGCACCACCCTGCTCCCTGGCCAACATCTCTGTCTCCGGCTTGCTACAGTGTTCCAGTGAAGCCCAGCGCAAGCTGGAGGAACAACACCTCATTTTCCACTTGGGGACCCTACAGCCTCCGGACTCAATATTGAGTTCAATAATTTTAGAGGCTAAACTCTCCCATATCCCAGCCCCCCACCCCATACACCAGGCCTTGTTACCACATAACCTGCCACTACACACCCCCCTGTTGTTAGTCACTAACAGTCCCCATTAACAACTATTTACCCTCCCAGCCTGATCGTTAGCAACTCCTTTGTCTGTCCAACTGTCTTTCTGTCTCTTTGGGCTCTATCGTATCATTTACTCCCTACCTCACTATTTTCTGCATATGAACTGACATTTTCCCAGTCACCATCACTTCTGAGGAAGGGTCACCGGACCCAAAACGCTAACTCTGTTTTCTCCTCCACAGATGCTGCCAGACCTGCTGAGCTTTTCCAGCAACTTTGTTTTTGTTCCTGATTTACAGCATCAGCAGTTCTCTTGGTTTTCATCAGCATGTTGCCCAGGCTGGAGTATTTCAGCAATGGAGAGAGACTAGATAGGCTCAGGATATTTTCCTGGAACAGGGAAGGCTGAGGGAGGACTTGATTGAGAGATACAAAATTATGAAGGGCATATTTCAGGTAGGTTGGAAGAAAATATTCTCCTTAGTGCAGGGGTCAATCACCAGGGGCATGGATTTCAGATGAGGAGAAAGGAGGTCAAGAGTGGATTAAAGGAGGACTGATTTTTTTTATCCCACCCAGAGTGTGGTTGGTATCTGAAACTCTACGCCTGAAAGGGTGGCAGAGGCAGGAATCCTCAAGAACCCTTTAAGCAGCATTTAGATGAACACTTGAAACCCCATAGCATTCAAGGCTGCAAGCCAAGTGCTAGAAAATGGGACTAGAGTGGATAGGTAATTGATAACCAGTGCAGATGCAACAGACAAGGGGCCTTTTTCTGTGCTCTATAGCTCTATGAAATGTTAATATTCAAGTGGACGTGGGTGCTTTTCATCCATGAATCAGTGAATATAAAAAGTACAACAAACAATTCGGAAAACAGATGTTATATTGGCCTCTTTTTTCACAAAGAAACTGGAGTAATAGAGTGAAGAATTCTTACTGCCATTTCACAAGACTTGGAATACTGTGTACAATTTTGATTTCCTTAGCAAAAGGAGGTATATCGTAAGCTCAGAGTGAGCGTACCTCCATTGCTAAAAGCACTGTGGCTATACACAACTCCCATAGAATCAACTGAACTTAGTGACGGACAATAGTGTTGTCTTACCCACCTACACCCTCAACCCTGTCAGTGAATATTTAAAAAACAGGGTAAATTGGACCAATTGTTGGAAGGGAGGTGTTGTCCTATGAGGAGAGACTGGACCTATATTCCTTGAAATAAAGAAGAAATCTCAATGAAAAGTGTTACTGCTGGCTGAGGCTCTGGAACTAAGAATCAAAGTTCCAGAATAAGAGGTACTGTGTTCAAAAACAGAATCTCATTTAAAAATTTTTGGATCTTATGCATTTTATACAGAGGTCTATGAATGCTGAGTGAGAAGACTGAAGGCCAAGATCAAAAGATTTTTGGATACTAAAGAGTATGGGATCACACAGAAAGCTGCAATTGGGGTGGAATGTCAACCCTAACTGAGTGGAATGGTGAAACAGGCTTGAGCAGCTGAATGGTCCACTCCTGCTTCTGATGGCCCCTGAAGAGGTTGTTCACTCAATCCTGGCAAACATGACAATGTTAAACATCTATTTATCAGTCAAAATTGCAAGTTTTTTCTTTTAAAGACTTAAAAAGATTTTTCTATTAACTCAATATTGATACTTGGTCCTCAAAATGACAGCATTTATTGGTATTACAATTATACATCCACTTTTAACAGCTCATTATCCTGAAACACGCATGGTCATTTTAAAATGGGGCACAACTTCAAAATGCATACCTTTAAAGTCAAATCTTACACCTGATATGGTTTGATTTCAATTTTTAAATCCATCTTTAAAGTCATGTTGTAATCATTGCTTTATTTTCAGTGTTCCAAGTTCTGCTGCCACCTCATTATTTGATACGAGATAGGACAGTAAACTGAGCACAGTTGGTTAATCATCACTTTTGATCCCCTCGAAAATGAAGTTCCATGACTCATTTTATTCCATATATGTACAGCATAAGAATTTTTCAGCAACCTCTGAGCCTCAGACCTGCTCATTACCTCAAAGTATTTTTTCCAGTCCTGCCAACGAATTGGATAGAAAGCCTCAGGAGGTAACACCCTCACTCCTTTGCACTGTTGAATCTTGGCTACGCTCTTCTTTCGACACCACTTTTTGAGAGCACGGGTTACTAACTGGGGTCCTTGATGGCCCCAGATCCATGCATTGAAGTGCTCAACAAAATCCTTCAAACAGTTTCCAATAAAGTCATGGCCCCGATCAAAAGACAAAAAGGCTGTATTCAGTAAATACTGTTCTTCTTTGCCAAGGCTGTTGGTGAGATTGAACAGATTTTTGAGAACAATAATGTCTGTGTCTAAGTAAATCCCACCGTATTTCCACAAAAGGACAAGTCTGCAGGCATCGGCAATGGTTGGTATTAGATAAGGTTGCCACCACTGATGCAGTCTGGAATACCACAAAGACAATGGAGTGTCTGCAAAAAGATCTTTCAGGTCTAATGGCCTGATCTCAACATTAGGAAAACAGTTCAGCAAGGAAATCCCAAAGGTTTTAGCTTTTGCAGCTGAAAGACCCTTCATGTAAAAGATAATCTTAGCCCTGGGATGAGATCTTGCTGCAGATTCCACAGAACACATGGACAAAAAAGTGGGATTAGTTCGGTCAGAGACCTCCACAAGGAAAATAGTTGTATTATCATGAGCATGGTAGTCACCATCTGTACCATTATTGAAGTCAATGGATGGACATTTGATGTTATTGGCTAACCTGTATTTTATAGGTAGACTTTGGGCATCACCTCTGTAGTACAGCATTAATGTCAACGATACCAACTTGAGCAAAATCAAACTACATATCCATAACTTACACCGTAAATTATTTTTTGCTTTATTCTTTGATACTAAATATTTCTTAATGAAATTCTGCTGCTGCTTCTGCTTGTCATTAGATGACTTTGCGGAAAATTGGCTCATTTTTGTAACCATTGCAAAGCAATGTTCAAATTTTCAACGTAGATTCTTCTGCAGACAAAAGACAAATATTATCTTTGGTTTTCCAAGTTATTAACACATCTTTAAAATAAATAAAATCAGAGCAAATTTGGCAACTACTAAAAGCAAATTCAATAAATGGCAATTATGCTATTGAGAGAAAACAGAAAACAAAATAAAAATCACATAATCCACCTTATATATTCAAACAGAACAACATTTGAAAGTATATCGCAAGAACAAATTGCTAACTGTACACTTATTATATTTCTCTTGATACAGTTGGTGGGCATTCACAGGGATTCTACAAATAGGATCAGGATTAAAGCTGGGACTGAGATCATGAGGTACTTCTGTGATGGTTTTTGACCCAGAAGCAGTAACAGTAAATGTTGATTACTTTAAAGATGTTTGAGGAGTGTGTGTTTTAAAACTTTTGAAAGTAACTTTTAAAATGCTTAATTGCGAAGGAGTCAAGCATCATTTTTGGTTGGTGTATTGCAGTGACAGTGGACTTGGAAGCAGTATCAACAGGAAGGAAGTTCAAATATAAAGGCTATATTCCAGACAGGCACAGGCAAGAGAAGAGCTAGAGAGAGAAGGCAGTCAGCAAGCTGAGCAGTTAAATACATTTAGGCCATCTAACCTCAAATGATTCAGTCCTAACTGAATGAATGCCCAGAATTCAGCCACATGGAATGTCAGTTCTGATGTATTTAAGCTACCATAACTATGGAATCTGAGAGTTCAGAACATCCTGGAAAGAAGCCTACCATTGTATGGAAGATTGCATAGGTGGAATCTCATTTTCAAAGAATTGGCAAAGATTTGGCCAAGTTGTTATCATGTGAGCTGATGGCAATATTGGACAACCCAGAGTGAAACATGGCTTGACTGATCAAGATTTTTATTTTTGTAGGTTGGTTAACATGGTGGTTGCTCATTGAACAGATTCATGCAAGGCTATAGGAACAAATAGCCATTAACAATTGTTCTTTAAGGCATATGTTAGGTCCCAAAACTCTCCAAGACACTTCCATGCATCAATTAAAAATGAGCAGAGACAAAAATTCACCCTGTGGTACCTCATTATCTTAGTAAACTAACTTCATAGCTCATTACTAACAGAGAAATTCAGTAATAATTCAGACTGACATCTCAGAAAGCCAGTTAGATGGTAACATAAAAGGATGTCATTAAGATGATCACTGTTCTTAAACCAATTAGGCATATATCACGCCAAGCAGCATCAGAGAAGCAGGAAAGCTGACGTTTCGGATCAGCTTTCCTGCTCCTCTGATGCTGCTCGGCCTGCTGTGTTCATCCAGCTCTATACCTTGTTATCTCAGATTCTCCAGCATCTGCAGTTCCTACTATCTCTAGGCATGTATCACCTTGCCAGTCTGAGACTGCTCAGCTGTTGTTCATAGAGTCACATGGCATGGAAACAGATGCTTCAGTCCAACCAGTCCATGCTGAATATAATTCCAAACCTGCCTGCTCCTGGCCCATATCCCTCCAAACATTTCCAATTTATATACTTATCTAAGTGTCTTTTAAATGTTGTAACTGTGCCCGCATTAACCACTTCCTCTGGAAGTTCACTCCACATACAAACCACGCTCTGTGTAAAAAAATTGCCTCTCATGTCTTCTTTAAATCCCTTTCCTCTCACCTTAAAAATATGTTCCCTAGTCTTAAAATCCCACAATCCTAGGGGAAAGACACCTACCATTAACCCTATCTATACCCCTCATGATTTGATAAACATCTGTATGGTCACCTTTCAACCTCCTACGCTTCAGTTAAAAAAAGTCCCAGCCTAACCAGCCTTTCTTTATAAAATCAAACCTTCTGTACCTGACAACATCCTGGGTAAAAGTCTTCTGAACCCTCTCTAGTTTTCAGAGATGCCACCAATCCAGCACAGATGGAGTGCCAGTAGGGTTAATAAGCAGCAATACTTTGCAGGCAGGCATACAAAGTCAGAAATACTCAGTGAGCCTCAAGTCACCAGCTAATGCCTTGCTGTTGACTGATTAAATCCACTGCCTTAGTCATTATCATTCATGGTAAACTTAATAAATTCTATGAAACATGTAAAAACACTCATACCCAAAATGGTTTGGAACTAGTCAGGATATTTTAGGGCTGTCTGTATTTTAATTATGAACTTGAATCAATGACAAGTTGAATTGACAACCCCAGCCCTCATAGCTCTTTACTATTACTGGGGAGAAGTCTAGTGCAAATTTTGGTAAAACCAAGAGCAGCCTGGTTCCGTACACTGAAACTTAGCAGTTTACGTAACAGTGGAGTTTGTTCAATGTCGAATTAAGACCCAAATTCTACTAGGTGTCATTAGCCAATTAATTACAAGTGAACAGGGAATAAAGGCTTAATCAAGGCTTCTCATTCTAGAGCTCAGTCAAATAAAGACTGGTAGGTCTTATGGCCAGATCCTCATCCTTAAATCTAACCATCGCAGAGTTTTCTTCAGCTTTAATGGAAAGAGGGAGTTGCTAATATCCAATTAGGACCGTATCCAGATAGAGCATAATCCAAAGGTTATCCGTGTACCACATGCATGCATCTTGTGTGATGGTACATTCTGAATCAAGCTGCCACCTCACAACAACTCAAATCTGTCCAATAAATACTTCCGGCTTTGACCAATTCTGAACGGACAAGGGAAAGAGTCAAGTTTAGTAACAAAGACTGCAATATTTTCCTACCCAAATCTTCACTGCCTTGCAAGGGCTTCTGAGGCAAACATTTGCTCCGAGCCCATCCCCCTGAAGATCTTCAGACTATGTTCAAGTAGAAAGAACAGCGAATAATATCAACAAATGCAACAGTTTACAGAGAGCTATGAACAACACTTTGTTCTGTGGAAACATTATTAGTGAAGCTCAATATTAGATATGTACCACCAAATAACATGGGGATTTAGTGGTAGATACCAAGCCGTGTTAACTTACCACTTCTGACTCAACTTATGTCCCTAGACTGTATGTAATTTTGTCCATTAAGTTTTCTCATAAAGATACAAATCTGGTTCAATAAAAAAAAGCTTGAGACTCTGAAAGCAATTGGTTAATCCTGGATATTCAATCTTGTTTAAAAGATGTTGTAAGAAAGGAGGCTTTTCCTCGTGTCCAGTGGAACTAACTCTGTTTTCTAGTCTTCATGGAACTGACTAATCAATTGGGCTGTTCTAATGCAGCCACTTACATCATGAGAATGGTCATTGAACGGTGCGGTAGTGAACTTTGGGACCAACTCTCATAGATAATTGATGTACTGAGGCTTCAATTCAGTCAGTTCCTCATTAACTGGCTTTCTTCAGGCTTTGGATGGTCACTTTTTTACTGCAGAAACACAGACAGCACCTTTATTTGCAAAGGACAGGAGGCTTCAGACCATCTCATTCAGATCCACAAACTGCTCTGCTGCCTGGAAACCAACCATACAGTTAGTGGCAGACAGCTATCATCCAAATCTCTGACCAAATCTCATTTTGTACATAGACCCCCATGCAACCAGTTCATTTGCAACTAAACCTCCACAACCGCTTTACTAAACACCAGTATAAACAGGAGTTATTGCAAGTGCTGGTAGCTTGCTTTTAAAAAGTACAGAAACGCCTTCCACAATCCTTGGTTTTTTGAAAGAGTCTCTTTCCTATTTCAGTCCACATCAAAAATGCAGAAAAATGAAAAGCTACTGTCTTTTTATGCCTCCACCCTTCTAAGATGAAACACCATTTCAAACACACATTTATCACAACATATAAATCATGACCAACGCCACAAGACTTTTATGTATTCAGCCTTCCTTCCCCCAATACAATCTTAGGATTCCCCAAACTTTTAACTCACGCCTATATTTTACACTCAGGAGAAGGCATTCTCAGTTACATTATATTTTCCAATGTGGATGAATCTTTACATTAAACAATTGGAACAAAAGACTCCATCTGAATAGAGTCACATTTAGAATTTTAAACTTCTCAATGAAGGACTTTGAAAGTATTAAAGAACCAACAACAATTCCAAAGTCTCTTTTTTATGGTAGAGTAATTATTGGATTTAGTTTCTCCACTCCTGACTTATCATCCAGCAACAAAACTGCACCTAATTCCAAATCATTAGCATCAGTTTACATATTGAAAGGTTTAGAAAAACAAGGGGCAGCTAACACTGTTTATTAGGAATTACTTTCAATTTCTCAAAGGCGGCCTGGCATTCTACTTAACATATCATTTTTGCATATTTCTTTAAGAATTTTTTTTTAAAAATGTTACAGCTATTGTGCTAAAATTGTGCACAAATTGCCAGAGAAACCCATAAATTTCTAAACATCTCATGTTTTTTCATTTAGTTTTAGAACAGAGTATTCTATTAGAGTCTTCACTTTCACTATTTTTGGCAACACTTGTCATACAATATGTCCGGGTAAGTTACTCCTGCTTCCATTAATTCATTTTTCACTTTTGGAACTTTTAATTGACCTTGAGCTATCCTACAGGCTCCTGAGAATCTTTCTAGAAAGTTGGACATGTAATCCCCCATTGAGGATGTATATTTTCAGTTCAAGAATTTCTCGCTAAATAGTTTTAATAGACCTTTAATCTCACGATATGGTAAGAAATCTGATCCTTCATTCCAATCCCGTGGGTACAGGCTTTAATCACTGTTTTGACAGTCTGATGTTATCTCTCTAAAGTTCCTTGTGTTTACAGATGACAAGCAAGTGACTTCACTTGTTTTATGCTCAAACTGTTATTGATTTCCTGGGAAAATAAAAGTTTTGGAAAGTTAGAGCCTTGAGCAGGTTGCATCTCAGTTGGCACTCCATAAGTAGGAATAAAGCAGAGCTAACTTCTCCCACCAGTACCCTAGCTGTAATCATCCTTAAAAGGAATAGCCTCTGGAAAATTGGGTTCTTATCTCCACAATTGTAAGGATATATTGGTGGCCTGATTTCATCTTTAGGTATGTTCCTACACAATCTTAACACTCGACTAAATGGTTCAAAAACTGATAAGGGTGTCAAAGGTGTGGTTTGTTTGTATATTGAGGTTTTCGTACTAAATCTTTCACGGAACCATACCATGTCTTTATGATGTCTTGGCACTTGCTGTTTCTATATTTCCACATCTGCCATAGGGATTTCATGTGTTACTTGTGTTGAAGAAAGGGAATAGAGATAACCCTGGGAATTATAGACCAGTCAGTCTTACTTCTGTGGTGGGCAAAATATTGGAGAGGATTCTGAGAGTCAGTCTTTATGATTATTTGCAGAAGCATAGTTTGATTAGAAATAGTCAGCGTGGCTTTGCGAGGGGCAGGTCATGCCTCACTAGTCTTATTGAATTCTTTGAGGATGTGACAAAACACATTGCTGAAGGTTGGGCAGTGGATGTGGTGTATATGGATTTTACCAAGGTGTGTGATAAGTTTCCCCATGGTAGGCTCATTCAGAAAGAAAGGAGGCGTAAGTTTCAGGGAAATTTGGCTGTCTGGATACAAAATTGGCTGTCCAATAGAAGACAGAGAGTGGTAGTAGATGGAAAGTATGCAGCCTGGAGCTTGGTGACCAATGGTGTTCCGCAGGGATCTGTTCTGGGACCTCTGCTCTTTGTGATCTTTATAAATAACTTGGATCAGGAAGTGGAAGGGTGGGTTAGTAAGTTTACTAATGACACGAAGGTTGATGGAGTTGTGGATAGTGTGGAGGGCTGTTGCAGGTTGCAATGGGGCGTTGACAGGATGCAGAGCTGGGCAAAGAAGTGGCAGATGGAATTCAACCTGGAAAAGTGTAAGTGGTTCATTTTGGAAGGTTGAATTTGAATGCAGAATACAGGGTTAATGGCGGGATTCTTGGCAGTGTGGAGGAACAGAGGGATCTTGCAGTACACGTTCATAGATCTCTCAAAGTTGCCACCCAAGTTGATGGGGTTGTTAAGAAGGCATATGGTGTGTTGGCTTTCATTGGCAGGGGAATTGAGTTTAAGAGCCGCGATGGTATGCTGCAGGTTTATAAAACCTTGGTTAGACCACACTTGGAATATTGTGTTCAATTCTGGTCGCCTCATTATAGGAAGGTCGTGTAAGCTTTAGAGAAAGTGCAGAGGAGATTTACCAGGATGCTGCCTGGACTGGAGGGCAGGTCTTAAGAGAAAAGGTTGAGGGAGCTAGGGCTTTTCCAATTGGAGCGAAGAAGGATGAGAGGTGACTTGATAGAGGTGTGCAAGATGATGACAGGCATAAATAGAGTGGATAGCCAGAGACTTTTTCCCAGAGTGGAAATGGCTATCATGAGGGGCATAATTTTATGGTGATTGGAGGAAGGTGTCAGAGGGAGGTTCTTGACGCAGAGAGTGGTGGGCGTGTGGAATGCACTGCCAGCGGTGGTAGTGGAGTCAGATACATTAGGGACATTTAAGTGACTCTTGGATAGGCACATGGATCATAGTAAAATGAAGGATATGCAGGTTAGTTTTATCTTCGAGATAACAGGTTGGCACATCGTGGGCCAAAGGGCCTGTACTGTACTGTACTGTCCTATGTTCTATATCTTTACAATATCTGGGTGGAACAACTATTTGATAAACAACTGTCCATTTTTCATCTGTAGGTCTGAGAGGATGAGCTGATCACAATTCTGTTTCTAATACAATAACCTTTTGGAATTCCATTAGCCTCAGTTTCAGTGTGAGCTGTCTGTGCTAACTTATTTAACCCTGGATTTGCTTCCTGAGCTTCAGTTAATGAAACATGCCCAACACTTCTTTTGAATTCTCCTTGTTTTAAGAGTTTAAGCTGCTCCAGCATTGGCTTGCAGTATTCCTATGAACTCTATTACTTGGACTTGTTTAGCTATTGTTTTGGTAACCACACATGATGGAAAAACAACTAGAACCCATTCTTCCACAGGTAGTTTCTTAGCTTCCCCAATTACCACTGGACAATGGAACTATAATCTCCCCCTTAGCCATTTAACAACACATTGACTGTCATTGAACTGTCTGGGAGGGAAAACCAAATCCTTTTCCTGCATTCCTTTGTATTGTTATAGATATGGAGGCTTTATTTGAAGAAAAAAGGGATGATCTTCCCTTTTGACAAAACCCTTCATTTCTCTCACGTCCCCAATGCACCTCTTTTACGCTCACAGCAGTGTTCACCTCTGGTCTCTTAGTTGTAGTTAAAGCTACAAGCTCATCTGTGACTTTTTCGGACGCATTCTTACAAGCTCCAAGAAGTTTCCCTCATTCCAGTATTCTGAACAAACCACTTAGTGACAACAGAAACACCTTGGCTTCAATTTTCACTTCCACCCTCAACACTTTCCTCCTGATCCAAGGAGACCTTGAGGCATTCCAATTATTCATTCTTTGCTCTGGCTACATGTGTTCCTTTCACTCTTCCATTGTCTATCCCTTTTGAATTGAAAGGTAACAAAAAAGTTTCAGGTTTATGGAGTAGCTCATAAATCAATAGCATATCTAGGAGTTGCAACTCTTAGGAACTCAACATGGGCTCTTACTGTGAAACGTTGACAGTTTTGAAATTCCTCAAACAGAATCATTTCTCTAAGAGCTTCATGCATGGTTTCAGCTTTGACTGCTCATATCCACCTGTTAAAATTTGTTTGCATAATCCTTTTGAATTCAATTAGGGTTGCTTGGGCTGTTCCTGTAAATTCCAATGCAACTCCAGCATTCGTTTGGATGCTGCCAATATAGTTTTTTTTTAAGAAAGCGGCATCAGAATCCTGAGATCCTGTGAAGTGTAACATTCCTGTGCTTTAGCTGTCACTGCAGATGGTGGAATTTGAATTCAATGAGAATCTGAAATTAAGAGTCGAATGATGACTATGATTCCATGGTTGATTGTTGCAAAAATGTATTTGGTTCACTAGTGGTCTTTAGGGAAGGAACCTGCCATCCTTACCTGGTCTAGCCTACATGTGACTCCAGACCCGGAGCAATGCGGTTGATGCTTAATTGCCCTCTGGGCAATGAATGCTTGTCTATCCAGAGATGCCCTCATCCCATAAATGAATTTTTTTAAAAAATGTTATTGACGCAAAAAAGATGAGACCCCAGCAGAGATCCCTGTGGGACACCACACGTCAATCAGACAAAGGCCCATCTATGCATGCTGTTTTCCTACAGCCAACCAGTTAGCCAATCTTCTATGTTAGCCCTACACCATGAGCTCTTATTCTCCACAACAACCTTCGGTGTGGTACCTTATCAAAGGCTTTCTGGAAACCCAATCACAGCAAGTCTGGTTTCATGATGTTACTGGTGCTGAAACCTCAGTTTAAATTACAGCTATCATCTTGAATTGTCCAACTGCAGCTATTATTTGCGGCACCGAATGTCAGTAACATATTGTGAGCTGCAAGCACATTTTTAAAAAATATATCTTAAAACTTTCAGCCTTCTCAGCCCATTCCGCATCGTTAATTTAGCTTTTGCATCTTGCCCGAAAGGAATTTTGTTTCAACAATTTACTCGGAGCTCCAACTGCAGTTCAGTTCCTAGTTGAACATCTGAAATCAAATCAGCTCCTACAGATCCTCACTTTCCAACAAACTTCAGCAGTCAGGTGTGACTAGCTTCTAGTTCTTACTTGCTTCTGTGTTTCTCTTACCCTGTTTGAAGTAAAATAAAAGATCCGACTATTAACATGCTGTTTTTCCCTTAGTGATCTTTCCATGAGGTTTTCTTTAGACTGTTTCACTGTTCAGCTGCTTCAAAACTTTGTGTGAGAAAGCCATTAAGGCTTTAAAGCTGTAAATGGCTATCTGGAGAGAAAGAGCTTGTCCCAAACTGCTAATATGCTGTGTTTTTCCCTTTGTGCATCACAGAGTATGGGATTTAAGAAGTCAGTTTCAATTTTTTCAGATGGCAATATTGGGATTGAAGTTCTTGACTGTCTCCTACTCTAGGTTGCATGTTACTGTGCTGTGAAGGTCATAGTCAAAGAGCTATTCCTTAGTCATCCTTGTATTTCAGGTTAGAGGGACTAGATATCGAACCAGACCAAAGGAAATAAGACAGTAAATGAACTCTCTCACCCCTAAAGTGGAATTCAGTCACAGTCAAAAGGAATCACAACAGAACCTCAACCTACCCGAGAAACTAAGAACCTTGAAATTGATTGTTAAACTACCAACATCAACACTACTGAAAACCTCCATTGCAACAACATTAACATTCAACTGTCCATTCTCCATGGCACCACGTCCACACTCTCCTCGCTGAAGTTCTGTAGCAGCGTTGTGTACTGTCTACAAGATGCATAGCAGAAATTCACCCAAAGATCCTTAGACAACTCCTTCCAAATTCATGATGATTCCCTTCTAGAAGGGCAAGTGCAGCAGATCTATGAGAGCACTATCCCCCTCTAAGCCACTCACCATCCATGATATGGAAATGTAATCACTGTTCCTTGACTGTCACTGGGTCAAAATCCTGGAAATCCCCCCCTAATGGCATTGCAGGTGCACCTACAGCACATGGACTGCAGCAGTTCAAGAATGCAGTTCACTGTCACTTCCTCAAGAGCAACTAGGAGCAGGCAATAAATGCTGGCCAGCCAGTGACGCTCACATCCCACAAGTGATTAAATGCAGAGACCTAATTATTTTTTAAAATTTACTTTTTTGAACTTACCACTTACTTCTAATGCATGTGTGCGTTGTTTTAATAGTTTTTTGTCACGTTTTCTATACAATAAATTCACATTTCATTAACTCAAGGAAGCCTGGTTAAGTTGGCTCATTTTAAAGGAAGTTAATTCAGTTTGGTATCCTCAAGGGAAGAGGCTCATTTTAAATTAACTGCATTGTGATCAGGGCCTGGGTGAATAAATAAGGTGAGTCAGTTCATCCCTTCTCACATGGAAGTTTAGCAAATTTACACATGCAACCTGAAACTGCAATAAATTTGTGAACGTTGCCTGAATTTCTGCAATGCTGCTACTGAATATTAGGGAGGTGACTGTGAAAGAATACATAGTTGAACATTAATGCCATTGCAGTGGAAGTTTTCAGTAGTGTTGATTTTTATTGTTCTGTTACCATTATTGATCAAACTTCAGTGTACACTCTATTTATGGGTAACTGACAATAAAGTCTTTGGATATTCACATGTGCAATATTGAATTGGTCACAAGCCCCACCTAATGTTCATGGAATTCAATCCCAAATGCAAATCAAGTCATTGGAAATAAAATGTACCCATTATGAACTCTTTCAGGAAATCACGAGAGGCATTGTTTCTTCACTTGTGAACTTGCAGTGGAACATCCAAATCTCAGGAATTTGCTTTGTTTCGAAATTTGTACGAGCATGCAAAAGAACCTGAGATATTTCCCTAAACTGCGCAAATGGAACAATGGCTTTCCTTATACACATGTAGGCTGATTTTCAGTACTGCTCTCTGTCCCAACACTCTGCTCATGCACCTGGGTCCCAGTGGCTGCATTGAGATGTTAACAAGATCTCATCCCAAACCCGGGTGCAAATCCAATCCCAGGCTCGACCTTATGCCAATGAATGAGGAAGGAGGCTTGTGTTTTTAAACCTTCATCCCAGGGCAATTATTCATGTTCAAACAAATAGCAAATTAAGTATGATATCTGAACAAGATTGATGAGTAAATGGAATATTCTGTTTGACAGAATGGGAATCTTGTTCTTTCCTCACTGCCTCCCTGCCACCAAGAAAGTCCTGTATATTATAGATACTCCAGAATTCTAGAGACAGCTCCAAGCATCAGTCCAGCTAAGCTACAACACAGGACAATATGTGCTGACAGACAGAAATGTTATGCAACAAACAAAACTAAGTTACTCTCCAATCATTATACCAGAATAATGCTTTACAGTGCTACCACATCCAGTTATGACCATTGGACATTTAAACAATTAACTGCAGGAGGTTCCCCAAACATCCCAATCTCAATGATCAAGAAATTTGTCTTTTGTTTGTCATTTATACAAGTGATTTGGATGAGAATATAGAAGGCATGGTTAGTAAGTTTGCAGATGACATCAAAATTGGTGGTATAGTAAACAATGAAGAAGGTTTTCTAAGATCACAAAGGGATGTTGATCAAATGGGTCAATGGGTTGAAAAATGGCAGATGGAGTTCAATCTGGATAAATGAGAGGTATTGTATTTTGGTACAACATACAGGGACAGGATTTTTTTTACAATTAATGATAGGCCTTTGGGTAGCGTTGTAGAACAGAGGGATCTAGCGGTTCAGATATATAATTCTTTGAAGTTTGCATCACATATATACAGAATGTTTAAAAAGGTGTTTGCCGCTCTTGCCTTCATTGCTCAGTCCTTTGAGCATGGGAATTGGGAAATCATGTTGAGATTGTACAGGACATTGGTGAGACATCTTCTGGAATACTGTGTTCAGTTCTTCTCACCCAGTTATAGGAAGGATATTATTAAGCTGGAGAGGGTTCAGAAGAGATTTACCGTGTTGCCGCCAGGTATGGAAGGTTTGCGTTATAGAAACAGGCTGGATAGGCTGGGATGTTTTTCCACTGGAGTGTAGGAGGTTGCGAGGTGACCTTATACAGGTTTATAAAATCACAGGGATGGAGGGGTATAGATAGGGTTCATGGTAGGTGTATTGTACCTTGGATGGGGGATTTCAAGGCTAGGAGGCAAATTTTTAAGATGAGAGGAGAGAGATTTAAAAAAGACATGAGATGCAAATTGTTTTACACAGAGAATGGTTCGTGTATGGAATGAAATTCCTGAGGAAGTGGTGAAGGTGGGCACAGTTCCGACGTTTAGAAGACACTTAGATAATTACATGAATAGGAAAGAGTTTGAGTGATACGGGCCAGGAGCAGGCAGGTGGGACTATTTAGTTTGGAATTATGTTCTACATAGACTGTTTGGACCAAAGGGTCTGTTTCTGAGCTGTATGACTCTATGACTGTGACTTTAAGTCCAGCATGCCAGTGCTAAAAGAAAAAGTGAAGCATTTACAATTACTTTCAATCAGAATTGCCTAAAACAGAACCCAACTTACCATCATTGGAGGCACCTGCTACCAGTCTTCAGATATTTCACATGATACCACAAAATGATTAAAGGCACTAGACACTGTCATACAGTCAGGGATGTACAGCATGGAAACAGACCCTTCAATCCAACTCATCCATGTCGACCAGATATCCTAAATAAATCTAGTCCCATTTGTCAGCATTTGGCCCATATCCCTCTAAACCATTCCTCGTCGTATACCCATCCAGATGTACCAGCCTCCACTACTTCCTCTAGCAGTTCATTCCATACATGCACCACCCTCTGTATGAAAATGTTACTCCTCAAGTCCCTTTTAAAATTTTCTCCCCTTCACCTTAAACCCATGCCCTCTACTTTTGGACTTCCCTACCCGGGGGAAAAGACCTTAGCTATTCACCCTATCCATGCCCCTCATGATTTTATAAATTACTATAAGGTCACCCCTCAGCCTCAGATGCTCCACAGAAAATAGCCCCAGCCTATTCAGCCTCTCCCTATAACTTTAACTCTCCAACCCTGGCAACTTTCTTGTAAATCTTTTCTGAACCCTTTCACGTTTAACAACATCTTTCCTATAACAGGGAAATTAAGCAACATAGTGGCTCAATGGTTAGCACTGCCGCATCACGCGGCAGGGACCCAGGTTTGATTCTAACGTCAGGTGACTGTCTGTATGGAGTTTGCACGTTCTCCCTGTGTCTGTTGGGTTTCTGCTGGGCACTCTGGTTTCCTCCCACAGTCCAAAAATGAGCAGGCTAAGTGGATTGGCCATGCTGATTTTCCCATAGTGTTCAGGGATGTGTAGATTAGGCGCATTAGCCACGGGAAAATACAGGGATCAGGTAGGGGGATGGGTCTGGTTGGAATGCTCTTCGGAGGGTCGGTGTGGACTTGTTGGGCCAAACGGCCTGTTTCCACAGTGTGGGGATTCTATCACTAGAATTGAACGTTGTATTCCAAAAGTGGTCTAACCAATATCCTGTACGACTGCAACTTGACCTCTTAGCACCAACACTCAATGCACCGACCAATAAAGGCAAGTGTACCAAATGCCTCCATCGCTATCCTGCCAACCTGTGACTCCACTTTCAAGGAACCATGAACATGCACTCTCGGGTCTCTTTGTTTGCCAACGGTCCCTAAGACCTTAACATTGAGTGTATGAGTCCTGTCCTGATTTGTCCTGCGAAGACAACAAATCATAGTCTTGAATTACTTGCGGACAAATTAAAATCTTAAAAAGACAAAACAACCTCTTACTTATTAAAAAAAGGTCATACAAGCCAAAGAAAATGCAACTCAGTGACCCATCTAGAAATATGTGTGTCGATTACACATTGTCTTGAGAGAAGTCAAGGAATTTCACATCTCAAAGGCAAGGCATTTTAACAAAATGCTTTAAAAGGGTGGAACGCAAAAAGATTCTGAACCATCTCCAACAGGCAGAACTTACTCAGCAATAACCTGAGACCCGGTGCTCAGTTTGAGCTTCACCAGGCCACTAAACTCTAAGCCTCATTTCAATGTTGATCCAAACATGGACAAAACATAGCCATGCGTGATAATGAATGCCCTCAACATCAAGGCACCAATCGACGGAGTCTGGCATCAAAGTTCACCAGGAAAATTGAAGTCAATGGAAATTTAACTGGTTGGAGTCATAGCTAGCATAAAGGAAAACGATTGTGGTTGTTGGGAGTTCTATCATCTCAGCTCTAGAATGCTGCCGCAGGAATTCTTTGGGGGCAGAGGCCCAGGCTCAACCAACTCCAGCTTCAATGATCTTCCTTCATTCACACATTCAGAAGTAGGGATCTTTATTGATGATTGCACAATGGATCAGAAACATTCACAACTCCACAGATGCAGAAGCTCCTTGTGCTAGCATGCAGCATAACTGGATGGTTAAGTGACAAGACATTGACAGTCACGTGTGTGGCATTAAATTAATCCTCTTCAACAAGAGAGGCTAATCACCAGCTCTCCCAGCATTAGCACCTTCCTAGAATTACCATTGACCGGGGACAAGAGAAGTCGTATAAATAATGTAACTGCAAGAACAGGTCAGAGGCTAGGAATTCTGTAGCAATTACCAACTCCCGTTTCCCCAAAAGCCTGTCCACCATCTACTAGGCACAAGTGATGGAATTCACACCACTTGAATAAAGCTCCTTCACTTCGCTTGTCTGGAAGAATAAAGGTCCTATATCCTCAAGGAGCTCAACACCATCTAGGACAAAGCAGCTCAATTGCCTCATAGACAACGTTAAACATTCACTCCTTCTGCCACTTGACACATTGGCAGCAATATGTACTACATATAGAATGCGCTGCAACAACTCATCAAGCCTTCTTCAACAGCATCTTTCAAATCCATGACCTCTAGCGTCTAGAAGGACAAAGGCAAATGATGCATGAAACCCATGGCTCCCCTTCAAGTCATGCTCCATCCTGACTTGTAACTATAAAACTATTCCTTCTCTGTTGCTCGGTCAGAATCCTGGAGCTCTCTCCCAAACAGCTCTCTGCCCACGTTCAGCAGTGGCTCAAGGCAGGAGTTTGCCACCACTGTCACCAGTGTAATTAGGGATGGGCAACAAATGCTGTCCTTGCCAGCAATACTGACATTGCAAGAATGAATTAAAAATGTTGCTAATTTTCAGCATCACCCACTCAGCAGAGAATAACCTGAAAACTATACAGGTGCTCCATTTCCTCGAAAAGGGAAGAGACCGGGGTTGGGGGGCAGGGTGGGAAACGTGGAGCATGGAGGCTGGATGATGGGAACAAGGCAGATGGGGACCCTGAATGGGGAGGAAGGAGAAGGAAGGCTGCGTAAAGAGGGCAAGGGTAAATTGAGGCTGCCTGAGGAAGCTCAAGGGGAGAGGGAGACTGCATAGTGGTGGTGGGGGAGGATCTGAAGGCTGGGAAAGAGGGATTTACAAGACAGGAGGAAGCGGAAACCACAAAAAAGAACAAAACGGTTGAAACTATCAAAAAAGGAAACTGCAGCTAACTGGAAACGAGGAAAATCACGGAGGTAATGAATTCCTTGCAAATGAATGGTGGCACAAATTCAGGAGTTACTGTATGGGAAAAATAGTGGATAAAATGGGAATGAACATTATTGTTAAATTTAAAATCGGAGATTGAGATTGTAAGTGCAGTAAAAAAAAAGGTAGCATCTATCTGGTTAAAATATTGCAGCTTTTGGTATTCACAGTGAAAACACATTAGTTGCGACATTATCATCCAAGTGCACTGCTGCATCCAAATAATTTTGAAACTAAAAGAAACTGTTGCCACTAATTTATGATTCATGTTTATCTTGTATCAATTTTAATAGTCATGTCCGGGAAACTAATGCCTTCCTTGGGTGTTGTCATTAAACTTATTGTGCTGGTGATAATTACCGATCATATTGATAAGCTCTTTGCACTTCTGCTTGTGTGCTGTGCAAGCCCAAACACGC
Source organism: Ginglymostoma cirratum (assembly GCA_024137785.1). NCBI lineage: Eukaryota > Metazoa > Chordata > Chondrichthyes > Orectolobiformes > Ginglymostomatidae > Ginglymostoma > Ginglymostoma cirratum. The sequence goes on from JAHRHZ010000020.1 coordinate 49,120,604, forward strand.
TAGACATGAATGCGAATATGCGAGTATTGTTACTACATGTCTGCATCATGAGTCAGGGAATAAAACAGGCCATGGAAACGATCAAAAAAGGTCCACCCAAAAAAAATTGGGTCCTTCTACTCAAGGTATTCCTAACTAGACTCCTGGAAAAAAGATGCACTGAGTCAAAAGTCCACTTTCTGGAAAACTGAGTTCATTCTATACGATGGAAAGTTATGACGCACATGTAGTCTTCCTTCGACCACAATACTCCCAGTCAAGCCAATATGGAGTAATCTGAAAATGATCCAAGTTATGAATGGGCCTCTCATATTAGAGTTAATATTTCTCTATGCCTTCTCTGTAGCTGTAACATTATACACTGCATTTGGTTCTATTACCCCGATGTAAGGTATGATTTGTCTGGTTAATGCGCAAAACAATAATTTTCACAGTCTTCAGGTACATGTGACGATAATAAGTCAAATCAAATCCTTATACATCTACACTGAAACATTAATTTGGTATCTAGCCCAAATAGTTAGAAGCATTCACAGCAAACTACTCTTTTAGTAAATTTGCCATCTCAATAGGTTTATAGGCATTAACCTCAATGTGGAGAGGGTAGCACACGTTTGTCACTGAGTACAGTCTGAGTTTTATAATCGGTCATTCTCAAGTGCAAGAAACAGAAGAAATGTTAAAGTTTGGAGTGTTTAGTTACATATGGCTGCAGTAAGGGACCTCTACCCTGGAACTGACATTTTATTTCTGAGTGACGTTAACGTTCAATGCAATTTCAATATCTTTGAAGAATTAAGAATTGCTAAACTGCTGTCACAAAACGGTTGCAAGCAACACAGGTGTACGGAACCGGAAGAAATTAAAGCGATTGTAAATTGGACGGAGATCTTTGTCTACATTAAAGGGACGGGTCACATTAACAACGAAGAAGTGCCTTGGGTGGGACGGGATATACACTAACTGCAGAATCTGAATTTAGATCGAATTTGGGATTTTTTTAAAAAAAAGTACTGAATTTATAGTCCCAGGTTTTTTTGTTTGTCCGGGGTGGATTCGGGTGAACAGCTTTGTTTAACCTCAATCATTTAACATCCAAGATTTCAAACTGCGCCTGTAAAACATCACACATTAAACATGACAGGTAGTTCCTTAGAATAGCAACAAGGCTGCCACTCAAACCCCTTTGAGTTTACCTGTTGGTGCTTCAACTATACTGGAAGCTCTTCAGCATCGGACTGCAGTGAGCTCAGGTAAGGCATTCCCACTTCACACACACACACACATCAAACTCACCTTCAGTTTATGTCCCTACGTTTACCTGCTGGGGCTGGTCTCTCCCGCGATTGAAGAGTTAAAACCGGGACAGCGGCACGGATTGCAGTTTTCTCGGGTCAGAAAGCCTGCAGCTAGGCAAACAACATCGGCTAAAAGTCTGAATCGCACTTCATAATCAAATGAATGAAGTCACTCCTCCAAACACACCTGAGAGATGGGGGGATGACCAGCGCCAATGAACTGAGGACGAATCATTTCTGGTAAAAAGCCACCTACTAAGAATCATTAACTCTGCATCTCTCCAGCATGCCGCCTTGACCTGCTGGGTGTTTTCAGCGTTCTTTGTTTATGTTAATACATTTTCAGGCGTGAGAACAAATGCACAGTATAAAACTCTCCAGGGAAACCAGTGAGTTATTCCACCTTGGCAAAGCTTCTCACTGCGGTTAGAGGGAGCTGTTCAGTGTTAATCTAATTGGGAGCAAACGTGATCAAACCCATATCCATTCTTTTCGCTTCACCAAGGAATCGGATAAACAGAGATATTCCAGTATTCCGTTTTATTTTCTTGCTGCTTTGATGTGGTGTTTAGGGATTAAACAGATTCTCTTTTAATTAATCAATCGGGGTGATACTAACCGCGTCAACAAACAAACATCAAATCAAGATCCCACTGGAAATCTGAAATGAAACCAGGGGAAGATGAAAATACGTGGTTAGTCAGGCAGTATCCCCGGAGAAAGGCAGTTAACTACTCAGATTCGCCACCTTCCGTCACAAGTGGAAGATTCTGGAGTTTAAAGCGTTGTTTTTTTTACCTCCTCCAGCTACCCCTCCCAGGAGGACTTGAAGTGGCCAACATCATCTTGGTATGTAAATTAATTGCAACGCAAACTAGCAACAGGTTAAAGCTCTAATTCCCAATTAAAGAAACTGCAAAGGGTTTTCAAGGCTAAAGCTTCAACTAAAGGATCTTGTGACACAGTGGTAGTGCCCCAGCCTCTGGGCCATTAGGTCTGGGTTACCTACCATGGGATTACACTTGAGCTGATTGATTAAAAAGAAAATTGGTATTCTGTGGCTGGTCAGCACAGCAGGGGCTGTTGTGCAATCTCCCAATTTAAAATGACAATTTAGGAGCTCTTGTGGGGCAGTAGTAGTGCCCCTACCTCTGAATCAGGTGTCCCAGGTTCAGGTTCACCCACTCCAGAGGTGTGTAATAACATTAGAAAATATCTCAGATATACCACTTCAGGAAAGTCGATTCTGATTTGTATTTGAGTGCCACAGTCTGTGCCAACAGGTCCAGCCACATTCAAAAGTTGGTGCCAATTAGCCCCAAAATTCCTGGCTGGAGCATCCCTTTTAAACAGGTGTACCTGTTTTTATCCTTTCACCAGAACATCAGTTTTTAAGCAAGTGCAGAGCAGAGCTAAGGAAAAGGAGAGGGAGGAGGTAATAGGAAAGGTTGTGACCTCTGGAGGAAAACACATGAAACAGTGTGACAAGTACCCTAGAGTGTCATATATATAATAAACTAGTTAAATTAACATGTTCTATATATCAATAGAAAAATAAACAGTAATGAAATTGTAATCATTATTGATGTTTAAACTGGTAGCTGAATCTACTTAGTAATGAAGTAAAACACCAAAAAGTGTCCCTTCCCATATTTTGAAACCATCAAATCTCAATTGGGAAAACCACCAAATATACTCAAATGTACAAATGGGTTCAAGAACAATCAGCCCTGAGAAGAGGTCACTGGACAAGAAACTCTACTTTCCCTCCACACATGCTACCAGACCTGTTGAGCTTTTCCAGCAATTTCTGGTTTTGTTTCTTATTTCCAGCATCCACAATTCTTTGGGTTTACTGTCTTTTTTTTTGTAGGAATGGGTGAATGGGTTGCCTGGCTTCAAAGGCTGAACTACCAGAACATGGGGTTGCTGGTGACCACAGGAAAGAGGACTGTCTGGTGCTGAATCTGATACTTCTTCAGGATTTCGTACCATTGGATATTTGGATCCCACTCATCTTTACCTACTCAGTGTGGAGGCTTTCTGCATATTATTTCCAACTCTTTGAAAATGTCAAATTCCCAGTTGTCCCCTTGCATCTATTGTACAGTGAGAAGGAAAAGCTGGGTAATATGGAAATTATTTGTTCATTTTCAAACATGATTCAGGCATTAGCAAAAGGATATTTGAGTTCACCCTTCCTGCAATATCATATTACTTTCTTCTTTGGTTTGATTGTATATAAGTGCATTAACTGTTCTGGTGAAGGAAAAGATGTCATGAAAACTTGAATAACGTATCTACTTAGTAGCAGGAAGCAGGGCTTGTGCTGTGGAAGAGTACAAGGGCAAGAACAGATCTCAAAGGGCTACTGGACCTGAACCGTTAACTCTGATTTGTTTTCACAGATGCTGCCAGACCTGTAAGCTTTTCCAGCAACTTCTGTTTCTGTTTCTCATTTTTTGATGATTGATTCAAGTTACCTCGCAACAAATGAAATGTAGACAAAACACCAAAAAGCATAATCCACAGGGTGAATTTTACAGGGAATGGAGTATCTATCCTCCCATTGGCTGAGAGGTGACACTATCAGCACCAACAATAGAAATAATAAAAGGATGAGAGAATGATAAATAAAGGTTTCCACTCTTGATATTAAAAGTAGGAGTAAACATTGTTGATGCTCCAATCATAAATCTCCAAAGCTCTTAATTCAGGAATTGTCCCTTGAGTTGAAAAATTGTTAGTGTTACACAATTATTTAAGAAGTGTGAGAGAGACAAATTCAGAAATTATTGGTCAGTTGGCTCAATGTTTGTTGTGGACAGTTATTGGTTATTAGGAACAGCCTATCTGAGTAAGTGAACAAATGTGAGTTGAACAGAGAGAGTAGGCATGGATCTGTCAATATTTTTAGTCAATCTATTCAGATATGCTGTAACACACCTTTGAAGCGGGTGGAATTTGAAGCTGGAACCACCTAGCCCTTATTTCTGCTTACATTTCCATCAGGGGACTTGAACTTGTGTCAGCTTTCCTATCACAAATGTGAGAATGCAACGTATTGAGCTGCAGCTGTGGGCTACATTTTTAATCAACCTGTTCAGTATACTTCTGGAGTAGGTGGGAATTGAACTTGAGACGTCTAGCCCAAAGGTAGGAACACAACTGCTGCACCACGTGGATTTATACCTGGAAAATAGCGTCATACTCAGTTAATCATTTTGAATTTGTTGGGAAAGTAATTCAAGCTTTAACGAACACAAATTGCTGGAGAAACTGAACAGGTCTGGCAACATCTGTGGAGACAGAAACAGAGTTAATGTTTTGAGTACAGAATGACTCCTCTTCTGAACAAGAATCATACTTTCCCATTTTCTCTCTCCTCCTCCCCTGTAATTTTCCTGGCCTCTGCTCTGCACTTGCTTAAAAACTGACGGGAAATGTTCTGGTGAAAGGATAAAAACATTAACTCTGTTTCTTTCTCCACAGATTCAGCCAGACCTGCTGAAATTCTTCAGCATTTTCTATGCTTGTTTCAGATTTCCAGCATCCACGCCAATTTCCTTTCAATTAATCAAAGGAGCTGTGGTGAATGGCTGTTTCAGAGACTGGAAGGAGATATACAGATATGTTCTCGGGATGTAATACTTAGAATCATAAAATCCGTACAGTGTGGAAGTAGACCATATGGCCAATCAAGTCCTCACTGATACTCTGAACAGCATTCCACCCAGACCAACCACTCCCCGCCTAATCTCTGCAACCCTGCATTTCTCATGACTAACCCACTTAGGCTGCACATTCCTGGACACTATCAGCAAATTAGCACGGCCAATCCACCTCACCTGCACATCTTTGGATCGTGGGAGGAAACTGGAGCACTTGGAGGAAACCTACACTGACACGGGAAGAATGGGCAAACTCCACAGACAGGCATCCAAGGGTGGAATTAAACGCGGGTCCCTGGCGCTGTGAGGCAGCACTGCTAATCACTGAGCCACCGTGCCACTCCGATTGTTCATAGCCCATTTCTCTTTTTGATACTATGTCCCGTTGATGTTACAGGAGTTTTGCCAGAATACATGTAGGTTTGTCTTCAAGAAGCACACCAGTGTTTGTCTTATAGTCCTTCTATTGAATTTGGAAGATGCAGTGGATGCATTCTTAATGGGATTCCTTTAGTGTTCTTATATTTCACTGATGCATAGTCTTGCTCTTGGAGATGAGTGTTTGGTGACAACCACAGGTCTAAACACTGATTTTTTTTCTTGATTGTGAATATCTTTGTTGGTAAACACATACTGCTGTAGTTTTTAGAATGTTGAGCTATGCAACTGATCTGGCGTTGGATCTCTAATCAATGGTGGCTGCCAAGACACGGGAAGCATTTGTTATATTTCAGCGTCTCTCCTTCAATGTATGGGAGGTGGAATATTTGGCTGACCAGGTGTGTATTGGAATGAGTTTTGTTTTGGGAATATTGAAAAGTAGGTCGAGTTTTTTTTGTGTATAGCATTAAAGAGATGCAGAGTGATGTGGCAATATGGAACCAAGTGGGCAACAACATCTGTCTCCTACAAACTGTAGATCATCTATATCCATTTAATTTTGACATGGACGGAACTGGGGTTAAAGAGATTTCCATCCAGGTATATAAGACTGACACTGGAGGACAGTTAATCTTGGCTAAGCTGCAAAACCATCAGTCATACTGTAAACAGCATGGGCCTGTTACATATACTTCCTTGATACTGGTCCAGATTTTAGAAACATCTAGACAGTTTCAGTCATATCATCATGAAGGACTTGTAGGTTTGCCATGAAGCTTTATAGACATGCAAATTCTTGGAGCATAATCTGCAAAGCCATGCAATTTACTCATTCCAAGGCTTTGGTTGGGTAGATGAATGCAAAGTTCCTACTGTTGCTGTCTAGATTTTTCCATTTTTCTGGCAACAAAGGCAACGTCAGAGGTTCCCTGGGCAAGTCTAAAGCCAGAAGGCGTCTGTGGGAGAATTTCTCAGCCGCAGAGTGTGGGCAATTCAGGAGAATGTACGCCAAGAGTTTTCCTATAATGGGCAAAAATGAAATGCCTTGTTAGTTTCCAAATCATGATTTATCCCCCTTCTTGAAGAAATTTGTTGGATTCCTAATGTTGGGGATTGGGGTGGGGAATCCCTTTTCCTCCTAAATCCATAAGATGAGTACAGGGAATCTTGATGTGAACAAAGCCTACCAACATTGAAGTCCTCAGGTCAAATACCATTAGGGCTGCAAGCTTTGCTGTTTTCCATGCATTGGATTACCTTTTGCAGCTCTCCCATCCATGGTGGGATCATCCATGGATTTGAACACTGGATGCTGGGACTAGGACTTGAGAGTGTCACTTGAGAGTGTCGCAATTGAGGAAACGTTGAAAATATTCTTTCCAGTGTTGGCAGATGGTGTTGACATTATTAAAAATTGTGAGTGAAAAAAGTTTGTCCATTTTGTCTTGGTCTGTGGATAGTTCCAATGTCTACAAGAAAGCTTCACGTGTCATGATGGTTAGCATATTATTGGATCTCTTAGGATTTCTCTTCCCACAATGCCTCCTTTATCTTCTGGATTTGCCTTCAAATATCAACCTTGAACTGGTGGAAAGACCATAAGACATAGGAGCAGAAATTAGGCCATTCGGCCCATCGAGTCTGCTCTGCCATTTAATCATGGCTGATAAGTTCTTCAACCCCATTCTCCTGCTTTCTCCCCGTAACCCTTGATCCCCTTGATAATCAAGAACCTATCTATCTCAGTCTTAAATGTACTCAATGACCGGGCCTCCACAGCCTTCTGTGGCAGTGAATTCCATAGGTTCACCACTCTCTGGCTAAAGAAGTTTCTCCTTATCTCCGTTCTAATAGGTTTTCCCTTTACTCTAAGGCTGTGCCTTCTTGACTTGAAACCTTAGGTTGTTCTGACAGGCAATGAAGGCTGCTTATGCTTGTTCTAGGAGGTCACCAATTCCATCATTGCTTTCATTGAACCCAGCCTTGGTGATTAGATCAATTGACAAAGTCAATGATTTGAACACAGAAATCTAGCACAACCAACTTTTACTTGATCCCACTGTTCTGAAATTGCACTCTACGTGTGAAGATATTCCATATTGGCCATGAGCTATACTTGGAATTCTCTTTAGTCTAGCTGCTGTGGATCTGAAGACCATAAGACTATGAAATATCGACAGAATTAGGCCATTTGGCCCATTTAGTCTGCTTCGTCATTTGATCATGGCTGATATGTTTCCCAACTCCATTCTCCTGCTTTCTCCCTAAAACATTTGATCACTTTACTAATCAAGAAGCTATCTATTTCTGTCTTAAATAAACTCAACAACTTGCCCTTCACAACCTTCTGCAGCGATGAGTTCCATAGATTCACCACCCTCTGGCTGAAGAAATTCCTCCTCATGCCAATTCTAAAGGGTCATCCCTTGATTTGATTTGATTTGATTTATTATTGCCACATGTACCGAGATACAGTGAAAAGTATTGTTTGGCATGCTAACCAGACAAATCATACCTGACATAAGTACATCAAGGTAACAGAACAGAAAGCAGAATATAATGTTACAGCTACAGAGAAGGTGCACAGAAAGATCAATTCTGATGTATGTGAGGTCCGTTCATAAGTCTGACAACAGCGAGGAAGAAGCTGTTCTTGAATTTGTTGGTACATGTTTTCAAACTTCTGTATCTTCTGCCCGATGGAAGAGGGTGGAAGAGAATATAACCAGGGTGGGAGGGGTCTTTGCTTATGTTGGCTGCTCTCCTGAGGCAGCAGGAAGTGTAGACAGAGTCAACGGAAGGAAGGCTGGTTTCCATGATGGACTGGTGCATTCTCATCTCTCTGTAATTTCTTGCAGCCTTGGGCAGAGCGGTTGCTATACTCAGCTGTGATGTATCCAGATAGCATGCTTTCTATAGTGTATCTATAAAAATTGGTAACAGTCAGTGTAGACATGCCGAATTTCCTTAGCCTTCTGAGGAAATCGAGGTGTTGGTGTGCTTTCTCGACCATAGCGTCGACGTAGGTGAACTTGAAGCTCTCAACTATCTCCACCTCAACATCATTGATGCAGGCAGGGCTGTGTCCGCCACTCCACTTCCTAAAGTTAATGATCAGCTCCTTCATTTTGCTGCCTTCAAGGAAGAGATTGTTGTCTTGACATCATGCCACTAAGCTCTCTATCTCTTTTCTGTACTCTGCCTCGTTATTTAAGATCTGACCCACTATAGTGATGTCATCAGCAAATTTCTAAATGGAGTTAGAGCTGAATTTGGCCATGTAGTCGTGAGTATACATGAGTATTTAAGGAGTACAGCAAGGGACTGAGTACACAACCTTGCAGGGCACCGGTGTTGAGGATTATCCTGGAGGATTTTTGTCGCCTATCCTTACTGATTGTGATCTGCAGGTCAGGAAATCAAGGATCCAGTTGCAGAGGGTGGAACAGAGTCCTAGGTCTCTGAGTTTGGAGATGAGTTTTGTTGGAATTATGGTGTTGAAGGCAGAGCTAAAGTCAATAAATCGGGAGTCTGACATAGATGTCTTTGTTGTCCAGATGTTCCAGGGATGGGGGTAGGGCCAGGGAGATGGCGTCTGCCATGGACCTATTGTGATGGTAGACAAATTGTAATGGATCAAGGCACTCTGACAGGCTGGAGCTGATGTGTGCCATTACCAACCTCTCGAAGCACTTCATAATGATGGGTGTCAGAGCCACTGGGCTGTAGTCATTAAGGCACGTTGCCTGATTTTTCTTTGGCAACGGGTTGCCAGTGGTCTTCTTGAAGCAGGTAGGAACCTCTCATCGGAGTAAGGAAGGATTAAGGATGTCTGCAAATATACCTGCCAGCTGGTCCATGCAGGATCTGAGTGCACGGCCAGACACTCCATCTTGGCCATCATTTTCCGTGGGCTCGCTCTCAAGAAGGCCAATCTGACATCTGCACTGTCTGTGGGTATAGATGCACATGAGGATGTTGGGGCAATGGACATCATGTCACGAAGCTTCTGTTCAAAATGAGCATAGAATGCACTGAGCTCATTAGGGAGGGATGCATTATTGTCAGTGATTCTACTTGACTTTGCTTCGTAGCCCGTTACATTGTGTAAGACTTACCACAGTCGACGTGTGTTCATGTGGTTAGTCTGGGACTCGAATTTAGTCCAGTATTGTCTCTTGGCATCCCTGACAGCTTTGCAAAAATCATACCAAGATTTCCTGTCAGGGTCACCTGACTTGAAAGCCTCAAACCTGGACTTCGGTAGGAAGTGGATTTCCTGGCTCATCCATGGTTTTCAGTTGGGGAACACTCAGATTAACTCGTTTGGCACCCAGTCCTGTATACACTTACCGATGAAGCCTGTGACAGTATTGGCATACTTATTTAGGTTGGCCACTGAGTTCTTGAATCTGAAGCAGTCCACGGACTCTCAGCAGTCAAGTAGGAACTCATCTGTTACCTCAGATCAGCACTGTTTGACCTTCTGTACCTCACGCTTCAGTTTCTGCTCGTAAGCTGGGAGAGGAGCATAGCCTTATGGCGCGTGTGGAATAGAGCATAGACATCCTTGGTTGTGTAGCAAAGGTTCAGGGGGTTAGGGCCTCTGGTGGGTGGTATCTTGATCACACACTTGAGAGGTTGGCCTGGTTGAAGTCACTGGCTATGATGAACAAGGCTGTATGCGGCGTTGCATATTTCAAATGCGCTCTTCACTTCACATGATGTAGATGTAGAAGTAAACGCCCATGGCTGGTAGTAGGGATAGCACTTCACCGTTGGATATTCTAAGTCTGGGAGCAGTAACTCACCAGGGTCATCACATCCAGGCACCAAGAGGTGTTGATCAGGAGGCAAACTCCTCCTCCCGTTGCCTTGGCCATGTGGTCCATCTGGTGGACTGAGATGAAGATGAAGCAGGAATGAGCCATGTCTGTGTAAATTGGGGCCTACAGCAGTCTCTCAATTCCCTTGGGTAGGTAAGTCTGACATTAAACTTGTCCAGCTTGTTTTCAGTAGCTTGGACGTTTGCCAGGAGTATGATGGCGAGGCAGACTCGAAACCACATTGTTTCAGTCTCAGCTGCAGGCCAGCACGGTGTCCCATGTTTCCTGGGTAAGTGGCTGCTTCTGATCGGAACCGGGAGTCTGAGTGGGTGGTCTGCTGTTCCAGAACGTAAATGCGTCCGATGGGGTCCTGGGCACTGACCGCAGCCTCGGGCGCTTCAGGGGGTCTTGTTCTCTATCTGGTCGGGCCTCCACGTCTGATCCCCACATGGTCGGATCCACTCCACGGAATCGGGTTGTCGATCAATGTCCGGGTCACGCCTTGGAGAAGTCAATAAAGTGGCTGGTCGCTTCGTTGCCGCGGTCGCAGTTCCAGCGACAGCAGTGGGGCCCCATCAATTCACACAGTTGGGTACTCCGGGAGGTCCTGGTCTTTGTCTGGTCAGATCCAGTCGAGCTATTGGTTGTTTCCAGATGTTGAAAGATCACCAGACCTGTAAGTCGATTTAAATGAAAGTTGTTTGTAATTCGGACAGACTTGCAATTGAGATTTAAAACAATAGAATGATTATAAAAGGTGTGTGGGGTTGATCTGCTGAGGAGGACTCACATAGAGTCGCCATGCTCCAGTGCCATCTTGGTCTTGTCCTCTGACTTCACTCTGAGGCTGTGCTCTTGGGTCCCACTCTCTCCAACTAGTGGAAACATCTTCTCCTCGTCCACTTTATCCAGGTCTCTCAATATTCTGTAAGTATCAATGGTGTTCCCCACCGCCCCCCAATTCTTCTAAACTCCATCGAGTATAGACCCAGAGTTCCCAACTGCTCCTCATATGACAAGGCCTTCATCCCCAGGATCATTCTTGTAAACCTCCTCTGGAAACCCTCCAAGGCCAGCACATGCTTCCTAAGATATGGGAGTCCAAAAGGGCTCATGATATTCCAAACGTGGTCTGACCACAGCCTTCTGCAGCCTTAGCAGTACATCCCTGCACTTGTATTCTAGCCCTCTCAAATTAAATGCTAACATTGTATTTGCCTTACTAACTGCCAATTGAAACTGCATATTAACCTTAAGAGAATGCTGAACTAGGACTCCTAAGTCCATTGTACTTCAGGTTTCCAAAGCCTTTCCTCATTTAGAAAACAGTCTATGCTTCCAGTCAACAATGACCTACCTTTGATGAAGCCATGCTGACTCAGTCCTATGTTACCATGCATTTCCAAGCATTCTGCAATCTCATCCTTAATAATGGATACTAAAATCTTACCAATGACCGCGGTCAGGCTAACCAGCCTATAATTTCCTATCTTCTGCCTCCCTCACTTCTTAAAAGGGGATGTTTCATTAGCCATTTACCATTTTCTAGGACCCTCCCTGACTCTAGTGATTCCTGAACGATGACTAACGATGCTTCCACAATTTCCTCAGGCATTTCCTTCAGAACTCTGGGGTATAGTCCATTGGTCCAGGTGATTTATCCACTCTCTGACCTTTCAGCTTCCCTAGCACCTTTTCCGACGTGATGTCCACTAAACTCACCACTGACCCCACTCTTTCGAAGTTCTGATGTGCTGCTGGAGTCTTCCACCATGAAGAGTGATGCAAAGTACCTATTCAGTTCCTCTGCCATTTCTTTGTTTCCCATTGGAGATGGTCATTAAGTCACATTTGCGCCACAGAAATGCCAGGCAATGACCATCTCCAATAAGAGACAATCTAACCACAGTCCCTAGGCATTCAGTGGTGTTACCATCGCTGAATCTCATGCTATCAATGTACTTAGGGTTCCCACTGACCATAAACTCAGCTGGCCCCACCAGGTAAGCACATTTGCAACAAGAACAGTTCAGAGGCCAGGAATACTACAGTAGGTAACTCACTGCCTGACCCCTCCAAAGCCTGTCCATCATCTACAAGGTACAAATCACGAGTGTGACAGAATACATCCCAATTACCTGGATGGATTGAGTGATACAGACATCACTCACATCTTTGATCCAAACCATGATGTGATCTACGAGGAGCCAATACTTTGATCTTGGATGCCTCCATGTGGTTTTATAATTTCCCTTCTAGTGTATGAGGGTATGTGTTATTGTGAGGTCATTCTAAACCTTTTGAGGAGATGGTGGCACAGTGTAATATCGCTGGTTTAATAATCTAGAGGGCCAGGCTAATGTTCTGTAGATACAGCTTCATGGAGCTTGTGGAATTTAAACTATTATTAAAATATAAAGTCTGGAATGGAGACTTAACCTCAGTAATGTGATCTTGAAACTGCCATTTTTTGTTATTATTTTTTAATTGCAGATTTGTTTCATTAACTGAATTTAAATTCCCAAACTGTTGGGGTTGGGTTTTACCGTATGGTCCAAAATTTCTTCTTGGGTTTGAGAAATTTCCCAATTTGTGGAACACACGTGTGCCTCCAGGCCCGACCCCTGTCACGGTTGGAAGGTTTACTTTGATTTTTGGGAAATGCAGTTTAGATTCCAATGATTTTTTTACGCCCACTACCATCATCCTTTCATGCTCACTCCATTCCTCACCATACTCTCTGTGATCTCCTCCCTCTCCCACTGTGTTTCCTTCCATGGTTACTTACCCAAGCTCCACAACAGATAGACCTCAGGAACTATGTCTTTGAAATGGACATCAAAAAATAACTTCTCACAATGTAACCATGCTGCCATTCAAACATACCACATGTTGAAAAAAGCTCTTTTTCATAGAAGTCATGCAATACGTTTAAATCACCTCAAATGGTCAATCTGTCACAAAACTGACATTTATTCACATAACACATCAAAGGTACACAATTGTTTAATAATCGATTAAAATTATTAATCAAACATTGAACCCAGGGTCTCGCAGAGATAAATAGTTCTGGAAATTTTAAAACTCCGGCAAGTACTCATAACAACCTCAACAATTGAAATATACCCTTAGAAATGTAAATAATGGAATCCACTGAAACTGAAAACAGAGTGCCTTTTTCCTCCAATTTACAGGTAGTGTCACTTCCATTTCAAAGTGGAAGAGCAAATTAAATGCCAATCAATGAATAGAAGAGGGTTTCTTTTAAACTGTCAAGATCAGGGCAATATTTTCTCAAAGGTAAAGTTCATTATCGATTTAAATCATAGTTCCAAAATTTGGCCCTGGTGTCTCTGTATTAGAATAATCCAGGCTCCAGGATAAATAGTCCAGTAACATAACTTCTACGCTACCATTCCTAATAACAATCAAAGGCTATATCACTTTTGGTCAAGTTCTTTCTCTTAATCTGATTGTAAATAAGCTTAATATTGTGCTCGAAAACTGTCTTAAGTTTTTCTTATTGTATTCCATTTTTGCAGCTTTAACCACTTCCTTTGTAACCTTTGTTGATTTTAATTCTCTTCTAGTTAATAGGATCTCCACTATTCTTTGCATATGTATGTGACATGTAGTTGTCCCTGTAGCTTTCTCCAATCGACTACTTCTTAATCAGGTTTGTAGGCAGAGTTTTTTTGCCATTTAGGCATCAATATACATCTTATATTGAATGAAATATATGTTTAACTATTTCCCTCTGTTTAGCCATACTTTGAACCATTTACAATCTATCCAGTCTACAGTGATCAATTTCTGCTTCATCCCTTCAAAGTCTAGCTTACATAAATTAATGTGTTGGTTCACGACTCACCTTTCCACTTCTCAAAGCCAATACTAAATTCAAACATGTTATTGTCACTCTGAGCTATGTGTGTCCCTAGTGTTGAAATTGTTGATTAATCCTAGCTCATTATGTTTTGGTGGTTTACCCGGCAAAATAAAACATAATAGATAGTATAGCTATCACTGGAAGATGACACGATAATAAATACAGTGGATCCCTTTGTTCAAAGACTTCATGCTTTGTATGACTATAATCTATAATTGCTCTAATTGAGATGAGTCCTGGACAACTCATTGCATACAAGTTCAAGGAGTATTGCCTCGTAAGCTCTTTAACCTGTCTCTGCATTGTTCAAAACCTTTTGACTGACAAAACTGTAAGCTAATACTAAGTGCATTTTGTACTTCAAGCTGATGTAGAATCAAAATTTAATGTGTCTACCGATAAGTCAAATTACAACTCATTAAAACTTCATTTTAAACTAAGAAAGTAAGATGAAGATCCAAGCCCAGAGAGCAAAAGATTCCAAAGTGTAAAACCAAAACAAAATCATGGTAAATGAGGTGGTAGGTTGGGACTTTTTTCACTGAAGCGTAAGAGGTTGAAGGGTGACCTTATAGATGTTTATAAAATCATGAGGGGTATAGATAGGGTGAATGGCAGGTTTCTTTTCCCTAGCCTTTGGAATTTCAAGACTACGGCATTTTTGAAGGTGAGAGGAGAAAGATTTATGAAAGACATGAGGAGCAACTTTTTACACAGAGGGTAGCTCGTGTGTGGGATGAACTTCCAGGGGAAGTAGTGGATGTGGATACAGTTACAACATTTAAAATACTCTTGGATAAGTACATGAATAGGAAAGGTTTGTAGGGATATGGATCAGGAGCAGGCTGGTGGGATTAGTTTAGTTTGGGATTATGGTCGGCATGGACTGGTTGGACCAAAGAGATTGTTTCTATGCTGTATAACTCTATGACTCTATATAGTGGTCTGGCACCTACCTTGAGTATTAAAAGCCAATAAAATTATTTACTGGTTTAACAACAGCACATTACACGCTGAATGTAGATATAGATTTTTTTTTCTTTTTAACTATTGAGTGATAAGGTAAATGCATATGCTTTCTTGATTGATTTAGGGCCGTATTTTCTCTTCAGAGATGGGAGACTGTGCCAGGGACTCTTTCAAGGTTCCCAGTCTGTCCACTGGGGAAACAGTCACTTATTGGTCTTCCAAATAGTTAGCGTCAAGGCAGGCTCACTGTCCAATTAAAACTGGCAGTGGAGGTGGACCCTTGAAACATGAGGGCTGAGTCGTGTACGATTCTGTGGGATTGAATGTGCTGAGACTTGATGGATGTTTATGAGAGTTCACGAGGAAAGGCATCATCATACTCTTCCACAAGTGGAAAGGCACGGGGTAAAGGGGATATCAAAAATGAGGGATCCAATATACTGATGAATGTGGAACCTTCCACCCAATGTCAATACGAAATTCATTCAAGTCTGCTCTGGAGTTGGTATTCCATCTTGAACAAATCTGCACTGTAGCTGACAGGAAGATCTCTGAAAATCTGATGTGTTGCAGAGATTTGATGGTTTACACACGTGACCGAATGGGTCAACACTAGTTTGGCCTTTGATCGCCTGCATGATGGCTGCATTACCTGAACTGGAGTTTGAGGAGGGGATTGGGAATTAAATACAATTGCCTTACACAAGCATCAACAGTGCAATTTCAAATAATAGGTGGGAATGGAAAAGTTTGCTGATCAAATCTGGAGTCCGACAGGGGTGTCACTCTTTCCTTGGCAAAATATTCAATATGCCACAGAAACAGATGAATTCGTCAGAGAAGTTGTGAGTGTAAGAGGAATGACAATCTCTGGCAATGGAGACACTCATGCCAAAGCCTTCATGTACATGAATGATGTCACTGCCTTCTGCTTGGATTTGTTGTCAGTGCACAGATTGATAAGTTTCTATAATCAGTTCAAGAGGACATTGGAAGACAAAGTAAACAGTGGTATTAGTGATAACAAAATGTGGAGCTGGAGGAACACAGCAGACCAGGCAGCATCAGAGGAGCAGGAAAGTTGATGTTTCAGGTCAGAATGAAGAAGGGTCCAGACCCGACATGTCACCTTTCCTGCTCCTCTGATGCTGCCTGGCCTGCTGTGTTCCTCCAGCTCCACACTGTGTTACCTCTGACTCCAGCATCTGCAGTTCTTGCTATCTCTGAGAGGTAAAAGTGAACCTTTTAAGAACTGGGCTGACTGGCCCATTGTCCTTTTCATGGTTAGGTCCAACTATCTGAAGGGCTGAGAGAGAATGGGCTGCATGTTCAAAACTGGAAGGAGCAAATACCTTAATCAAAACCTGGATATGTGGAAGTGATGTTCCACCTTCACTGCGGGTAGGAACTTGGTCATCAGGTGTAAGATACTCTTGGTATTGCTGTACAAGGAGTGGGTGTGGCCTATTCCTCACTCCTGTGCCACAGAGGATAGCCAAGCCAATTTCTGCTTTATCTGGAACTCAAAATGACTGATGATTGCTGAATACAATGTGCAAACCTCCAGAAAGGGGGGAAAGGCGCACCCAACAACGGCCTCATCTTACTGGAGTGTGACTGCAACAAGCTGTGCATAGACATTCACTACACAATTAGCAAGTGTCACAGCGGGATGAGGCTCTATCTTTCATTGTGTTGTGAACAATAGGATCTGGACACATTGCCATTGAATGCTTCATTCAGTTGGGCCATAAGTTGGAGTGTCATCTGTCTCTTATAGAAAGGTTTAAGCAGAGGAACACCATTAGCCACAAGTCCATCAGGCAGTGGCAGTGGTCTGTACATAATGTCCTTGAGGGAAAAGGAGATGTATTACGTTTAATTTAGAAATTAGAGCATAATCACCACAAAGGGATGAACTGGGCATGATTGGCTAGTGGCTAGCAGTAAGGCTGGCTGGAAGGGACACTACAAGTGCCAGTGGCCAGTGTGGCATATTAGTATTACTACGTTGGTCTCAGAGAAGAATCTCAAAGTGCTATACTTTAGAAGACTGATGGATGTGACAAACCAATTGCTTGGTGCCTCTGGTAGCCTGCTGGAAAGCTTGTGTGTCATGATAAGGGAGACAGAGGAGTCTGCCTTCAGTTGGCCTGTAGCTTGACACAGCCTGAAACCTATTGTCTCCACTGTGACGAGGCTGGCCAATCACAGCTGATAACCTGTTGTGTCCATGTTATGCAATGCCTGATGGATGAAGCTGCAACTCCCACTGCATCACTGCAGCTTCCCTGGAATGACAAAGCGCTCTGATGGAAACTCAGGCAGCTGCCACGAAGTCTGGGTGCTCCTCAGAGAAAAACACGGAGCACAACTGCCCTGCCCTGTAACACTCTGGGCTGGCTGGACACAAGGGTGTAAGACTGTTAGAGACTGTTAGACTGTTTATCTCCCCCTGCACGGCAACATCCCAACTCCAACTCCACCGCTTCCCTTGCACTTAGCTGTCAGCCAGGCAGCTCAGACTGCCACGGCCCATGCTGAGATGAGATGGTACCATGACCCACAACATCTCATTGCAGCCAGACAATGACCTGCTCACTACAGAATCTCAGCTCACTTGCCACCATTTGGCTCGCTCTCTGTAGAAACACCAGGGTAGGAAACAACTCATTGCACTGTCACTGTAGGTAAGCAGCAGAGTGAATAATTTAATATTTTTAACTCTGTTAAATGTGTCACATTTTTGTTGTTCGCTATTGGCTTTGATAAAGAGTGATTTTGGTAATTAGGTAGGGGTGGAATCGGTGATCTTTTGTCCTATTCTTAATGGGGAAGGGGTTGAAAGAATTGTGTCTAGATCCTAGACTTCCTGATGGATCGTCAGTCCTGGAGGGTGAGGTATGTGGACAAGGTCCACCAAAGTTTGATGGTGGACGATGATTTTCAAAAGTGGTTTTCAGTTAGATGACGGTGAGCATCTCTCCTAGGTGCAGGCTGTCTATCTGAATGACTCTAGTGCTACGTCTTGACCCTCAGTTCCCCTTTCAACACTTCCTTCCTCTGCTCCTCATGGCTCCTAGACTTGAACCTTTGGCAAAATTGACTGTGCCTGATGATTACCTGATTGTGGAGTACTCAGCAAGTCACGAGGAATCTGCATTATCCTCTCTCCTCCAGTAGCTCCAGGCACTGCTTTCTTGATCTCATCGCCCATCCCTCCTCCAGACTCGAGAGAATGTTGTGTAAGATCCCTGTGATCAGGCACTCCCTTTCTCCTGGTGACTGGTACAAGGTTTATAATGAGTTGGAGTGGCACACTCTCATTCTCTATTCAAGTGAAGTCCTAGGAAAACTTCCAGGATAAATCTTGATGGATTGGCAATGATGTTTTGACAATATGTCCCAGACGCTTCCCAATGTTTCTCAGAAGCCCTCTTCAGATGTGAAGTTAGTCAACCTTCAGCAGCAAGTAATGCTGACAGTTTGCATCAATGGCTTCTTTATATGTGGTCAACTGGTTGCTGTTAGCAAGGTTCATTAATTGCAGCACTAGCCCACAAAGTTACTAAGCAGTAGAGGAAATCTAATTGGTCATTCAACCCTTAATCATCTTTATGCAATCTTTATTGGTACACACTTTAACTCCTTTATCAGTACAGGAATTTTGCAGAAGAGGTGTCAAATAGTCATTGCCAAGTCATGCTGGCCACCTTGGAGGGCCTTTAGCAACAACATTATCAGGGGAAGTAGCTACCAAAGAGACATTAGTTACATCATAAAGTTAGTACTATTTACGGACAGGAAGTGCATTCCCATCTGCAATCATTTTAATAATTCATGAATATGACATTACATTCTAATTACTGCAGCCACTGTTCCTTTAAAAAAAGTAACTGAAGCAAATGTCGAAAGCATAAATATTTCAAAACTCACCCTGCACAACTGTCGGGTTATTAGCATTCATTTAGCCTGCAGCACCACTGGAATAAACCCACAATGGAAGGTAACGCAGCACCAAACCTGTATTTCACCCAATTAAATTGAACCAATTAGCTGGAATCCCATCTGCTCTACTAAGTACAAGCGGATGAGACAATTTTGAAATACAAGTCGTAGCTCAGAAATCTTAACAATGATTAATTTAATAATATTACACAAAGCAATGAATAGAGAGCTCTAAATTAGCTTTCTGATTTCTGTGTTGAAGTAACTTTTATTGAAGAGACCTCAATTTTTACCCTGGAACAGGGACTCCAAACATCACAAAACACCTGGCCCAATGAAATGTAGTAATACTTTTAGTTGCCGATCTAAACTTTATGGCATATAACTTGCTATAGTGGGGCAAGGATAGGCATTTATCTCATAGTTAATCTCATCCTTGACCATTTTAAGAGTGTTTTGTACAGCAGACTTTAGCCCTTTGTTGAGGATTTGATGTTGACTGTTGGCATGTCTCTACAAATCATGAAAACACACCAAGCATTCTGGCAGGATTCTCAAACAAGTAGATATATTTTTTGACATGACCTGAATAAATGTTCTTTTAACTCACAAAAATATTTTCTTATTCTAAAAATAGAGTGCATGACCAGTTTGTAAAAAGCGCAGCAAATAAATGAATTGTTCTTGAAAACTCAAATGATTGATGATCAGCTGGGCCACATGTGGGAGAACCTTGGTCAGAAGATGAGTCAGAATCCATAGATGGTTAACCTTGCTGTTTAAAGCAAACGCAGCTAGTACACATGAAACCTTTTAAAGCAAACGCAGCTAGTACACATGAAACCTTTGCTACCCTGTCAGATTTGATCTCTGCTACATACATAGTCCATGCCTAACAGCTACCACTCGCATCTTCTCCCAAATTTCTGATGTAACTGTAGCCTTGGCACAACAGGCATTCTATCATGAGCAAGTATGAGGTGCAGGAACAGATAGGATGCTCCTTACTTGCAGAGTCCATCTCCTGCTCAGACATATTCACAAATAGCCCTCAGGAATGCATGTGATGGTCAATGCGAATTTTTTAGTTGTTTATTCATTTTCAACTTCTGTATCATTTATTGACATTGATCTTGCTGTTATTATTTGTTTCATAATTTTTCTTGTTACTACTATTCTTCTATCACTCAGCCCAAACTCATCTGGAACTGTTTGATAGCTCTCAATGATACTGACCGTGTAAATGTTATAACAGTTTCCAAAGTAGAACCTAACTCAATTATAATGAATAGCCTTGCAGTAACTACATTAATGGCTCAATTGTTTGCACTGCTGCTGCTGTTAAAGCTGCCTGTTTGATTTGTAACATTGTCTCTCTTTCTGCTTGCTTTCCTGGTTGAGAGGACGGCATAGATACTATGCCAGCCTCAAGACTGCCCAAATGAAACAGCAACCAGTTGATCTTCACCAGTCCTCCACAGTATGATTTCCTCAGGAACGTCAGCAACAACCTGATGAAATTCATTCTCACCTTAGATCCATCAAGATCTCTGTGTACTCCAGTGAAGAATTCCTGAAATTTGAATGTCAATTGACGAAGATAGCATCATCATTTCTCCCTTCATGGATATTCATGCTTCTAAGTTGGGCATCACTTGAAGTTTATCGGAATGATTGTTTTGGACTTTTTCTTCTTTATTTATCGGATAGGTACACTATGAGGTGTCTTCAATGTCTCATGTGTTATGTCATTGGCCTCCTGCCCTCCCAGGAATCTAGCAGTCCTGTAGACTATCATTGGATAGATCCTTTTTCCAATAATGTGAGATTTCACAACTAATAAATGCAGAGTGGGAAATAGCATTCTGAATATAATGACTGCAAGACCTAGTAGCCATCTGGGTATAGTTGCACATATCACCATTACTAGACAGAAGAGATATAACTGAGAGCTGGATTATCTTCAAGGCTATCACAGAAGTTGGAGCATAGTTGAGATCTTCTTTTAACATTTCACTAAGTCAGAAAATTGCTTCCTTTCTGATGCACCTCCAACATCAACCAGGAAGACAGCCTCTCCTGTCGACCCTGTAAGGTAGCTAATGCTCCACTTGTCATTTTTGCCCATTTTGATGGCCTTCCATGCTGTGCATTAGGAAAAAGAGATAATTTTCATTTTCTGTTTGTGTTCTTGTTGACAACACCTACTATGAAAGAAAATTATAATCTGGGTTTCATTGAAGATTCTGCAAAGAATCTCAGGCAATTAAAGAGCTCTTTCTATTTGAACTGAGGCCTAACTAAACATATGCAGACTTTAAAAGGCTGCTTTGAAAGACAGTTCAGAAACACGACCAGCTGCATTGCTGAACCAACTGTTAGAATTGTTTTATTCATTGCTCTTTTCCTTCGTCTTTTTGTCTTTATGTTCTGAGATTCCATTCAATCTCTAGTCATTCATGGTATCCCTGTGCCTTCCTTTCATTTGACCTTTTATGCACTTTGCTGAATCTCTTGTTGTTAGATTTCTTTTCTAGCAGTTTTCTCAACTCATTAATTTCAAGTCTTAACCTGTGCATTATTGAATTTATCTAAACTCATCAGAGAGCCACACTGATCAGGCAACGGTGAGAGAATTGCTTGCAGTTCAGGGAACCATACAGTAATAAAGGACTGGAAAATGTGCAAAAAGAATGAAAAGCGTGTTATCAGAACTGAGAGATTAGAGCTAATTTGAATGATTCAAAAACATTGGCATTTTTACCAGAAGTGAGGTATGGAGACAATTTGATAAGAGGTTTAAAATGCTGTATGGTTTGTGCAGAGTAGGTAGGTGTGAGGAGAAGCTTCCTACTTATGGTAAAGTTCAAAATTATGAAATGAAGAATGATTAGTAAGTAACTATTTAATCAAATGGGAGGGAAAAGGAGAAATGTTTTTTACACATGTTAGAGAGTGGAATTTTCTACTGCAGGAAATGATTTAGACAAGTAGCTTAGCCACTTGCAAAATTGAACTGGATGAAATGAAAATAAAAGTACTGGAAGTATCCAACAGGTCCGGTAGAGAAAAATAGTTGTTGTTTAAGATTGAGATGTCCTGAAGAATGATGGTGGAACGCCACCTTGACCTGAAACACTGGACTGAATTTTCTAGTGTGGGCAGCGCTGAGCCAGTTGGAAAAATATGGCATAAATGGAAAAAATGAGTTTCTCAACATTGAGGAAAAAAGCTTTATTTTCCACCCAAGATTTTAATGGCTAAATGAGAATGGCATAAATGAGTAGTGAGGTACCCATCTGCATGCATCAAAATCTCATTTTCAGCTAATTTTGCCTCATTTGTAGTTACAGAGTCATACAGCACAGAAACAGACCCTTCAGTCCAGCCAGTTCATGTTGAACATAATCCCAAACTAAACTAGTCTCACCTGCCTGCTCCTGGCCCATATCCCTTTCCCATTCATGTAATTATCTAAGTGCCTTTTATATGTTGTGACTGTATCCACATCTACCACTTCCTCCGGAAGTTCATACTGCATGCGAGTTACCCTCTGTGTAAAAAAATTCCCCCTCATGTCTTCTTTAAATCTCTCCCCTCTCACCTTAAAAATGTGCCCCCGGCCTTGAAATTCCCCAATTCTAGGGAAAAGACACTTACCATTAACCCTATCTATACACCTCATGATCTTATAAACTTATAAAAGGTCACCTCTCAACCTCCCATGCTCCAGTGAAAAAGGTCCCAGCCTATCCAGGCTTATACAGGTTCATATTTTCCCAGGCAGTGGACAACAGCTAGATTGTGACAACTTCTGTCATCGAAGTCTGAGAGGGACCTGGTGACTGCAACGTGCCAACATCTTCTCCAGTCTAAAGAACACGTCTTTTTATCTTAATGCTTTTGGACTGAAATAAGAAAGAACTTTTTCAAAACCTGGGGATTTTACAAGGATGGCTGCATGTTTTGAAACTAAGGAATTAGATCCCTTTTTGTGAATCCTATTTGTGTAGGTAATGGATGCCAGCAGCATGCAGACAAACTGGAGCCAAGGGGTTGTGCACAAGTGATTGGTGTGGACTAATACCTAGTTATGTATGAGAAAGGTCCTGTACCTACCAATAAACATTTTATTGGTTGTCAGGTTGTCAGCTTGGGTTCTGAATAATTTGCAGATAAACACTACCAGACAGAGGCGATTCCAGCAGATCTGCAGGAGTCAAAAAAAATACTCATGTATCTTTCCTCCAGTAGATATTGTGAGTTGCATAAATCAGAGACCTTTCATAAACCAACCAGTCACCCCATGTTTCTTGCAAACCAGTGGAAGTATTCAATAAAAGGAAGGTTGAGGAGATAATCCTCATGCAAGCGCCAATCAGAATCTTGTGAACAAAGACTATGGAACTTTTTATCCAGTTTTCCGTCTGGCCTTATGATTTTTTTAAACCCTGAATAAGTTTATCGGTCCCTGTGACAGGAAGGAGTTGTATGCAAGGGTTTTAATTTTGTAGAATTTATGTATTTTATTTAAATATCTACCTACAGCTAGAATCTAATTGCCTGAAATAAATTGTGATTGAATCATAGATTCCCAACAGTTTGGAAGCAGGCCATTCAGCCATCGATTCTATACTGACCCTTCAAAAAGCATCCCACCCAGGCCCATCTCCCCTACCCTATCCCTGTAACCCTGCATTTCCCATGGCTAATCTAACTAACCTACACATCCCTGGATACTATGGGAAATTTAGCATGGCCAATCCACCTAACCTGCGCACCTTTGTACTGTGGGAGGAAGCCAGAGCACCCGGAGGAAACCCACGCAGACACAGGGAAAATGTGTAAAATCCACACAGTCGCCCTAGGATGGAATTGAATCTGGCGTTGTGAGGCAGCAATGCCAACCACTGAGCCACCATGCCGATTCATCTAAAGTACAGAAAGCTGATCCGTGTTATCTATTAACTTGGGTCTGAAAATCAGGTTGTTTTGGGATTTTTCATATTTCTTTTAAAATTGTCAACTTTTGTGATGACTCCAGATATAGCGCAACATGATTTCTGGCAAGCTAGACAAGTGGGCCATGACTCATTGTCTTCATCCAGGCACGCATTCCGTAAGGCCTCAGGGTATGCTCCATTTGCAGTGACTGCCTAAACTCTTCATTCATGGAGTTTGGCATTGGCAAAGCACCAGCCCACTATATCATCATGGCACATTTGAAACTCACTTTTAATACAGCAGACCACTTCAATACTGCACTCTGGAGCTCACTGGCACCTTACACAGCAAAGCTGCTTGCCAAGTCATTTGTATCCAGCAACAGGCACCCATCACATGCATTGTGGAAGGGTGCATCTCAGGGTGCTTAGCTTGCTTTCTTAGCCCCAGAGGTACTCTGCCACAAGAGCCTTTCCACCGCACAATATCAATAGGATAATCCTCCTATTAATTACAATTGATCACTAGCATACAGTCCACAAATTCCATGGGTAGCATTTGTTCCAAACAGTTTTTCTTTATCATGTTTTCAGAAAGGTCATGTGTGCCTGGATAGAACTAACTGAATACATAATTAAAAAGTTAAAATACGTTCAAATTGTGAAACTGATGGAAACAATCTGCTAATATAGTGTGAAAAATTGTCCTGCAAAACCATGTTGAGAAATATAAGCTTGATACCTTATCTTGATGTCTTATATAAGCTTGAACGTCACCCAGGTATGCCCTATTTCCAAAAAAACACAGGATAACTCCAATCCCATTGATTGTCTTTTTATGAATCTGCACCTAGTTATCAGTCAAGTGAATGGAGAACTCACTTAGATTTGGCCAATAGGTTCTGTCAGTTCCAAATAGTAACCCTTGGAGCCATCTAACCTCTCAGGTGGAATGACCAGATCCCACAGTATTATTAAAGAGGAAAAGAGTGTTCTCCCCTCTATCCTCTATTTGAGTTTAGCTCCTAGCTCCTGATAATCCTTGCCAGGTCTCCCGGGAGGAAAACACATTGTAATTGACCTGGTTGAAACAATTACTAATTGTTTTACAAGAATGGTTGAAAACAGCTGTTGGGCAGTTGGCTGGTGCCAATTGTAAAACGTTAGCACTTGTTGCTGGTCAGATGGTAGGTACTAATTGGAAACAATTAATCCCATTTACCAGATCGTCGAAAACAACTGGGTGCTAGCTGGTTGGCAATGACTAGTTGGAAATAGCCATTATTGTACAATACGAGACAGTGCAGCACAGAAACAGGCCCTTCAGCCCACCAAGTCTGGACTGATTCCTAGTCCTTCCTTAGACCTGCTACTTATTGCCCATATGTGGTTTCTATCCCTCTGTTCGCCTCATGTTCATGGGTCTATCAAGATATACCTTAAGCGTTGTTAACATGCCTGCTTCCACCACCTCCACTGGCAGGTGTTTCAGGCACCCAAAACACTCTATATGAAAAATTTTCCCCCCACTTCTTCTCTAAACTTCTCCCCCTCTCACCGTGAACCTGTCCCCTCTTGTAGTTGGAGAGATAGTAGGAACTGCAGATGCTGGACAATCTGAGATAACAAGTTGTACAGCTGGATGAACTCAGCAGGCCAAGCAGCATCAGAGGTGCAGGAAAGCTGACGTTTCGGACCTAGACCCTTCTACAGAAAATTTTCTTCATTTTCTGAAGAAGGGTCTAGGCCCGAAATGTCAGCTTTCCTGCACCTCTATGCTGCTTGGCCTGCTGTGTTTATCCAGCTCTACACCTTGTTATCCGTCTTGTAGTTGACCTTTCTACCTTGTGAAGAAGCCTCTGACCATCCACCCTACCATGCCTCTCATAATTTTGTTGACCTCTATCAGGTCGCCCCTCAGCCTCCAGTGAAAACAATCCAAGTTTATCCGGAGATAATAGGTACTGCAGATGCTGGAGAATCCGAGATGACAAGGTGTGGAGCTGGATGAACACAGCAGGCCAAGCAGCATCATAGGAGCAGGAAAGCTTGACGTTTCGGGCCTAGACCCTTCATCGGAAATGGGGGAGGGGAAGAGGGTTCTGAAATAAATAGGGAGAGAGGGGGAGGCGGATAGAAGATGGATAGAGGAGAGGATAGGTGGAGAGGAGACAGACAAGTCGAAGAGGTGGGAATGGAGCCAGTAAAGGTGAGTGTACATGGGAGTGGTAGGGAGGAGATAGGTCAGTCCAGGGAGGACGGACAGGTCAAGGGGGCGGGATGAGGTTAGTAGATAGGAGATGGGGGTGGGGCTTGAGGTGGGAGGAGGGTATAGGTGAGAGGGGAGAGGAAGAACAGGTTAGGGAGGCGGGGACGCTGAGTAGAATTGTGAGTTCAGGTTGTGGATCCTACGAGGAATAAAAAACAGGAGAGGTCCTTTGCAGGTCAGGGAGAGGGAGGCTCTGAGCTGGGGTAGTCTTGATTGTAGTGCCTGGAGATGCCTGCGCATTGCTGCAAGTGTGTGTTTCAGGAGTCGCAGGGAGAAGGGATTCTGAAGGGTCTCAATGTTCTGAATGTAGATGAACGTCAAGCTTTCCTGCTCCTATGATGCTGCTTGGCCTGCTGTGTTCATCCAGCTCCACACCTTGTTATCTCGGATTCTCCAGCATCTGCAGTTCCTATTATCTCTGATACAATTTTAACCTCACTGCGAAGCCTCTTCTAAGGATGCCTACCCTGAAGAAGTTACCCTCCTCCCTCCAGACAAACCTCAGGGGATCTCTCTCCCATTGCAGCTCTCTCATAATCTCTTTGGCCTTGAAACTGCTCGACCACGTCCTGAAGCAAACCAGGTACTACAGCCACATCACCTTTCTTAGTACCTGCCTACGGAACCAGATCATCCCCAATGGACTACAATCCACATTCAAGCCTTCCCAATTTGGCCCCAACCGTGACAATATCTACATTCAGAACATTGAGACCCTTCAGAAGCGCTTCTCCCTGCGACTCCTGAAACACACACTTGCAGCAATGTGCAGGCATCTCCAGGCACTACAATCAAGACCACCCCAGCTCAGAGCCTCCCTCTCCCAGACCTGCAAAGGACCTCTCCTGTTTTTTATTCTTCGTAGGATCCACAACCTGAACTCACAATTCTACTCAGCGTCCCTGCCTCCCTAACCTGTCCTTCCTCTCCCTATCCCCTCCTCCCACCTCAAGCCCCACTCCCATCTCCTACCTACTAACCTCATCCCGCCCCCTTGACCTGTCCGTCCTCCCTGGACTGACCTATCTCCTCCCTACCCCACCACCTACACTCACCTTTACTGGCTCCATCCCCACCTCTTTGACTTGTCTGCCTCCTCTCCACCTATCCTCTCCTCTATCCATCTTCTATCCGCCTCCCCCTCTCTCCCTATTTATTTCAGAACCCTCTTCCCCTCCCCCATTTCTGATGAAGGGTCTAGGCCCGAAACGTCAAGCTTTCCTGCTCCTATGATGCTGCTTGGCCTGCTGTGTTCATCCAGCTCCACAACTTGTTATCCAAGTTTATCCAACCTCTTCTCATAAGTAAAACCCTCCAGACCAGGCAACATTCTGATAAACCTCTGCACCCTGTCATCAAAAGTTCCCAAATCCTACCATTCCTGTCCTGCATTTTAATCAACTGGTCCTTAAAAGACTCCCATGTGTTAGATGTGGATTTACTCTCAAACACCCGCTCCCAATCCACATTCCCCAATTCTTGCCTAATTTAGTTATAGTTGGCCTTCACCCAATTTAACACCTTCATCCAATATCCATTCTTGTCCTTATCCATAAGTAACCAAAAACATACGGAAGTATGGACAGTATTTCCAAAATGCTCTCCCATTGAAACTTTGATCGCCTGGCCAGGTCCATATCGCAATACCAGGCTCAGTATGGCCCCCTCCCTCTTTTGATTATCTACATACTGTTTCAAAAAACCCTCCTGGTTACACCTAATAAATTGCTCCCCATCCAAACCCCTGGCACTCAGGGACTTCCAGTAAATATGGAGGGAAGTTGAAATCACCTACCACAACAACTCTGTTATTTTCACATCTGACCAGAAACTGACTGATGTCTCTTCCTCTGGCAACTGGGAGGTTTGTACTACAATCCCAGCATTGTGACTGCATCTTTCCTGTTCCTGAGCTCTACCCATAATGCCTCGCTGTTAGATCCCTCCCCCAGGTTCATCCATCTTACCTGTTATACTTCTTGCATTGAGTCCAAGCCTTCAGTTCCACTGAGCTCAGCAACCTTTCTCTGACAACTCTTTCTCTTAGCTATATTTGCCTTAGACTCAAGAGCTTCCCCAGTCTCTATACTTACTGTACTGCTGCTCTGGTTCCCAACCCCCTGCCACACTAGTTTAAACCCTCCTGAGTGGCACCAGCAAACCTCCCTGCCAGGATATGCGTGCCCCTCCAGTTTTGGTGCAACCCATCCTTCTTGTACAGATCCCACCTTCTCTGGAATACATCCCAATGATCAAAATTGCTGAAGCCCTCCCCACTACACCAGCTCTTTAACCACGTGTTAAGTTGTACTCTGCTTCTGTTCCTAGCCTCAGTAGCATGTAGCACTGGGAGTAAACCTGAGATTACTACCTTCGGGGTCCTGCTTTTCTGTTTACAACCTAACACCACGAATTGTTAGACCATAAGACCATAAGACGTAGGAGCAGAAATTAGGCCATTTGGCTCATCGAATCTGCTCAGCCATTCAATCATGGCTGGTAAGTTCCTCAACCCCATTCTCCTGCTTTCTCCCCATAACCCTTGATCCCCTTGATAATCAAGAACCTATCTATCTCAGTCTTAAATGTACTCAATGACCTGGCCTCCACAGTCTTCTGTGGCAGTGAATTCCATAGATTCACCACTCTCTGGCTGAAGAAGTTTCTCCTTATCTCCATTCTAAAAGGCCTTCCCTTTACTCTAAGGCTGTGCCCTCGGGTCCCAGACTCTCCAACCAATGGAAGCATCTTCCCAACATCCATTCTATCCAGGCCATTCAATATTCTGAAAGTTTCAATTAGATCCCCCCTCATCCTTCTAAACTCCAATGAGTGTAGGCCCAGAGTCCTCAAACATTCCTCATATATTAAGTTTTCCATTCCTGGGACCATTCTCGTGAAACTCCTCTGAACGCGCTCCAGGGCCAGCACATCATTCCTGAAATATGCGGCCCAAAACTGGACACAATACTCCAAATGTGGCCTGACCAGAGCCTTACAGAGCCTCAGTAGTACATGCTTTTATATTCAAGTCCTTTCAAAATAAATGCCAACATTGCATTTGCCTCCTTGACTACTGACTCAACCTGCAAGTTTACCTTGAGAGAATCCTGGACTAGAACTCCCAAGTGTCTTTGCACTTCAGACTTCTGAATTTTCTCCCCATTTAGAAAATAGACCATGCTTTTATTCTTCTTACCAAAGTGCATGACCTCACACTTTCCCACGTTGTACTCCATCTGCCACTTCTTTACCCACTCTCCTAACCTGTCCAAGTCCTTCTGCAGCCTCGCCACCTCCTCAATACTACCTGTCCCTCCACCTATCTTTGTATCATCTGCAAACTTAGTCAGAATGCCCACAGTTCTGTCATCTAGATCATTAATGTCTAAAGTGAAAAGTTGTGGTCCCAACACTAATCCTTGTCACTGTCACTGGCTGCCATCCTGAAAAAGATCCTTTTATCCCCAGTCTCTGCTTTCTGCCAGACAGCCAATCTTCTATCCGTGCTAGCACCCTGACTCTAACACCGTGGGCCCTTATTTTTCTTGCAGGCGGAACACTGGTCAGCTTTTCGAAGTTGACAAAACAGTTATCACCTCTTGTTTTGCTTATCTCAATTGAACCCAATTTATATAAAAGGAAAATGCTGAACACTTCCGTGACCAATTGACTCTTTGCATCAGCATGACGATGTGTGCAATGGTGAAAACTTGTGAAGAAGGAGACATTATAGCTGTGAAAACCCAATTAAATTAATTGTTACATCAATAATAAGAACAATTCCTTTTCAGGAAAACTGGTTTCTTGATAACATCTTGTATTTTATCTGCAACTTAGTATTTCAATTTCCTTACTTATTTTGTCACATTCTCCGCTGTAGATCTGTTGCTGGGTAGAGAGAAGGAAAACAATTAAGTGAGGTTCTAATGAATTTGTCCAGCAAGGCAAAGATGATGTTCTAATAAAATTACAGGACAATCTCGAAGCAGTAGTTTATCTGTCTTCAAAATTAACTACTCTCAATAACGGCCCCTCTATATTTCAACATAAATTTCCGTAAATAAAACACAATTAAAAATCTTAACTGGTCAGCAGCAACATATTGCCAGTGCTTTATGGCTTATTAAAGGCTGAAATCTTTCTCTTTATCCAAAAGCAGCCAAAGTGCATGTGGATTTTTTTTTTTGTGGAGTCATGATTCAAACTGACCACTCCATCTGTGGACTAATCCCAAAGGACATTCAGCTTTTAGCTTCACTAAGCGCCAGCTGATCAGTATGCAACAGGGAGAGGGAAGGCTCTTATGGCACAGTGTTAGTGACACTACTCTGATTCAGAAGGCCTGAGTTCAAGTCCATTCTGTTCCAGAGGCATCTAATAACATCTCTGAACACATTGATTAGAAAATATCTACAACAAGGGCGGGAACTCTGATTTCAAGCTGGGGAATGGAATCATGAATAAGCGCCAAATGGCACTGAGCTAATAAGATTCCACAGATTGGGAACAACTTCCAACATGGTTAATGCTGAAGGGGGTTGTTATTCGTGGTTGCATGACCAAGTTTGGAGGAGTGACCTGATTCTTTTCCTCGTCCCATTCTGTCATTGGTCAGATCAGAATTTGAATTTACAAAAACTAATAATATTGCTATTTATACAAATATCAGATTGTACGTGTTCATATCAGAAACAAGTCAGCCTGATCTCTTTAGTTAACAAATAAGAACTAGTTTATTACAAACAAAACTTATCCAAATGACAAGACTATTTTAAAAAATATTTAAACTACTCTAGTTACAAACTGAAACACACACACGAATAAACGCTTCCAAGTCTAAGAGATATAAAAGTCTACAGAATGTCATCTTAAAAACTTTGGCCAAGTGATTGTTAAACTCCAGAGAAAAGGATGATTCATGGCATGTCTAAAACATTCTTCTGTAGCTAAAGTCACTTTGCACACACAAACTGCTGGCACTGGAGTATCTTTCTGGATCAGTTGTGGCTGGTTGAATTCTCATTGCTGGAGATAGCAAGGTGGACTGTGAAATCGTCTTTAGGAATCTTATTTGGAAGTAGTGAAGAGACTTCTTTGGCATTTTGGTTAACATATTTTGATTAGAGGAGTTTCAGTGAAAGAGTGAGAGGGCAAAGGGCTATTTCACCTTGGAGAAGCTACTTCAGGCTCAAAATTCAGTGCCTTTGTTACACACACAAACTAGGTAAGTGACCTCTCCTTGAAAATACGCAGACTCAGTGATTTCAGTTGAGCAGCTGGTGTACTTTGTGTATTGAGTATTTATTTCTACCATAGCAAACACACTAAAGCGTTCTTTCCAAATAGTTCTATATCTATTTACATATATATATAATTGTTGAGAATATAAATTATTTCAGATAACACAACCCTATTACATCACCACTTTCGGACAATTACAATGATTTGAAAATATAAGATGTTCCTACCATCATAAACTTCTCATAAGTAACTCTTTATATACTGAAAGGATAATCTTTTACATTCATGTACTTATACATAGTATTAGTGAAACGATCAAACTTAAATTGAACAAAAACAAGTACATGTAACAAGAAAGATAACCACAGTTTAAACATAATAGCATTAACATAATTCAAACACATGCAGTTTTTCTAATTTTCTTCCTTAAGCTCTGCAAAAAAAAGTTCCAGTTAGTCCAGAGCTAAATTGTTGCTCTTTTATTCAACTGTAGGCATAATTCCATCTTTATGTTCATTTCTTGACCTTATAGTTTGTAAATTCTTATTTTTAGTTTAGATCGAAATGGCTTCTTGGTTTGCTCAGAAATTCATTGCCGTTCTGATCAAAATTCCTATCGGCTGTTTTGGGAATGGTATTTGAGATGCTATTCATGATCAAATAAAAGTATTGTATTCTTACAGGTAGTTCTGCTATAACACGTGTTTTGTTAACACAAATTTGCTGTAACGCGATTGATGAATAGTGGATGCTGTTTGGATAACACGAACTTTCTGCTGTACAGGTATAGCAATTTTCTACAGCTATTGCCCTGTAACACAATTTTCTATGGAGATTTTCTATAGCCCAATTTTCTATAGTGCGAGGTCGTACAACATGCAACTGTTGCATTATAGAACCACCTGTATTTGCCACTGAATCACTAAACGCTTCTGGGATTTTTTACTTTTTCCTGATCCCATTCTAAATGTGCCTTGTTTAATTCTTCCGAGCAATGTTACTTGCTTCCTCATTCTGGACTTGTGTTTTTCTTTCCAATACTTTCGGTTTTTCATGTATTTCACAGACAACATCCTTCCTTTCCGAGCTTTTTCTTACTCATCGTCTCCATTGATAGAAACACACTTTCAATCAGTGCTTAAAATTTGCTTAGAAAATATATGTATCTGATTGACAACCAGCTTCAAAAATTATTTTCCTTAATCAATTTGTTCATAACAGATTTTGTTGCTCCATTGTTTTGATTTACAGTAGATAATAAAACCAGCCCTGAGGGAATTTTGGTCTCTTTACTCAAATCACATTCTAGTTCATCCGAAAAATGTGCCATAGGCTTCTACATACATTCTTCCCGCTGCCGCTTCAAAAGTGGAGTTGTCATTTCTATTTCTTCCCCATTTCTTCTGAATATTTTTCTCTCTTATTTTCCAATTCATTTTCAAGTTTGTTGATCTTTTCATTCAACTTAGCAACTTTTCTGGTCACTCCAGTTTCCTTTGCTTCACGATCATCTATAGAATCCTTCATGAGACCACTTCACATGAATCTGTTCATTACAAGTCTCTTTAGCTGTTTTTTAAGTCACCATCTTTTCATCCACATTGCATATTTACCTCCATTGTTCTCCAGATTCCATTGGACTTTTAAACTTCCATTGCTCTTTTCACAATACAGCTCCAACAGTTTGTCTTGGCTTTTAATTCTGCAGCCAACTAACTGTTCTTATTTATCAGCAGTTTATTTTTCTGTTTCAAGGTATTTTTCACAATACTTAATTGAGACATCTGTGACTTGTAATTTATCAAGTTTAAATCGTTGTTGAATTTGCTTCCAAATGTTTATCATTCAGATGTTTTAAAGTCTTCATTCAAGTGATTTACTCCCCTGACTGATGCTCAAATGTTCTCACCAGTTCTTTCGCAAATTCTCTTTTCATGTGCAACGGCTAGCACTCCATTTTCCTTCAGTTGCCAAGGATTGCCAATAAGCTTCTTACGTTTAGCCACAGTAATTGTGGACAGTTTGGTAAGATCAACTTGATAAAGCAACCACTGCAACACAGTTGTCATTGTGTTACTGTTTACACTGACTAAATCATTTTCTAATGTAAAATTTACTCCTTCAATAAGCAACATAGTAACAATTCCATTTACTAAGTCACTTTGTAACTCAACTTTATGCAAGGGAAAAGATTCAAAAAACCTACAAATACTGAATAACAATTACCTCTTCTCTCATCAAACAATATGGAACACAAATTCCATCATGAACCACAATCAATGACTGAAATGCCCACATATGTCACAAACTATTAATTTGTTTACTTTTTTGGTTGGAGGAGTAAAGGAACTCTTCTTCCTTTGAAAGACTTGATTCTGGACTCCTTGCTCTCGGAAAGATGTTGTGAAACTTGAAAGGATTCAGGAAAGATTTACAAGGATGTTGCCAGGGTTGGAAGGTTTGAACTTTAGCGGTAGGCTGAATAGGCTGGGGCTATTTTCTCTGGAGTGTCAGAGGCTGAGGGGTGACCTTATAGAGGTTGATAAAATCATGAGGGGCATGGGTAGAGTGAATAGCCAGGTCTTTTCCCCAGGGTAGGAGAGTCCAAATCTAGAGGGCACAGGGTTTAAATGAGAGGGGAAAGATATAAAAGGGACCTAAAGGGCAATTTTTTCACACAGAGGGTGGTGCGTGGATGGAAATAGCTGCCAGTGGTGGCTGGTACAATTACAACATTTAAAAGGCATCTGGAGGGGTACATGAATAGGAAGGGTTTAGACGGAAGTGGGCCAAATGCTGGCAGTTGGGACTATATTAATTTAGGATATCTGGTCAGCATGGACAAGTTGGACTGAAGGGTCTGTTTCTGTGCTGTACATCTCTATGAAAAACTGAATATCTTTTAATAACCTGACTCACTTTAGTAAGACTCAAGGATGATTTCCCTTGACTATCTTGAGCCGTAATCCCCATTTTAGTAGGTTCTTTGAGGACAGGTTTCGTTTAGACCATTGCCATTGATTTCACTTTCTGCTTCCAATAATCAGTGTGAAGGTGTCCTGAGTGGTTGCAATGGGAACATTTGACTTCTGAGCACTACTCCAAGTCTCAGCACCATGGGTTTTGACCTGAGGAGGCATCCCTTTGTGTTCCTAGGTGTTCCCTTCATTTTCAACCCTTCTCAGGTATGTGCGAATTGAAGGAAAAATAGATTCCCCTATGACTAAGGCTTGTGGGCAAGTCTGTAATTGTCAGCCATCTCAGCTACCTGTCCAGACCATGAAAGCGTTCCATTCTCCATATGTATCCTTACAGAAGTAAGGGCTGAATTTTTAAAATCTTTAAAGAGAATTACTTCTCTGATACTTCATGTGTTACAGTCCATGTCAAATAGTCAAAGATAAATTGTCGTACCCTCTCAAACTCTTTGGACATTTGCTCGGGCTGCAACTGGAGCTTTCAATATTTCTACTTATAAGCTCAGGGTCTAACTTAGAAGCATTGAAATTAGCTTTTTGGAAAGCTTGACTTCATGAGTTTTAGTAGTAAGTGTCCTCTGAATGAGCAGCATCCTGCTTTCTGTGGGCTTCCTCATTTGTTTTACAACATTTTCAAACGAAATGAAAGAAGTGCCTCTATATCCCTTTCTCTAACTTGTCGGATTGTTTGGTAAATATAAATATAAATATAATTATAAATATAAATATAAACAGCCTTGATTTGGGGCAGGTCTTTCCCAGTCAGAACATCTACTGGATTCAAGGGGATCCTTCCCTCTTAGTTCAAGCTTTTCAAATTAAATTCCCATTCTTTCTTCTCTCTTTCTTTCTCTTCTCTTCCTATTTGAAATGTTCTTTTTCATTCCCTTTCTTCTCTAAGATTTTTTTCTCTTTTCTCTCTCCCTTTGAGTGTATTAGAGACTTAGTGATTCCAGTCAAGCAGCTTGTGTATTTTGCAAATGCACCATTTTTTTTCCGCTTTAGCCCACTGCTTCTACTTTGCAAAGTGTTCTTGACAAAATGTTCCCTCTCTATACATGTATATATATGGTCAACATCTTCAAAGATGTGATCAAAGAAATGTCAAAAGTCAAACTGTTAATTCTATCCAGCATTTCCACTGCTAAGCTGAGAGTTTCTCTCTCTCTTTCCTTCTCCTCTGCAATTTGGTCCTGCCCATCAGATCTAAGCTCCACTCCAACTTGAAGTCTCACATTCTCTTTTCATCCCCAGCAGTGTCAGCCCTCTCTTTGGTCTGGCCACACTTTTGGCTCTCACCTAGTCCTCCCAATTCTTGTGCTGCGCCTCCTGGCCTTCACCACTCACCTAAGTTCACTCCCTGTTCCCCCAACCTTTGGCTAACTCATCCCAGACAAGAATAAAGGAGTAGCCCATTCAATGAGCCTGCTTCACCATTCCAGATCGTGGGTGATCATCCTCCTTGGTGCCATATTCCTGCACCGTCTCCCTAGTCCTTGATGTCATTAGTAACTAGAAATTTATCAATCTTTGGTTTGAGATTGGCTTTTTTGGGTAAAGAATCCCAAATAGTCCCCAGCCCTTAAGTTAAATGGTTCTTTCTCATCTCAGTCCTAAATGGCTTATCCCTATTCTGACACTGTGTCCCCTTGTTATAGACCCTACAGCCAAGTTTCCTCGCTTGCTTGGCGTGTGGCCCTGTTCCTCCCAGCTCTCTCCTTGCTCCCTCTAGCTCTCAGTCCATTGCCCCTCCACAGCTTTTGGTCTCCTCTCCCCTACCCCACCACTAACACTCTCCCTGTTTTCCTAGCTCCCTCTTTGCTTCAGTCACTCTCCTGCTCCTCTGTGTCTCACTCCTCCAAACCATCTGACCATCAGTCACTAGGCCACTGTTCAGGACGCTATCTATCACTGTCCTCCTGCTCCCACTGACTCCCCAGCAAAAGTGCATGAGTGGGGGTTAGGTAGGCTGAATGAGACTGAATGAGTGTAAGGGTGTGAAAGTGAGTGAAGGCTCCCAGTTTTAACGGGTTCACCAAGGTAACTTTTCTGTCCCCTATTGTCCACAGCCGAGCTAAGGCTCTTGCATTCTCCTGCAACATCTCTACCTTGCTCTTTCTATTCATTCTGATTCCCCATAATCCATAACATGGGCTATGTAAATTCAGGCAGTCGTGTGGATTACTGTCTGGTTTATTCCCCTGATGCCTTTAAGAAGTCTGTATCAATGTGGAAAGTGTCAGACAAAGTGACAGGGCTGGAACATAACCATGATTGCACCAGCACTGGAATTTCCATCAGCCACTGCCCTCTCAATTTCTTGTTTTTTTTTTGCATACAGCTCTACATGTTAAGGCTCCCCTGCATTGACAATTATGTAATCCATGTAATTTTATTTTGTGGAAAAAATTTAGGAAATGGAACAATGAGTGTATGTGTACTCCCAATAGATTGTCATTTTATATCCTCAGCCTGCAAAGGCACAAGTCTGGCAGGCCCCATGGTCTGGTCAAATTCAATGCTGTTCAACCCCAGTGCCAACACAGGAACTGCAACAACATCAAAAGATGAGTCAGCTCATGCATTTTCAGCCTGTCTGTGCCCAGTTCATTGGTTAATGGTTCCCAGTAAATCAAAACAACCATAGAATTGAGCGCAAAATAACTTCTGGTTAAATTTTCCAGTTGTTCTGATTGCTCCCAATACATCCTCCATGTGATCACCAACCCTCCAAACGTCCAGCAGCTACTGGTGAGAATTGTGCAAGGGGAAAGAGAGGCTTTGAGTTGACCACAGTCTGCCAAGAACTTTTGTTAAGGTGTATCCAAATGGTTCAAATATGAAAATTTCACATTAGCTGGATATGTTTGAGGGAAGAGTTATAATCAGTTGTTAACATTGGTTAAATCATTGAACTTCTTCATTACAAAGACCACCAACTGCAGGAGGGCACCCCCTGTGTGTGCCCTCATGATTGTAATAATTGTTAGTAAAATCTGGTTCTAAATCAGATTGCTTTAGTTTAAAGTGCACTGATAGCAGTGGAACAAAGGAAAGATGAAAAGATAGTGGAAATTATATTTTAAATTAGAAGCTGCGTGTGACATGTACGTTGAATATTCAAACCCTGCTGTTGAAGAATAATTTAGGTGCCACACCTTTAGAATGCTGCACACCACTTTCTTCAGTTGCCCTACAATGAAAGCACCTGTGTTCTGTGCTATATTATGTTCCATCGTAACTACTTATTTTAACCAAACTGTTCAGGCATGATGTGGCACAGCTCTGGAGCAGATGGGGACCTGAACCCAGGTCTTCTGGTTTAGAGGTAGAGACACCACCATTGCACCACAAGTCCCCTCATAATGGTTGAACGTAAACAAATGAACTCTGAATGAAACTACCAATCTCAGAGCAATGGGTAAGTACAATGGGGCAAATTCTGGCATATCTGTGGTGTAAATTAAAAATTACATCGTTACAAAGGTTTCTCTACTGCTGTAAGCTTTAGAAGCATTTTGGAAATAAGAATTGATTTAATTAATTTAATCAGGTCATGCAATTGGCCAAATGAAGGTAAAAATTGGCCTTTTTCCACATTTAATGAGTGGAGTTTTTTTCTAAGGTACTGGAATCAGATTTACTTATGCATAAACAGTATAAGGAAATTTCCAATGAATAGATAGAAATATGTTCAGTCAGTTAAAATTTCAATGTCTCAATATGGCAAAATTTGACGGCGGTCATTCATTCATCCTATCACATTGCCCAGTATCTAGTCCATTATAACTTGCTGCCTGGTCAATTCTAGTGTGTGCTGCTCTAATAAACTATCAATGAATCATTCTGTAAACCCCTCACCCAGAATAACATTGCCAATCTGTTTACATGTAGATTCAAATCACTCGTGATTATGGCTGCCTGTATATCATGTGAATTTAATATTTCTTCATTTTAATTTTTTCCCCATTGTGGTTATTGCTAACTGACTGTAGACCACCAGATAAAAATGACTTCTTTGCCCTACCATTCCTTATCTCCACGTAAACAGATTCTACATCTCAATCTCCTGAACAAAGGCCAACTCTAACTATTGTTAAAGTGCTATCCTTGATTAGTAGTGCTACACGTCCACCTTTACCTGGCTTCTTGTTTTTCTTGAATGCCATATGCCCACAACATTCAGGACTGAATCCATGGTCATTCTGAAGTGATGAGTCAGACTGAATTCATTTACTTCAGTGTGCCATATTAATTGTTCACCTTGTTATGAATGATACGCACATTCAGATACAAAGACTTTAGTTTTGTTAACTTTATAATACCCAGTCTTGATTGTTGGAGTATTCCTAGGTGTCTTCTGTCTGCACATTTCTGCCATGCTCTGACTCTGATTTTTCATATTACTGTTTTCCTGTCTTATCCCGTCTTTGATTATATCACAACTTTCTGCATTTGATCTCTTCCCCTGTTATTTAATTTAAAACCTTCTGTAGTTCCCTATTTATGCAATTTTCAAGAACAATGGATCGAGCATAGTTAAGGTATAGACTGTTTCTATGGCCCTCAGTACTGGTGCCAAGTGAATAGAGAGCACTCTGTTCAGGCACTAAAAGCTGGGCGGGTGTGATTATATCTTATTAT
Source organism: Ginglymostoma cirratum (assembly GCA_024137785.1). NCBI lineage: Eukaryota > Metazoa > Chordata > Chondrichthyes > Orectolobiformes > Ginglymostomatidae > Ginglymostoma > Ginglymostoma cirratum. Next base: position 49,159,664 of record JAHRHZ010000020.1, read on the forward strand.
CGTCAACTATGATAAAATATAGCTGAGTGCCAGGGGTAGGTGAACAAATGGGGATATAAAGAGTTGCGTACATGGAGATAAATGAGTGCAATTTAAAGATAAGTTAGAGTGAGGAGTGGAGTGAAGTGCTGCTGCAGTTTTGACAAACTGTAGTGAAAGGGTTGAGACGATATCCACATCGGGATTGTAAATGTGTCACCTATTTACTGTACTCTTGCCTTGCTGAGCACATAAAGCTGCTTTCAGATTTGAATCCAGGCATGTGGCACCACAGTCCTGTTGCAGACTTCTTCTGCTACCCAGGCCATGCCTCCTTCGTTCCACTGACAGTTTGTAGGGAACAGTATTGCCCTTCAGGTCTTACAGCCTCCAGCATGACATGCAGGAAGGCATTAGTAAAGCCAGGCATTACTTTCAGCATGGAAACACCATTCTATCTGCTCCAACCTCCAGAATCTATCTAATGTTAATTTCACATAAAAACCGAAAGAACTGCGGACACTGTAAATCAGGAATAAAAACAGAAATTGCTGGAAAAGCTCAGCGGTCTGTCAGCATCTGTGAAGAAAAAAAATCAGAGTTTAACATTTCAGGTTCGGTGACTCTTCCTTGGAACTGGTGTGTGTCAATTTCACATTATCTCTTTAAATGAGTGAAATTTACAAATTCAGGTTGTCATGATGCCCATTCACCCCAGTTAAAATAGGAGCTCTCAGAATGCAGATGAAATGACAGTGTCTGGGTTGAAAAGGTACTGACAGATCCTTGCACTTACCTCTGAACTTCCTGCACACCACCCATATGTCTCCTCCCCACAACCGGCTCCCAGCAACTTAAAATCTAGCCCAAGCTTCTGGTTGACGACATAGTAAGACAGTAAAATGGAACAGGCAGTACAAAGAAAGAAATTGTAAAGGAGGGGAGTGGTTGCCAGCAGAACATGTCGATCCCTTTATATCATACAATAAGCAAGCATGTATGTTGAATGATCCATAGTGAAGCTGGCTTTAAACGAACAAGCTCTTTGTTTGCTTAGACTCAGTACCAAAAAGACTAGTGGGCAAAAGGATGGTTGGACCTAAAAGTTAAAGCTCATAGCAGAGAAAAGAAACGAGAGACGGTAAAAGAGAGGGAGACTCTCAATGAAGAGACATGGTCAGTAAATCACACAACCCCAGAAGGAACAGTGAAATATTCTCAGTCAAACGTAAATTACAGGGGGAGAGACAAATTGTGAATCAGGCAACCCAGTGAGAAACAGATTAAATTAGGAAGTTGGCAAATTAAAGAGCGATTTAAAGGCAGCCATTTAGGTGAATGGAATACCAATAGAGAAAGCCAGAGAAGGGTCAGTGATACCACATAATCGTACGATACAGTAATTTGTTTCATTGTCTGAGCATGTGATTTTGCTCAGAGAGGTATTAATTGGAGAGTTGCTTGAAAGCTAATCGAAAAAGGCATATTTTACACAAGATAAGGCAACTTTTTGAGAGTAAATATTCCCATAGGAGGGAAGGGCATTGACAAAATTAAGATAAAGACCATGCAAGAATTGCCTTACTGACGCCAATTAAAATATGTGAGCATTTGGAAGGTTGGTTATGGAACTTTATGAAGAATTTTGTGGCATTTACCATCACCTGCCTTCTTGAAAAAAAATTGAGTGGAAATGGACATCATCCTGTTTAGCAACATTTAAACATTGAATGGAAGCACAAACTGCAACTGTCTGGTGCTCACCACTCAGGAAATTCCTGCTGCATGGAAATATCAGCCAAAGAAAATTCAATATTAATCCCATAAACCTAGACCATCCATCAGAAAGTGTTACCTTTGTGTTTTGGGGCCTTGCTTCACTATGGATCATTTACTCTCGGTTTAACAAAGATCTATTAGAAATCTTCAGGGCCATCAAATAGTCATTGCTGGAGAGAAGATGGACAGGCAGTTTAGTTTCTGTTCTCTGATCTCAATGTTTCCAAAAAAAAGTGCATTCAGTTTAGGGAAACTTACATTTAAGTTTTATTTTAATTATAATCAAATAATCACAGTGTATTAATCAGTTAGCCTAATATTTTCTGAATAAGATGTCTGCTGAAAGCTATTCTGCTTAATTGAAGTCAGTGTAGGACACTAATGCATAACGTAATTGATTTTAACTTAAAACCCATCCTTACTTGAAAGAGAGGACAACTGCTGCAGTGATTAAATCCCAGAGTGAGAACTTACAGCCTTTCAAGGTTCAATGAGCAAACTCACATCCATTCACATCATTAAATCCTTATCAAATACCTACCATTGTCATTATCAGAAGCAAGTTAAACAGGCTTTTTTGTGAGGAATGGAAGAGGAACATGACAGCTATGTTCCACATTACAAACAATATAATGAGTGGGATGAAAATATACATTCAGTTTTATTTAAGAGCACTTCTGCATATATATAAAAAGATGAGGAGGATGGTCCTGTAAGTAATTAGTATGTTAGGAGAACTTATCTGAAGAGGATATCAGTCAATGACCATCATACTTCAGAGGTTGAACATGCACCCTTAAAACCAATTAGAAATTAGCCTTGCCTTGCTTAAACCAATCAGAATGCAATGATATTTTTAATCATGTTGTGGGTTGTGACTTGGAAAGAGTTAATAAACATCAACTTTCAAATCCCAAACTGCCCATTCAGTTTGACTAGAGCTGGCTTTCCAGTTAGGAGCAGAAAATCACAGAAGTAGAAATGACTAGGAGAGAATGATGATGAAAAATAGTCTGCATCCTAAGCTGAGCCAAAAAGAAAGACCAATGTTCAGCCCATAAAGTCACTGTCTAACCGCATAAAGGTTTCCTGGGTTACACTTAGATTGCCTTCTATTGTTGGAATGGTCAAAGTATCACATGAACAAACAGGTATTCTGTGAGTGTAGACTCCCATAATTGGACTCAAATCAAAAACTTGTACAAGTCCAACAAAACCTTGAACCATTGCGTTTAATGTGGAGTTTGACGTACCAAGCTGAAAGACGTTACTGTGAAATGGAAAATCGAACCAGTCCATAGGGAATGATGGCGTAAGGAATATACTTAAACATTTAGGTTATATTTGTAGACAGGTCCAGCAAAATTAAAGATGAAGAAAGAAAAACAGAATGCAGGTCAACTCGAACTGAAACTGCTCACATATATGCCCGCAGAAGTGGCTGAGCTCGGGTCTGTAGCTGAAATGGTGGCAAGACAAGAGATGGAAAATGGGATTAGACTGGAAAGCACTTTTTTTCTTTTTCTTGGTACACATGTAGATGATAGCTTGAGAGATAAAAGGTACTGCAGATGCTGGAGAATCCGAGATAACATAGCATCATAGCAGCAGGAAAACTTGACGTTTTGGGCCGAGACTCTTCATCAGAAATGGGGGAGGGGAAGAGGGTTCTGAAATAAATAGGGAGAGAGGGGGAGGCGGATAGAGGATGGATGGAGGGGAGGATAGGTGGAGAGGAGGCAGACAAGTCGAAAAGGCGGGGATGGAGCCAGTAAAGATGAGTGTAGGTGGGGGGGTAGGGAGGAGATAGGTCAGTCCAGGGAGGACGGACAGGTCAAGGGGCCGGGATGATGTTAGTAGATACATTACCCGTAACACACCCCTCACGCACCGTCCCTGCAATAATAACCAAAAAAGAATCCCCCTCATCCTCACGTACCACCGCACCAACCTCCGGATCCAACGTATCATCCTCCAACACTTCCGCCATCTGCAATCAGATCCCACCACCAAAAACATTTTTCCCTCCCCACCTTTATCTGCCTTCCGGAGGGACCACTCCCTCCGCCACTCCCTTGTCCGCTCCACACTCCCCTCCAGCTCCACCACACCCGGCACTTTTCCCTGCAACCGCAGGAAGTGTGACACCTGCCCCCACACCTCCTCCCTCACCCCAATCCCAGGCCCCAAGAAGACTTTCCACATCAGGCAGATGTTCACCTGCACATCTGCCAATGTGGTATACTGCATCCGCTGTACCCGTTGTGGCTTCCTCTACATTGGGGAAACCAAGCGGAGGAGTTTGCAACAAACAACTGCACCTCCCAGTCGCGAACCATTTCAACTCCCCCTCCCATTCCTCAGACGACATGTCCATCCTGGGCCTCCTGCAATGCCACAGTGATGCCACCCAAAGGCTGCAGGAACAGCAAATCATATTCAGCCTGGGAACCCTGCAGCCCAATGGTATCAATGTGGATTTCACAAGCTTCAAAATCTCCCCTCCCCCAACCGCATCCCAAAACCAGCCCAGCTCATCTCCACCTCCCTAACCTGTTTTTCCTCTCACCTATCCCCTCCTTCCACCTCAAGCCCCACCCCCATCTCCTATCTACTAACATCATCTCCTTGACCTGTCCGTCCTCCCTGGACTGACCTATCTCCTCCCTACCCCCCCACCTACACTCACCTTTACTGGCTCCATCCCCGCCTTTTCGACTTGTCTGCCTCCTCTCCACCTATCCTCTCCTCTATCCATCCTCTATCCGCCTCCCCCTCTCTCCCTATTTATTTCAGAACCCTCTTCCCCTCCCCCATTTCTGATGAAGGGTCTAGGCCCGAAACGTCAAGTTTTCCTGCTCCTATGATGCTGCTTGGCCTGCTGTGTTCATCCAGCCCCACGCTTGTTATCTTAGATGATAGGTTGAATGGATTTCTTCTACACCATAAAATTTCCATTCTTGAAAGTTTATAGGGCTCTCAGCAATGTGGGCTATGGCAGCATTTGTGGCAGAGTCAGACAGAAAGTGCAGTGGGGCCCATCTTGACGTTGGGACTATCTCACTGCACCTTTAATGCTTTTTACAAGTGGTGTGGTTTTCTCACAAGGCAGCAGGATGTTATGAACTAAGGGGGAATTATTGCTTGTTAAATACCTTGTTAACAGCCCTACTTGCCTCATTAATCTTCAGCTTCCTATCTAATCAAACATACCAAACAAGTAAGGCAATGAAAAATACTCCACAAAGAAATCAAAGCAAGTATCAGGCAAATTCACCGCATTGCATGATCCAAGCAGGCTCCATGTTGCGTTTGACCATACTGCAGCCTAGGACATGATTGATGGAGACACATACACACACACAAATGCACACACAGACACCACTCACACATGGACATCAGACTCCAGCATTTCACCACTGACATACTGGCATGCATTGCAGGCACCTAATACTGACAGGCTGTTGTAGACTGGACAAAACTGCATCTCCAAGCTGCTCACTTGCTGTCTTAGTGATGGCTCATTGAGCGCCAACCTGCATGCTTGCAGTACCAGTGCCTTGCTGTGCCATGCCTATTAGTGCATTGGTGCTTCAGACAGAGCCTAAAGGCAACCAGTACTGCATTATTGACGCAGCAGACAAGCTGCTTTCCATCTTTCTCAGCAGGGATTTGTAAATGGTCGAGATGTCTAAAAGCACTTACAGCATGTGCCAGCTGCCTGTGTGGCAAACACACTGCACGTGCATTCAAGCAAATGGCCACGATGGGGGCTATTCCTCCATTCAGTCAAGGGATGCTGCCAATAAGGGGGTGCAAGTACTGTTAGCCAGAGGTATACTCAGCACACACTCCAGGGATTTGGTCACGGCCAGTCATCTACTTGGGATGCTCACAGTCAGGCAATCTGCCGAAGTACAGGCCAGGGAGTGGGCAGTGGTCCATCCTACAGTGGCAGCGGCATAGACAGTCTGGGGAATCATTTATTGTCAGTCAGGGGAATCATTTATTGTCAGTCAGGGAGCTGCAAAGACAGGAGTCGAAGGTCACTACAGCTCACCACGCCTCACATCCTGCAAGGACTCCATCCCATTCTCCCAGTTCCTTTGCCTGTGTCTCATCAGTTCCGATGGTGCCACCTGCCAAAACAGCTCTACTGATGTGGCTTGCTTCTCCCATGGCCACGGTTCCCGCCCACTGTGGTTGACAGGACCCTTAACCACATCTAACCTATCATCCATGCTTTCGCCCCTGCCCATCACTCACAACAGCATGATCAAGTTTCCTTTGTCCTCACTTTTCATCCCACCAGTCTCCACATTCAAAGGATCATTCTCCATCACATCAGACAATTCTAGCAGAATGCCACCATCAAACACATCTTCCCCTCACTTAGCCGTCTGCGCTGCCTCCGGGACACCCTAATCCATTCCACAACCACCAACACCACTCACCCTTTCCGACAGCACTTTTCCATGTAACCGCAGAAGCTGCAAATCTGCCTCTTCACCTCCTCCCTGCTAACCATCCAAGGGTCTACGCAGTCTCTCCAGGTGAAGCAACATTTCACTCCTCCAATCTGCTGTATTGTATTCGCTGCACCCAATGTGGCCTACTCTATATTGGAGAAACCAAACACAGACTGGGTGACCGCTTTGCAGAACACCTCCGGTCCGTGCCCAAGCATGACCCTGACCTTCCTGCAGCTGGTCATTTTAACACAGCATCCAGCTCACATGCCCACATGTCTATCCTCGGCATGCTGCAGTGTTTCAGTGAATCAAAGCACGAACCGGAGGAACAACATTTCATCTTTAGGCTAGGCAGTTTACAGCCTTCTGGACTTAATACTGAGTTCAACACCTTCAAATTGTGAACCATTTCTTCCCTTTCATTTAGTTTGTTACATTCTGTTACCATGTCTTCTCTCCCGTCCCCCCAGTCCAGAGGAACTGTCTGTCCTTTCAAGTCTGGCAGGAGACACACCATTGTTTTGCCATTCTCACATTCTGATCAATTAATCTGAACTATCAACATATTTTCACCACCAGCACCCTACATCCACTACACCCACAACTCCCCCACCCCAAACTATAGCATAAATGCTGACCCCTCCACACTTCATTTCAGCTCTGACGAGGAATCATCTAGACTCGAAACGTTAGCTTGCTGTCTCTCCACGGATGCTGACTGACCTGCTGTAATCTCCAGCATTACTTGCTTACGGTACAGATTCCAGCATCTGCAGTATATGCTCCTGTAAAGATCACGTTGGTCATGTTTTGGGGCTGTTCCATGAAATTTGTCAGAGGTCCAGGTCAACTGAAGTCCAGAGGGAGTGTCTGTTGATCATTGAGGAGGTTGCAGATCGGGGATCAGTGCCAAAAGGGATGGGGAAATAAAGGCAGTGGCGAAAGCCATCCATGGGACGTGGGTGTCGCTGACTGGGTCAGCATTTATTGCCTGTCCCTAGTTGTCTTTGACAATGTGCAGGTTTGCGGATAGGTGCTGTGCTGGGGGGGAAGGTCAAATTGGGATAAATGCAGAACAGAGTGGGAGGGTTTGGTAGGCTACGGGAGGAGTGTTTAGTGGCAGTGGCCACCAGTGTGGCCTCCACAGAGGGAGGGTAGAGAAGTAGGGTGGGTAACTTTAAGGTGTAATGTGGGAGTTCAAGGGCAATTTGGAGCAAAACTCAAGGCTGTCTCTACATGGTGGGGAGATGGGTACGTATGGACCGTCAGGATAGTGCAAGATAAAAGGGGTCATGTGAGGGAGTGGTGTACCTGGTATCTGGGCAGAGCCTGGTCTGACAGTATCTATTGTGTTCCCTGAGTCATTACAGTAACATGTTATTACTGCGTAAGGCTGTGATGAGAAGAGCGAAAATGCATTCAGACACGGAGAATGATAAAGTATTTGTACTCAGTAAGGCGGTAAATGTACAATTCAGGGAATCTGAACATTATCCCAGTGTGGAAAACTGGAGTATCTCGTTAAGAAACCCAAGACATCTTGGTGATTGCTGCAGATAGGAGTCTCACTGATCAGCAGAGGATTATATGGAAACTGCATAAACAATTTGCTCATCCCTGCTCACAAAAAATAAAGCTGCTGTTAAAGTTGTGGGTGAAGAATAAGATCACAGTATAATCTGATACATGGATTAAATATCGTAAGATACCACCAGGCCCGGTTGTAAAAGTGTTCCTTTAGCTCAGGAATTTAAATAAAAGGAGTCGCCGACCCATGAATGTTCGTACTTGCCAGTGCAATCTTATACAGGGGTTTATTTATATTAAATTTAAAGTTTTGACATCTGGATGTTTGTTTGTACTTACAAATGGTGATTTGATACTGTCCTGCATGGTGTTCTGACTTGTGTCGAAATCAATTTGAGAACGGACTCAAGAACAGAATCTGTTCCCCATCCGCGGACTGCCTGTGGATTTGAAGATAATGGGACAAGGATTGGAATATCTATCTACTATATTTTGTAAATGTGGTAGTCAGGTCTAGCATATCCATAGTGATAAACAATAAGGACAGGTAGACAATAATGAACAATGTCTCAGAAAAGGGCGTCGGCGCAGGCACTGGGCCACCAATAAAATTCTTAATGAATAACTCGGGTGCATTTGCAAATGACAGATTTCAGATATGTGAGGACTTAAATATTATAGTAATGCACACTACTGCAGAAAGTCTGTTCAGCAATCGCTTGTGCAAAAGAAAGGATGCATTGATTATTCAAATGCTACACAAAATGTGGGCTGATCAGCCAAACTATAAGTTACAAATGGCACTGACAATTGATGCAAAAAAATTACTTACAGCTGGTTGGAGATGTTTAGCCCATACTAAGTCATATATAATTGGAACCCAAAACTACCTTCATATAGCATGACAATCTTCCAACACAAGATGGTACATCCATCAGCTCGTTTATCCCTCATATTTAATGTATTACAGATCAGTAGAAAAGCTATCAGTAGAGCTCAGATGTCAGAGAAAATTAGGACAATGTTGAGACATCACATCAGATGATCTGAGCGAGATTTCAGATCTGGTGACCATGTTTACTGTAAGAGAGAAAGGTACAGGGAATGGAAAGGGCAGGACTAGTTGGAGACAATAAGGAGTGCAGATGCTGGAAGCCAGAGTCTATAGGTGTGAGGCTGGAAAAGCACAACAGACCAGACAGCATCCAAGGAGCAGGGTGGTGTGATGTAAAAATATACTTAATACAACATGGGAATCAAACTATAATGGATTCCTTTATATTCTTCATGAGTAGTGGGGATGAGTTCGAAATTTTCAAACTCCAATAACATGGGAGAAGTTATCGATGATAAAGAAGATACTCCGATGACTTTCACAATTTGAAACCAGAAGAGCAGGACTTACGAGCTTAGGAAACACATACAGATACATGGACGGATTATGAGGAACATAAGAAAGTAATCTCATGTGGGGAACATTTGGCAAAAGTATATTTGCAGGTAGTTTACCAGGTTGCAGAGTCAGATCACAGGGGGATGACCATGATAGTGGGACTTAGATGCAAGTTTACAGTAAAATATAAATGCTGGCTAAATGTCAAGAATGAGGAAGAAGAAGTGATGTCTGATATAGAAGAAGAAGAAGATATCTGATATATAAAGAAGAAGTGATAATATCTCCCTCTGATTTAGCTTAACCCACTCTGCTGTTTTCACTCCTTTGAACATTTTTTACTATCACACTGCCCAGGTATCACAGAACCATAGAAACCCTACAGTGCAGAAAGAGGCCAAGTCCACACTGACCCTCCTTCGAGCATCCCACCCCGCTACCCCATCCCTGTAACACTTCATTTCCCATGGCTAATCCATCTAGCCTGCACATCTCTGGACACTATGGGCAAATTTTAACACCTAAAGTGAATATCTTTGGACTGTGAGAGGAAACCCATGCAAACACTGGGAGAATGTATAAACTCCATCCAGGCAGTGGCCTGAGAGTATAATCGAACCTGGGTCTATGGTGCTGTGAGGTAGCAGTGTTAACCACTGAGCCATCATGCCACCCCAAGGAAGGGAGTGTTTTAATTTGATATTGGATGATTTGGTGATTCAGTTTGTTTCAAACCAAAAGAGTTGAGTTCTTCATCAGTGGCGTTTGACTTCTGGACATGTCGAGGGTCCAGAAGGGAAAGGTGGAAACTGATGTTTGTACTAAACTATGGATTTACAATAAAACCCTTGTAAATCTTTAGGAGTCTTTTGCTGCCAAATTCAAAGTGTGAATATTGGTGTGTTAAACAAACCTTTATTCTCCCACCCACTGACCCACACACATTCTCCGAACCTCACCATGCCACCTCATTTCCCTATAGTCTCTCCATAACCCTTTGTGCATTTTAAGTCATCCCAACTCAGTGAAGATCTACACAATAATTTAGGTGTGAACTAATGACACAGTAAGGAACAAAGTTGAGGTGCCACAGTCAAAGCAGCAGGAGATAACTGGAAGTTTTCAAGCAGATTACCTAAAATAGTAACGGTGAGAAACAGTAGAGGAACCATTATATCATTGGATTAATTGAACAGCAAATAGCAGAAGGAAAATAGGAACAAATTTGCAGGTAATTTAATGGGGAACTTCAGTTGTCTTACAATATCTGGACAAAGAGGGGAAAGTATTCTTGAAATAGAAGCGAACTTTGTAGTTCAGTGTATTTTCATCCCATAAGAGAAGAAGCAGTGCTGGGCGTACTTCGAGGAAATGATGTGGGCAAACTGAAGCATGTTGCAGTTGATCTATTAAGGAAGACGTGGTGGGGAGGTTAACCTGAGGGTGACCAAACCTCAGGCAGGGTTGAGAAGATGGGGCCTTCATGGTGACTTCAGTGACACAGGAAATTGAGCCCACAATGTTGTCATCATTCATGATTGCTAACCAGCCTCCAACTGAGCGAACACGGACTGGAGCCAAATATTTGCAAGCAAAACTGGAAATGAGCAATGGGAAATCTTCAAAGAAGGGATTGTTCAGATGCAGACGAGGCACATTCCCGTGAAGCAGAAGGCCAGGTGCAAAGCTGGAGCTCAATGAATGACTGAAATGAAATTGGAATAGGAGATCTATTACAAATGTAAGTTTTATAAAAAGATTCTTATTCAGGCATTGCAGTTAACGGAAATACAGAAGGCCCATCTCAGAGGACATGAAAAAAGAAAGACTTCTAATCTCTGTAATTGATCGCTGAATAGCCTTGAACCTAACTCTCAAAAAGAACAAGCTGCATACTTTAATGCTTACAAAGAAAACCAGTAATTTAGTTTACCAGTCTGATCATGGCACAGCGAAACAGTCCCACGATTGAATGAGCTTTTATGTGAAATTAGGTTGAAAAGTTGGATAACAAAATTAATAATTTACACCATATCCAATATCGTGAGCAAAGACAGAAGTTGCTGGAAAAGCTCAGCAGGTGTGGCAGCATCTGTGAGGGAAAATTAGAGTTAACGTTTCAGTGACCCTTCCTCAGAACACTTTCGGTTTTTATATCCTGTATTGTGCTTGGTCTGAAGTGTGCAAATTTATTTCACTTTTCAATTTGATATACTTATGTTGCTATGTTGCTTTAATAGATTACTTCACCATGAACAGTACTCGTCTAAAACACACACTTGTACCTAAAGATGCAGTAAATCTCTTTGACCATGTACCATCTGAAAGCGAGGAGATTGTCTTTCTGCATGTGTTCACTTTTGGTGTGCTTTCATCCCACATCAAACATAAAGAGTAATTTGAACTCCTGTGATAATAGGAACTGCAGATGCTGGAGAATCCAAGATAACAAGGTGTGGAGCTGGATGAACACAACAGGCCAAGCAGCATCAGAGCAGCAGGAAAGCTTTTTTTAATCAGAAATGGGGGAGGGGAAGAGGGTTCTGAAATAAATAGGGAGAGGGGGGAAGCGGATAGAAGATGGATAGAGGAGAGGATAGGTGGAGAGGAGGCAGACAAGTCAAAGAGGCCGGGATGGAGCCAGTAAAGGTGAGTGTAGGTGGGGGGGTAGGGAGGAGATAGGTGAGTCCGGGGAGGACGGACAGGTCAAGGGTGCGGGATGAGGTTACTAGGTAGGAGATGGGGGTGGGGTTTGAGGTGGGAGGAGGGGATAGGTGAGAGGAAGAACAGGTTAGGGAGGCGGGTACTAGTTTTAAATTTTATTGTCACGGGATAACCGGAGAGACTTAGTCAAAAGCGAGCGAACAAAGTGGTTTGCTTCAGGTGTTGGGCTTCTGTAGGAGCCACGAGCCTCTAGGTGATATACATGATAGGGTTTGACTCACTGCACTCGCCTTTCAGCAGGCTGCCTTAGGCTTAGAAAGCGATGTCCATTTACTTACGATCGGTTCTGCAGAACATGAACAAGCTAAATGGTTAGGTCAATTGTTCCAACTAGTTTTGAGCAGGTTCTCTGCTCACATCGATTTCGATTTCGATTTTGTCACGTGTCCTCAAGCACAGTAATACAGGAGTACACCGAAAAGAGTACAGCATCGCCATTCTCTGGCACCATCTTAATATGCAAAAGACAGGATTAAAAACAGAAGCAGAAATAAAGGAAACAGCAAGAAGAAAACGAAACACCCAGATCACTCCCCCACCTCCGCCATGGGTCCTCACCACCAGCGAAGCAAAGCCACAAAATCCATCCCTCAGTCTGTGAATGCTCAGGTGCCCCGAGTCTCCTCATGGAACACTGGAACACCACCACCTCCGCCCAGCAGGAACCCAGGCGCAGCCACGACGTGGAGTCGCACCACTGCCACCAAGCACATTGTTGCCATTCTTCCGCACTATTTGCCTCCACCGATGTCATCGCCACCATGATTCCACATGGCTCTTGGGACCGCCGTTTCAGCAAGGAACCCACCGCTGCCGACACTCTGGGAAGCAACCGCTCCCTCTGCTGCCGATACTCTGGGGATCACAGTCTGGGAAAGCGGGACCGCTACCACCATTGCCGACACTCCGAGAAGGAGTTGCTCCCACCGCCGCTGATCCTCCGGAGGACCGCTGCTGCTGTAAAAGGACAAAAAGAAAGAGCAAAACTAAAAGGAGAAAAAAGGAAGCCAAACTGAAGCGGACGAGCCTCGAGCTCAGGGCTCGGGCCCAAATGCTGCTACTCCGCTGTCACCATCTCCACTCCGGAGACAGGGAATGGTGAAGGATTCCTTCATACTTGTGAGGAGCACTTGCTTATCAATGAAGGTGATGTAACTGTGTGTTTATTTGATGTTGCTAGCTTAGTCTCCAATGTGCCACTCCAGGAAATCATAGACACCTGCATCGCAGTACGACATCATGATGATCTAGATCCACAACCATTGTATGAATCAGTATTGGGTTGAAGTTATGAGGTCAGCAATTTGAATTGAATTGCTTTATTGTTACATGCACTCACATGAGTACAGTGAAAAGTTTACAAGTTGCCACTTAGGTGCCATCTTAGATACAAGGGTACCTCGGTACAGATTCGTAAATACAAGTTCTTAAGAAGAAAAAACGAAAAATAAAGACATGAAAGATCCAGCATTGTCGATTGCAGGAATAAATTAGAAAATGGAGAATTAAATGTTCAGAACAATGGTCCTTCCAACATAGTCTATGCTGGTACTAGTCACCAGTCAACACTGGGCCTTGACTCCAGACCACTCTGGGCTTTGCCTCAAGGTTCTTGAAGCTGGGAGATCACTCTGCAATCACGTCACAACCAGAAGTCCACACTGAGGCAAGTCAAATTCAGTTTTACCAATGCCATGTCTGCCCAAATGGATGCTGTCGCCGTGAAATCCCCACTAGATGTAGAGCTGTCAAATATCAAATATCTGTTTTGGATTCCATGAGAAGTGTGTGTTCAACATGTCTTTGAAGGAATGACACCCACCCTCCTACTCCTAATGTATTTCCAATATGTTCCAGGCTTTGAATGTGTAGCAATGTGTAAGAATTTCCTGACATGACTTATTCGGCATCATCCTGTGCTCAAGATCAAAACTGAACATTGAAATGAGCACTGTTTCCTCAATGTCCTAGTTGTAAAATTATCCAGTAGTTCTCTGCCGCTGTCAATCATCAACCTGTTTTTACTGGTCAATATATACATTTGGATTCCTACAGTTACCCACAGTATACAATTGGCTTTTTTGGTAACCTTGTGAATAGAACCCAAGCCATTTGTTGACTGTGCAAGCTTGACGATAAAATAGGGAGCATCAAAGCCATCCTGCAGGATAATGGTAAGTCTGATCAGGTTATTTCTTGCTGTGTATTGCACAAACACATGAAAGGGGCTAAGATGGTCACTCTTGGTCCTGAAAAGTGCCCAGTCTACCTCAGATTACCCTGGAAAGGTAAAGTCTCTGAAAAGTTTAAGCAAAAGTTGCAGGTGTTTCATGTTGCTGCCTCCAGTGACAAGATCAGCATTATTTGCCACTAACAGGTCGCTGCCATCAAGCCAAAAGATGCCCTGTCTACCACATGTATGTGATATATGAATTTCACTGCTGCTGTGATGCCAAGTATGTAGGCTATAGATCCCAAAGATTAGCAGATGAAATTAGACTGTTCGTGACAAGCAAGGCACTGACCATACCCAACCCGACAGTGCTTGCAAAACCTATAACACAGTGTCCAACATGCAATGTGATTCTGCAGTTGGACAGCATTTGCTATATAATCCCGAGTGTGTGAAGAATTACAGTGACAGCCAGTTTGGGACTGTCAGTTGAGGTCAAAGTTCGGTGTGCTTGCATGTGTTGGAAGTTACACATATTAAATTACACGATGCTGGTCTTTGCAGACAGAAAAAACATGTGCACACATTGACAGCACTCAGGGAAATGCTCTGACCAATCAAAGACAACCTGCCCAGTTTAATATCTTAAATTGCCTGGCACCAGTCAATAATCATTCATTTCTGCATTATCCATAGCAATGCCTTTATCAAGAGGCCACTTGCCAATCAATCAGCACTCTCCTCTCATTCAATACAAATGTGGGTGTTCCCGTTCATTGGTAGTCTTGTGAAATATCCTGATGAGTGCAAAACAAAAAGCTTTGACAAAATACATCTTTTTCAGCAATACTCAAGTTCTGTATTATTAAATAACTACTTGTCTACCAATCGTTTGAATTGTATTGTTGGCCGTCCTTTTCTTGGGTGCAGTCACTGTGGTGGAAATGTATTCTTACAGGAGGTGGAATAAAAGCAATCACATCAGTAGCCTGTTTCACACAGTAACTTCTATTACTTTCATCAATGTCAACAGAAAATAACATTGGACAAAATGTAAAAGGAACAACTGATCTGATCAAATTAGCTTCCCAACAGGTTAAAAGTAACCACCTGTGAATGAGGTTTCTGCCTGTTATAGCAATAAAGAAAATTCACCTGCTTTAGTACAGTTTTCTTTACCTTTCTCACATGAAGAAAGAAAATAAACATTCAGACAAAAACAAGTTGTACTGATGCTGAGAACTATTTAAATGAACCATTTCGATCTGTAGAGAAAGCTGCATAACATTAAAAATATCCAACTCCATACTTTTCTATTGAACTAAATAAATTGTTATCTGCACTAACACGAAAAAATATGCCATTAAACTTCAAACTTATTTAGGGACGTCATTTTCAGAACAATGTTATCATTGTGAGGAATCGGAAATAAGTCCAAATAATCTTATACAAATATGCTTATCATTATTCTGGTTTCTCTTGTTCCCTTGAATCACTTGACTCCAATCTCTTGCTATATTTTTCTTTCATCTAACCATAGATAGTGTCTCTCTTTATTCAATTCACCTTGAAAGAAGCAAAACTTCTTAACTCCTTGTTTGCAGATTTGAAGCCATCACATCAATTAGACTCCCTCTGGGTTAAAAGTAATTGTGTGCAGGAGAAAGAAGGACCCAGAGACAGTCACTTGCATCTAAACAAGTGAAAAAGAGAAGAGAAAACAGGGGATATGGAGAACACGGAAAGAGGTTGTGTGAGAAAGTTAAGGTGGTGGGAGATCAAAAGCAGGGGCAGGGAACCCCTTCAACCTGCTTCTATCTCTCAGAGCAGAGGTGTGAGGCATTGAGAAAAACAGCTAAATTATTGGTGGCATTTCATTTGGATCTCTTCTGATTGGCCGAGTGGTTTAATTCAGCACTCTTGATTACAGCCAAAGACTGCAGTTAAGAAATTCACTTTTAAAATGTTTAACATGCAAGTTAATTCATTAAATAAAGTTGAGATGGCTAGGCAAGTGATGTGTTGCAGCTAAAGTACATGGGGCTGGTGGATTCTGCTGTGGTCCATGGTGACAATGTCTACAAGTGAGTGTTGGCTGCTCAATGAATTTTGGCTGAAAGATGCTGAACTGATGTCTGAACTGTTGACACTGTGACAGATCAGGGAGGGGGCAGAGTTATCTGGATGCCTTGTTTCAGGAACGAGTCAGACCCTTTAGATTAAATGTAAGTTGTCTCACACAAGCTGGGGAATTAGTAAATAAGCTGTGGCAGACTGTTAAGTAGATATCATAACAGTGTCATGTGTCACCACCCTTACCTAAGATTTCATTAAAATGCTAGTGCTTGACACACAACGAGGAACAGATCGGAAGCTTTCTCACTTGTAGATATCCAATATCTCCTGTCAGTTTGGTAATCTGCTCTCCAAGGAAGGTCAGGAAACTTATGGAGGGCATCTCCATTCACTTCCCCCTTCACCATCTGGGCATGATCATGCTTATAGTGCATTTTCCTCTCCTGCAGAAGGACAGAGGCATTAATAGCCATCAGCATGGGTATATGAGCACTGTTCATCAATCTCCAGAGCTCGACATCATCATGTGAGTTATGGCTAAGAACCATACAGCCCAGGGAAGATGGTGTTAAAATGTTCTAAATGAGCAATGGTTCAATGTCATCAAAGAGCTACAGTTGATACAAAACAATAAAGCTTTTCATCAGTACATGTTTGAGATACCTGTGAAATGTTCATTCTGAAGCTAGTTTTCGTGGTTGTGCCTTTGTCTCCTGTAAGCTTTTAGCGAAACGCCATCAGACGTGTGTTTTCTCCTGGTTGTAGATAAAAGTCAGTGAGCTGATGCTACCTGAGCTGCTAAGTGTTGTGACTCCTTTCACGTTTGAAGTATGAAGCCTGTCAAATGGGTGAGAGGCAGTACCATTGTGGTGTCCAGGGGACGCCAGGTCAGAGGTACTTAAGTGATGGACATCGATTGCACGAGGCATCCGATGAGACACAGTACGCTCAATCTCCTTTGGGACAGCCCTCGAACATACAATGCAAACTCATATTCAAAGGGGGAAATGAATCATTGAATAGATAGTGGTATCTACCTAGGTGTTGTGCAGAGGGTCATTTGTCCTCTGGTGGAACTGGAGGTAGTCAGCCTTCCATGAGTGCTGACCTTCCACAGGCTACCTTTGACAGTCAGTATTGCCTCCGGTTACTGTCCCTTCTCCCCAGGACAGCAGAACTTCTCAGGAGGCATCATTAAAGTGGCTCTGCTCTTGTGCCTGGTCTCTGACATTTCCAGGGTGGATTGAGGAGACGCGCAGAGGTTGGGTGTTGCCCCCTAGTTGCGGTCTGGGTGCCTTTAAAATATGGTGCCTGGAGGTTGCAGTCCAGTTGGCATCTGATGAAGGGTTTAGGCCCGAAACGTCAAGTTTTCCTGCTCCAATGATGCTGCTTGACCTGCTGTGCTCATCCAGCCCCATGCTTGTTATCTTGGATTCTCCAGCATCTGCAGTACCTTTTATCTATGGCACAGAATTTGCTGCCTGATTGCCTGCATACTTTTGCATTTTACTCACGTAAACATTTGCAATGAATGAGAAGAACGTAATCACGAGAGAAAATTTGACCCGCCCCAGATCAAAAGTACTTTTGGACATGTCTCCACAATAAATCGCAAAAATGAAGAATCTGCCCAAGGTGATATAAATGCTCATTCCTTGTATATTATTTGTTGAAGTAATTGTGACCTCTAGTGGACACCTCGGCACAACAGAATTAATAGTTCTCCAAGATTTTACGAGAAAAGTTTAATGAGGTTATCCTTCCACAGTAAAGTTAAATAACTTAAATTTTGAGTTTTCGTGTCTTTAATATTACATAATAACCCTAACCTTCAAATAAGATGCAAGCAACAGTTTGTTTTATTTAAATTGTGTGCGAGCTCAACTGAATAAACAATTTGTGCAGCCTCTATTTGCATTGAAGGAAGTGGGTGTTGAGGCTCATTTAAACCTTTCTGAGTGCTCTGAGAGTACATGTAACAACAAGTGGCTTGCTTGTCTATTTAAGAGGGCAGATAAAAGTCAACCGCGCAGGATTGGACTCAAACCAAACAGGTTTCCTCCCCTAAATGACATTTGTGAATAACTTTGATCTCTCTGACAGGTTCGTCATGACTAATATTGCTGACTGGCACCTTTTTCCAGGGAATGATTTCAGGATGAGTGAGGTTAGGATCTGAAATACAATCCCCAACATGGCAGTGGAAGTTGATAAGTTTTCCCTCTTGAACTGGAATTAAATAATCACGTGAAGATAAAACAATGTTAAAGGTTGTGGAGGAAGGGCAGGTAATGAGCAGCTCTTGCAGAGGTTCAGCCCCAAGGCCGGGGTAGCCTCCTTCTGAGGGGCGGGAATGGTTATTGGATGTTTCGGGGTATAGATGTTTCAAAAGAAATAGGGAGGGAGGTAAAAGAAGTTGGGGAGTGGCATTGCTGGTCAGGGATGGTATCACAGCTGCAGAAAGGGAGGTCGTGGAGGAGGGTTTGTCCATTGAGCCAGTATGGGTGGAAGTCAGAAACAGGAAAGGAGCAGTCACTTTATTGGGAGTTTTCTATAGACCCCCCAATAGCTACACACTGAGGAACAGATTGGGAGACAGATTGTGGAAAGGTGCAGAAGGAATAGGATTGTTGCCATGGGTGACTTCAACTTCTCTAATATAGACAGGAATCTCCTAAGTGCAAATAGTTTGGATGGAGAAGATTTTGTCAGGTGTGTCCAGGAAGGATTTCTGACTCAATATGTAGATAGGCTGACTAGAGGGGGAGGCCATATTGGATTTGGTGCTTGGCAACAAACTAGGCCAGGTGTCAGATCTCTCGGTGGGAGTGCATTTCGGTGATAGTGATCACAACTCCCTGGACCTTTACTATAGTCATGGAGAGGGATAGGAGCAGACGGTCTGGGAAAGTATTACATTGGGGGAGGGGGAATTACAATGCTATTAGGTAAGAACTGTGGAGCATAAATTGGGATCAGATGTTCTCAGGGAAATGCACAACAAAAATGTGGAGGTTGTTTAGGGAGCAGTTGTTACAGTTACTGGATAGGTTTGTCCCACTGAGGCAAGGAAAGGATGGTAAGGTGAAGGATCCTTGGATAACACCATACTTAAGGTTGAGGAAGCAAGGATCAGACAGGGCTCTAGAGGTCTACAAGGTAGCCAGGAAGGAACTGAAGAATGGACTTAGGAGAGCTAGAAGGGTGTATGAAGAAACCTTGGCAGGTAGGATCAAGGAAAACCGCCAGGCTTTCTATGCTTATGTGAGGAACAAGAGGACGGCCAGAGTGAGGGTCGGGCCAATCAGGGATAGTGGAGGGAACTTGTGCACGGAGTCAGAGGAGGTAGGGTAAATCCTTAACGAATACTTCACTTCAGTATTCACCAGTGAGAGGGACCTTGACATTTGTGAGGATAGCATGAAACAGGCAGATATGCTCGAACAGGTTGTTGTTAGGAAGGAGGATGTGCTAGAAATTTTGAAAAACATAAGGATAGATAAGTTCCCTGGGCCAGACGAGATATACCCAAGGTTGCTATGGGAAGCGAGGGAAGAGATTGCTGCCCCTTTGGCAATGATCTTTGTGTCCTTACTGTCCATTTGGAGTAGCGCCAGAAGATTGGAGGGTAGCAAATGTCACTCCCTTGTTCAAGGAAGGGAATAGGGATAATCCTGGGAATTACAGACCGGTCAGTCTTACTTCTATGGTGGGCAAATTATTGGAGAGGATTCTGAGGGATAGTATTTATGATTATTTGGAAAAGCACAGTTTGATTAAAAATAGTCAGCGTGACTTTGTGAGGGGCAGGTCATGCCTCAGAAGCCTTATTGAATTCATTGAGGATGTGACAAAACATATTGATGAAGGCAGAGCAGTGGATGTGGTGTATATGGATTTTAGCAAGGCATTTGCTAAGGTTCCCCGTGGTAGGCTCATTCAGAAAGTAAAGGAGGCATGGGATTCAGGGAAATTTGGCTGTCTGGATACAAAACTGGCTGTCCAATAGAAGACAGAGGATGGTAGTAGATGGAAAGCTCAGTGACCAGTGGTATTCCGCAGGGATCTGTTCTGGGACCTCTGCTCTGTGATCTTTATAAATGACTTGGATGAGGAAGTGGAAGGGTGGGTTAGTAAGTTTGCCGATGACACGAAGGTTGGTGGAGTTGTGGACAACATGGAGGGCTGTTGTAGGTTGCAACGGGACATTGACAGGATGCAGAGCTGGGCAAAGAAGCGGCAGATGGGATTCAATCTGGAAAAGTGTGAAGTGATTCATTTTGGAAGGTTGTATTTGAATGCAGAATACAGGGTTAATGGCAGGATTCTCGGCAGTGTGGAGGAACAGAGGGATCTTGGGGTCCACGTCCATAGACCTCTCAAAGTTGCCACCCAAGTTGATAGGGTTGTAAAGGAGGCGAGTAGTGTGTTGCCTTTCATTGGCAGGGGAATTGAGTTTAAGAGCCGCGAGGTTATGCTGCAGGTTTATAAAACCTTGGTTAGACCACACTTGGAATATTGTGTTCAGTTCTGGTCGCCTCATTATAGGAAGGATGTGGAAGCTTTAGAGAGGGTGCAGAGGAGATTTACCAGGATGCTGCCTGGACTGGAGGGCAGGTCTTAAGAGAAAAGGTTGAGGGAGCTAGGGCTTTTTTCATTGGAGCGAAGAAGGATGAGAGGTGACTTGATAGAGGTGTACAAGATGATGAGAGGCATAGATAGAGTGGATCACCAGAGACTTTTTCCCAGGGTGGAAATGACTATTACGAGGGGGCATAATTTTATGGTGATTGGAGGAAGGTAGAGGGGAGATGTCAGAGGTAGGTTCTTTACACAGAGAGTGGTGGGCATGTGGAATGTGCTGCCAGCAGTGGTAGTGGAGTCAGATACTTTAGAGGCTTTTAAGCGACTTGTGGATAGGCACGTGGAGGATAGCATAATGTAAGGTATGCAGGGTAGTTTGATCTTAGTAGGATAATAGGTCGGCACAAGATTATGGGCCGAAGGGCCTGTACTGTGCTGTAATGTTCTATATTCTATGAGCTGTATCCCATCACTCAAAATGAATTTCAACACTTGTAAAGCAGAAGCAAAATCTGGTTTTGTTGGTTTTTGTGATGCATTACACATCACTCAGGAAGGCATATACATGGTGACTCAGTACTGCTTGGGCTTGTTTTGAGTGTTGCTGTGGGCAGACCGAGAGTCCCTACGTTCAGGATATGTCCTGAGTGAGGCTATGCAATTGCCTTCACTCAAGTGGACTTCCCCAAGACCAGTTGGACTGGCGAGGGTGTCCACTTACATCGGAATACTCTGTAACTCATATGCTCCACTTGCTGCATTTTCCAATAATAAAGCCAGTTGTAGTGACTGTTCAAAGACCAGTTGGGCTTCAGCTAGTCGGCACTTTTGCATGGTTACATCTTGAATGCCACTCCCGTCACCACTGAAATAACTCCACAGAGTATCCCATCACCAAGTCACCCTTTATTTACGTGTGGACAGTCCTGATCCAGCTTTCTCTAAAGAGATCCCATATTCTATGAGGTCCACCTGTCTCACCTCATTAGAATCACTGCAAGCTTGATGCTCAACTATTTAACCAAGCTGTTTACTTTAAGAGGTATTCAATCTCACACATCAACAACACTTGCTTTGTCTCATCGTGATGTTCCTGCTGAAATGCTTCGGGAGGCTTCTTTCACTGAGACAACTATAGACAATGGAGAAAAATGTCCTGCTGCGGGCTTCATTGCTGTCAGCAAGGAAACAGTTCAGAATGAGCAACGCCTTCAAGAGCAGAGAATTAGGAAGTATGCAGAAGTACCAATGAGGACGTACCTTGAACAACAAGTGTCCACATAACTGACAGAGCATCAGTCACCGCTCAGTATTTTGGAGGTGTGTATATCAGGGTGACAGCTTATTCTGGATACTCATCTATTTTGCATTTTTATTTTGAGTATGGTGACATGTTATTCATTCTTAATTTGAATAGAACTCATTTGAATGTATTTACAGAGTGGCTACAGAAGGCTATGTGGAACCTTCATGAAAATAAGCAGTTTTTCTTTGCATATCCTCAACATCACTGTCCTCCCCAAGATGTTGGAGATTATAGTCTGGATTTTTGGTCCTCTGGGGCCAGGATTTTATGCAGCTGTGGACAGAAGATAGCTCCACCATCTGGGGAGACAGTGCCTTCAGTTTGAAAATGCCTTTCTTTTACTTGCCTCCAGTGGGACTTGGGTATACTCATGCAAGGAACATAGGAAGTTCCGGCTCAGCAAGAAATTAAGGAGACAAATAACTTGAAGGAATCTGTGTAAAGAAATCCAGCCATAATTATCGTGTTATTTTTCACAGTCAATACATCAGTATATCTGCAGGAAGTATGTTGCTCTGTAGCTTAATTATAGCTCAATCACTTATGTATCTCCAGAGAGTAATTCTTGTACATAATACTAGCTGTAACAAATGTCTATTGGAATCTTCAATACCACCATATCCATGTCCATATTCTTGAATTAGAAAGAATAATATGAGCCTTGCCATATGAAGCAAAACACACTGCTCAAGACAAACCCACAATATGGTAATAGCAGTGGCCATCTGAAAAAAAAGACTCCAATATCTTGGTAGCGTATGTTTGGAAAACTAATTGAAGACTAACTGAACAACAGCTTTGGACAGCTGGGAATTCTTAAGCAGCATTAGTTTCTGTGAGTATAGACAGCTATACAGATCCACAGATAGGGCATTATCATGAAGAAAACAGAGCTAATTTCTTTTTTGGTTAGGATTTAAGTTCCTCCCAGAAAAATAAATTCCTTTCATTGCCTTCATTAAAAGAAATAAGAAGGCGACAGTGCATTTTTAAGTTGGGACACAAAACAGAGGTGATGACTTCCTTCCTCAATGAACTTCTCTGACAGTTCTTCTTTGGAAAAGTCATGGCCATGCCCTTCCAACAAACTGGTTGATTAACTTTTGGGTCCCTTTCACTTCTAAGCTATTCCAACTAAAGAAACTTTTCTGATTTAGTAACCATCAGTTTCGATGACAAGGGTAGCAGAACACTTCATGATTTTCTGAGTTACCATGAGCAATGGCACTGGATATCCAAAAAAAGTGTGCATGTTTTTAAAAGAATGTGATTTTATAACGTCTTCTGCCCTTGTCAACCTCTAAGTGAACTGGAGCTAAATGAATAAATTCCTATAGTTGTCATGACTAAGTAGATCCACTTAGTGGTGCTGTAATTAGGCTGCAGCTTATCAGAACAATCTGAACATAAAAATGTGTAACATTTTACCTTTCTGACCATTTTTATTTTTTTTCTCAATGCATCTTATGTACAACAATAAGAGGATTTGTTGGAATAGAGAAACTAATTTCTCCGATGGAGCAATCCAGAAAAAAAAGGAATGCTTTCTTAACGTTAGAACTTGGCTATTTAATAGTGAGATCAGGATGTACTTCGACACAAATTGTAGCGGAAATCTCAAATTGTCTCATCCCTAGTGAACTGTGGATGCTGGATCAATTAATTATCAAGATTGAAATGAACAGATTATTGTTAGTAAGGAATCATTGACCACAAAGGAGCATAGGCAACAATTGGTTATGTGTAGCTTGATGGTATCCACTCCACAAGTTCAGGACCAAGGTGACAAGGCCTCCATGAACTATCACAGCAGGTATAGGGATTGAACCCACGCTTTATTATGTGCCACACTCTAGTCACTAGCCAACTGAGCGAACTGACCCACCCTGTTAGGTGAGGGTACAATGGGTAAACAGAGATGAACAATGGGCCAGATTGAGTGACACACCCATTCTTCAGGGACAGTGGCAGCAGTGCAATGGAAACAAGAGTGGTCTAGTTTCAAAGCCCACCATGGCAGATGGTGAAATTTGAAATCAATGAATAAACTCAGAATTGAAACTTAGTCTAATGGTGACCGTGAAATAATTGTAGTTTAAAAAAATCTTCACTATGCTCTTTAGGATAAGACTCCATTGTCACCAACCCAGTCCCTGTCAGATTATCAACATGGATACTATCATCACATGTGGGACCACCACCCACCATGTACCTGGTACAAACTCATGTGACTCGGCCAGTGTTGTCTATCTCATACGCTGCAGGAAAGGATGCCCCAAGGCACGGTATATCAGCGAGACCATGCAGAGGCCACGACAACAGATGAATGAACACTGCGCAACCATTGCCAGGCAGTAGTGTGCTCTCCCAGTCGGGGAACACTTCAGCAGTCAAGGACATTCAGTCACTGATCTTTGGATAAGTGTCCTCCAAGGCGGCCTTCAAGATACACAACAACGCAGAATTACTAAGCAGAAACTGATAGCCAAGTTCTGTACCCACAAGGACGGCCTCAGCTGTGATCTTGGATTTATGTCGTGCTACAGGCAACCCTGCCACATTGTTCTGTGTAAAACCTTCTTTTCTGTACAGTTTGGACACCATCACCTTGATAACGTGTCATTATCTCCATACCTTAATAAGATAGTACAATTTTGGATTACTTGTTACTTTGGTTAGACCCTCATCATGCAACTATGATACCTATCATGTTGTTCCATCCGTTTGATTTGTCTTTAACACCATCCTATTTTTGATTTTTTTGTAATTACTAATCAGAGCACAAATTATCCCTTCACTTGTTATTCAGCTGTTGACACTTCACTCACACTGTTTGACAGTTTTGATCACCTGCAAAGATTTGTTATTCAGCCTGTTGACACACCACTCACACCATTTGTATTTATCTTATGATATTCTTAATTACCTGGATTATCTGACCATTATTTCTCTGCATAAAAATTCTGTGCTTGTGTGGGCTTCATTCCACTTCACCTGACAAAGGTGTAGTACTCTGAAAGCTGTACTCTGATTTCATATAAACCTGTTGGACTATAACCAAGTGACACACAACGGAATAACTTGCTCACTGGACTCAGTTTGGATTCTGCTGGGGCCATTCAGATTCATTATAGCCGTCATTCGCACATTGATAAACAGCTGAACTTCAGCAGTGAAGTGAGGGTAATGATGGCCCTTGAGATTAAGGCAGCCGTTGACGAATTTGGCATTAAAGAGTCCTAGAAAAACTGGAGTCAATGGGAATCAGGTGAAAATGCTGTGTTGGTTTAAGTCATAACTAGTGCAAAGGAAGAGGGTTGCGGTTGTTGGAGGTTGATCATCTCAGGCCAATGACAGCAGTGAGGACTTCCATAGGCCCACAATCTTCAGCTGCTTCAATCATGACCTCCTCTGCATCATAAGGTCAGAAATGGGAATTGCACTGATGATTGGACAAAATTTAACATGATTTGCCATTCCTCAAATATGAGTATCTCCTGCCCAAAATGCAGCAAGGCCTAGACAATATCTAGGCATGGGTTAGTAAGTAACAAGTAAAATTTATGCCACAACAATTGGCATGGGTACAATCCCACTTGCAAAGTTTCCCTCCAAGCCACACAACTTCCTGATTTGGAGCTATATGGCCATTCACTCATTGTTGCTCAGTCAAATCCTAGAACTCCCTTCCCAACAGCACTGAGGGTGCACCTACACTCCAATGTCTTCAACGGTTCAAGAAAGTAACTCAACGTCCCTACTGTCTCAAGGCCAATGAGGGATAGGCATGAGATAAATGATGGTCCACACCACGGCACTCACATCTCATGAATGAACAAGGTGACAACTAACCTGATAGAACGTACCATGCTAAATGGCTTTTCAAGGTCATAGTGCCCATAAAGAGGCAGAAGTGTATATCCTGGCTGATGTATTCACCGTGGAGTCATTTCTTGGTATTGTTCATTGGTTCAACGGAGTTCCCTGTTGTACATCAGTGACGGGTTATTGGAGTGCTTGTGATGAATCTAATGCACCAAAAATTAGAAACACTGTCATGTTCAATGTGAAATACTAACTAAGGGATGCAATGGATTTCCCTCTGAAACAAATTATACATGATACGTGACTGGCTTTGAGGAGTGTTCCACTTGTGGCCCTTCAGATAGAATTCATTTCTACATTTCCACAGGAAGGTCTACCTAAGTTCATTTCTCTAAACTGTACATGGAGACCTGGCAATGCAGGACATGAGCTGCTGCCCAGCTGGTTACAGCAATGATCTTTGATAAAGGCTCAGCATGAAAAGGCCAAGCCAGAATTTAAAGTTTTCTAGAAGATTTGTAGCTCGGGTTGTGGATGAGGTTGTAGACATTCTCACCGAGCTGGTGGGTTTGGTTGCAAACGTTTCGTCACCCTGCTAGGTAACATCGTCAGTGCGGCTCTGGTGAAGTGTTGGTGTTCTGTCCCGCTTGTTATTTATATGCCTGTTATTTATATGTTGGTATTACTTCTGGTTTTGTTTCTCAGTGGTTTGTATATCGGGTCCAGTTCAATGTGTTTGTTGATGGAGTTGCGGTTGGAATGCCAGGCCTCCAGGAATTCCCTGGCATGTCTCTGTTTGGCTTGTGCAATCATCGATGTGGTGTCCCAGTCGAATTTGTGTCCCTCGTTGTCCGTGTCTCACTTCACACATTGAATTAGACCTTGTGTAAAAACCACTGAGAAACAGAACCGGATGTAATACCAACCATCCCAGCAAACTGAGGCATATAACAAGCAGGACAGAACACCGACTCTTCAGTGGAGGCGCACTGATGACGTTATCCAGCAGGGTGACAAAATGTTAGCAGCCGAATCCACTGGCTCAGTGAGAATGTCTACAGCCAAACCAGAATCTCTGCTGCATAGCCGATTTTCAGTGGGTCCTGCTGAAAGGAACATGGATTTTGATTCCAAGTTGATTTTACTTGCCAAGAAAACATGAATCACTTGATACAGATTATTTGCTGTTTTGGTGTCCTGTGCAAAACATGAAACCATTTTGGTGGACTTCAAATAATTGGATTGACAATGAAGAAGAGCTTCAATCTGAACTCCAAAAGTCTCAAGAGGGTTATTTCAGTAAGTGTGCTGTCAGCTCATCAGATTCTCTTGAATCATTGCACTGCAACTTGTAGATATGGTGCTTGAAAAGTCACTACAAATCACCACATACATAATTATTGCACAAACACTAATTTAGAATTATGTTTATGGGTTAACAAAATAAAAACTGTAAGAACTGCGGATGCTGTAAATCAGGAACAAAACCAGAAGCTGCTGGAAAAGCTCAGCAGGTCTGGCAACATCTGTGAAGAAAAAAAATCAGAGTTAATATTTCGGATCTCGTGACCGGATCCAAAATGTTAACTCTGATTTTTTTCTTCACAGATGCTGCCAGACCTGCTGAGTTTTTCCAACAACTCCTGTTTTTGTTGTTTATTGGTTAACATCTGCCTGAAGAGGGAGCTGAAGTTAATGGTTCTATTGGACCAGTACGAACTCAGCTGCATAGTTTCTTCCTGTTATTAGTTGCATTTTACGTTTCATTTTTGTTGCTCAACTATTAGTGATTGTCTCTTCTGCTGTATAGGCCCTGAGCTCTGGAATTCACTTACTAGACCTCTCTCTGTTTTCTACGTCTCTCCCTTCCTTTGCAAGCACATGAATGAAAGAAAATAAAAAGTAGAAACTTGTGTTTGGATTAGGGAAACAAAGCGTTGGACAAGTTAAAATCATAGGTGGCAGTAGCTACATGATGGGATCAATATATAATACCTTTCTGCAGTATATATAAGGTGAATGGATCAGTTGAATGTGATAGCTGAAAGTTAGATGAAAATAAAACAACCTCGTTTAAAATAAAAAGTGAAGATACAAGTTGTTTATAAGTTCAGGCTACAAGAATGCTCTTCCTTTATTCGGGAATTTAGACATTAAGACATACAGTGAGTGTACAAGCATCACACACGCCATAAACACTAGGCCTCAATTTGCTACTATAAACTTTCCTCAAATACTTTTCTCATGCTTAGTAGCAAGAACCGTTCCTTTAGGCTTTTATTTCACACAGACCAAAGTTTGACCCTGATTATTGTTATGATCTCATTTGATCTTACTGCTGGACAAGGCAAATTCCAGAAATCAATATGACTCAATGGATCATATTTTGTACTTCTTAATTTAATGTGGCAGGCTTTCATTGAAACATGAGCACACAAGGCTATAGGTTTGGTTTTAAAAATAAAACAGAAGTTTATTGCACAAAAGAAAGAAAAACAAGAGATGACAAGTCAAACCATCCACAGTAACAGTCTGAAAGGTTTTTAAACACTTGGCAAAACAAACTTCCATCTACTTCCCAACACCATCACTTTATAGTTAATCAAAATCCAGACAAATTCCTTCCCTATCAAATCTGTAGGTTTGACTAACAGCTTCTTTTCAGTTCTGGTGCCAGAAGCAGGCCTTTAATAGATTGTCCCAACCTGGAGTTGAATAAGTTGATGATGGGATAGAGATTTTATGCCTGCTCTGCCACATAATTACATGTGTTCAGTGTACAAATGTACAATTTACATTGTGATTGGATTTAAGTCACATGGAATCCACCGTGAGTTGGTAAGTTGGTTACAAAATTGGCTTGGTCATTGCAGACAGAGGGTAGTTGTGGATGGTGTTTTTCTGACTGGAGGTCTGTTCTGCAAGGATGAGTTCTGGGACCTTTGTTATTTGTAATGTATATTAATAATTTGGATGAAAATGTAGGTGGTTTGAGTAGTAAATTACAGACAACACAAAAATGGTGGAGTTGTGGATAGTGAGGAAGGTTGTCAAGGGATGCCACAGGATATACATCAGTTGGAAAGTTGGACAGAGAAAAAGCAGATGGAGTTTAATCAGGACAAGTGTCAGTTGATGCATTTTAGGAGGTCAAATGCAGGAGAAAAGTATACAGTCAAGGGCAGGACCCTTGGGGACATTGAAATACAAAAGGATCTTGGGTGCAAGTCCATAGCTTCCTGAAAGTGGCAACACAATTTGATAAGGTAGTAAAGGAGATGTATGGCATGCTTGTCTTCATCATTTGGGCATTGAGTATAAGCGTTTTGCAAGCTGTTTTGCAGCTGTATAAAACTTTAGTTAGGCACATTGGAGTGGCACATTAGGCACTTCTCATTGCTACACTATAGGAAAGATGTGGAGGCTTTGGACAGGATGCAAATGAGTTTTACCAGGATATTGAAGATAAAAGGTACTGCAGATGCTGGAGAATCCGAGATAACAAGCATGGGGCTGGATGAACACAGCAGGTCAAGCAGCATCATAGGAGCAGGAAAACTTGACGTTTCGGGCCTAAACCCTTCATCAGAAAATCATTTTCTGATGAAGGGTTTAGGGCCGAAACGTCAAGTTTTCCTTTTACCAGGATATTGCCTGGATTGGTGTGTAAGAGCTATAATGAGAGGTTGGACAAACTTGGATTATTTGTACGAGTGTCAGAGGCTGAGGGGTGATTTGATTGAAGTATATAAAACTATGACATACAGGATAGCGTGGATAGTTGGAGTCTTTTTCCCAAGGTGCAAATGTCAATGTCAAGGGCATAGATTTAAGGTGAGAGGGGGAAAGTCTAAAGGAGATGTGTGAGGCATTTTTTTTTATTACACAGAGGGTGGTAGATGCCTGGAATGTGTTACCAGGGGAGCTGGTTGAAACAGATATTATAACATTGTTTAAAAGGCATCGAGAGAGACACATGAATAGAGAGTGAAAAGACGGATATGGACCATATCCAGGCAGATGGGATTAGTTTAGAATGGCATCATGGTTAACGCGGACTTGGTGGGCCAGAGGACGTGTTCCTATTCTTTACAGTTCTATGAACTCCAGAACAGAAATGGCACCCATTGCCAGTCTCAGCTTCAGGAGCCATGCACTTCTCATTAAATGCTGCCCATAATTTTTGTGTTCTTCTCTAACTTCATGTTGACGAACTGGGATACATTTTGGTAACAAAAATAATTGATGCACATAAGCACAGTGTCAACAGTGGTCTTGTTTAAGTCTCTTGGTTAGCAGCATTATCTACTTGATGGTTTTATGTCAATAAAGGTGTCTAAATAATTCCTTTTGAAGTTGCTTATAAGAAACGTGTACCATCTAAAAAGCTATGTTAATTTGAGATGATTTATTTGTTAAACAATCCCAATGTAATTTAAAGTAGGAGTCCATCACTCGAACAACATATTAGGTGGTATTTTACATGTGGCTGAAAATCTAATTTTCCACTTTATGTTCAAGTTAAAGTACCATTTCACTATTTGAAAGGCACAGTTAATTTCTGTCCCAAACTGCTCCCTCTATTACCAAATCATATTATCCAGCAATCATTGTTTGTGGGATTTTGAAATTGTCTGCTTATTTGCAGTGACTTTACTCCAAATAACACTCCTGGTCAAGCATTGCTTTGTGTGTGTTGCATTCACCCACAGTACAGCATTTCAAACTAATTCAATTGTTGGTGGAGGGTCTGACAATGACTATAGCAGAGGTGATAGCGTAAATATAGATCTTAAATCTTACTGTCAATCAAAAAATAGGCAAGGAGGGTTCATTTTCTCACTTCTTAAGTAGCATTACTTTGTAGAATGTGAATAACCCCCAAGAATGATTTATTGTTGCGAATAGTGTCGGTAAACAATCACATTTCGTCACACTATTAAGGCAAAGTAGATTCCTTTCTTTACAACCAGTAGACAACGGTTGTAAAATTATATCTGTTCCTTCCTCCTGGCGGGGACGAGCTGGGTTGGTTTTGGGATGTGGGAGAGGGGAGATTTTGAAGCTTGTGAAGTCCACATTGATACCATTGCACTGCAGGGTTCCCAAGCGGAATATGAGTTGCTGTTCCTGCAACCTTCGGGTAGCATTCAAAATCTCCCCTCCCCCTACCACATCCCAAAACCAGCCCAGCTCGTCCCCGCCTCCCTAACCTGTCCTTCCTCCCACCTATCCTCTCCTCCCACCTCAAGCCCCAACCCCATCTCCTACCTACTAACCTCATCCCGTCCCCTTGACCTGTCCGTCCTCCCTGGACTGACCTATCTCCTCCCTACCTCCCCACCTACACTCACCTTTACTGGCTCCATCCCCGCCTCTTTGACCTGTCTGTCTCCTCTCCACCTATCTTCTCCTCTATCCATCTTCTATCCACCTCCCCCTCTCTCCCTATTTATTTCAGAACCCCCTTCCCCTCCCCCATTTCTGAAGAAGGGTCTAGGCCCGAAACGTCAGCCTTCCTGCTCCTCTGATGCTGCTTGGCCTGCTGTGTTCATCCAGCTCTACACCTTGTTATCTAAGGTAATTGGTTATACTATTTTGGTTGCCAGTGTAATTCTTTGCACACTCAGAATTATCCAGCAAATGTTATCCAATTGCAGAATTACATCTAACATCGGACACTGTATTGTGAGTTTTGCAATGTGCAGGCTGGTTCGGTACAGTCAGGTTCAATAAAATATGTCTTCTTTCACCAAAATATTGGAAGTTAGCAATATCATTGTCACCTCAAAACCAAAGAAGGAAAAGGAAAATTTCCAGCGAAGTGGATATCAAGCAACACAGAGAAAGTTCATGAAATCAAAGGTAAAAAAAAAAGTTGAAAAAAAATTCCTGGGGATGTCAAAGGGAGTCAAAACAGATTCTTGACCATCAACTTGAAGATACAAGGGTTTGAAAGAGAATTTAAACTTGACAGAAGCATCTTCAATACTAACAGCCAGCTTGCAATGGTTCAAGTCTGGGAGTGTCAGACTAGCTAAGTTAAAACTCCAAGGGCCAAGAGGGACACATCTTCAGGTACACGGGCAAATCATCAGAAAGCTCAGTCACAGAGCACAAAATCTCAGTGAAACATTATATGTACTGAGGAAATAGTATACTCATTGTTAAGCAGAAAAGCAAGTATTCATTTACATCTCTTAAGAGAGAGGACGTGGTGCATCAGAATAGGGTTGGGAGAGAATTTCAGCAAGAATTTCCAAATGTATTTAAAAGTTGAAGCAGGAGAATCACATTAATTTGAAAGCGGATGTTAATATTGCACTCAGCATATGTAGTTGCAACATGCAAGGCTATCTGGGATAGGCTTTTCACTTCATTCGCGGTCTCATTGGGAGGCCCACAGAGCAGTGAAGACTGGGAAGTCAGTACCTTTTATCTCTGATACAATCTTAACCCCACTGCGAAGCCTCTTCTAAGGATGCCTACCCTGAAGAAGTTACCCTCCTCCCTCCGGACAAACCTCAGGGGATCTCTCTCCCACTGCAACTATCTCATACTTGTCTGCCTCCTCTCCACCTATCCTCTCCTCTATCCATCTTCTATCCGCCTCCCCCTCGCTCCCTATTTATTTCAGAACCCTCTTCCCCTCCCCCATTTCTGATGAAGGGTCTAGGCCCAAAACCTCAAGCTTTCCTGCTCCTATGATGCTGCTTGGCCTGCTGTGTTCATCCAGCTCCACACCTTGTTATCTCGGATTCTCCAGCATCTGCAGTACCTGTTATCACTGGGAAGTCACTGATGCTTAAGAATTCAGACTGGGAATTATCTTCATACAGTTATAGAGCAACAATATTAAATAACAGATAGTCACCAGTGAAATTATTAAGAGATAAGCAGATGGACTAGTTTTAGAACGTAACCTCTCAGAACCACAAGAAAGTAATGCCAGTAGAGAAAATCCCTCACAGCAAAAATCAGCAGAGATGGTACAACACTAGCTACAGTGCACAAGTCTGTCAACATTAAAGCCATGGCAGAAAATCTGGTTATGAGGCACAAAGTCAGATCAGAAGACAGGCACATTAGAGAAACACATCAACTGAGAATGTTTATTGCCAGAAATCCTGAGAAGATATTTACGAAAAACTAATGACAATGATCTCGAGCCAAGAAGTCAGGCTAAGTATGATTATCAGAGAATATGGGACAGCCATTACAAAACTATCTTAGAGTTTGTATATAGTTCAGCAGTTCCAGACACAGTATAACACCATCACTCTAGTGTTGAACTGAAGTGACCAGCGAAACAAATTGAAACATCCAATCAGAGTTTCAGATCATCTGGACCTGTGACATTCAGGCTTTACAAGGGGGTTGGGATGCATCCGAGATGATGATAGCAGTAATAATGTTAGTAATGATATTAGTGATTATAAAAACTATTTAAGTAAGTAAAAGTAAATGTCTGCAATACTGTAGATTAAGTGGAGAGAAACTTGGGGTAATGTGTCAGAATGAGATTCATGAAAATGAAGGTGATGTAACTGATCACATGACTCTGACATCCGGAAGCAGAAGGTAACAGTCTTGAGTGACCCATGAACAGAGAGCTCTTAGACAATATACTAGAGACCTGTATTTGAGAACCTAGCAGGTGCAGACATAAATAAAAGAGTGTAAGAATCTCATTTAGAGAAAAGGAGCGCACAGCTTCAGGGCCAATGTATGTGCAAGTACCCACAACCTTAGATACTTCAGACTGTTATGTTAATATGAAGTAGGTAGTGCAGTATTGGCCTTAAGCAAAAGATGAACAAAGTTGTTCATTTTATTCTTCCAATAACAATCTTAGTACAAATTCACTGGCTGAGAAATAATCACTTATTATTTACGCCATCAAAAGCCTTTTATAAATTTTCCACTGAACTTTTTTCTGCTCTTTACCTCATGATTTTAGTTTCCAAATTACACCCTATAATTCAAATTATAAAAAAAACTCTCCTATATGTCTTATTAAGACAGAACTAGGGTTTTATTTTCCACAATAGCTGGGTGTGTGCCTATCTTGTTTTGACTTTTAAGTTTCAAACCTCCAAAGGTTTATCAAATTGCATTTAACATGAAACCTGGATCAACGATGCAAGTAAGTACTTGTCCCAGGGTATTAATCTTGGCAGAAATGTTGCAGAGAGGTTTGCAAGGATTCAATGTCATAAGGTCTTAGTTTGTCTGGAAACACTTGTGTGCCTTTTTCATGCATAAGTTCCTTCACCGACTGTTGACAGTCACCTGTGTAGTGCACCAGCTATCTGTAAACAGATTTGTGCATGGCACCAAACAATGTTACCTTATGTACTGTTTGACGTTGAAAGGAAGGTCATAACTTGGAATTCTCAAATGCACAGACAAGCCAGAATAATTTAGAAAAGTCCAATTTTAGGTGTGGTTTAGTTGCTTCCCAACACCTTCTTGAATGCCAGCCACTTTGCATTGTGCACACAATGCCACATAATGAGTTTTCTGGAGCTCGTTATGGTTTACAGTAACCACTGATACATTTTCATTTATGTAGGCATAGTTTCACCGTGTGGCAAACTGCTCCACTGCAAAGGCAATACATTTTACATTATGCAGGCATTTTTCTATTTTTGTCCGTATGTGCAAGTCATACTTTTACACTACTTTGGCACAAAATAACAACTCTGTAAGTGAATAGTGTGTAATGTCAACACAAGCTGTTCTTGCGTTTCAGGTGAAAAGAAAACAGGCAGGTGGAGAGGGCACTCAGCAGATTGCATACCTCCAACAAGCAGTGTTAACATTATTACTATTACACAGTTCTTTCTTGAGGCTTTTACCGCCTGTTTGATGGTCTGTAACTACAAAGCTGAAAAAATGTTAAGAGCTTCCATCTTACTGAGGAGACATCAAGCCTATCCATATTCAACAATCTGCTCTGATAACACTGCTCAAATTTTGACAGCCATGACAAATTCTATCTGAGACAATCCATAACATCTTAAGACAGTCAAAACATTTTAAATAAACCAAACCACTATATTCTTAAAAAAAAAGATATTATCTCCCAATGTTAATGGATCCTTTTAAAAAATTCCAGGATCCAGATCTGCATCTTTACCAATATTATTTTTTCATAAGGCTGTACTCTATCTGTGTATCAAGTTTTGTTAAAATATATCAATTAGTTTTTGAGATATCTTGTTCCAATCAAACTAACAAGCAGAGGCAAAAACATTATCTCTTGCTATCTTCAGTGGCAGAGGTCAACACATTACAGACATATACAGAGGTTGTGTCGACATACTCTTGAAACAAACTATATATACAGTATCTATAGGGAGAAGTTCATACATTGTACATAAATCCTTAGACAGGTTAGCTCATCGCTCATCTCGTTTTGCTTGGAATTCATACATGTAGATTTTTATGAAGGTAAAATCTGATTCTCCTGGCAAAACAGCATGTTTCTACACCAACAAATACCGAGTTAATGTTTCAAGCCTGGTATGACTTCTTTAGAACTGATTTCAGAACGGAACTTCTTCAGTTACACCCAAGTTGAAATGTTAACTTAGTTTCTCTCTCAACAGATGTTGCCAGATCTGCTGAGTTTCTCTAGCATTCTCTGTGTTTGTTTCAGATTTCCAGCATCCACAGTATTTCACCTATAACTACACAAGATGGATTGCAGCAGTTCAATAAAGCAGCTCATCATCACCTTCTCAAGGAAAATTAGGGTTGGGCAAGCCTGTATACAGCCGTTTACTTTGCTACTGAAAAATAAAGACTCCAAGTCTTTAGTGGTGCCATGATCAGTTGCAGCATCTCCTCTTTCATTTCCATCATATCCACAAAACATAATAGATAATTAAATAACAATAAAGCACTTCAGATGCTGTAAATATGAAACAACAAGGGGAGGTGATGGCCTAGTGGTAGTATCACTGGACTAGTGGTATCCAGAGACCTAGATAATGTTTTGGGGACCCAGGTTCGAATCCTGCCAGGGCAGATGGTGGAATTTGAATTCAGTAAGTATCTGGAATGAAGAATCTAATGATGACCCATGAATCAATTGTCAGGGAAAAGCCCATATAGTTTACATATGTCCTTTAGAGAAGGAAACTGCCATCCTTACCTGGCCTATAGGTGACTTCAGACCCACAGCAATGTGGCTGGCTCTTAACTGCCCTCTGGGCAATTAGGGATGGGCAATAAATGCTGCCTCGCTAGCGATGCTCTCATCCCATGAACGAATAAAGGAAAAAAAAACAAATAAATAGTTACTTGAATTATGCCAGAAGGAGTCAGATGTCTGTGCTAAATATGTAAAAACCTAATGTTACATTTTCACCACCAGGCTGCTGAGGATCTAACTCCCTGTTGGATTGACAGAGATTTAGCACTCAACAGTTTCTATGTCAACACTAGTGATGCAGGATTACTACCTATTCCCCGACTACAGTGCCATTCCCACTCTACAGTACATCTCCTCATTACTCCACTCATTGAACAGCCAAACTATGTAAGGAAAAATATTACCACTGATTCTGTAGTCAATACTTGCCCACTGCTTTTACAAAGCTCAAGTCAAAGGCAACTAAAAACAAAGGGTACCAGCACTTGAATGTAAACCAGCCAATACTTTTGGAAGTAAAACACAACAGCAGCAAGTCAACGACTTGGATGAGAAAAAATTCTCCCTCCATTCATAAAGCATGCTTTCCATTCTTTCTATCCCTCCAATATAAGAGTAGTCATAGAATCATAGAATCCATACAGTGTGCAAGCAGGCTGTTCGGCCCATCAAGTCCACACCAACCCTCTGAAGAGCATCCCACCCAGACCTAGCCCCTATCCTTTTAACGCTGCATTTCCCATGCTAATCCCCACAGCCTGCACATCCCTGGACACCACAGGCAATCTAGCATGGCCAATTCACCCAACCTGCATATCTATGGACTGTGGGAGGAAACCCAAGCAGAAACAGGGAGAATGTGCAAACTTCACACAGACAGTCACCCGAGGTTTGAATCGAACCTGGGTACCTGTGAGGCAGCACTGCTCACCACTGAACCACCATGCCACCCCAGTGAGTCAAGTCAAAGTGAGTAAAATTGAGCATTAAAAGTATAAACCTTCTTGCTGAAAGAATGTTTCTTAGGCTTTATTATTTATTACATGAGACAGAAAATGAGAATTGACAGTCCATCCTGGGTACACAATAGATTGTACCCAAAATGCTATAATTTATGTAAACCATATCTGACTGCAACTCTTGTCTGAGCAGTGCCTAGCATTTTATATGATCATGCTAATTGGTGTAAATCAATACAGCATTTTTTTAATGGTGACAATTTAGGAATGATAGAGTAGTGCAAAATTTCAGGTTATGTACAGAAAACATTCAAATCCAGCAGATGGAAATAAAAATAGCTAGTGAGGCGTTGGCCTTTATCTCAAGAAAACTGCAACACAGGAGGAAGGAAGTCATGCTTCAGTTGCTTAAAGGTTTGGTTAGACCACATTTAGAACATTACTTTCAATTCTAGGCACTGCACCCAAAGGAGGGTACAAAGGCTTTGGAGAAGTGCAATGTAGATTTATTGTAAAAATACGGTACCAAAGAAATGAAACTACTGGGATAGTTTATATGGACTCAGTTTGTATTTCCTTGAGTTTGGAAGATTAACTGGGAATCTGATGTGTAAGATGTGTTACAAATATGTAGTTTACTAAATTGTTTGGTCTTTAATTTAGGGTAAGATGGAGGAATGAAGGAAGTCAATGATCTGTTTTTGTGATACAGTTGTTAAAGAGGAAAGGAGGGCAGGTAGGGTCAAAAGTTGTTTTACTGAGGACATGCAAAATATTCACATCTGGAAGCAATGA
Organism: Ginglymostoma cirratum; assembly: GCA_024137785.1. Taxonomy (NCBI): domain Eukaryota; kingdom Metazoa; phylum Chordata; class Chondrichthyes; order Orectolobiformes; family Ginglymostomatidae; genus Ginglymostoma; species Ginglymostoma cirratum. The sequence continues at coordinate 49,197,418 of JAHRHZ010000020.1, forward strand.
TCAACACACCTGTGTTGATGTTGAATAGACTGTACGTCTTCAATTCCCAGGGAAGAGTCAGGAAGACCAGGTTTGTTTACAATCAAACTTAAAATAGACTATTTAATTCAAAGATAGAATAAAGTTTGGGGGTGGTGATGTTAGAAAGATTAATAACTATTTCTATCTGAATACAGGCCCACATGATTCACCGCGGAGATGCAGTTTGGGAGGGGATATGTCCATAGGAAGCCACTTTAGGATCAGGTTCTTTCCTAAAGACATCTCATTCTCACAGGTGAAACAGTCTGTAAGAATTTAAGGGAAAGACAGAGAGGGCATGAGTAAGCAGAGGGATTGAATCAAAAAGTCTCTCTTGTTCACCGAGCAAAATGCAGGTGGGATTTTGTGCTTGGCTAAAGAGACCAAACTGGAAGCTGAAGGATTCACCTCGCTTTGACCGGAAGGAAGGATATCCAGGGTAACCTACATCATGGTAGTCAGATTAAGAATTAGAAGTTATCTGGCTAGAAAAGGGAAAATGAAATAAGAATCACAATTGGTTCCTACAGAATGAATGGACAGAGTAATGTATAGCTGTTGCAAAAGATTTTCAGTCATTTTAAATGTTAAATGGGAATCTTTACTGTAGTTAGAGTATATGTTGCCTCCTCAGACAGCGTTTGTTTATTTTGTTATTCACATGTTTGTTATAGTAGAAGTCTTAAAACATCAAATCTTGTTGCACAATTCCTCTAAGTTGAGAATTCAAATCATTTTTTAAAATTTATAGGACCATAAAATTTTAACAAGCGATTAAATAATGTGGTAAGGTTAGGGTTCAGATGAAAGGCAGACACATAACATCAGATCTTGACCATTTGAGGGCAATGTCAGAAAACATATCCTCACACCATAGATAGTAGAAATCTGAAACTCTCTTCCCTCCAAAACTGTTAATGCTGGGCAATTGAAAATGTAAGTACTGATATTAATACCTTTTTTTTTACAGGGAGGGTATTAAGGTTTATGGAACCAAGGTAATTAGACAGAATTAATGTACAATATCAGCCATGATTTAATTGAACAGAGGAACAGTCTCAAGATGCTAAATCACCCACATTCTTATACAGGTTGGGTATCCATTATCCGTTGATCTGAAAATGAAAAGACCTAAAAACCGAAGATCTTTTCAGAAGCTGACCTGATCGGACCTGTAGATTTGCTGAGTTCTGGCCCTTTAGAAAAAGTCTTTGCTTGGTCCGAATGGACCACTATGAGGTGAGGTGCCTGGTGACTGGAGGGTGGCTAATATTGTATCTTTGTTTAAGAAAGTTTGTAAGGAGAAACTGGGGAACTGTAGACCTGTGAGTCTGACTTTGGCTGTGGGTAAATT
>JAHRHZ010000020.1:49199192-49250062 GCA_024137785.1 Ginglymostoma cirratum
CGTCAAGTTTTCCTGCTCCAATGATGCTGCTTGACCTGCTGTGTTCATCCAGCCCCATGCTTGTTATCTCTTTATTAGGGATAGTCAGTATGGTTTTGTGCGAGGAAAATCATGTCTTATGAACTTGATTGAGTTTTGTGAGGAAGCTTCCAAAAAGGTTGATGATGGCAGAGCAATAGACTTTGTTTATTTGGATTTTAGTAGAGCCTTTGACAAGGTTCCACATGGTAAACTAACGACTAAAGTTAGATTTACTAATGATGGGATTCAGGGTGATCTTGCCAATTGCAATAATAAAAGGACAGGAGACAGAGAGTACTGGTGGAGGGTTGCTTTTCGGACTGGGGGCCTGTGACCAGCGGTGTTCCACAGGGATTGGTCTGGGTCCTCTTTTGTTTGTCATTTATACAAATGATTTGGATGACAATATAGAAGGCACGGTTAGTGAGTTTGCGGATGACACCAAAATTGGTGGCATTGCAGACAGTGAAGAAGGTTTTCTAAGATTACAAAGGGATCTTGATCAAATGGGTCAATGGGCTGAAAAATGGCAGATAGAGTTCAACTGGCGTAAATGCGAGGTATTGCATTTTGGTATAACAAACAAGGGTAGGGCTTATACAATTAATGGTGGGCCTTGGGTAGTGTTGTAGAACAGACGGACCTAGGGATACAGGTAAATAATTCTTTAAAGTCTGCATCACATCTCGACAGGATGGTTAAAAAGGCATTTAGCACGCTCGCCTTCATTGCTGTCCTTTGAGTATAGGAGTTGGGACATTATGTTGAGGTTGTACAGGACATTGGTGAGACCTCTTCTGGAATACTGTGTCCAGTTCTGCTCGCCCAGTTATAGGAAGGATACTACCAAGCTGGAGAGGGTTCAGAAGAGATTTACCAGGAAAGTTGCCTGGTCTGGAACGTTTGAGATATAAGGAAAGGCTGGCTAGGCTGGGACTTTTCCACTGGAGCATAGGAGGTTGAGAAGTGACCTGATAGAAGTTTATAAAATAATGAGAGATATAGACAGAGTTGATGGTAGTCGTCTTTTTCCTAAGATGGAGAATTTCAAGGCTGGGGACACATTTTTAAGGTAAGAGGAGAGAGATTTTAAAAAGACATGAAGCAAATTTTTTACACAGAGGGTGGTTTGTGTGTGGAACAAACTTCTTCATGAACAGGTGAATGCAGGTACAATTATGACATTTAAAAAACATTTGGATGGATATATAAATAGGAACGGTTTGGGGGGATATGGGCTAGGAGCAGGCAGGTGGAACTAGTTTAGTTTTGGATTATGGTCAGCATGGACTGGTTGGACCAAAGGGATTAGTCTGGGTCCTCTTTTGTTTGTCATTTATACAAATGATTTGGATGACAATATAGAAGGCACGGTTAGTAAGTTTGCGGATGACACCAAAATTGGTGGCATTGCAGACAGTGAAGAAGGTTTTCATGCTGTGTGACTCTATGGTTCTTTGACCTAAGAGCAAGATTTTTTCCTAAAACCAAACCTAATGTGTCTACTGGTCTGATCAGGTCCACTCAGGTTCTTTTGGGAAAAAACTTAATTTTCAGGCCAATTGGAGCTAAGCAAAGTAGTTTTCCAAAGGCCCGAACGGACTAAAGAGGGCTCAAAAACCAAAAATATCCTCTTTCTGAAAACCAGTTGGTCCCAAGGTTTTCACATAAAGGATTCCTGACCTGTATATGTAAATGCTGTGCAAGTCAGAAGTATTAGATGTTCCACAGGAATAAATTCTAAAAGTGGATATTTATTAAGTATAAAGTATTAGGTGATTTCCTCTGATGGGATGCAGGACTGCTGAGGAGCCTTTTCAGCAAAACTCTCAAGTATTATTCAAGAATTGAAACTGGATTGAAGAAGAATTTTGATCTCAAAACTTTAACTCTCTTTCTCAAATGCAACTAGATTTGCTAAGTTTCTCCAGCACTTCTGGTTTTACTTAAACATTCATAAAAATGGCTGAGGAATTTGTCGACAGATGATTTGCCACTCAGAGATAGTAAGAACTGCCAATGCTGAAGTCAGAGATAACACAGTGCAGAGATGGAGGAGCACAGCAGGCCAGGTAGCATTAGAGGAACAGGAAAGTTGACGTTCCGGTTAGGACCCTTCTTGTCCACTTTGCATTTTCACTGAACTTAAATTGCATTCACATAAGAGTTTTCATACAAGATGTGATAAAAGATATATGATATGATGGTGAGTTAGTACTTTGTAGTTTCTGGTAAAGTCACCATAGTCCCAGGAGGCCACAGGATTGCTCTCATTAGAGAGAAGACGACTCACGGTGGTTTAACCTAAAGATCACACCTCATACGAGAGTCAAATTGAAAAGGCGGGACCTTCATAGTAATATCACTATAATATAATAAGAAATTTATTTTTGCTGTCACTGCAATGAAACTACCTCATTATCAACATATTAGAAATGTTTTCATTCTGTTTTACCTCACAGTTAAAGAGATGATTCTGTTTTGAAGAATTTTGAGCCTGAGCAATAGCAATCTCCACTTTTGATTAGACGCTTTACAGCCCGCCAGATTAAATAACGAGTTCAGCAGTTTCAGACCACTAATTCCAGCAATGCTTGCCCAATTTTGTTTGCTTCTCTTTTGCTGGCTTTGGTCGGAACCTCCAGCTTTTCTTCTCTCGATTTTTGCTTTAGGACAGCAACTGCTCATCACTCTTTCAATCACGTCTCTTGACGTTTGTTTCTTTATTTGTCTCATCACCATTTCCTTGCGTCTTGTGGCACCAAACCTTGGTCATTTAAACTCAACTATCTCCTGCTCTATCACTGACTTTTCCCTTTTTAGATGTTTTCTTACCATTCCACCTTTCCCTTACCTAAAACCTGTCACGTCTTGAACTATTCCCTGAATCAGAGGTCTGTTTTTCCCACTGTCTTGAATTTGTAAGTCTTCCTTTTGAATTTTAAAACAGCCTGAGATTTTTTAAAATTCATTTATTCCTCCCATTTTGCATGAATGTTCGGATGCTTATTTGCATAACGACTGTGCTTGTCTGGATCTGTTCTCTTTCTTCATATCGTGTTTGTGACAGAAGCAACAATAAATCAAACCCGGTACGGTGGCGCAGCGGGTAGTGTCCCTGCCTCTGACACCGGGAGACCCGTGTTCAAGTGCTGCCTGCTTCAACAGGGCGCGCGTGTGTGTGCGTGCTGAGTCTCTGAAGAAGGGAAAATGTTATGAATTCTTGAAATTTGAGTGGGGACATTTATTGGGCACATAGTTTGTAAGGGAACAAGGGGAAAATATTGTGGACTCTCGAAATCTCTTGTTGTGGTGGAGGGAGGTGGGGGTGGAGTGAGGACATTCCTTAGGCAAAACACCATTTGTAAGTGCAAAGGTGAGAGGGTGGAGAAGAGGAGAAACGAGGCGGCAGTGAGAGATCCGGAGTTGGAACTTGCCTGTTTCTCTTTGGGCTGGGTGACGAAGAGGGGCGGGGACTCGGAATACAGTAGAGCAGGAACAATAGTTGCATTGCTGCGGAGAGCAGAGGTCGGTCGGTGGGTGGGATGGTCAAGGTTGGGTGGGTGGGGGGTGGGAAGGAGAAGGGATGCAGTCAACTCCAGAAGTGGTGGGGGTGGGGGATTTGAGGAGCGAAAGTTGGCAAGTTGTTTTTGTTTTGCCATCCCTTGGCTGTTGTACAGGTGACAGGTGCACAACAGGGAGCCTTTATCGCATCATCTCATAGCAACACCACAAACCGCTTAGCAACCGGACACACGGTGCTGGCGGGCCTCCAACTTTTGACAGCATCACCCAGCCCGCCCCCGACAACCTCTTTTTACTTCCTTGTTTCTTATGTCGTTTTGAGTTTTGTGTTTCTTTTTTCCCTTCCTCTTCCACCCCTCCCCTGTACCTCGGTATTGGTGAGGGGTCTTCCCTTTCTTTAAAAAAGAAAAATTCTCTCTCTCTTTCTTTAATCGTTGCCTGGAAAGGAGGAATGGCCGCGGGGCTCAGCGCCTGCCTCCTGGTCGCGCTGTTCTTTGGTTGTCCGGTGTCTTGCGACCACAGGAGAGACTTCCCCGAGCTACCTGCCCACCGACTCGAGGTCTTCCAGCAGCTGGCGACCCTTAGGGGCGCCTCCCGGTACAAGCGAGGAGCTCCCCACAGTCGCAGTGCCCAGCAGGGAGGGATGTCCTCCTGTGGCACTGGGGCCTCAGACCAGGCCAAATTAAACAAAAACACCCACAAGGTGAGTCCTGTTTATTTATTAACCGTTCTGCAGAAGAGCTGAGACTTTTCCCCACCTGAACTCTCCATCACCTTGCAACAAATTTTCGGCCAGGGTTTTGATTTCATTTTCCCCCCACTTTTTGCTTTGACAAAAGTGGCCACCAGTAATTACTCCAGGGCCTCAGGCCAGACCCAATTAAACAAACAAAAACAAACCCACAGGGTGAGTCCTGTTTATTAACCGTTCAAAATTAATCAAAAGAAGACTTTGATTTTCTTTTCCCCATCCCTTCTTTCTCCTGATGAGGAACTCTCGTCACTTCCAACAAATCTCTCCTGTCAGTGTTTTTATTCCTTGTTTTAGTTTTGTTTTGACAAATGTGGCCATCAAAAATATTTTGCAAGCAAAGTCCATGACTAGAAAGCGTCGTCCTTATTCGGGGTGGAACTCTCACAGATTTCAAATTTCACTTGCTTTAGAGTGAGTCTGGTTCAGTTTTGACTCGTCACCTCTGCCTGTTGTGTTGCGTCTCAGCTTTAAAGTCAAATTGATCACGGTTGCCGTCTAAACAGGCGTGTGCTATGTATCAACCTTACTCCTGAATCTCGTTCCTAATAATTGCTGAGGGCTCAGTCGCTGCTAATTTTAGTTTAAAGGGACTTGTGTAATAGAAGTTGGTGAGCAGCCCATTTACAAATGCTGTGCAGCAGGTAGTTATTAAATGACGTGGCTCTGAGAATGAAGATTGAGCTTTTTAAAGTTATTGATGAACGAGGATGAGCATCAGGCAAGATACCAGATTATGTGCATGGTTTGACAAAAAAAAATTAAAACCCGTAGTTATTAAATAAGCAGTTGTTTGAAATGGTTAGATTGATAGTTGTTTTTAGATAGACAAGGCAGACAAATGGAGTTGTGATACAGATCAGCCATGATTGTCATTGAATTGCGAAACAGGACATGAATAACCTATTTTGGCCGGACGATTTATTTCTTTAATTTAGGGAACATTTTCCTCTTTGTAATGTATGTAAATCAGGATACATTTTAATTTGCTTTGATCATTCATGATGGTATCACAACCTGGTACATTGTTTTCTTGAGTTTATTCTTCTGACCCTGATTCAAAGGTGTATTGTGAATAAATACTAAATTATGTGGTCGTGTTGGTAATATTACCTCGATTGTTTTGAACACTGAACTGAGAGAGAGTGCATTGTATTATGTATGTTACCAATGTTTTGAAAGAAACAGTTCAAAGGTGTTTTTCATTCCATACGTTAGCAACACTTGACAAAATCATCAGACTTTTAAGTTCCTCATTTCTTGTGTGTTCAAGCAAAATAAGCTGTTTAAGTATTCAATCCTGATGTGCTGTCAGGAGTGGGGAGGAGTGTTAGTTTAGACTGTTGACTTAATTCTAATGATTGGTGTCTGGCCTATCATGACGATGTTAGTTCAGAGTCTAGCTGGAACATGGAAAGAGTTTCTTTTTGCTTGCCAGAAAGTTCTGGGAATTACCAATAGGAGATTGGAACGTGAAAGGCTTTTGAAGGTGGAGGCATCGGTTTTTAAAAACAAAATAAGGGTAGGTAAGTCAAAGGCTTACATTTGAAGCATTCCAAAGCACTTAACATCCAAGCACTTTTGAAATCTGCTTCCAGGTGGACTGCAGGAAATGTGGCATTGAAACAGCATTAAGATAAATGGTCAGGTAATCTAGAATCATAGAATAGAGTACCTACAACATGGAAAGAACCCATTCAGCCCATTGAGTCTGCACGGTCCGTCCGAACAGCATCCGACCCAAATCACAGCCCCTAACCTATCCTGGTAACTCCTCACTTCCCATGGACAATCCACGTAATCTACACATCTTTAGACTTGGAGGAAATGGGAGGAAACCCACACAGACACAGGGAGAACGTGTAAACTCCATACAGACAGTCTCCCAAGGCTGGAATTGAACCTGGGTCCCTAGCACTGAGGCAGCAGTGCTAACCAGTGAGTCTCTGTACAAGCCTATTACTTCAATAATGATTTGAATATTGGCCTGTACAAAGAGAACACACCCGACTCATCTTTAAGTAGTGTGATGGGATGTTTTACAAGCCTATGGAGCCTCATTTTGTGTTGCATCTGAAAGGTTGTGTCTACCTTGGTGTAAAATCATCTTAATGTTGCTCTGAACTGTCAGCCTCGATTTTGTGCTAACGTTGATGGAATGTGACTTGCATCTACAACCTTATGGTAGTGGTAAAATTGTGACCCTAGACCAAGGCAGACAATATGATGTTGTTTAGTGGTGTACATTAAAGTTCTAATTCATATGTCCGTCCTTCATGAATTTGCTTATCTCCGTATATTTACTGTACACCTTTTATTGACTGTGAATCTAATTTTCACTTAGCTGTGGTTTAAAAGCAGAAAAGTATAAGGAAAGAAACAGTTTCTGGAGTAAAAGTGTGTGCTGCGCCTGAGCATGCACAGTCTGCCATTTCCGCCATTTGCAAAAATCAACAATTGCATCATCTTCTGGGACAGCCTCACCTGCAAATCATCAGTTAGGAAGGACAGGAGATGGTAGGAAAAGGCAAAGAGTGGCTCTGTGAATTACTGATGGTATTAGCACAACAGAGGTGAACAATCTAAGTTCAGAAAACCAGGATGTGGAAGCAGTTTGGATTGGGCTCAAAAACAATAATAGGCAAGAATCTGTTCGTGAGAATAGCTTACAGGCCCCAAACAGTAACCATATGGAAGGATACTGTATAAAGAAAGAAATAATTGGAGCTTGTCAGAAAGGTTTCGCACTCTATTGTAGTTTATAATGTGAGTTCATGATTTGTTGCTGTCTCATATGTGCTTGACAGCCCATATTAGAAACCTTGAAAACTTAGGGCACAGATGTCATGCTGCAGGAATGCAACGAAGGTTCTTATTCTATAATTTCCGCCATTTGCAAAAATCAACAATTGCAGCATCTTCTGGGACAGCCTCACCTGCAAATCATCAGTCTTTACTGCACATACTACTGTGTTAGCAAATATATATTGGGTGACATATGAAGCAAGTTTAAGAACTTTGGAGTATGGCATTTATGACTTCATTATTTTGAATAGGAAAAAAGGGTCTAATTATAGAATAAGAACCTTTGTTGCATTCCTGCAGTATGACATTTGTGCCCTAAGTTTTCAAGGTTTCTAACATGGGCTGTCAAGCACATATGAGACAGCAACAAATCATGAACTCACATTATAAACCACAATAGAGTGCTAAACCTTTCTGACAAGCTCCAATTATTTCTTTCTTTATACAGTATCCTTCCATATGGTTACTATTTGGGGCCTGTAAGCTATTCTCACAAACAGTTTCTTGCCTATTGTTGTTTTTGAGCCCAATCCAAACTGCTTCCACATCCTGGTTTTCCGAACTTAAAATGTTCACCTCTGTTGTGCTAATACCATCAGTAATTCACAGAGCCACTCTTTGCCTTTTCCTACTACCTCCTGTCCTTCCTAAATGTCATGTACCTGTTAATATTCAAGGTCATAATTATGTCACTGTGCATCTCTGTTCACAACATCCTTCCTGTAGGAGGGAGCCCACAATTGCATGCAATACTCCAAAAATGGCCAAACCGATGTCCTGTACAGCAGCAATACGACTTCCCAACTCCTATACTCGATGAAAACTGAAAGAACTGCGGATGCTGTAAATCAGGAACAAAAACAAAGTTGCTGGAAAAGCTCAGCAGGTCTGGCAGCATCTGTGAAGGAACAAACAGAGTTAACGTTTTGGGTCTGCGGTTCTGAGGAAGGGTCACCGGACCTGAAACATTAACTCTGTTTTTTCCTTCACAGATGATGCCGGATCTGCTGAGCTTTTCCTATACTCAATGCACTGACGAATAAAGGCAAGCATACCAAATGCCTTCTTCACTATCCTATCTACCTGCGACTCCACTTTCAAGGAACTATGGACCTGCACTCCAAGGTCTCTTTGTTCAGCGATACACCCCAGAATCTTACCATTAAGTGTATAAGTGCTGCCTTGGTTTGCCTTTCCAAAATGCATCACTTCATATTTATCTAAATTACATTCCATCTGACACTCATCGGCCTGTTGGCCCATCTGATCAAGGTTGTACTCTGAGGTAACCTCCTTTGCTGTCCATTACACCTCTAATTTGAGTGTCATTTGCAAACTTACTAACTATACCTCCTATGTTCACATCCAAATCATTTATATAAATGATAAAAAGCAGTGGACCCAGCACTGATCCTTATGGCACACTGCTGGTCACGGGCCTCCACTCTGAAAAGCAACCCTCCACCACCACTCTCTGTCTTCTACCTTTTGAGCCAGGTCTGTATCCAAATGGCTAGTTCTCCCTGTATTCCGTGTGATCTAACCTTGCTAACCAGTCTACCATGAGGAACCTTGTTGAATGCCTTACTGAAGTCCAGATAGATCACATCCAGCGTTCTGCCCTCATCAATCTTCTTTGTTACTTCTTAAAAAATCAAGTTAGTGAGACACAATTTCCCGTGTACAAAGCCACGTTGACTATCCCTAATCAATTCCCTGCCTTTCCAAATCGATGTAATTCCTGTCCCTCAGGATTCCCTCCAACAATTTGCCCACCACCAATGTCAGGCTCACTGGCCTGTAGTTCCCCGGCTTTTCCTTACCACCTTTCTTAAATAGTGGCACATTAGTCTGCTGGCACTCAACTGTGGCTATCGATGATACAAATATCTCAGCAAGGGGCCCAACAATCGCTTCCCACAGCGTTCCAGCATATACCTGATCAGGCCCTGGAGATTTATCCACCATTATGCATTTTAAGACATTCAGCACCTCTTGGATGTAAAAGATCCTTTGACACTCCCTGAGTAAGAGCTAGGTGTTATGCCAGATGTCCAATTGAGTATTTATCCCTCGACCAACATCATCAAAGAAACAGATTATCTGGATATTTATTTCAACGTTGTCTATGGAAGCATGCGAGAAAGTTGTTGCGTTTACCATATCATTGATAGCACTTCAGAAGTACGTACATTGGCTGTGTAGCACATTGGGGTGTTTTAAGGTTGTGATCAATGTTATATAAATTCAAGTAATGGTATGATCTTGAAAAGTGTGAATGAGCAAATGATCTTGATGTCCACATACACACATCCTTAAATATGGCAAATTGCTCAAATGATTAAAAAGTCCCATGCATTACTTGGATTATAATTAGTGCTGTAGGATATGAAAGCAAATAAATCAAGATTCCCCTCCCCTCCCTTGTCCACCTTCTGTAGGGACCGTTCCTCTGGGACACCCTGGTCCACTCTTCCTTCCACTCCCAACAACTCCCACTCACCCCCCTCCCACCAACAGCCCCACAGCACCTTCCCCTGCAATCGCCAAAGAAGTAACTCTTGCCCATTTATGCCCTCCATCCTTGGTATCCAAGGGCCCAAACGTACCTTCCAGGTGATGCAGTACTTTACCTGCATTTCTCACATTCTAGTGTACTGCATTCGCTACGCATGATGTGGTCTCCCCTACAATGGGGAAATGAATCGTGGATAGGGTGACCACTTTGTAGAACACCTACGTTCTGCCTGCAAAAAAGACCCCAAGCTCCCAGCTACCACACCACCTTGTTCCCTGGCTAATACCTCTGTCTCAGGCTTGCTGCAGTGCTCCAGCAACTCCTCATTTTCTGGACTCGATATCGAGTCCTCTCACTTTAGGGCTTGAACTCTTGTAAGTCCTAGCTCCCACCCCCAAGTACCAGACCTTGTTATCACACAGTCTGATATTACACACAACTCACTCTTAGCCACTAACAGTCTCCGTTAACAGGTATTCACCCTCCTAGCCAGATCGTTATCCATTCCTTTGTCGGTCCAACTGTTCTTCTCCCTATCTAGGCTCTATCCCAACTATCATTTACTCCTTATCCCTACCGCCCACCCTATCTTCTGCACAAAATCCAACATTTTCCTAGCTACTGTCATTTCTGTGGAAGGGTCACCGGACTTGAAACGTTAACTTTGATTTCTGTTCATAGATGCTGGCGGACCTGCTGAGCTTTTCCAGCAATTTCTGTTTTTGTTCATAAATCATTGGTTTTGCCTTCACTGGAGTATTATTGCCAGTTCTAGGTGCCCCAGGCCAGGAGTGATAGAAGGACTGTAGAAAGAGTACAGTGAGGTTTGCCAATATGTGACTAAGGAGGAGGATCTTCGGTTCTGAGGAAACTATGGACAAGTTAAAACTCTTCTCCTTCGCACAAAGCAGATTAAGGCGTATTTGAATAGAATACGTGAGACAGAAAATAATAAGGTCATGGTTATAGATCTTTACAAGAATTCCAGATGGAAGATGAGATTTTCTTTATAGCGTGATGTTAGATTCCAGGTGTACCTGAAAAGGTATTGGAAGTGCATTCGATAAATAGTTTTAGATCTAAATTAGGCAAATACTTAGGCAAATAATTAGGATGTGGAATTTACTGGGTTATGGGCGATAAGCAAGGTAATGGGGTTATTTGACTGCTCTTTGGGGCAATCACACTGAAAATGGAGTATCAGCATTATACTTTCATCCTTTTATTTTAAACCTGAGATCTTCATGAACAAAAAATTATTTTAAAAAATGATGAATACTGACCTAAAACAGCTATTGTGATCATCTGACCAGGTTGTGTGAAATCCATCAGTAAAGAAAGATCAGCACTCAGACCTTCATCTCCTCATTGATTCATACCTTTCCTGGAAGTTACAAATTGTTTTTCCAAGCTGAATATTCTATAGTCTTTTCATCCCAAAGAGCGGACCCAGGAGTTTGCAGATAGACCTTCAACAATAGCTATTTCTGAGCAAGAGAGCAGAGAAAAGGAAAAGTGGATTTGTTAGCAAGAACTGGAAGGTACTCACTGGTTGTGTGTGCGCACGTGCACATGTGTGTATCTTTCAATGTCACAAAACAGTGCCTGGTGTACAAAGGACAACTTGGAATAACAACCATTCACTGGGAACTCAAGAATGCAACCTTTGCCATTGCTGAAGGAATAGTAACAGCTCATCAATCTGAAATCAATTGAAGGATTCTAAAAATTTTAAACTGCAAGTATTTACCTCCTGCCTATACGACACCACCCCTTCTTTGAAAGCTTATTACCTGTGCTTGTGTGTTTGTGTGCAACATTTCTATTTTTTTTGGGAGAGTGGTCAGTGTTAACATTCCCCTTCCTTTCACTTCAGGAAACGTTGGTTTTGGCTCCTTCATTCTTCATCTAGTTTATTAAGGTTTTTAATTGAAATATCATAGGTGTGTGCTTAAAAATAGAAAACAAAAATATGTGTTGCAGATGATGGATGTTAAAAAGAGAGGACCTAATCACTCTTACCTGGTTGAGACATCTTTAAGAATCAGCACATATATGCCACACTTCTGCCCTGTAATCTATAGGGTTAATTGGGTCATGTATGAAACAGATGGAGGCTATATAGCTTTAAGTCTGCAATGGCTCCCTACAGATCTATAAGCTCAATTTCATTTCTCTGCTTTATACCTGTAACCTTGCAAGTTTATTTTCTGCAAATACCCATTCAATTTGAGGTTGCTGACTTGCTCGCCAAGCTGGCTTCTTCTCGTTCAGACTTTTCATCACCATGCTAGGTGACATCAGTGGAGCCTCCAATGAAGCGGTGTTATTCCACTCTGCTTGGAATTGATACTGTTTGGTCCATTATGATGAGTAATGTCATTTCCAGTTTTGATCTCTATGGGTTTGTATATGGGGTCCAATTCTATGTGTTTGTTGATTGCATTATGGATAAGAACCATGCCTGTAGGAATTCCCATTGTCTGACAGTGAAGGCCATCGGTTTAACTGGGACAAGGTAACCATAGTCGCCCAAGCCAAACATAGACACGCGCAGGAATTCCTAGAGGCATGGTTCTCCATGCATAATACAATCAACAAGCACACAGACTTGGACCCCATGTACAAACCCATATAGATCAAAACAGGAAATGACACTACTCACCGAACGGACCGGAATGCATAAATTCCATGCGGAGTAGAATAACATTGCTTCATGGGAGGCTCCTCTGATGGTGTCACTTAGTATGGTGACGAAATGTCTGAATGAGAACAAGCCAGCTCGGCAAATAAGTCAACAACCTCAGCCTTAACCCGAGCTGCAGATCTTTGCCAAAACTTTGGACCCGTCCAATTTCCCATGTAACGTTTATTATTTCTGCTTAGACCAATCTTATGGGCAGTTAGTCCCAGGCCATTATATCCATCTGAATTAAAAAAAGGTTATTTCTTGGCATTGTCCCTGCACTTTTGGCCGAACCTGAAACTTCTGCCCTAATCTTTGTGCTTCAGGTAATGGGAAAAGTTTTCCCTGTCTACCTTGTTCAAATCTGTCCTAATTCTACACCTGTATCCGCTGCAGGAGAAGAAAGCTAAATTCTTCACTGCAACCTTTTAGCTAAAATCCCCTATGCCTGAGGAATTACCTCTACACTTTACATTCTCTCAAGGGCTCTGACATCTTTCCTGTAGCACAATATCCGAAATAAAAGTAATATTCTAGTTGTAACCTAACCAGACCCTTTACAAAGGATTCACATATTTCCCTGCTTTTGTACTCAGTGCATCAATTTATGAAATCTAAGATTTGCAACTTTGTAACCCACTTTCTCAAAATCTTCTGCCAACTTCAAAGTCCAGTGCAAATGTAGCCCTTGTCTTTGCACTGTTGCTAGAGCTGTGCTGATTTTCCAGTTTGACAACACGCATTACCTTACAAATTCGAACTTTTTTTTGGCTCAGCTACTTGCAGGAGAAACTGAGCCAAGATTGGATGGAAAGAAGTTTCACTCGTTATTGCACTTCTGCAACACTTGTTAAAAATAGATGATTTTACTACGGTGGCATGGTGGCTCAGTGGTTAGCACTGCTGCTTTGCAGTATCAAGGACCGAGGTTTGATTCCACCCTCAGGTGACTGTCTGTGTGGAGTTTGCGCGTTCTCCCGGTGTCTGTGTGACTTTCCTGTGGGTGCTCTGGTTTTCTCCCACAGTCCAGAGATGTGCAGGCTAGGTGGATTAGCCTGGGCAAAGCAGGGTTACAGGGTTAGGGTAGGGAGGTGGGTCTGGGTGGGATGCTGTTTTGGAGGGTCGGTGTGGACCCGATGGCCCAAATAACCTGCTTCCACACTGTAGGGATTCTGTGAAACAATACGCTCTGGTCTAAAAGAATTTAGATAACCCTTTGAGTACATGCGTACTGTAAAACAAGTCCCCGCATGTTTGGCATATGGACTCCAAAAACGGTCTTTGGCCGCTCCATTATACTTGGTGAACAGATGACATTTTTGTCTGAAATAGGGTTCGAAGCTCTTTGTAATGTCCAATGCTTTCACCAGGAAAATGCCCAGGTACAGGATTAACTAGTTTAATTATAGAGTACAGGCCCCAATACAAAGACATCCTCATGATTTCAACTAAAGGTAACCGACAGCTCCAAAGCCTGAGTACTGATATGCTGCTCTTTGATTACAGCGGCAGCCACTCCCCACTTCAAGATTAGCATGCCATTGTAATAGTGGAGCCAGGTAGATGGAGTTGGCATGGGTCTTCCCAGTGAGACCTTCAGTCCGTTTGGACTGAAGGTTACAGGTAGGTGTGATTTCCCCAGTCTGTGCTCACTCCTCTGACTCAGCCGCAACAAGAACAACGACTTGTATTTATATGCTGCCTTCTACATACCAGTAGTATAGTATCCTGAGGACTGTTCTTAAACTAATTTTGGCACCAAAGTCATGTAAAATATTTGGGCAGATAGCCAAAAGCTTGATTGAGAGCAAGGTAGCAAGGCAGAGAAGTTTAATAAGGATATTCCAGAGTTTGCACCTCAGTAGCTGAAGGGAAGTTTGACAAAAGAACGTGACCAATAGGCCAGAATTAGAAGTGCGCAGAGATCTTGCATGTTTTTGTGGTTACCGAGTTGGGGACAGATGAGACAAAGCAGAATAACCCGAATGAAAATTGATAAACCTGAACCTTACTGGGGGCCAATGTCAGTGTGTTCACAAAGATTGGTGAATAGGATTTGCTGTGAGTTAGGAGATGGCCAGCAGTATTTTGGATGACTTCAAGTACATGGAGGGTGGAATATGCGAGGTAGATCAGAAGACAGCAATAATCAGATCTAGAGGTAACTAACAAAGGCATCATGAGGGGATTGTATAGTCAGCATCTGGTGGAGCTGGGCTAAGCATTCACTGTGGAGGTTTTGTGTCAAGAATGGTTGAGTAAACATCAGGTACTAGATGTAGAGCTATAAGTTAATAAAGTTGGAATGTCATGTTGCAGCTGTGGTGAGGCCACTTTTAAGAATACTGTGTACAATTCTGGTCACCCTTCTATAGGAAGAATGTTGTGAAACTTGAAAGGGTGCAGAAAATCTTAAAAAGGCTGTTGCTGGGACTGGAAGGTTTGAGCTATAGGGTTAGGCTGAACAGTCTGGGGCTTTTTTCCCCCCGGACTGTTGGATACTGAGGGATGAACTTATAGAGGCTTATAAAATCATGAGATACATGTATAGAGTGAATAACCAAGGTCTTTTTCCTAGGTTGGAGGAGTCCAAAACTAGAGGGCAAAGGTTTAAAGTGAGAGTGGTAACTTTTTCAAGCAGAGGACAGCGCATGTATGGATTGACCTGCCAGAGGAAATGGTGGAGGCAGGTACAATTACGACATTTAAAAGGCATCTGGCTTGGTACATGAATAGCAAGGGTTTAGAGGGATATGGGCCAAATGCCAGCAAAGTGGGACTAGGTCAGATTGGGATGTCTGGTTGACACGGATGAGCTGGACCGAAGGATCTGTTTCCGTGTTGTATGACTCTATGAAGTGCCTTCAAGAGAGGAGAAAATAATAAATTTGGTTTTTAAAAACAAAACCTTCATGTGCAAGATCTGGAGCCTATGGTCCATAGCCTAATTTCTGTCAATATTTCCAAGACAGGAAAAACAACATTTAATTTTTAAAAAAAATAACTTGACCGTTGTACAAAATAAGTGGAGAAGTTTAGGCTTTAGAATTTTTAAAAATAAATAAGCACTCAAGTCTGCTGTGTGTCATGATCAGTATGTCAGTATAACTTCAGTAAGCATGCTCATGATATCATTAGTGCACATGACCTGAGGTTGCAAAGATTTCCTACTCCATATTGCATTGACGCATGACACTCTATTGGAAGCATGTTTCTGTGTGAAGTCTTGGGCTAATACTAACCCAGACAGAGTGTGCCAGAGGAATATAATGTTTGTTTATAATAGTTGTAAAAAATGCTGCTGGATTCTTCAATATCATGTATTAATGCTCAGTTTGTGTGTTACAGAAGATAACATAAGTCGCCACATTGGTAAAAATATTCTGCTGAAGGAAAAATCATACTAAAGTGTAGGTTGGGCCTGCATATTGCAGGTTCCAGGAGCACTTTGCTGTGGTTCAGTCAACCCAGTTCAGCCCTGATCTGCACAATTACTTCAGTCCTTCAACTTTACCAAACATTTTTCAACCTTCTTTTTCCATTGCTACAATAAATGTTGGCTGCATTTAGTGGACTAACGCTGTACACATCTACAGGTCATTCTTCTGACCAGTGATGCCACCTGGGTCCAACCTGTCTATGTCAGAATGGCACAGATGAAATGGTGTCCCAAAAAAAGACTGTTGCATTTCTGTACACTATCACTTGTTCTATTAATGTGTTGATGATTAAATCTTTATTTTCAGGGTATTTGCATTAAGACAGAAGAGTTTTGTCAAGGAATGGAATGCCTCTATTTATAAACCATCTCTATTACCTTTCAGTTCTGTCTTCTCTTGGAAAAAGTGGCTACCATACATCAATATGCAGTATTCATTCTTGTGCTCAGGATCTCTGGTCATCCTCCAAATTCCATGCTGAAATATGACCCAGACTCAAGGTTCTCTTTGCTGTGGTGTGGATGCAGCATCACAGCAAGTTTCTGAAAATGAGTTTTGAAGTCGTATTTGGCCCAGTGCCCAGTCAGTACTGCTGGTGAGCTTGAAGCTTTATTTGCAAAGAAGTAAGTACAGTGATCAAATACCGCTTTTCATCCAACCAGTGGTGTCAGGCAGCACAGCAAAAGAGTGTGAACTGATTTGCTGGTGAATGCAATATATTGTATTCTAAATCGCCTGTAATAGAAGATTAAGAAGCGGCAGATGTGTATTACAGGTTCTGATAATAAAAGAAAATTTTAATCTTGTAATTAGAATTAGTTTAAGCTGTGGCGAGCCAATGAAGCCTTCCATACCTTTCTGCAATAACACCCTTAAGCTTCTCAACGTTAGATTTTATCCCTTGGAAATTTCCAGCAGGAATCAAAATCACAAATGACTAAGTTATTCTAATTTGGAGTGAAACTAGCTTCGGTGTCTGAATTTTTAGGCATGTGATTTCTGGTAAGTCATTGTACGTTGGAATGTCTCTCTCCCTTTCCATGCTTCTAGAATGATCCAATTCTTTAATATTTTGTCAGTGGCTTCTGGGGCCATTTGGTGTCCCTTTCTTTCCTTCAAGATGTTTGTTTGCTTGTACAGCATGGCTTCAAAGATACTTGCTCCCTCTTCTGCTTCATTCATGTAATCTACATATTTTTGATGCTTTTACCTTTTACACAGTCATTGAATCTCAGAAATTGAAATGTAGGTTGATCTGTGGGACATAAATAAAATTACTTTTTGAATCAGTAATCAAGATGCCTCTAGTCATCAATGGATTTGAATCTGCTTGTAAACTAATTGCAGAGGGATTTGCGTTAAGAATTTACTTGAATTACTATTTTCAGTGCTTTAGGTGTTCAAGGAGCATAATCTTCGTGTTTGAGGTGATCCTGAGGTTCCTTTAAGAGTTAAAACCATGGAGGACTCTTAACTAGTACCAGTAAATTTTAACATAACGGGCAATTGAACCATTGTTTGAAATGATATTTAACTTGAATTTTCATGACGAGAGGTCGAGTGCTAAATATATGTGCCTCTTGCAACAGAAGGAAGGAAATCTAGTTTTATTTTTGAAAAAAGAAAGAACTGGATATTTTAGAGCATGAACCTTTGAATGCCTATAACCGCTGTGCTGCAGCTATATCTGAAGGGAACAAGCATCTAGAATCAATGTAGAAGTCAATTCACTATCAATTAAATAGAATGTTCCCCTTGTGAACTTTTATTATGTATGCATACCACGCCCAGTTTTTATAGCCTATGGTGGAGTTCGCTGCACTTTGAAAAACGAGCAGCCATGGGCCACAAGATCAATTCCTTGTTTAAAAACACCTTAATTACACAGGTTGACTATCTAGTCCCTATAATGTTATCTGTAAAATTAGGAGAGATTTTATCAAGTTTCATGAAGTAATGAAGGGTTAGGTTATGTTTTTTGTAGGTTAATTGTTAGCTAGGGAGGACGAGGGTGGTGTTTTTCTATAAGGGCAGAATTAGGTTGAATGTTGGGTGGTTTTTATTTCTGTAAACTGGTGGAACAGGTTGCTGTTTCATGCTGGTGACTGATTCATTTTGTTTCTTTAACCAAGAATTGGACCTAATTTCAGGGGACAAAACAGCTGGTATAGGATGTAGCTCTTCTGAAAATTAAAACAGCCCCCTCCCATTTGAGTACAATCGCCTAAAAGACTCAGAAGAGAACTTTTGATTTTGTTTTTCTGTTAAAACAATTTATATGAAAACATATTTTTATATTTAAACAAAAGTTTCTTCCTTTGCTTGTCCTTGGAGATTCCACGGCTCCTGCTGTATGAGGACTGTATATCTTGTAATGCACAAGGAGTCACAACTGTCACAGATGTGTTGAATATACCAGAGTGTCACTTTGCTTTGTGAATTTTCATGTAATATTTAAGATGTTATCAACAAGGATTTAAAGGTATTTAAAAATCCTGGGCAGTTTAGACAGAGTAGAAAGAACTTTTTTTTCAGTGGCAGGAGGATAGATAACCAGAGGACACAGAGATTTAAGATGTACCAAGTGAGGAAATTAGGGAATATTTTAATGCAGTAGTTTGTTGTGATCGGAAATGCAGCATTGAAAGATGTCGAAGAGATTTAATTATATCTTTCAGAAGAGAAGTGGTTAAGTGCTCGACAAAAGGAAAAAAATAATTGAAGCCTTGTGGAGAAGAGCAGGGAGTTGGATCTAGTTGGCTGGCACTTTCAAATAGCTGCCATAAACAAAAGTGACAAAATGGCCTCCTTTGGGAATTAAGATTCTCTGAAAATATGGTGAATATATGATAGGAAAACGGGAAAATTAAGTGTCACACTTGCATTATTTGCATTGCGTACAAACCTTGAAAATTATTATTAGCCAAGATTGAAGAACCCAGCTCTTCTGATGATGTACGGTTATGGAGCTGGGAAAAACAGTTGGAATAAGTGTTTGCGTAGGTAATTTGGGTGCCACTTTCAAATCCTGCATTTTTTTTGCCTTATTTTAAATACGGTTCTTACCACTTAAACGGATGATGTTTTAATCATTAAATTGTCAGGCAATCATTTAAATTGGGTAACTGGTACTAACCATTTCCCAATTATTATCATTTACAAAAATGTTGTTTACAGCGTGTTAAACATTCTGACTCTTTTGGGCAGAAGCAGGTGTTTAATTAGCAGTTTGTATCTGCGATAACATTATAATTATCTTGTAGATACTTAATTCTGAAGTGGTGTTGTCTTCGACTTGGTAAACTGTCGCAATCACAAATATTGCAGGTTGCATTTGCATTCATTTTTATTGTGAATATATAAGGCAGACATTAGAAAACCTACCATTCTATATAGCCTCATTCACGACCTCAAGACATCCCAAAGTGCTTTACGTTTGAAATTGCTGTCATTTTCAATACATCAAGTGCGAGCACAGCCACAAGCGGTAATGTGATAATGTTATTGATTGTGGGATAAATGTTGGGCAGGACATCGGGGAGAATTCACTGTTTTCTTTGTAAAATTTACCACAGAATCCTTCACATCGACTGAGAGGTTGTGATGAGGCCACTGTTTAGCGTCTCAGCCTAAGGTGGTACTTTGGAGAGTGCAGAATTCCCTCAGTACTGTACTGGAGTATCACCCTGGATTTTATGCTTAGGTTTCTATTCAACTCTGAGAATATTACCACAGATGGCAAAACTGTATGATGAAGAATAGGATTTTTATTTGGCTGAGATAAAATTCACATGGTTAGTACAAAAAAGCAGGAGGAGGGAAAATTAAATATTTCCCACGTTCTTATTCAAGGAATAATGGGAAGACTGGTTCAAGAAACTTGTATCGTGCCAGACAGGGAGCAGGGCAGTTAACAACACCAATGGAGAAAGGATTTGATCTGTGTCTCAAGTGTCCTGAGATGGTTACTGTACTGTATGTAAATTGTCCAATTTTATTTTTATACATGTATGGGACCCAGGCATCGCTGACTGGCCAGCATATTTTGTCCATCCCTAGTTGTCCTTGAGAAGGTGGTGGTGAGTTGCCTTCTAGACCCACTGCAGTCCAGGTGCTGGAAGTTGACCCGCTATGCCACTAGGGAATTCCACGATTTTGACTCTGACAGTGGTGCAATGGTGATATATTTCCAAGTCATAGCGGTGAATGGCTTGGAGGGGAATGCACAGGTGGTGGTGTTCCCATGTACCTGCTGCCCTTGTTCTTCAAGATGGAAGTGGTTGTGGATTTGGAAGGAGTTATCCAAGGATCTTTGGTGAATTTCTGCAGTGCATCTTGCAGATAATACACACTGCTACTACTAAGTGTCAATGGTGGAGGGAGTGAACCTCTATTCTGTTTCTAACGGTTCTTACTAAGACATTCAGAATGATGTTTCTGACTCGTCATCCTTAAGGAAGTTGCTGTTTGTGGGTTCTTTTTTGAAGTGTGCAGAGCAAGATCACAAGTTTTTTTTTCACAAGTTGTAGATAAGATTTTTTTTAAGAATTCAATTAAGCTGTAACTGTCTGTTTCTGATCATTATAATACGTGGGCAGTATTGTGATGTTACTCACAGTTAACCAGAAATTTTATAAGAACAGAGAGATTGTATCTAGAAATGTAACAGAGACTAATTTCGCTCTCGGTGTTCACTCAATTTGAGCCTACCCAGATGTCTGCAACATCCCTGCCTTGTATTGTGTTTTTCACTATACCCCTCAAACAGAGAGGTTCACAAAACTGCAGGGTTGCCATGCAATTTACCACAGGTAATTTACCACAGACAACATACCTAGTCATGGTTACCATCAGTCCTCAGTCAAGCAAAGGGAGATGGCCTTTGGTCAGGGGATCCCAGCTCAGTAAGTCAATGGTAGCCTCCAATACCAATTCAGAGGTTTGCACGTGCTCAATCTGCTGCTTAGGGCAGTCAGAATCAGCATTCTCTCCACAGAGTGAGGAGTCAAGTGTCACGTCAAGCAGCCCACCACTTGCCTTGACTCTTTCTCTCTGATGGGGGCTGCTTACCTTTTAGAATGAGAGGGAGGCAGATATTAAGAAAGATTAATGAATGGCACAACTGTGAGTTTTGGTACAGGTAGGGGGATTTGTCCTGAGTGACTGTCTAGCCAGTACAGAGGGCATGTGTTATTAGTGGTGTTGGCGTTTGGGTAGGTGACAGCAAGTGAGGGAAGGTGATGGAGACAGTTGAGAGAGCAGTGGGGCATGAGCCTTGGCGGGAGGTGGGTACAGGAGTAGAGAGAGTGAGAGAGAAGTATCAAAGAGAAGATAATGGCACTTAATGCTGGCAGGGTGAGGACCGTCATTCTTCCTACAAAGCTGTGCATTCCTCTAGATTGCTGAGACTGTACTGATCCAAACGGCAACCTCAAACAAGGCTGGCATGGTCAGGTTTTGTGGTGTCTTCTGCTGGTCATGGAGAACAGAACATCCTGTCTGTGTACCACCCCTTTCACCATGACCTCCAAATCTCTGCCCACAAAGAGGGGTGCTAGTGTTCCCTTCTTTTCCTTGTCTGGGGAAAATGTCAGGAACCATGCAGGACTTGTCCAGGTGACAAAGGTCTTTTAAAGATATCCTTGGCATCAGGAATGCAGTCCATTTTGGGATATCCTGGTAGAGGTGAATTGTTCCTGGTACGATGCTTGGTGGAATGGGACTAAAATTAGATGAGGGGATGCCATTAGGACTTGTTAGAATGGAAGATTCAACCCATAGAGCCATTACAGCACAGCAGGAAGACATACAGCCTATTGAGTCCATGCTAACTCTCTGTAGAGTAATTTGTCAATCCCATACCCTCATCGTACCCCTACAACCCTGCACGTTATTTTCCTCAGGTGCCCATCCAATTTCCTTTTCAAATTATTGATTGTTTCTGCCTCTGTGTTCACCATCCCTGCAGGCTGTGTTCCAGATCTGTACTACTTACTGCATGAAACAGTTCTTCCCATACTTTCCCTGCTATTTCTTTCCCAAACCTTGAACTCTTTGTCGACTAGAATGTATAGCACCATCAGTAATTGGAAACAACTCTGCTTTGCCTACCTTATTTAAAACTGTTAATCTTCTTCACTTCTATCAAATCCGCCCTCTATCTCGTCCTAATGCAAGGCATACAGCCTAATTTCTCCATCCTCAACCTTGTAGCTACAATCCATCATCCTCTGCATCATCTCAAGGACCTATACATTCTCCTTAGTGTTGTGACCATACCTGCATGCAAAATTCTAGGAATGGCCTAGCCAGAGCTTTCTACAGCTTCAACATAACTTCCTTTCTTTTGTGTTTAATTCCTACAAACATGGAGCTCAAGTTTACATACTGTTTTGGTAACTGCTCTTTCAGTGTAGCCTGGCATTTTTAAAGACCCTCACATGCACCCCTAAGTCCTTCTTCCCTTGCGTATTCTTCAGATTATACTATTAAGTCTATGTTCCCTATCCCGACCCTTCTGTCAAAATGCATCACTTTACTTTTCTGCATCAAATTTCATCTGCCTCTTGCCTGCCCACTCTGTTTGCCTAGCTGTGTCACGTTGCAGTTGATCAGTCATACCCTCATTGTTTTCCCAGCTTGGTATCATTGACAAGTTCTGAAATTTTTACTCTGTATCTAATTTGCAAGCCATATGTCAAAAGAAATGCAGTGGTTCTGGCACTAAATTTTGAGAAACATCATCCGTGTGTTTGAAAAATAACCAATTCCCACAATGTGCTGTTTACTGTCCTGAAGCCTCCATTTGATTAACTCATCTGAAGTATTAATTTATGGGACATTTTCTTAAAATCTAAACAGCCAACATTCATTGTATCACTTTCATCAAGTGAAAAGTTTAATTAACTTAGTCAAACTCAATCTACATTTGCAAATACATCTGGCTCCCCTCAATTAACTCAAATATTTCCATGCACCTGTTAATTTTTTCCTTACTTATTATTTCTGAAACCTCGCTCCCTGCTTATAGTTATAAACAAGTGTTTCACATATCAATTTCCAATCCTCTGGCAGCTCCCCTGTATCTGGAGAAGATTGGATGATCATGGCTCTTCCTCTATCTTCACTCCCATTTCTTGCAGCAACCTAGCACATAACAATCATATTGAGGAACTTATCCGCTGAAAGCATAGGCAGGATGTAATGGAAAACTGGCTATCAATTTTCACCACATTCATTAATTCAGTCTCCAGTTCAACCAAATTTGGTCAGCATCTCCTTCCTTAGTAAACACCGATACAAAATACTTACTCTACCTTACCTTGTGCTTTTAATTACCTATTGACCTTTTTGTCCCTAATACCTTGTCTCTTAACTAGCCATTTGTTTTTATATCCTTTCAGGGATCTGGCAGGACTCAGAACTAGGATGACTGGGGACGGTTTAGTTCTGAAGTTGGAGAGTACTGGTAAAGGAATCAAGGGATTTTTGAACAATTCAGAGAGGTCCTAAATTCTGGTAGTGGTTGAATTAGCCTTTGCCCCACACAGGACCTGAGGAATTATAGGCAGCAAGACTCCACCAGGCCTCAGTCGGCAATACAGTCTTTTTCATTCCAGCAAAATGGAATCTGTTCCTCTCTAATTTTCCAGGTTTTCTTTGGTCGGCCTCAACTTATTCTGTCTGATGATGTCCACTCGACTGCCAATCCAAGAGGCAAAATGCATGTCCTGCCAGCCTCTCATTTTTGTGTCACGATGGTGCGTCTGACCATCCTGTCCCAAGCCTGATCGGAAAAAGGAGAGTTGGACATGGGCTAGCACCCTGTCCCTGTAAAACCCACCATCGTGTGGCCCATTGCTGTTCCTGTAGCACTGCTGGCAAACCTGAGATGATGGAGTGTTGGTAGTGATGTATTCCTTGAGATCTGTATCTTGAAGTGCAAAATAAAATGATGAATGACAAAATTTTGCAATATTAGATTTAGAAAGGGCAACCTTTAAGATAGAGGAACAAAAAGGTTTGTGACACATCCCACCTTCCCAAAATTAAACTATCAGAATCTAAACTCCTACCTGATCTCTGTCTCTCAATCTCCCCACTCCTTATCCTGGGCCCCATTTCACGCTAACCACCCTTAGGATTTTCCTTATTCTTATTGGGGTTTTATCTTTACAGTCTCACCTTTTATACACCTTTCGGAGTATATTTCTTGAAGGATGCATGTTCTTGCCTTGCACACTGGGAATAGACAGTCTGGTTCCCTCAACTATTATTTTGCCAGTTTACAGGTCCTTCAATAAACAAATATTTTCCACAAGCAAATTATAATTCTCCCCTGAGTGCACAAACTATTCCAATTTCTTTATGTAAAATATTTAATATATTCGATTGGTTTGTTAGAATAACCTTTTGTAATTTTCAGTTAATCCTAAATAAACTTTTTTTGTTCTGTAAAGTGGTTAAATAAATAACATCTCCTCTAATCTGAATTGTTGGGTGTCCTTGAGCAGGAAGAAGAGAGGTGATGACTGCCTGACCCGCTGTGATCTCCAGCATTTTTTTGTTTTCAGGAGATGACTGAGAACGTGATCAATCTGTTCAGTTTTGAGAATTTTTTTAAAAGGAACGGAATGAGGTGGCAGTTTTGGGGGGCAGTTTTTTAAAACAGAATCAAATTAGCTGGAAAAGGTAGCATTGATAGTAGTCAGGAAGGCTGAAGTCTAAGAACCATGAGGTTAGCTTTTGAGAGTAGTATGGGAGGAAATTCAAAGAAAAAGCCAATAGGATCTGAGTAGAATCTTAAAGGTAATACGTGGAGTACTTGAATGCAAGGTAGGTTAGTGAGGGATCAGATGTGCACCAGGGTTGTGTGTACAATATAATTTGAGGGCTAGGCATGCAGGAAGAATATTTAGGTAGTAGACTATGGAGGTGACTGAGACACACACAGATTTCTACCATGGAAAGCAGCAGTAGATGATGCTGCAGAAAGGGAACTAAAAGCAGGTTTGGAAGCAGAATTGAGTAAACTGCCATGATTAAAAACTCTCTGGTTCACTTATAGTCTGACACTAGGGTTTTGGAAACAGTGACAATGGACGAGAATCTATTGTGAGACAGAAGATACTATAGTCATGGTTTTTCCAATGTTTATTTTGAAGAGCCTACAAGTTATTTGTGACTGAAAGGAAATTGGGCCACCTCTACACAAGCACAAAGATGATAATAATGTTTGCTACAGTTTTCAAAATCCATCGGTGTGCATAGCTTCTGTAAACATGAGCAAGACTGCTCACTCACTGGACCCAAATGTTTTGGTTTTCAAGACTGTGTCCTCCAATGAAAAACTAATAAAATAGGAGACCCAGAGAAACCATTCTTTGAAGTTAACTTCAATGTAACATCTTCACAACATCAAACATGAACATTTCTGAGAACAAGCATTTGTGTATTATATATAAACAGGCAGGTCACATCTGCATAGGTATACTGTAAATGAAGTAAATGTGG
Source organism: Ginglymostoma cirratum (assembly GCA_024137785.1). Lineage (NCBI taxonomy): Eukaryota > Metazoa > Chordata > Chondrichthyes > Orectolobiformes > Ginglymostomatidae > Ginglymostoma > Ginglymostoma cirratum. The sequence continues at coordinate 49,224,452 of JAHRHZ010000020.1, forward strand.
ATCAGCTGAGGAAAAGTTGAGCAAATTCAGACTCTTATTTCTATGTACTCTAAATAACCCCTTTTTGACAAGAACAATGGTTATTTATTTCTTCTTCGTGCAAATGGTAACACTTTCTAGAAGGATTGTGTCATTATTCAAGTTTGGAAAGAGGTTCTATATAAAAGATTTGGATTTAAAAACTATATCACAAACTTCTGTCTATATTGGCAAAGCAATATTGCTGATATATCTGAGAGGAGGAAATATGCAAATAAAAAATAAACTAAACCTCAGTTGCAAAAAAAAACAAGCTGAAAATCCTATCAACCACAGTAATGGGCCCTAATTCCTTGTAATAAGTGCAGAGATTAGTTTTTATTGTATTCATTTGTGAGTCATAGCGTCATGCAGCATGGAAACAGACCCTTCAGTCCAAACAGTCTATGCTAAACATAATCCCAGACTAAGTTAGTCCCACCTGCTGCTCCTCGCCCATATCCCTGTAAACCTTTCCTATTCATGTATTTATCCAAATGTCTTATAAACATTATACCACATCCACCACTTTTCCTCAGGAATTTCATTCCACACACAAAACACTCCCTGTGTAAAAAAATTTGCCCCTCATGTCTTTATTTTAAATCTCTCTCCTCTCACCTTTTAAAAGGATGTGGGCATTGGGGAAAAACCAGAATTTATTGTCCTTAAACTGTTTGGTTTACTGGGTCATTCCAGAGTGAAGAGTCACCATATTGTGTGACTCCGGTTCCTCAACATAGCCAGATCAGGTAAGAATGGCTGATTTTCTTCCCTTAAGGACATCAGTGAACCACATTGATTCCACCATTGATATTGTAAAAACCATGAACAATTACTGAGACTAACTCTCGATTTTAGACTTTGATTTTTGAATTTAAATTCCACCAACTGCTGCGGTGTGATTTGCACCCATGACCCCAGTGCATTACTGCTCTGTGAACATTGTATGTAGTCTTCTGAATTATAAATCTAGTGACATCACCACGACCATTTTCCTCAGCTATGTACTTTTGATATTTATCAAACTACTACAAGTGAAACTGCCATTTATTTTGGGTTGAGCTTGAGGCAAACCACTGACTCTTCATTGTCTCATGGAAACTTCCTTTCAAAATTATTTCAGTTGAAGTGTGCATGCTCTGTAACTTCTTAGCAGTAAGAAAATGTCCCCACACACCCTGCAACTTTGTAACCTGTGACTCAGTTTGAGCAACTTAGGTCTGTTGGTGTAAGTAAACAGAGATAATTTATGTTGCTCATGATTTACCTTCTTGTGTCTTAAGGCTTTGGAAATCAGAGCTTTTTAGGTACATTCTCACTTTAATTCAATTTCTACCCCCTCATGCCGACTAATGAACAAGTGCAATAGTTGTGCTTCATTTGCTTTGATAAAATCTGTTGTAATTTTTAGACGTCCTTTAACTTCCTCAATTGAAACGAGAAGAGCCCTGATTCCCTGGTCTCATAACTCAAGTCTATTATTCCTGATAGCATTACAAATTTTTTTTATACTGTTTGTTGCCCATCCTTTCATTGCCTTTGAATTAAATGGCTTGCCAGACCATTTCAAAAGGCATTTAACAGTCATGGAGACAGTAAGAATGCAGGCGTTGGAAACTGGAGTCAATAGATGTGGAGCTGGAAAAGCACAGCAGGTCAAACAGCATTTGAGGAGCAGGGAAGTCAACGTTCCAGGCCGAAACCCTTCATCAGGACTGACTAAGAGTTTTGGCCTGAAACATTGACTTCCCTGCTCCTCAGGTGCTGTCTAGAAAAGCACAGCTGGTGAGCTTGGCATTTCAGGGTCAACTGTGTTGCTGTGGAACTGGAGTCAGACATAGGCCAGAACCAGTGAGAATGGGAGATTTCCTTCCATAAAGGACAATCGTGAACCAGATAGGGTTTTACAACAATGATAGTTTCAAGTTCATCATTATTGGCTCTGGATTTATTAATTCTGTTTAAATTCCACCAGCTGTTGCACCTTTTGGATATCAGGTCTCATGATATAAGCTTTGACTATGAACCAGTGAGCTTTGAAAGGTTATAAAGCTTCATTGTCTAATGGCATTCGTGTTTATCATATAAATGTTAAGGAAGCAATACTGTCTAGGTACAGGTGCCGCTTTTTTTGACTCATGTAAAGTTGTTGATAAATTAACTTTTCACTATGGATGTCTTCTAGACCGTTTGATCTTCTCTTTTTTTTCAGAAGCTAACTTTGTTGTGTAGTGTTTAGCTGTTGATTAGTTGACTACTGCCCTGATCTCAGTCACCCTTCTTAGCAAGACACTACAGCTGTTGATCAACCTGTTTGAAAGGATTGTGAGTCCATTTTTGTGTGATACTGGGCAGAGGGAAATGTGAAATCACTGCTAGCCAAGAACAGATCTCTATGCTTGGGGAAATTTTTTTTTTAAAAATTGAATCAACCTGTTCAGAAACGGAACAGGTGAGTCTTGAATGTATGTCATTTCTAGAAACATACACTAGCCATATAATGAGCTCCACCATTCATCTTATATTGGTTGTTAGTGTAGCTTTTAACACCCTCAAGAATATGCATTTCCCTTGAACCAGCTGGAAGTTTGGGAAACCTGTAATTCCGTGCTGCTTTCTCCATAGCAATGCCTTGTCCAATCGGAGTCACCTTGCCAAGCAATCTGTATCCTTTTTTGCCTGGAACAGAAAAATGGCTGTGATTATTTGAAATTTGGCATTCTCATGTTTGCCCTAATGAAAATAAGAAAGCTTCAGCAATATGTCTGTCTTTTCTGCACCTGTCAAATACAACAAAAGAAAGTGTGATATCTTATTGGTTAAAATTCTGGGACATTCTACCAGATTTTGTCTCCGTTGTACATATTACGTTTTTCACAAAATTGAAGCCCATTGAATGAAATGGGCAATAGAAGCATGGATTTTGGCAAGGGATAAACAAAAGTTGTGGTGAAACATTATTTTTGGGTTGAAGGGTATCCCCAGTGGTTCAGTATTAGGACCACAGTTGTTGTTGTACATTAATGATAGGGACATTTTTGGGTTTGGGGGTGGGATGTCTGTGATTTGGCTACAGATTTGAAACTTGAAGTTAAAATGAAATTTGCAATTGTAGAACCCAGTGAAGAAAGTAAAATGCAGATCTCCAGGTCATAAGCTGGTGACATGAAACTAAGTTCAATAACGTATGATATAAATCTGTTATCAAACACGAGCAGTGTCAATACATGCTGAAAGGTACAATTTTGACAAAGCCCAAGGTGCAAGGGAGAGCCCTGGGGTTGTTCACAGCTGCTTAAAAATATGAAGGTTTAAATAGTAAATAAAGAAGACTTTACTCCGACTAGGATTGCTGACCAAAAGGCACAGATTTAATTTGATTGACAAAAGAACCAGAGGTTGACTACAGCTCTACCTTCAACACTAATCCCAACCAAACCAAACTCCAAACTCCAAGACCTAGGTCTCTCCCACCCTCTGCAACTAGATCCTCAATTTCCTGACCTATAGAGACCAATCAGTGAAGGTAGGCGACAGCACCTCATCCATGACAATTCTCTACACCAGCACCTTGCAAGGATGTGTACTCAGCGCCTACTGTGCTCCCTGTACACTCATGACTGTGTCGCCAAGTTTCATCTGAACTCTATCTACCAGTTCACTGACGACACCACTGTTGTAGGCTGGACATCAAATAGTGACAAGACACAATACAGGAAAGAGAATGCTGGGTGATGTGCAAAGATAATAATCTCTTCCTCGATGATCGGCTCTTTAGTTTTGCTGACATTGACTTCAGGAAACAAGGACGAGGATATGCCCCCATTCACATCGATGGAGATGGTTGAGGATATCAAGTTCTTGGGAGTGATGATCACCGATAATCTCTCCTGGACCACCCATGTTAATGCAACTGTCAAGAAAACACAAAACGCCTCTGCTTCCTTGGGATGCTAAGGAAATTCAGCATGTCCATAAGGACTCTCGCCAGCTTCTATAGATACACCACAGAAAGCATTCTATCTGGATGCATCACAGCTTGGTAAGGCAACTGCTCTTCCCCAGGCCATAAGAAAACTACAGGAAGATGTGAACATAGCCCAGACCATTGCACAAGCCAACCTTCCATCCATGGACTCCATCTACACTTGTCGTTGCTGCAGAAAGGCAGCCAACATCATCAAAGACTCCTCCCACCCTAGCTATAATCTCTTCCCACCTCTTCTGTCAGGCAGAAGATACTACACGTACCAACAGGTTCAAGAACAGCTTCTTCCTCACTGTTATTAGACTTCTGAATGGACCTCTCAAATTTCAATTCAAATGTTGATCTTGCTGTCTGTACACCTGTTTTGTAGCCGTATTCCTTGCTCTATTCGATCACCCTATGATCCATATGTCCTTTTGTATGTTATGATCTGCCAATACTGCACGCAAAACAAAACTTTTCACTGTACTTAGGTACGTGTGAAAATAATAAATCAACCACATCTCTTGCTTTTCCCACACTTCTGCCCTCACACCCCCTCATCCCAACAAAAATCAAGACAGAATCCCCCTTGTCCTCACATATCACCCCACTAACCTCCGTATCATTTTCCGCCACCTACAATCCGACCCCCAACTTTCCCACCCCTATCTGCCTTTCATGGGGACCACTCTCTCCACAACTCCCTCATCTGCTCCACATTCCCCACTAACCCCACCACCCCCAGCACTTTTCCCTGCAACCGCAGGAAGTGCTACACCTGCCCCTATACCTCACCCCTCAACTCCATTCAAGGCCCAAAACAAACCTTTCATATCAGACAGGGGTTCACCTGCACATTGGTCAACTTGGTCTACTGCATCTGCTGCTCCTGATGTGGCCTCCTCTACATCGGTGAGACCAAGCATAGACTAGGAGACCGTATTGTAGAGCATCTGCGCTCTATACGTGACAAACAACAAAACCTTCTGGTCACAAACCATTTTAACCCCCCCTCCCACTCCCTGGGCGACATGTCCATCTTGGGCCTCCTCCAGTGTCACAATGACGCCACCTGCCACCTGCAACCTGGAGGAGCAACACCTCATATTCTGCCTTGGGAGCCGACAGCCCAATGGCCTAAACATAGATTTTACCAGTTCCAAAATCCCCCCCACCCCGGCCTCATCCCATGTCCAACCCTCCCTCTCATCCCTGCCTTCTTGAACTGACACAAACCTGTTCATCTTCTCTCCCACCTATCCGTCCTACCCATCCCACTGACCTATCACCATCCCACCTACCTTCCCAGCCCCTCCCCTCTATTTATTTTTGAGCTCCCTTCCTCCTCCCCATTTCTGAAAAAGGGTCCTGACCCGAAACGTCAACTTTCCTACTCCTCTGGTGCTGCCTGGCCTGCTGTGTTCCTCCAGCTCCACATTGTGTTGACTTGAGGAAAAGCTTTTTTAGGTTTTAGCTTTTTTTTACAATGCCTTGTTTGGTTAATGATGGATAGGATTAAATGGGAACTTCTGAAGTGAACTGGTAAGCATTTGGAGTAAAAACCTGCAGGAAGAGTGGGGAAACAGCAAATCCAACTGGATTGAGGTGAGTCAGAAGACGTATTGGGTTTCATAAATTCCTTCTTTGCTGTACTATTTACTCTTGGCCTATTTGGTTGTGAAATTCTGGTTATCTTTGTTGAATTCTCGGGTTCCCACAAGGCTGTCAATAAAATAAGCAAAAAAATGAATCACCTTAATGTGGGAACATAATTACGACTGCTTCTGGGTTCATTTCTTTACCACCTCCCAACTTTGTTTCCCATAAAAGTTGCACTTTGTCATGGTCTTAAGTTCCTGTATATAATCACATAAAATGGCACTAATTTATTTTGTTGCCATTAATCCACGATCCACAGGGTGGCACAGTGGCACAGTGGTTAGCACTGCTGCCTCACAGCGCCAGGTTCGATTCCACCCTCGGGTAACTGCGTGGCGTTTGCACATTCTCCCCATGTCTGCGTGGGTTTCCTCCGGGTACTCCAGTTTCCTCCCACAGTCCAGAGATTTGCAGGTTAGGTGGATTGGCCATGCTAAATTGCCTGTAGTGTCCAGGGATGTGTAGATTAAGTGGGTTATAGGGGGATGAGTCTGGGTGGGATGCTCTGAGGTTTGGTGTGGACTTGTTGGGCCGAAGGGCCTGTTTCCACACTGTAGGGGTTCTGTCTATCTATTCTTAAAACAAATAGAAAACTAAAATTGTAATAATGGTTATCTTAATATACAGAATTCGCATAATGCATTATTTTTCAGTTGCCACGTGAAAATGTTTTCAACAACGCTCACATTATCTGTCTGGGTTTTTACAAAGGTAACTCATTTACTCTATGCTCCAGTAAATTTAAGAATTAGTTAAAAAAGACATAAGTCGCAGCTCACTCTTGCCACATGTACTTTGATATGTCTATTTCTCTGCTCTGCTGTGAGCAGAAGTGTTATTCAGTTTTGTTTTCTGCCTTACTGAGAAAATATTTGATCGCACTTGAACATTTTGAGGTCAGGATACCAGATAGAAATCTGTGACCTCTTGCATTCTAACAAGGTACATTGGTATTCCTGTGTTTATGCAGTTTTCCTTTAGTTTAAGCTGACTAACTGATATTGAGTTGGCTAGATCACAACACTGCATTGATGCACTGGTCTTGTCTCTGAATTATAAAAAGATGCAGCGTGCAAATATGAAATTTGTAGTTTCATTGGATAGAAAAATTACACAGTATTTCCATACACAAAGTATGAAATAACTAATCGCTAACATGATGGTCTTTGTTTTTGCAATAGATGTATCTTCTACAAACTATTTCAACTTGGTGGAATTACTTCCATAAACTCCTTTGCCCTTCAATCTGTTTCCCCTCCTTTTCAAGATGCACTCAAATCCCACCTCATTGGTCAGATTACCCCTCCTGCATCTGCCTTTGGAATAACTTCAGCTTTTTCCAATGTATCTGTGTAAGTCTTAGGGATATTCTCCTTGTTGAAAGTGCTACATGACTGCATGTCGACATTGGAGCACTATTGTTGTTTTAGGAAAACCTTTACAGTGATTAATTGTTACCCAACATGTTCCTCCTATGGAATGCTGCACTGAGTTTTTGTCAAATGTGGTTTTATAAATCAAAGTCTTATGTGCGCACTCAGTATCTTTTTGGGGAAATTCTGTGTTCATCTACTTTAAAAGTGAACAGGGAGTACACCCTCTGTGTCCCGGGTGTTTTTATCCCTCACTTGACTTTTTTTTTATTTTCAGTTTGTTAACTGTCAGAGTTTACTCTGCAAATGTGCTGCTGCAGCAAGTTACAAAAATGACCACAGTTTAAAAAGTGTTTCAATGGCTATTAAACTTTCTTGAACATCTAGTTGTCATGAAATGATCTATGCAAATGCAAGTCCTGCATTTTATTCCTTTAGTTGAGCGGATTTATCTCCTTTAGTTGACCGAGTTTATTTTTACATTTTCCCATAAGGCGGGGTGAATTTTTCCAATGCCAGCAGTGGCAAGTAAAAGTTAGGCCTATTAATCAGTCAACTGGTGTCAGATATTGCCAGAGCCGTGATCTTCCAGAAGGCATTGGGACTCTTGTTGAGTGACCATGCAGATCCACTGGGACGGGATGCTCATAGCTACAGGCACAGGCCATCCTGTTTCCTGACTGGGGCCATCTCTGTGTCTTTTAATTTTTACCAAGGCTGTGGATAAACCTCCATTTTGGGATGACCTAAGAGTGTATTAATTGTGTCAAGTGTAGACAGAGCTAGAGAAAGAAAATGCTGGATGCATTTCCATCTTTAAAAGTGGGCCTTTTTTTTTACCACTTAGTGATGGATTTATAACTGAACCCTGCATCAGAACTAATATGTTTAATATTATAAAGTCATACAGCATGGAAACAGACTCTTTGGTCCAACCAGTCCATGCTGAATGTAATCTCAAACACAACTAGTTCCACCTGCCTGCTCCTGGCCCACATCCCTCTAAATGTCCATCTTTCCTATTCATGTACTTATCCAAATGTCTTTTAAACGTTGTCATTATACCCACATCCAACACTTCCTCAGGAAGTTCATTCCATGCACAAACCACCCTCTGTGTAAAAAAAAAAAAAAAAAAAATTGCCCCTCCCGTCTTTTTTAAAATCTCTCTCCTCTCACCTTAAAAATGTACCCCCTAGTCTTGAAATTCCCAATCCTAAGAAAAAGACAACTACCATTAAACCTGTCTATATCCCTCATTATTTTATAAACTTCTATAAGGTCTGATCAAACTTACAGGTTCAATTCAAGGCAGCATCAAATAATGTCACGCCTGTTTTTATAATCACATTATTTTGTTTTCCCATGAGCTGCAGAAAGGTGTGTCAGGTTTCAGAGTTGACATCTTGCCTGTTCTACATTGGTTCACTTCACACAATGCAACTATCAGACTCTCTGTACTTTTGGACTTTCTCTGTACTCTCTTTTTCATCTGCTATCAGAAATGAGACAAAGAAAACCATAAACATTGAGTTGGAAGCCAAACAGTGACCAGAGGATGCCAAACAGCAAGCAGTTGCAAGAGTTATGATTCTGTTGTTATTCCAACGATCTCAAGGACCAATTCTACCTCCTGCAAACACCTGCTAAATCTGTGGTCAGAGATGTGGCTCTAGGATGGGGCTCATCAGCCAAGCAGGGACCTACAGAACCCATGACCAGTGATGTGGAATTTTTTAGGTGGACAATCAATTCATTAGCAAGTGATTGCCATCAGTCACCATTTACAGCACCGAAACAGGCTTTTCAATCCAACTGGTTTATGGTAATGTTTATGATAACACCAGCCTTCCCTTTCCTCTTTTCTAACCCTAACAGCATAACATTCTTTGTTGGAAGTCTGCTTTTTATTATTAGGGGCTAAATACTGTTTCACAACCCAATTCACAACCACAATAAGGAAAATGAAAATGAGAAATGCTCAAAAAGATGCCCAGCCCTTAAAAATTCTTACAACAGTGAATTGTAAATTCTCAATTTTTGAGAGTGTAATGAAGTTTTTAGTTCACCGATTTACATGGAATACAGAACACTGAAACTGGTGATTCAGTCCAAATCGTCTGTGTTGGTGCTTACAGTGTACGGGAGTCTCTTTACATCAACCTCATCAGATGCTTTCAGCAAGTCTTTATGCACTCTTATCAACTTCATGTGTAGTCTTTTAAAAGTACCAAGCCTATTTGCTTAAACCGCACTCTGTTGTCCTGAATAAAGGCAAACTACCACCAGAAATCTGAAACAATCGCCTAGAATGTTGGAGGATCTCAGCAGGTCTGGCAGCATGTTTGGAAAGAGAAGCAATTTATATTTCAAGCCTGGTACGACTTCTGAAAGTTCTTCGAAATGTTAACTGTTTCACTTTCCACAGATCCTGCCAGACCTGCTGAGTTTCTCTGACATTCTCTGTTTCTATAATCATGAGTTTCATATTCTAAACACTCCCTGTCTCCTCATTTCCCTATTACATTTGATTGTGACTATCTTGTATTTGTGGCTCCTAGTTTGACATTCTCCCCAAGCGCAAATATTTATCTCTGTGTCTAGCTTGTCCTTGTAAGGAAGGGGCTCCGGACCCGAAAAGTTAACTCTGTTTTTTCCCTCACAGATGCTGTCAGACCTGCTGGGCTTTTCCAGCAACTTTGTTTTTGTTCCTGATTTACAGCATCTGCAGTTCTTTCAGTTTTTTAAAACTTAATTTTAACCTTCTGTATTACGTCTCCTGTAAATCTTCTCACTGAAGTCCCAACCTGTTCAGTCTTTCAATAATTATAATGTACTCGGGTGTCATCTTATGTAAATCATTTTTGCGTTAATCAAGAGCAATGATCTATTTTATAGAATGGACGTCAGAACTGTGCATTGTACGCCAGAGTTCACCTCACCAGGCTCCTGCCTTTAGTGTAATTTTAGTAGTGCTGAATTCTACACCACTGGAAAGAAATATGCTTTGTTAGCAGTTTTCACTGCTTTGCTGATGTGATGCTGCTTTTATTGATTTGGTTGCTTGTCTCTTTCGATTTCGTAGTTCTTCAACACTCTGATTAACGAACCTTGCCTTCTGCAAATTTTGTTTCGCTGTGGAAATTTGGTGTGTCACAGGGGAATTCTGGCAATTGCTTAATTGCTTTGAGGGTAATTAGTTGAAGAGGCTACATAGGCATTATAAAAAAGGTGCTCCTGTTACAGGCATTGCCAATCATACTGCAACCATGAATTCGAAAACAGCCGTTGTCCTCTTTCAGGGAAACAACCTGAATGGTTTCTGTTTCAGTAGAATAAGTGAAGGTAGGTCTAAGATTTGCAGAATGGTGAATTATGTTCTCATACAGAGCAAAGAACCAGTTTTCTTTGTGATGAATTCAAAGGCTTAGTCTTACAGAATTTGAAATAAAGCATTCTTCAACTCATTACAGTCCATCAGTTTCAGTCAGATTGTTAGTTTATTGTAAACTTGTTTCTCTCTGGAGTTTAAAAGTTGTTGCTGTCAACCAATGAGATCAGTTAGTGAGCAGGCTGGTGTTGGATTGGATTCAATCGGATCAGGAGTGTTGGACAGGCAACCTTTCTTTCTCCATAAGTTAACTGCCCCTGTTTAAGAGGCAGAAAAGTTGTAAGATGAACTGATTGGTTTCTTAGAAACCACAGTTTAGCTTTAGTATTTGTTTATTTGGTACTTGTTTAATTTGAACCATACACTGTGATTCAAATAGTTTGTTTTTAAGCAACACATGCCACAATGGTGCCTGTTTGTCTGGGAATCATGGTACCTGATTAATTTGGAGAGCTGCTTTCTGTCAGTTGTGCTTGGGTGATGATACCGCACAGTCAGTATCAAGGGACGTCAAACTGTCCATTTAGCATTATCAACAGTGGGGAACGTGGAAAAGGAAAATAATTGCTCATTCATTATTTGCAATGAAACTCCAGACTGGAATTTTCTTTTTATTCACTTGTGGAACATAGGTTAACATTTATTGCCCATCCCTAGTAGTCTTTGCGAAGGTGGTGGTGAGCTACCTGCTTGAACCGCTGCAGTCCGTGTGCTGTTGGTAGCCCCACAGTGTTGTGTGAGGGAATTCCAGGATTTTAACCCAGTGCCACCGAAGGAATATGGTTCCAATTCAGCATGGTGAGTGGCTTGGAGGGGATCGTGCAGGTGGTGATGCTTGCGTGTATCTACTGCCCATATCCTTCTGGATTGTAGCAGTCGTGTGTTTGGAAGGTGGTGTCTGAGGAGCCTTATCAGTGATTATCAGAACTCAGTCACTCGGGTTTAATTGGAAGCTCAGAATTTTCCTTTCTGTCCCTGCTAAGTACATTTGCAAATATTTTAAAACTGTCAATTACAAAATCCAAAAATGATAATTATTTCCAGTGTAGGAAAATATACCTATTTTGTGTAATTCAAAGGCCGGTAAAGCTGAATCATTGCTATTGGTCAGAAGAGTATCTGAATAATGAAGGAAGTTATATGATAATCTGAGTGGAATTTTAGCCTTTAAAAAGGTTGGATTTGTGGTGGTGGAAGTCATTTGGGTTATAATCTTAAGAAAATCAATTCCAAACTCTAATCTGACTCCTGCCTGTCAACGTTTGGCTTGAACAGTTGCCAAAGAAGCTGGTTGGAACTTGAAGTATGATCATGATATAATATCCACGTCCTCAACAATGAGAGAGCCCAGGACATCAGTGCAAAAGACAAGGGTAGAACATTTCAGCCAGAAGTGCCAAGTGTGTTGTCTCCTCTTGATGTCCCCAGCGTCCCAGTGCTAATCTTAAGCCAATTCAATTCAGCCCATGTAATAATAATAAATGGCTGAAGATGCCAGACACTGCAAAGGCTACAGGTCCTCATGACCTTCTGGTAATAGTACTGAAGTCACGTGCCAGAACTTGCCATGCACTGAACAAAGCTTTTTCAGGACAATTCCCAACAGTGGCATTTACTCAACTGTGGAAAAATTGCCCAGGTATGTCCTGTACACGCAAATCAGGCAATTCCAACCCAGTTGGAATTACTCCCCCACAATACTCTGATTTTTTTCTGGCGGGTTGTATCGAACTCGGAGGTCTATGTGAGGCAGCAACTTTGAAACTGATTATGTCAAACGGCAAGAAAAGACTTTCAGAACGACTGCATGGCTGCACAACACAGGACGGCAACATTCCCACTGTCAGTCTACTCTCAATCACAGCCAGAGTGGTGCACGGGACAGTCGACAGTGCTATCGACTGCCACTTGTGATTGAATGATCTACTTTGTGCTTGAATTTGTTTTACATAAGTCATCTCAGTTTCTGATCTCATTATACTTTGATCCAAACATGGATAAATATGAACTCCAAAGACAAGATGAAAGTGTTCCCTTGACACCAATGCACCGTTTTGCCAATTTATGGCATCAAGCAAAAACTGGAGTCAATTGGAATCGACAGAAAGCTCTCCACTGCTTGGAGTCACGCCTCGCACAAAGCGGGATGGCTATGTTTGTGGAGGTCAAATATCACAGTAGTTTCTCAGGGTAATGTCTTAGAACCAACAATTTCAGTAGCTTCAACAATAACTAGCCCTCCCTCATACAGTCAGAAGTGGAAAGTTTATTGATGATTGAAAAATTGCAAATGACGCAGTTTATATCCACACACCGCAAGACCTCAATCACATTGGGCTGTTGGGTGATGTGAATGTTATTTGCCACCTAAGTGTTAGTCAATGACCATCTCCAACAAGAGAGAACATCATCTCATGACATTTGATGCCATTATAATCGCTAGACCCTTCACTATCAACATCCTGAGGGCGGGGGGTGGGGGGGGTTGGTGGGGGTCACCATTTGATCAGAGTATAAACTAGACCTGCCATATACGTATTTTGTGATGAAAAGTATATACACTACACATATGTTAATTTTTGAAATTTGGATTAAAAACTTTTGAGACACAGTTTCGTACGTATAAAAAGTCAAAAAGTTCAACCAAAACAGTGACCGTACTGTAGCAGTGCTTGGAAAGCAAATGGTCGTATGCCCTTTTGGTTTATTCATGTAAAATTATTCATACTTTGGTGGTTTATGTCCTGTCTTGATCTTGATTTAATAAGAAAATCAAGGGTTACAAGGAGAAGGCAAGAGAATGGGGATGAGAAACACATTAGCTATGGCCAGACGGATTAATTCTGCTCCTATGTCTTCGGGTCTCTCGGTGGGTAAAAAAAAAATGAAGACCATTAGATTACAAGGTGTAGAGCTGGATGTACACAGCAGGCCAAGCAGCATCAGAGGAGCAGGAAGGCTGACGTTTCAGGCCTAGACTGAAGAAGGGTCTGCTGTGTTCATCCAGCTCTACACCTTGTAATCTCAGATTCTCCAGCATCTGCAGTTCATACTATCTCCGAAGGCCATTATTGTTCTGTTTTGATTTCAGAATAATTGAGGATTAATTTTAGTTTAGAAAACCCGGAGGTTGAAAGATTTTAGGGCAGTTCAGAGGAGACCTGCTTGGGGTCAGAAGCAAGTATAATTTTTCTCCTTACAGAACTTCAGAACAATTCAAAAAAAGTACAGTTAACTCAGAAGAGTGTACTTTGTGCAACTTGCAGATCAGAAGTGTTTGGTTATTAAACTCAGATTATCAGAAGCTAAGAAAGTTCAAGCTCTTCTATGAGGATGCATGCAAGATTCCACAGTTCATGGGAGAGAAACGAGAGAGAATTAGTTAGGTAGAAAATCATGTCTCACAAACTTGATTGAGTTTTGTGAGGAAGTTACCTAAAATGTTGATGATGGCAGAGCAGTAGATGTTGTTTAATTGGATTTTAGTGAAACCTTTGACAAGATTCACATGGGAAGACTAATTAATAAAGTTAGGCCACATGGGATTCAGGGTGAGCTTGACAGTTGCATACATAATTGACTTAACAGCAGGAGACAGAGAGTGCTGTCGGAGGGTTGCCTTTAAGACAGGAGACCGGCAACCAGCGGTGTTCCACAGGGCTCCCTCTCGTTTGTCATTTATATAAATGATTTGAATGAGAATATAGAAGGCATGGTTAGTAAGTTTGCAGACGACACCAAAATTGGTGGCATAGTAGACAGTGAAGAAGATTTTCTCGTACTACAAAGGAATCTTGATCAAATAGGTCAATGGGCTGAAAAATGGCAGGTGGAGTTCAATCTGGATAAATACGAGATATTGCATTTTGGTACAACAAATACGGATAGGGCTTATACAATTAATGGGTAGTGTTGTAGAACAGAGGGAATTTGAGTCATGAATGATAGGATGGTTAAAAAGGCGTTTGGCACACTTGCCTTCATTGCTCAGTCCTTTGAATATAGGAGTGGGAAAGTCGTGTTGAGGTTGTGCAGACATTGATGAAGCCAATTCTGGAATACTGTGTCCAGTTCTGCTCGCCCAATTATCGGAAGGATATTATTGATCTGAAGAGGGTTCAGAAGAGATTTACCAGGATGTTGCCAAGTATGGAAGGTTTCAGTTATAAAGAAAAGCTTGATAGGCTGGGGTTTCTTTCATTGGAGTGTAGGAGGTTGAGAGGTGACCTGATAGAAGTTCATAAAATAATGAGAGATATAGGTAGAGCTAATGGTGGTTGTCTTTTCCTTAGGATGGGGTTTCAAGACTAGGGCACATATTTTCAAGGTAAGAGGAGAGACATTTTTAAAAAAAGACATGAGAGGCAATTTTTTTTACACGGAAGGTGGTTCACATGTGGAGTGAACTTCCTGAGGAAGTGGTGCATGTGGGTACAATTACAACATTTAAAAGACATTTGGATAAGTACGCGAATAGGAAAGGTTTGGAGGGATATGGGCCAGGAGCAGGCAGGCAGGACTAGTTTAGTTTGGGATTATGTTCGGCATGGACTAGTTGGGCCGAAGCATCTGTTTCCATGCTGTATGACTCTACAACTTAAAGATTTGACAGATATGTGATTTCTTTGGATTTGGATCTCTGTTGTGGTGGGTGTGAGGAAACAGTTTGAAAACTTTCTTTTGCTGTGCATTTCAAAGTCTTTCTAACTGTGTTCTATATTTAGAATAGCTTTTTCAAAAATTGGTTTCTTCTATGTAATAATCTTCTGTCGCCTCGTGTGGATATATCTCAGTGATAAAGCACTATGTTAATTAACCAAACAAAAGAAAATAAACAAATGATCTAACATGTCAGGTTTCGTACTGCAATCTGACTTGTTCATTAGTAACATCAGCTGGCATCATAACAATTGCAGCTACAAGACTAAATGAGAAGTGAGGAATTCTGTTGTGCCTGACTGACTTGTCTCCTGAATGCCTTTCCACTATCAGCAAGGCGCGTCAGGCGTTTAATGGCATAATCTCCATTTGCCAGGATGGGTTTCGCTCCAACACGCTTTAGAGGTTCAACACTATCCAGGACGACTGATCCTGCTTGATTGACAGAATAAGTCGAGGCAAAGTGGAGACAACATCTGGAGTATTGTGTACAGTTGTTGTCTCCTTATTTAAGAAAGGATATAATTGCAGTACTTGCAGTTCAGGGAAGATTCGTTCACTTCATTACTGGGATGAAGGGCTTACCGTATGCAGAAAGATAAATCAGGTTGGTTCTTTATGCATTGAAATTTAGAACAATGAGAAGTAAGTGTAATTAGAGTGAGTGGTGCCGCAACAGATGGGGGTCAGAAACTTGCTCATAACCTTGAGTTTGTGAGCAGGCTGTACCGACTTAGACAGTGGCCTGGAAGGACAACAGAACTGGTGACTAGTGAATCGAGTAAGTGGTACAGTGGAAATGGCTAAAGAAAATAGTTTGTCTTCATTGGAAATAAGTTGTTTCACATTAGGTATAGGTACTGGATAAGACAGCCTGATAACACACACAGAAAGTGGTGATGGTGAGGTTGTGCTTCTGTGAGCATATGAATCGTGTTGACTTTTTGTTCTTTGTCATTGACATCATTCAGTCTTCAGAGGTGATAGTTACAAGATGTGAGGATTAGCCTATACGTGAAACTTGTTTTTTCTCTGTGAGTAGACAGGTAAGAGTGAAACCTGTGAGCAAGGATATTCCCGGCCAGCTGGATAGCAAGGTGTTGGAAGAGGATAGATGTTTCAAACACCCTCCTAAGATATATTATGGCACACTGTTGTCTCAGAGTTGAGGATAGAATGAAGAGAAATACAGTTTGGATGAGGATAGCCTGCATCAAAATTTGCAGGGAGGTCAAGAAGAAGAAGAGTAGATTGTGATGGTGCACAATGTCTTTTGTGACTACAGTTAGGCTGTTTTAATGCTGTGTCCGGGGCATCAATATAGTTGGAGAGCTCTAGATGTGAAGTTCTGGATGTAGTCCAGTTTTGTGGCCATAACATTCGTGAACTTATGGAGGAAAGAAGGCAAGATTCAACGTGACAGCTTAACTATTCAAATCCAGCCTCTTGAAACCTATCGTTAATGTAGAAATCCTTCTAGCTTAGTTTTGTTCGTATACTTCACTGAAACTTTTAAGTATTGGCCTGTTTGACAATACATGTTTTCTACAGCTTTTACGTCATTGTGATTTCTCAATAAATTGTCGATATTAGCAAACTTGGGCTACTTTCAAAAGCCAGGTGTTTAGAATTGATTTGTACGTCTTAAGAAAATTATTTTTCTTAATATTATTTTTTGATAATGCCTACAGTAATTAACTGCTAAATTAAAATAATCATATTGTATAGAAGAGGCCCTTTGGCCCATTCAGTCTGTGCCACCAAAAATACGCTAAACCTGCACAAGCCCAACTTTCTAGCAGTTAGGTCCATAGCCTTGAATGCTGCGCTATTTCAAATGCTCAATCAAGTACTTTTCAAGGGTTGTAAAGTTACCCGCTTCAACTTTCCTCCCAGGCAGTTCATTCCAGACTTCCACTACCCTCTTGGTGAAAAATGTTTTCCTCAGATGACCTGAAAACGTCTTGCCTTTCACCTTTAAATTATGCCCTCTTCTTATTGACCCGTCAACCAAAGAGAACAGCT
Organism: Ginglymostoma cirratum; assembly: GCA_024137785.1. Classification (NCBI taxonomy): domain Eukaryota; kingdom Metazoa; phylum Chordata; class Chondrichthyes; order Orectolobiformes; family Ginglymostomatidae; genus Ginglymostoma; species Ginglymostoma cirratum. The sequence goes on from JAHRHZ010000020.1 coordinate 49,241,550, forward strand.
GCTTTCTATCCACCTTGTCCATGCCTCTTGAACCTAAAATACCCTATCAGGTCCTCTCTCAACCTTCGCTGCTCTAAAGAAAATAGCCCAAGCTTAACTAGCCCCGCTTCAGATCTGAAGTGCTCCATCCCAGGCAACATCCTGATGAATCTCCTCTGCACCCCCTCCAGTAAAATCAGATCCTTACTGTTGTGCAGCGACCAAAACTAAGCACAGTAGTCCAGCTGTGACCTAACCAAAATACACTAACTCCCTGCTCATATGATCCATACCATGACTATAAAGGCAAGTGTCCTGTATGCCTTCTTAACTACCTATTAACCTGCCCTGCTTCCTTAGGGAATCTGTGGACAAACATCTGAAGATCCCTTTGCTCCTCTGAACTTCCTCGTACCCTGCCATTTTTGTTGAGCACTCACTTGTCTTGTTATTTCTTGTTATTTTGGTGGTACTACATCACGCCACACCTTTTTCAGGGTTAAGTTCCATCTGTCACTAATCTGCCCATCTGACTAATCTTTCTATATTCTCCTGTAATCTGAGACCTTCTTCCTCATTATCAACCACCCAGTCAGTCTTCATGTCATCTGCAAACTTGCATATCATCCCCCGCAATCCCCTGTAGCCCCATTCTCCTCACATCATTAATGAACATCACAAACAGTAAGGGACCTAGCACCGATTCCTATGGTATACCACTGGTCTCAGGCGTCCAATCACGCAACAGCCTTCTACTACCACCATCTACCACGTCTCCTGCCATAAGGCAAACTTTGGATCTAACTTGCCAAGTTACCTTTGATACTGTTTGCTTTTACCTTCTTTATCAGTCTCCATGTGGGACCTTGTCGAAGGCCTTAGTGAAATCCATATAAACTACATCAACTGCACTACCCACAACGTGCTTGGTCACCTCAAATAATTTGACTATAAATTGTTTTGGGATAATTTTTTGTAAATTTTATTAATTTTCTGCAACTTTTCTTTTTACATTCAGTGGACATTTGAAGATGATGATGGTTCTACTGTAACATTGGCTTGGGTTGGAGATGGAACTGGGGTAAGTTAATGTTTTAACATCTGTTTGAATCGATAGGATACATCACAGTATTTGTGTACTTCCCTTCCAAAATGAAGCAAATGTTTTTGTCAGTTATCAAGTCAGCAGTTTAATGACGTGCTTATATTTGGACAATTTGCATTCTATATTCACTCGAAAAGTCAACCAAAAACTGAAAAAATCAGTTTCATTGTGATGAAACTGGAACCCTGTATCCTGTTTTTTAAAAAAAACTAGGAGGCCTAATTCCATGATCCCCTTGTTCCAGTAGGTAGGCTGTGCTCTTGGAAAATCCCAGTAAGATATGGAGTTGCAACACAGGTTCTGACCTACAGCTTCTACAAGTGCAGAAAATTGCAGAATAAAACTGCAGAATTATCACTGCTGAATATTTAAAACATTCCAGTTAGCTGTGCAACATTATGTTCAATGTTTACTACTATTGGAATAAAGATATTCTGATCTGCTGTGAAAGATGATGAAGAGTTTCTCAAATGCAGTGTGGATATCACAACTGTCAAAGACTATGGTTTTAGTTTACTGTGGGCAGTTTTGGTCTCCTTTCCTTAGGAAAGATATTGCCATAGAGAGTGTGCTACAAAAGTTCATAAGGCTTGTTCCTGGGATGGCCGGACTGTCCTCTGAAGTGAGATTGCGTCAACTGGGCCTGTACTGTCTAGAGTTTGGAAGAATCAGGGATGAAATACTTAAAGGATAAACATGTTAGATGCAGTTAGAATATTTCCTCAAGCTGGGGAGTTTTGAAACATGAGGCACAATTTAAAAATAAGGGGGGCACCACTTAGACCCGTGATGAGGTGAAATTATTCTACCAGGAGGATTGAATACTTTGGAATTCTCTACCACGGATGGGAATGGAGTGGATAAAAGGCGTTGATATATTCAATCAATTACAATCCTTCTGAATGGCAGGGCAGGCTCAATAGGCAGAATGGCCTGCTCCTTTTCTTGTGTTCAGATGTTGCATTGTGCCATGAAGTCCCATTGAAATTCCTTTGATTATCAAAATCACTTCAGATCCTAACTTGCATCCATAACAGAAGTGGGGAACCCATTACAAGAGAGCACATTTCCTAGCTTAACATTACTGGAGAAGCTATTGGAATCAAAAGAAAAAGCTTAGAAACTTAAGTGGGCAGAGGAGTAGCAGACAAATCTTATGTTGACAGATTTTAAGGTACTGCAAGAGGGTGGCAAACTGGGCAGCAGATATGTTCTATTAATGGTTTAATAATTACTAATGATGGACCTGGCAGAACCCAAGCATTTTAGAAGTCAAGGCACTCTGCGAGCTGGATTTTCATGGAGAAGACAGGAATGTCAGGTCAAGAAACTTCCTGACTTGGCAAACTTTCAAAAAGACCTCATTCCACCATGTTTTTGTTCTAGGAGGGGATGCAGTCGAACTTAGGCCCACCATCTCTGGAGGCATCTCACAAGGAGCCAAAGGCAGGCAAATGCTGAGGTGGCAAGTTACAAGAACCACATCTGCTTCTCCAGAATTTTGATGCAGTAATGTTAAAGACTGTTGGGCCTTCAGACCCACACCTTTTCTGTGCCATAAATCCATTTTTCTTGCATAAACCTCACAGTCTTATGCCTCTTATGCCTCTTCCATTGTCTAAGCATTACACCCATACACCGATATACACGTATATCCCGTAGGTTGTTCCATTTGTATTCACCATTGACCTGTGGAGTGGAGATGTAAAACCTTTCACTGATTTCCTGAAGCCATTACAGTATGGAACAATAGTGTTAATGGCTACTTATGATGATAGTGCAGCCAAGTTAGTGATTACCTGTTCCTTTATGAATTAACGTGTTTGTCAATTTCATCAGTGTTTTAATTTAAAGTTGAACTGTTGTGGAAAAGTATTTTGTCAAATCAACCATTTTCCAAACTCTTTCTCTCACTACCTGGAACTATGTAAAAAAAAAAAATCCCAACATTAAAATGCATACATGTTCTATATAAGGTATGTTTAAATTTTGTAAATGACCTTTGTGATGTGAAAGTTCATAAACTCTAAAGATCAAATCGATGAGTCAGTCTTAGATGGGGCATAAGTATATAAATCAAGAATATGGTGGTACTGTAAACCTGTTTGTGGTGGAAGGGATAAAGGAATAAATTGCAGTGGGAAATAAGTTTAGATTGGGCACCAGCAAAGACATTTACTCTTGGTCAAGAAGTGATTTGAAAGAGACGACTACAAATGTATTTCTACTGGCCTCTGTGTAATGATGTAGGTAGTAACAATTCCACGCTGAGGGCCTTGCCTGATGTTTCTCCTGTACTGTCCACCCAGACAAATATTTCTGACCATGTGCGAAAGGGAGCAACCCCTCCCCCATACTCCATTCTATGTCTAAATGATATTCAAGAAAATCTTCGTTTATAGTACTGTGTATCTGAAATTTATCTTGAAGTAGAAGGGTATAACTACAAGCGTAATTTGGAGTGGCACAGTGGCTCAGCGATTAACACTGCTGTCTCACAACGCCAGGGTCCTGTGTTTGATTCCACCCTTGGGTGACCATTTCAGTGGAGTTTGTACATTCTTCCTGTGTTGGCATGGGGGTTTCCTCTGAGTGCTCCAGTTTTCTCCCACAGTCCAAAAATGTGCAGGTTAGGTGGATTGGCTATGCTAAACTGCCCATAGTATCACAGGGATGTGCAGGCTGGGTGGGTTAGCTATGGGAAATGCAGGGTTACAGAGATAAGGTAAGGGTGTGGGTGTTGATGCAGTGCTGTTTGGAGGTTCGGTGTGGACACGATGGGCTGAATGACCTGCTTCCATACTGGAGGGATTCTATGATACTAGAAGCCCGGTATCATTATAAATGCACAAAAATTTATTTAGAAATTCATTCCAACATGTGGTTCTCTGTTTGGCATTTTGCATACATTTTTTCTTTACATCAATGAAAATGGGCTTCACTTTCTAAGCAAACGTTTATTGCCCATTCTCTTATCCTTGAGATTGTGCTGAGCTGTCTTCTTGAATTGCTGCAATCCATGTGGTAGGACACCCAACTTCCTGTTAGAAAGGGTGTTCCTGGAATTTGACCTAGTAACAGTGAAGTAATGATAATATAGTTTCAAGTCAGGATTGTGTGCTCCTCTTGTTTCTGTGTGGGAAAGGTTGCAGATTGTTTGTTTTTCAAGGAGATGTTTTCAAAGGACCCTTGGTTCCTGTGCATCTCCTGAACGGTAGCTCTGTATATTTTTCCATACAAACATAAAATTTTGCAGTTGAGTAACAGTTTGCATTAAGCATCAGCACAAATCCCTCCGTGTTGGGTGTTGATGTTGTACTTGGTGATTCGGCAATACATGTTTTGCTCTGGGTACAGTGTAAGCATTCTTATAATCACATGGTAACCTGCTTTTAAACCAAGCATTTGTGCTCTGTAGAGTTAGAGGACAGTGGTTCAGCCCCTTTTGGAGTATTGCATGCAATTCTGATCTCCGTGCTATAGGAAGGATGTTGTGAAACTAGAAAGGGTCGAGAAAAGATTTACAAGGATGTTTCCAGGGCTGGATGAACACAGCAGGTCAAGCAGCATCATAGGAGCAGGAAAACTTGACGTTTCGGGCCTAGACCCTTCATCAGAAAATCAAGTTTTCCTGCTCCTGTGATGCTGCTTGACCTGCTGTGTTCATCCAACCCAATGCTTGTTATCTCGGATTCTCCAGCATCTGCAGTACCTTTTATCTCTGTTTCCAGGGTTGGTGGGTTTGAGTTATAGGGAGAGGCTGAATAGATTGGGGCTATTTTTTCTGGAGTGTCGGAGGCTGAGGGGTGATCTTATAGAGGTTTATAAAATCGTAGGAAAGGTATTTTCCCTGGGGGGTGGGGGAATCCAAAACTAGAGGGCATAGGTTGAAGTTGAATCTTAACTTTGATTAATTAAGGTCTTTATATTTATTAAATTAATTATCTATTAAATCTAAGGGGCAAATTTTTCATGCAGAGATGGTTCGTATATGGAATGAGCTGCCAGAGAACTGGTGGAGGTGGGCACAATTACAACATTCAAAAGGCATCTGAATGGGTATATGAATAGGAAGGATTTAGAGGGATATGGACCAAATGCTGGCAAATGGGACTAGATTCACATAGGATATCTGGTTGGCATGGATGAGTTGGACTGAAGGGTCTGTTTCCGTGCTGTGTATCTCATTGGTTCTGTATACTGAACCAATGAATCTCTGTTTGACAGTGACAAGTATTTGAAAAGCTTACGAACTAAGAATATAAAAAAAAGCCAAAGGAAATCTCCATTGGAAGCAAAACATCTGCTGCTGTTACAATTTTATAAAATTGTCAATAGACGTGACCAATCATCGTATCAATAACACAAGCTTTACTCCACTTCAAACTTCTCATTTGTCCAAAAACAATACAGACATTGAAGCACCACAAAAGACTAATAGATAATTAGCTTAGCAAATATGAAGACCTTAGTTAATCAAAGTTAAGATTCACTTTTAACCTCCATAAAACATCTGTGCTGAACTGATTTTGTCAATGAGAATTAGAGCTCAACCAAGTATTGGTAATGTGACCAGCTGTGAACTGTACCAACAACTAGGTGGCCAGTCATCTTATTAATATTCAAAAATTACCATGGAGTTTTCCCGTTTTTCAGCTCTTTGATCTACTGTGATTGAACAGCCTCAGGTAGTGACTATTTCCCATCTCATCATGGGAGACCTTTGATCTTTGACAAAAATATATTTTATTCACAGAATTTATAAAAGTATATGACATTACCATTAAAAGTGAATTAAATAAGGCGCAAACCAAAATCATGCAATACTGTATATTGCAAAATGCATTTACAATTACAGTTCATATTTAACTGAAGAACAAGGATAATACCCAGTTTCCAGCCCCTTAGCATCTTATGGCCGAAAAGTGTTGGGACCTTTCAGAGGCTTTTCCCTGCTGTGCCTTTGCAGTTGTCCCAAATGTTACTGAAACCTTCAGCATGTAGTCCTGGACCTTGGAACATGCCTGTCCACAACCATCAGACATGGACAACTGTTTGTGCTGGGTGATCAGCAAACTTGAAGCAGATTAATTGATGATTTTCCTGTTGTACTTGATTTTTACCTCTGTGCACATCCCTGGGAGCAGCCTGTAGACCACAGAATCCCATGTAACAGTGTTGCTCAGAATGAACTTTGACAAAGCCACTGCATCTTTTACTGTCCTTTTCAATTGCAAAAGCACATTCTAGAAGGAGGTGAACAATGCCACAGCCACATCAAAGCCAATAAAGCGAAGCAATTTGGCATCAGTAAGCTAAGATCAAGTATTAATGCAAATAATGAAAGGAGGCACAAGAGTTTGAAAGGTACGATGGCTACAAAATGAAATTGTGCTATAATGCTGAACTGGTTGGGGGGGAGGCGTTGAATTATTCATATTTATCTCATACTGTCAATTGAGCTACCACAGATTTGAATAGACAATGGTTTTGAGGATTGTGGGGTGCAGAACAGGAAAGTGAAGATGTGATCAGCCATTATCTTACTGAATAAAGCAGAAGGTTCAAAGGGCCAAAAAGTCTATTCCTGCTCTTAAGTCCTATGTTCTTATATTCTCTGCACTTGTCCATGAAAGTCAAGTAACTTGGTTGGGTATGCTTATGCAAATTACCAAATGGTTAATTTTGCTGAGTCGTTTCGCAGTTTAAATGTATGACTTCTAACTTTGTGCTGAGCTATTCCTCTAGCAATCATTTTATTTTTCTTGCCTTTCCCTGTAAGATCTATTTTTACAGGGTCAGATTATCTAATTGATTAATATTCAATACACGCACTTGTAATCGGAAGCCAGTTCCCTTTCTTTTCATCCTTCCCTCCTCCATTACCAAGAAAAAATCGAACTAGGGAAGCCGTACAATAACTTGTGCAACATTCAGTACTGCAATACGTTAGTACCTGAAAATGGAAACTGCTTTTGATTTTAAAATGGCATAGTCAGCTGCAGCATACTCAGAAATACAATTTGTCCTTTTTTTTTACACATACCTGTCTGTAGTTTCTTTAGCTAAGAAGGTGGGGTGGCTAAAGTTACATTGCTTTAATTCATAACTCTGTATTCAGTTTCATGTGGAACCAGTTTCTATCCATTACTTTGTGATATGGTATCATGTTCAACAGAACATATTAGTTTTTATTGTTCTTAGCCTCTGTGGGAGAGAATTGTTCTGTCAATCAGTCTTATTCACTCCTCCAGCATTGAAATAGACCCGTCAGCACATTCTGCCCCTGCAAGAGTTTACACAATGTTAGGCTGCAATTCATCATATCATCTTCTACATTAGGAAAGCCCAACCTAAGGTTCACAGGCCACATAGGACCCACCAAAGCATTTCATATGGCCTGACATCTGCTTTACTGGTGGAAGGATTTACATATCAGTCATGGATTTTCCATAATTAATAATTATATGCCCTTCTATAAGATGAATCATAGACCAAGATAAAAAGATGCAAAGTGCAAATTTTTTTAACCTTTTTTTGTTTTACACATGTTGTGTTTGAAGCAAAGGTTTCAAATCTGGGTAAGTGGACGATTTTGCAAGGAGCCTGTGGTCTAGAGTCGTGAGTTGTCCAGGACCCAGAGACAACGAGAATTAAATAGGGGTAGGGAACTGCAAGTCAGGTCATGATGGTGATGGGGATTGATTGTGAGGCTGTTGAGTTGCTCCCACTAATTTTTCTTTTGTTTCATTTTAATAAATTAAACTGCCTTTTACCAAATTGCATTTGAGTCTCTTCAGAAAAAGTAAACTTAGTCACTTTCATTTCAATGCGAAATGTATTCTGATGGGCTAATGGTGCTGGTGCATATATATGGAGTGCAAAGCCCCATAGATTATTTCCTCAAAGTCAAAGAAGCACAGAGGGAGAGAGAGGAGGAAGGGGTGTAGGTGAGGGAGTGGAAAAGGAGATAGGAGCAAGAGAGAAAGAAGGAAAGAGATAGCAGTAGGGGAGAGGGAGAGAGGGCAGGCGGCAGGCTGTGAGAAGAGAAAACTCCAGGCTGAAATTCAACTCGCTTCCAACGGCAACTTTTATATGAATTCTGCCAAGCCAGCTCAAAGTATACCTCACCAGAGGCAAATTAGGTTGAATTCACTCCTTAGCTCGGCTTCGGTTAGCACCATCTTCCTAGTGGTCATGAATTGGGGCTGATTCTTTTTCTATCTCTAGCTGTGTTTCTTAACCAAAAAGATGAAGATTGATGCAGAATTAGTAGGAACTACCAATGCTGGAGAATCTGAAACAACAAGGTGTAGAGCTGGATGAACACAGCAGGCCAAGAAGCATCAGAGGAGCAGGAAAGCTGACATTTCGAAAGCTGACGAAACATCAGCTTTCCTGCTCCTCTGATGCTGCTTGGCCTGCTGTG
>JAHRHZ010000020.1:49250462-49291502 GCA_024137785.1 Ginglymostoma cirratum
GGATGAACACAGCAGGCCAAGCAGCATCAGAGGAGCAGGAAAGCTGATGTTTCGTCAGCTTTCGAAATGTCAGCTTTCCTGCTCCTCTGATGCTTCTTGGCCTGCTGTGTTCATCCAGCTCTACACCTTGTTGTTTCAGATAAAGATTGACTTCATTATTAAACTTTGCTGCTTGGTGCTTTTTAATGATCATTTCTATTAATTACTCATTTAAATGATCAATTCATTGCTTTTTTTTTATGAAGTTCATGTTTATTATTGTAGAAACACTTGTCTTTCTGAAATCTGCTCCCAGAGGAAGGGAGAGATTGTAAAATTTAAAACTGTGGTGCAGTAGGGAACGTTATGATTCAGAGAACCAAATTCACCTTGGGCACAAATCAGCTGGTTTACACCTTGCCCAATCTTCCTTTCCATTTAACTCCATCCCTCCCTCTGCTCCAACCATTTCTTAACCTCTAACTCATATCTATCTAGCTCAAACTTCTCATTGTTTTATACACAGTGTATACTTTCTCTCTATAGGGACATATCCCACGTCCCTAAGTCTAGAGAACTAAGGCTTGGGGAACTCTGTGTGCACTGGTACTACTGGATTTTGCCCAGATAAAGCTGTAGAGCATTGGGAAGCTTCCTGCTGCTTCTTCAGGTAGGACCACTATAATGTTAGGGAAGGTTTAACTGGAGCTGAGTATGTAAAAACCCACAACTGTCAATGACAAAATCTGGATGAAGGAATCTATTCCTGTAGCAGATCAGCCGGTTAATAGTTATGTCAATTGCTGCTGGAGTGTGAATAACTTGTCAGAAAGATTAATTTAGTTCTGCATTTCCACCTCCGAGCACTTTTCTGGGAGCCATTTTGATTATAAATAAAACATAAAGCAAGGCTACTCAACCCTTTCCAATGCAAGTAATTATGAATGGGTCATTGGGCAATTTGGACACAAGGACAAGAGGGAAGCTACAGTCATATGCATACACTGATATGTGCTCGCACAGACACGGCGAATGAGCAGGACCGATTTATAATCAGCAGGAGCTTTGAGTCATTTCCATCCCCCTGGGATGTGCCAGACCAGTGCCTCATTGCAGCATGGCAATTTTGGGAGGACGGTTGCTCAAACATTGAGCCATAGAGACTTCCGGCACTTTAAGAGCATGTTCTGCCAATTGTCTCTGCTCTTTTATCTATTTCAGAATTAGTGTCACTGCCCCTGTCTCTGCTCTGAGCCCTTCTTCATCCTCTGGAGTATGTGAAATGCAGAAAAAAGTAATGATCTTTCAAACAATATGCAATATACAAAGTTGGAGAGACAGTAGGATCCTTGGACTGTGACAGCGATATGTCTTTGCATATAGCAGGTTTTCATACAAGTCCCTATGAGATTTTCATAAATTAAGTTCTCATTGTGATTATCTTGCTTGGAGGAAATGAGCACCTGTTCCCTGAATAGTAGTTCTTTTTGTGACAGTTAATCCTTTTAAATAAACATTCCCTTAGTATTTATGATTATGTTTCTTGCAGTGAGGGTACACACTCTCTCATACAGAGTAGAGAGAGAGAGAATATGCTTGCTACATTGCTCCCTGTCCGCCCTCTTCTAGCAAACTTAAACATAACCATTATTTGTTATCTATCATTTTTCCACTATTTTGTACTTTAGCACTAAAATGAACACTTTTTTTTCAGATCATCCTTGCTTTGACTACTTTCAACTTGCCGGTTACTTGGTTGTTTTTTGGTGGATCCTCACGACTGTACAGGAGGTAAGGCAATGCTACTGATGTGTTTGTATCCAGCAGTTCTGATGTAGAGCTGCACAGAGTGAGTTCAATCACATCTGCAACAGAAAAGGGGACATACTCTTCTGAAGACATGAGTAATTGGTGAAAGCTGAGTTGCAGGAGCTGAGATCTTGACAACATTTCCTCTTGTAATATGGCTGCCCTGGAAATTTATTGCCCATCCCTGGTTTCCCTTGGAGATGGTGGTGGAGCTGCTTCCTCAAGCTGTTATAGTCAGTGTGCTGAAGGTACTCCCACAATGCTGTTAGGTAAGAAGATGCAGGAGTTTAATCCATTGACTATGGAGGAATGGCATAACATATCCAAGTGTGACTTCAGAAGCAAATTGGAGGTCATGGCATTTCTAAGCACTGGCTACTTTTGTACATCTAGAAGATTTCAGATTTGTGAGCTGCTGTTGCTCAGGGCTTGAGCAAAACTCTATTTATGTGAGAGAGATCTTTTTCCTGTATTAATAATAAGTGCATAGTGATTAACATGCCTGTGTAAGTGGTAGACACAGGTCTAAAATCATCTCTTGAACCTTGTCATGAGGTTGTGAGGAATACAAAACATGATTAACCCACGCCCAGAGAATGTAACTTAAAATGAGACCGTGCCTGTTAATGGTATGGTAGATTGTGGCTGGGCCAGATCTTGGTGTTTGTGCAGGAATTGAGTTATACCTAAGAAGCCAAGAATAAGAAGTACAACATAAGAGAATCTCGTTTTCAAGATTTCTGGACAATATACTGGAGAGGTGGCTTATTTATGAAAAGAGTCAGAGGCCCTCTCATGTTTAAGAGGCAGTGGGACCAAATGGCTGTGGAGGTTTGTGCTAGAAGTTGGGCCCTGAGGACATGAATGTAGCGTTGCACATGGTGTCCTCGTGCATGTGCTGGTGACCCAAGTTCAGGTGGGGTGTTGTAGGCTGTGAGCTGCTCAGTGGGTACCATCCAAGGTTATCTGCTGTCTCTGGTACTGAAAGTTCAGCAGCCTTTGAACAGCCCAGGGCAGCCAGAAGATGGGCACTAAGGCAATGAAGGGTGATTAGCTGACTTTGGTATGAAATATTGAATTATTTGATTCAGAAATTTAGTTTATAATGTTGTAATCATACAGATACTTTGGTTTGGGAAAACATTGGAAAGTAAGGAGCTGAATAGTTGATGAATGAGGGACTACAGTTATGTTCACTGGAATCGAAGTCAGAGATATTCTTTGTAGACGACACAACTTACAAAAGGCCTCAGTTTGTTAAACTTTTCTTCCTCCTCCTCATGCTCTGACTATTCAACTACTTGCTGTATAGCTGGTGGAAAAGGCTGCCTCCTCATGGTGAGGTAGTGCAGCCCATGATGAATCTTGATGTCTACTTTCGGTGCTACAGGACCCTTCCAAGCAGTGGAGGTATTGTTTCAGCTCACCTAGGTAGTCTGTTCAATCACAATTCCTGTAGGCAAACAACTCACAAACATATGGGTTCAAGACTGGAGTGATGTCAGCCGTTATTCCTTGTCACCCAGTATCATTGCTTAGGTTCATCACTTGCTAGCATATCTCCAGCCTGGGAGGAGCCACACTTAAATTTAATAGTCACAGTTCTCTTCACAGCCATTGGTAGTGTGGTCTGTGCACTGCTCTGAGGTTGCAGTCATGGTAGGTGATAGATTTCAGAAAGGACTATCTTAGTGAAGTGTAAAAATTGTTCCTTGTTAGGGGCGGGGTAGCAGAATTACTTCTTAGATACTGTGAGCAGCTACAGCTTCTTGTTGAGCACCCACCTGCTGCTGTTCCTCCTCGTCCTCACCGTCATCTCTGTGTATTCTGTTGTTATGCTGTATTTTGGGGAGGAGTGGCCGAATCATGCAGGTTTGTCTGAGAGTAACCTGTTTGTTCAGAAACCTTGAAGTCAACTTGAAACCTTGAAGTGTGAAATCTTCACACCAGGTCACACCACTCCTTGTGGCTGTTTGCAAATTAACCCAAATGCAAGACAGCAACCACTTGTAGAATTGAAGCAACAACCAGAAGAAATCAACCAGCAACTAACCTGGTGATCTCTTTAAATAGCATTCTTGAGAAGGGTCCTGTCCTGATGTTGACAGACATGTGAGATTAAGAGAGAGCATTAGCGGTAATGAAGAGTTTGGACATGTTAGTGCTGGAGTCAAATAAAGAGTTGCACACCATATCTTGGTGGTGCCAACTAACCAGTTTCCTTTGTCAGTGATCCCTCATCAGTGCTGATGTTCTGATGACAGCTCATCAGACTGAAACATTAATTCTGGTTCTGCCCAGGCATACAGCCTGATCTGCTGGATATTTCCAACACTTCCTGTTTTTAATCCCGATCAGTGTTTGGTCTGATAGAAGCTTATTATCTCACATCAATTGCTCATTTTTGACATAACAACCTAGCCAAGTTGAGTTGCTTGTGGCATAATGTTGGGAAAAGGCAAGGTCAGTGCACCAGTGAGCATTACCTGTAACAACTCCCTAATAATGACTGCTGAGCTTTCTCAGTTGTGAATTTAACAAATATACAGATGCTACACAGGGAGGAGCACATCATTTAACCACCTGATGGTAGCATCAAGTAATACTAATATCCCACTCTTGCCTATAGCCTGAAAGTCTGATAACCATACTGTGACAGTGTGGAAAGCACAATGTGATTCTGGTATCCTCTTCCTGCTCTCTGACCTCGCATGAAACTTGCATGAAAGGAAACCCAGACAGTGTCTGTGATGTGCAGCATATATACCTCTTGTTCCACTTCAAAATAGGTGAAAGGCTGTCCACCCACCGATCTGGAACCCAAGCAACAACAAGAAACCTTCAGTCCGCAGAGTATTGCCTGCCATTAGCGGAGTAAAATTCAGCTTTGTGGTTGCATTAAATAGGAAATTTTGGATGCACCATTCATAATCAGTGAAAAGGAACCTCAGATGGGATGTGTGAGGAGGGCAGAACTACTGTGCTTTGTTTCACCCCTCTGTGAAAGCTGCATTTTATTCACATTGTGCTTTTAATTATCCATTACAGTTAAACATCAAAGACATATGACTGAGTAGTTGTTTTATATGTGACTTGGACATAATACAGTTGGAAAGCACACCAATCTAGCTGTCAGCTAGCCTGTGAAATTCATTAGACTTTCTTCTTTTAAATCTTGGGCCCTATGAATAATTTAATGAAGGATCTGGACCTGTTGAAAAATGTCTGTACAATATGTGTTACTGATGATTGGGGCAGGACTAACACCTACATCGTTCAAGACAAGCATAATTAACTTTCCTGACCTTATATTTTCTGCATTCTCATGCCCTCACTTGTTCCTGTATGTTGTTCCACCTGCATTTCTCTCCTCCCCTCTCCTTGCCTCTCCTAAATATTTCCAAAATATTTTTTATTATGAGGTGGAGTGAGCTGTCCGGATGCTCACTCACCCTACCCTGGTCGCTGGCCTGGAATATGTAGTTGAGGTTAGAGGTTAATTTTTGATGGTTCTTAGGGTCAACTAATCATGCTGAGGCTGTCTTGAGCAATAGGCAGTACTTGGTCTATAGGTTGCATCTTATAAATAAAAATGAAAGCTCTAAAATAAATTGCACAATAACCAAGTTACAACTGCATCATTTTTAGACAGGGAGTGCTAAGAGTAGGAGTATATTGTATCGTTCTGATTTTCAGCTTCATTGTACGCAATGGTGGAAAATAAAAGCTGCTAAATTCAAAATTGTGGCAATAACTTGGAAATTCTTGACACATTTGTGTAAAAATCATTTAACTTTCAGCAGTAACACTAATGTGGCTTTCCTACATTTGATAGACTAAGTATAGTGCAAATATTTATATGTTCATTCTTGCTAATTTTCAAACCATTGAAAACATTAAAGGCTACAGGTTTACTTCCCACTCATTCATTTGTATTTGCTTTGTCCATTGTTTTCTTGCTACTCTCAGTTACAATTTCATACTCCATTAAATATCTATCTCTGTTTCAGTTCCTGTCCTTGTTGTTTATGTGTATGTTTATCCTGCTCTATACCTCTGGCTTTACATCCATCCACCTGTTATTCACTTCAGAGAATGGAATTTATATTAATTGTAATTCAATGCTGCGCCTCCTCTTCTCCCTGCTGTCCCTCCTGTTGAAGGACCTGGGAAAGGATTGTCTTTTTTTTATTCATTTGTATGTAGCTGAAGATACAGATAAGTGATGTCCTTTGAATTACAGCGTGGACTATGGGAAAACGTTTACTGATGTTTCAAATCTTGTCAACAACTATTATATACGAAAGGAATTTGGAATTAATGTAGGACCAGAGCATTCCAAGAAGGTGAGAATTTTCAAAAGGATTGAAACAAGAAATTTCCTTTCTCAACAAAATGGGAAAGCCCTATTCATCATGTGCTTCTTTGTCTTGAACTGAAAGGTAATTCTGACTGCTGAACCGAAATACTTCAGACATACTGGAAATAAAGGTGGTATAATAATTCGATCGTCTGATTCTGGTGAAACATTTGGTTCTGTCCAACTACCCTTCCACCCTAACCAGCCAATGCGCTATCATTCCTCCAACTCAGATCTTCTGCTGGCCCACAGTACTGATGTGAGTAATGCCAAGGCAAAATCAGTGACTTTTTTTAATTTACATTTTCTTTGATTGCAACTAATTATCTGTAAGAAGTCAGAAGGCTGCCAGACAGCTTTTAGTATCTTTGTTTGATGGAAGCTGTCACATTGACATTTGTTTTCTTTTATCGCAGCATACACTGTTTCTTTCTCAGGACTTTGGTGTAAGTTGGTCAACGATCCATAAATTTGTCTATGCATCCTCATGGTATGTTAACATTTTTTTTAAAAAAGTGTTTGCAATGGCTGTTATGTAAGAAATGTTAAGGAAAACCTGTTTTGTCCCAACAACGTTTAAGAAAACTGCACAGTGGTTTGAAGCATTTTTCCATTATTCTGTCTTAAATGAGTGTTCCCATGCAAGTGAGTTTCAGTGTTCTCAATTAGATTCTCCCCTGGATACTCTCTCTCTCAATAACGTATTTTCTCATCTCATTTAAAGATGCTATGACTGTACCAAATAGATGGTCAGGAAAGGATCACCTGGTCCATCAAGCCAGTCTGACATATGATAGCTGTGTCGTCATGAAAGAGCTCCTTTCCTTCAGCAGCGATCTCGTATCATGGGGCTGTTGGTAGTTGTGTGTATGTGTGTGTCTGTCTGTCTCTCACACGCACACGTGCACATGCACACACACTCACTAGCGAGTATGCCACTCTGGACCACTCCTGCCACAGCTGTCTGAAGCTCTGTCTAAATCAGTTCAAACTAGTATGCTGACATAAAAGCACATGTTACTCATTGAGCTTTCAAGGTAATTCCATGATTCAGTTACAATATGGCTGACATGCACCAGAGCCCAATTTACCTGTTTTTACTGCTTCCCCCGAGATTTCTTTACCTTAAATTTAAATAAAAATCAACCTTTATTAGTGAAAAATGTTCCAGTGTTTCATGTAAAATGAATTATTTTGATCCACAGTGCCCACTATTATACAGCAAATATTACAGCCTTTTGTTCACAGATTTTATGGAACTGCGCCTTATCACTTAAGGTGGGGAGATAATGTTGTGCCCCTACTTATTAGTTTGTTTGTATGTAAGTAATATGTCTCAAAAATATATGGCTGGATTTCATGAAACTTGGTAAATGAATAGGGTAAGGCCCAAAGAAGAACTGATTTTGTTTGTGGCAAAGATGCAGATTTGTTCCTGGATTTTTTTTTTAATTCCATTAGCATTGAGATATGGGATGCATTGGCTTTTTAAAGAATGTTGTAGATTGCCCCGACTGTGGTGGAATTTGACACAATTCATAAAATGCAAGCAGAATCTTCTGAGCAGATTGTTAGTTGTGAATTGGACCCTCCTTGGTGAGATGGAAGCTCTTGATAAAACTGTTTTTTTCGAAAGTTGAGACTATTTTCTGCCTGACCAATGCTCTCCAACTACAAAGAAGAGCTATCGAGTTGCAAGAATGTTGAGTTAGCACAGTGCGAAGGAGATTTGTGCTCCACTGAGTGCCCTTTTCAATTTGCTGTTTTGTTTTTATCTGAACTGTACGAACAGCTTGTGTTGACATCTGACACTAGTCACTGAGTTATTTTGTGTCAAAGCAGTAGAAGATTGATTCTTAAAAACAGAGACTTACATGGATAACATGACATTTTATATAGTCTTTGCAATGGAACAGTCTGCCACATGGTGAAATTATGCACCATGCACACATTGGTCTGGTAATTGTATGCTTGTATGTATATTGTATGTTATTTGTTTCTTAGGGGACCTGGAAACACCATATTCTTCACAACGCATCCTGATGGCATTTGTAAGTTAAAATCCGAGTCAGTTTTTAACTTGATAATCCTGTCATTGTCTCAATTCTCTCACTCTTTATCCCACTGAGTATGTCTCTCTCTCAGCTCAGATTGCTTCCTTGTGGGTAGACATCCTCTTTTCCTTTTCAGTTTGCACATATGTGTTTGTCTATCACTGTCTCTCTTTCTCACCAACCCCTCTCCCCACAGTCTCTCTCTCTCCCTGTGTGAATGTCTTTCTTCCTGTGTTTCTGTCTTTATCCCTACACGAAAAGATTTGTATTGATGGTTCAGATGTAACTGTGATGATTTGATATGTGCTACCGTTCTTTCAGTACATTCCTGCCAGATTTCTTTGGAAAACTGGTGGACGCTATGTTCATCGCTACCTGTGATCAAGCCCTTGTCAGTGGCCTGACAGTACCATAGCTGTATATGTTATACAACGTCACCCTTAGTACCCTGTTTGAACTCGTCCATCTGAGTTCCACAATTTAACTGCTCCCCCACCCCGCAACATGCTGGGACCAAAAAAGGGAAATTTAAGCCAGATTTCCCACAATTCTGTGATTCCATCTTTGCGTGGCCAGTTTTGAAAACAGGATTGATCTTGTCTCTGATGCCCTTGGCAATCAAATAGTTGCTGATACATAAGCAGGGTGAAAATTGTGTTGGCGCAAAATATGCAAAAGCAAATTTGCTTGTTTTACTAAATCAGTATTGTATTAAATTGATCAGGGTGGCTACTGGTTTACTTTTGCCTTTATTGCGTTACTCTGTTAGATTAATTTCGCTCCCCTCATTTTATCATGTCTTGAATTGCACTTGTACAGTCACTAGTAGATGATTATAAATACCTTTAGAATTTTACTTTAGCAAAAGTCAGCACAAGAAAGGCAAAACTCGTACTAAAAGGTGTTGAGGTAGTTTTGTAGGAGCAAATTATTGCAGATGCTGGAAGCTGTACTGAAAACAACAAATGCAGAACCCTACGAAGAGTTACCTAGACTCAGTGGTAGCTTGGCCTCTCTCCATGGATGCAGTCTGACCCGCTGTGATCTCCAGCATTTGTTGTTTCCAGTTGAGGTGGTTTTGCTCTGGTAAATAGATCCAATTAGCGCAAAGCTGGAAACGCTATACATTTTGATAAATAATCTAAATCTCCTTTCAGTGGCACTGAATTCAATGTAGGATGATTTTATCCACATTTTCTATTTTGATAAGTTGAAGTGAGACAATTGGCCTGCACCAGTGAATATGACATTTCTTGCCAGTTTTGGTGAAGGATCAAAAATGAAGTGCAAAACCAGTACAAATATGATAAGTTTCTAAAGCTCAAGTCGAAGCACGAAAATGCCTTTTCTTGTAAAAAGCATATTCTCTTGTGTGCATATGAAACCTTGAACATTGATTATACATGCAGTCAACACAGCTTCCATGACTTCATGAAGTAGGTTTTAAAGCATTTCTACTTATCAGTAAGAGGGCAATAATGATGAAACTTGATGGTACATTACCATGAAGAAGCCAGGAAGCATTTATATTTAAATAAAGACTAAAGATGGCCTGAGCACAACATCAGCAAATCTGGGTAAAGGCAACATTATCCTTCATGATTAGAACTCTCTGGTAAGTGTGAAATGTACACCTTATTTCTATTAACTCTTGTCCTTTTACAGTTGGAACAGTATGTTAACACAATCACAAGTCAACTCTGTAAAGATTAGTTTGCAAATTTGTGAAAACACATGAAAAGTATTCTGAGTGCAAAGAATCTTGGGCATTCTGAAATAAGAGGCAGACCCTGAAGGAGCCATGTGCATGAAGGCCAAGACCCAGAGAGGAGCCAGGAGCATGGGACCTCGCCCAGAGAACCTTTTGGTGTTTATGGTGGGTGAAAGTTCTGCGTGCCCTAAATGTAGCCGATGACTCCTGAGGATAGGGAGGTGAGGAGGAAGCAGGAAATGATCATGATGGAAACTCTTTCAGTTCTAGCTTCCATTCTGATCAATGATCTGAATGCTGGAAAAAAAATCCCTTGTATAGTTAGTTTAGGGGAGTCTGTGGGGACCCATCTGCTGGTCGTTGGCTTGCTACATTCCTCAATTAGAGCCTCCTTAAGAAAGGATGTTTACTAGGCAGTGTAGGCTGGCCTCTGAGCAACTGACTATGGCTGCTTTTTCTTCACTGTGTCTTTCCTGAGTTGGTGCCCGGTGTTCCCATATTGACACTGGTGCCAGTCAAGCATGAATCTCCTCTGACATAAAATATTCTAACTGGTTTGGGATTGGAGGTCAGCCATGAGAGTTCTACCACACTTGAGCTGGTGGAATTAATTCAATGATTTGCAGGCCCCCCTGCCCACACTGTTCCATGAAATTATTTGGTGCTTTTCTACAGATGTACTCCTACATTTGCTGTGTTTCAGTTGGAGTTAATGAAAAATTGTGACTTGTGTTCTGACAGATGGATCTCCTTCCTTTGTGTTGATTATCTGTTGAATTCATCCCTGAAAGAATTCAGGTGTCAGAGAAGTTTGCAAAGTCTGTGACACTTTAGATGCTATAATGAAATCCAACAATGGCAAGCCAGGAATTGTGCCTTACTCTGTTGATGGTGGCATAATAATAGTGTCAGTGAACTAAAATCCAGAGGCCCAGGCTAATGTTCTGAGCTTATGGGCTTAAAGTCCTTCAAGGCAGCTGGTGGAATTTAAATTCGTTTAATAAAATCTGGAATTGAAAGCTTGTCTCAGTGACCAAGAAACTATCATCAATTGATGTAAAACATTCATCTGGTTCACTAATTTCCTATGCGGAAGAAAATTTGCTGTCCTTATCTGATTTGGCCTACATGTGACATCAGATGCATAACAATGTAGTTAACTCTTAACTGCTTCCTGAAATGACCTATTTGGGATGGACAAAAATTGCTGGCCTTCTCATATTTCACAAAAAAATGAAAAAGGAGCAAACAAACAATTTGTCCATTGCCTGATCCTGACTGAGCTGCTTTAGGAGGAGACCACTTGAGACCAGGTTTGCTCACTGTTTTTAGAGCCTGTTGATAGGTGATATCCAGGTCGGTGTACAATATGATAACACACAGATTTGCATTTGCACATTTGCCTTGCACATTGAGCAAGACGGTCACTGCTGCAAAGCCAGAAACCAGCCTCTGAGCTGCTCCAAGCTCCTACTTTAATCATCAGAGTGGATTTCACAATAGCTCTGGAACTCTTGCTCAGTTTGACGTTCATCTCTGTCTCCAACTATGATCCAGAGTGGAGAATCTTTTTGAATCTCAAAGCTCATTTTAGATCCTTGAGACAAAGTGATGCAGAGAGACAACGATAATTAATGTGTGTCACTGTAATGAACATCTTGTTTTTAGAGTCACAATTGTCCAATAGCACTAAAGTCCAGTACTCACTGAAACTGTTGTGAAATTAAAAAATTCTATGTAATAATACTTTTCTTTTGTTCATCTGTATAGATGTATGTACATTTGTCTTGAAAATAGAAAGTGAAAAGTGTATGTACTTATTAACTCTGAAATAAAGAGATTTGTTTTCTAAATTTCTATCTCCAATTACTTCTTTCCATCTTGGCACCATAGTTTGTTTTCCCGTCTTCTATGTTTTGATATTTTGGTTGTTTATTTTCCTGCTAGTTTCTAGAAGTTTATATATGATTTTGTCACATCCTTTGAATTCTGCAGGTTAGATATTGTGGCTTGACTTGTTTGAAAGAAAATCAAAAATGTATCTTCATCCATTCTGTTAATAAAATATAGCAAATTTTCGAATTTGTTGAAGACAGTAGAGGTTTTAAAGCATTACTCCTTCAAATGCATGTGTTTTCTGTGTATGTTAACATTCTCTGTAAATCCAGATTTAATTGATTTGATTTATTATTGCCACATGTACCAAGATACAGTGAAAAGTGTTGTTTTGCATGCTTTTAAAGCAGATAAAACCATACAAAAGTGCATCACACTGTCCAGATTATTGAAGCTTGGTCTGAGTATACTTTTAATTTCCTGTATGTAGAATTAACAAATAGTTTACCTGGCAGTGTGTTATATTTTCTTGCTCATTCGAAAATACCAAAATATGGGTTAGAAGTTTACTAATTATACAATTTTAGAAGGTGAATGTGGTGACAACAGAACTGCCCATGGGTCTAAAACTGAAAAACTCTTCATTCTTGCACAAAATTTGATGTGTTCATGAACACAATACAATGGACAAGAGTAAGTTGTGAATAAGACCATTCAGAAACAGGAACGGGAGGAAGCTATTCAGCCCTTCGAACTTGCGCAGCTATTCAGTAAGATCATGATGGATTTGCTATCCCTCATATCCACTTTCCTGCATATTCCCCATAACCCTTTGATTCCCATACTGGTTAAGACTCTAGCTATCTCAGTTTTAAATGTATGCAAGGATTCTGCCTCAGAGCTCTCTGTGGCAAGGAGTTCCAAAGGCTCTCAACCCTCTGAGAAGAAATTTCTACTTATATCAGTCTTAATTTGGTGTCCCTTTGTTCTAATAATACATTAATGATAATGATATAATAGTAATGAATGATATATTAATTCTGAACTCTCAAAATTGCTAACGTTTTGAAGATTACACATTGTAACTGCAAAGATGAAATTGTTTACTTAAATGATTTTCCGCTGGAAGAGAAACTAAATGAGTGAAGTCCATAGTTTCAATCTTACATGACCTTGGAAGCAACAGATTTAATCAGGGGATTATGTGAACTAAATGGGTCAAGCTAGTGCGTGGATATATTTAAAACATAATTAGTAGGTGTTTTCTGACCATGCATGTAAGTCATGTTATATGAAACTTGAAAACAATTATTTCTGACTTGTATTTGCAGAATTATTTTGTAAAACTGGATTCAATTTTGAATAATTTCTCCATTACAGTGATAATGTTAGTTATTTACCTTCAGTAAAGATCATAAAGATAGAAATTGACAAAAATTCGTTTGTATTTTTGGAGGTGGTTTTGGAACCTTGTGTCATCCTATAGTTAACAGTGTTCATCTGTGAGGATGTTTAGACCTAAACTAACTGATGTGATTCCTCTGAATCATGGCTGGGATTCCAGTGATAGGATTAGTTAGAAGTCTCTATCTGAAAATAAAAGAATGCAACTTGGCACTGGGACCGCAATTAACTTTTGAATCCAGTGTATTCTATGTTCACCATGCATCACATTCCTTATGGGGGCCAAGCCTATACATTCATCTTAACTAAGAAAACTTGTGTAACATCAGAACTAAATATACGTGAAATGCTTTCCAAACATCATTCAGTTGTCCAATGATTAAACACCTTGATGCTACTTTGCAGATGATAAAAATGAAAGAGGGGTACTGGAACTGAAGAAGACGACAGATTTTGGAAAAACATCTAGAACGCTTCTCACCCAGGTTTACTCATTCGGTTTTGCTGGCCGTTTCCTCTTTGTCTCTGTTATCAATAACCGGGTAAGAGAGCCACGTGTGTAATAAGCCACTTTTTGTTTTCACTTGATAACTTCTCTTCAAATTTTCGTGAAGGTTACTTTTTGCCTGTCAGAGCTTGGGCTTTCAGGCGCTTTTTCATTCTCACTAGCTCCTTTATTAGATGATGCTGCCACATAGTACCTTTGTGGACATGGAGTAATTAGGACATGCAGAGAAGCAGAATCAGAGGTATTCATCAACATATATCCTTTTCCTGAGCTTCCTATGCTGCTCTTCCTTTTTCTCACCCCTATTACCTTGCAGTGACCCCAGTCTACCACTGTTGCAAGCTC
Source organism: Ginglymostoma cirratum (assembly GCA_024137785.1). NCBI lineage: Eukaryota > Metazoa > Chordata > Chondrichthyes > Orectolobiformes > Ginglymostomatidae > Ginglymostoma > Ginglymostoma cirratum. The sequence goes on from JAHRHZ010000020.1 coordinate 49,264,469, forward strand.
TCCCTCTCTCAGTATGAGAGTTCAGCAGCAGTTCTTCCTGGGCTTAAGTGATGTGCTACTCTTCAAATTTTCCAGCTTCAATTGACTTTTAAAGAGAGTCCCAGACATGGAGGAATTGCCCATTAGAAAATTCAACTTCCCAGCTAATTTCCCAGAACTCTGTCTGGTACTGATGTACAACTTACAATTTACACTGCTACAGCAATTGTCTGGCCATTAGAATATCTGGGCCATTAACTCTGTTTGCCTCTCCTCAAATGCTGCCAGACCCACTGATTATTTCCAGCACTTTGTTTTTCTTATTTCTATCTTAGCTGCCAATTGCCTTATTTCTATCTTAATTGCCAATTCCATAAGTTAAGATTCTGAGATAATATGCTGAAGTTTAATCAGTCCTCTGATCAGTCTACAACTGGAATATTGTATATTGTCTAATATTCAAGTTATAAAGAAATCATTCAGTTCATTTAGACATCTTAGTGTGCAGACAAGTACGCTCTGAGAACAGCCATTTAATCACCCCTGCATCAGAGGTAACATAAAAGGGAAAAGATACTTTCTCATACCAAGTGCTACCAAAATGAATCAGGACAAAAGAGTTTCAATCAACCTATGGAGCAAGAAATCTTGAAATTGACCATTCAACTACAACTGTCAACACTATTTGTAACCTCCACTGCAAGAGCTGCAATGTTCAACAAGTCACGCTTAGTGAACAATTCAAAGACTGATCCGTATAACCATTCTTTACAAAACTTCAATTTGTTGGACTGGCCTCTTATTTATAACTTGTGCACATTTGTGTCACCATTTCTTCTCGCATTTAGTAGATAATAACCTAACTCTCTACATCAAGAAAACCTGGTTAAATTAACATATTTTAAAACACAAGTTTGTTTTGGGTCTGGGAGAAAGGTATTTACAAGTGAAGGATAACAAAGTGTGGAGCTGGAGGAACACAGCAGGTCAGGCAGCATCAGAGTAGCAGGAAAGTTGACATTTCACGTCGGGACCCTCTAATGCTGCCTGGCCTGCTGTGTTCTTCCAGCATCTGCAGTTCTTGCTGTCTCTTTACAAGTGAAGGGATCCTTTTAAAACTGCCCTTGTTGTACACAAACAAGGGGGCAGGTGAATGACCATGGTGAGCGAGTTCACCCCTCTTCACCCAGGAGCTTAATAGCTTGAGGGATCCTGTGTGGGACTGTCATAAACTAGGAAAGCTCACTTGGGATCTGGCCATAATACATAATGTGATAGTTCATCATGAAACTTGAAGGAAGAGCTGAATAAAAACCGAAAGAACTGCGGATGCTGGAAATCAGGAACAAGAAGTTCTGAGTTCTCAGGAAGGGTCATGGGACCTGAAACGTTAACTCTGATCTTTTCTTCATAGTTGCTGCCAGATCTGCTTAGTTTTTCCAGCAACTTCTCTTTTGTTGTTGTTTTTGAAGAAAGAGCTATACACTTAGATTGAGTATCTTCTGGTATGGTTTGCTAACCACCATTTAGTACCAAGTGCATGGAATATGGTGAAGTCTGTGCATGCGAGGTGATTCAGCACAGTTGTATTATACTTCCCTTTATGAATCATTACTGCTCTGGAATTGATGTGGAAGATGAGCATCAAGCACATGGTCTTCTCCCTTTGTTGCATCCTGTGGTGAGTTCCAAGTTCACACTGGTTATTCGGTATGAAAGCATAGAGCAGAAGCATTACAATTTTCACAGCTGGAAAATGCAGTAGGCAAATCATACCAGGCTGCTCTACTGTACCATGCAATGTGTAATCCCAAGTTGAGTGTTGGTAGTTTCATTGGAGTCAACTGAAATAAGTCTGCTTTTCAGTAACAGTGGATATTTTGATTTGTGTATCATAGAACCCCAGTATTAATGGACAGATAAAACATATAGCTGCTAAAGCAAGTGCACATGTGTAACTTAATGGCCCTCATTGACTAAGCTTTTAGTCAGCTCTGCTGATATTTCTACTTACAACTTAGTGCCTGTTTTTGTCAAACTGCTGTGTTTCCTTGTGTTAATTATGACAGGTGTTTGCACACTATAGTATAACACTTGGCACTTTAAAGATATGTAATGTAGAATTTCAGTGCGAAAAGCAATGGATTTGTAACATGTTCACTTGCATAGTCTCTGACACGAAAGTCTTTGCAATTATATCATAGAATCATATCATAGATAATATGATAGACAATATGATATAATTGTCTCAAACTAAAATCAATCAAAGCATCACTTATCAAAGTTTGGAATTAATTCAGTATTATTTGTACATCCTTAAATTAATTAGCCTTGTGTGCATTTCACATTGAGAGAATTTGCTCAAAACTTAATAAAATAATTCCAATCTCTGAACTCCAGTGCACTAAGTGATTTGTCTAATTTTGCTTCGTCATTTTGATAGTTTGGTATGTAACTAGAGGGTGTGTAGATAGTTTTGCCTTTTAAAGATATACCTATCATTTGAAGACTCAATGACATGATTTTTTTTTTTATTTTCAGACACTGCCCAGATCTGTTTATGTATCTGCTGATCAGGGTGAATCTTGGAATAAAGCTCAGTTGCCTCCTGTTAGCCACGAACAGGTAAATTCAACAAAATTTTCAGTCCCTTTCAGTCAGCTACTGACTTCTTGTAAATTATGGAGCAGTAACTTTGGGAAATGAGGAATGTGAGATAATACAATGTACTTATTTTCTACAAGAGATAATTTGACAACTGTCAGCAGCCTTCCATTTTGATGAATAATCTGGTCCATAAAATCATGACTGACATTCCCTGCAACATGAGAATTGCTGATTTTGATCTGCCATCCCATTACCCGCACTCTCCCATCCCACTATCTATCCTGTGTTTCAGTACTGTACCATTCACCAAACACAATTCAATTTGCTTTAGTTCTTATTCTGTTTCTGTTCTTTAATGATATTACCATTAGCTAGGGTCCCTAGGCCTAAGAGTGGAAATCTATTAGCTGCTATTTTTAAGTGTAGAAGTCTACACTTGCCATGATGCAATAAGAAGGTCTGGGGTAAGAATTAGAGCGTAAGACCAATTGGAGAGCTTTTTTTAGACAGCAGACACAAAGGCAGTGGGCTGAATGGTCCCCTTCTGGGCTATAAAATTACATTCTTTGTTTTTACACCTGGTATTCCAAAGAGTGCTTCTGTTTATCAGTAAGCTTAATCTTGTTTATGTTTGGAAGCATTGAATCATATTTTCAGGATGAGGACAGTTTTGAGCTGGTTGCAGATGATTTACATTATTTGAATTCTTATAAGTAGATATACTCAGGACTAACAGGGACAAGAACAAAAATGTGATTTTAACATTATACATATATATGACAGCATGTGTATCTTTCATATACTCTGCAGTAAAATCTGGGCCATATTCACCGCATTGTTGGAAGCTGTTCTATCATCATTGCGTCACACATGAGCCTGCAATCAATATTGCTGCTCCTTCCTTTTCCCAAGTTCAGGTCTGCTGGGGTCCAACTGTATTGAACAACTCTGAATAGTTGAAATCAGGAACCTAAACAATCGACAGAGATTCAATTCTTTATCATTTCAAAAGTGGGAGGGAACATTTCAGAATGTTTTTCACAGAGCAATTAGTGATTGTGAGAAAAGACTTCACAAATAGGTCAGTCATTGGGGAACTTGCTGATATACCACACAATAAAGAAAGGCTCACAAACATATATGATGGAACTTCCCTTGAGTATTTGTCATATGCTCAGTGGGGTAGACTGTAAAGTAGATTCATTAGCTCAATTCTTTGGGTTTTGTGCATCGTGTGCTTCTAATCTTCCTCATCCATTTATTTTATTCATACAGTTGTCCTCTCACACCAGTTTCTTTTTGCTGGTAATTCCTGTTGAATATTTGAGTAACAATACTACTGAACATTTTTTCTTACTGCTATGTTCTAATGGATTTGGAATGGCAGTGATGAAATTATAAATTTCCAGTTGTTTATTTTGTATTGGTGGCAAACAATTCTGCAATTGAGATCTGTCCATTTGTTTGACTGCAGTGCTTCAAGTATGTCAACGTAGCTGGTGTCACATATGAAGTAGTTGTATTTGGCAACTCATCTTAGTGTTCCCCAGCAATATCCAATTTGTACTCACTGTCTCCACCAGAGGTCAGATATTGCATTTGAATAATTCTCATAATTGTGTTAACAGCCCTTACATAGCTGCAATAAATTGTTTTCCTGTTCAATCTCCTGGGCCTGTTTATTCCTGCCAACAAGGGTTGTAAACTACTATGATTAGGAGTATTAGAACCTGGAGCAGAGAGAAACTGTGTAGCACATCAAGCTAGACCTGCTGTATAATGACTGATCTACTTTCCACCCTGTTCCTATCTCCCTGATTTTCTTGCCGCTGTGTTTAAACCTTTACATCAAAGTTAACCTAAAGTGATAGGATTCCATGTGTCTGAATACAAGAGGGCTCTCTAATGTGGAGTGGTAGGATTGTGAAATTTTTTCTTCACCCAGAAAAAACTTGGAGGTTTCCTGTATAAGATGATTGTGTAATTTGTGATTAGTAAGGCAGAATCATGGGATTATATAAAAACAAAGAACTGCAGCTGCTGGAAATCTGAAATAAAAACAAAGTGCTGAAGAGACTCTGCCGGTCTTGTAGTATCTGTGGAGAGAAAAACAATGTTAATGTTTGAATCTGGTATGACTTCATTGTAACTACTCTGAAGAGTTGTCTTTAGACTCAAAATATTAATTCACCACTGATGCTGCCAGACCTACAGAAGGAATAAGTTGATTTGCACCCGTTGCATTTCTAACAAAAATAGTTTATTTCTATTCACTCTTGTATTATAGCCCAAGAAAATGAGGGGGAGTAGATGAGGACAAGGCAGTCTGTAGAAGTAAAACAAATTGCTTTATGTTCCAAGCATTTTCTGTCACCCTCTGACAGAGGGAAAGAGCTTCACGTATCAGGTGCAAGGGTGCATTAAGTCAATGGAAGGGATGTATATTAAACGCAAACCTGTCTTTCCACCCGTTGATGGGCTTCTAACGTATTTCAGGCTTTTAATGTTTCTTTACAAGAATTTCTCTTTGTTTGGAGGGGGATTATTGGGAAACAAAGCAAGTGGCCTAATTATTGAGTATGGAGCTGAAGTCTGTGTTTTTCATACTCAACGAAAGTGCATATACAATGTTTGTATTGGTGGAGAAAGGCAGTTGGTAATATGAGTAATCTTAAGTGGATGCTCTGTTTTCCAGTTTTACTCTATACTTGCAGCAGACAGTGAAATGATTTTCATGCATGTGGATGAACCTGGCAGTGAGTAGCACTTCATTTTAAGTTCACGCTTTTAAAAAATTGCACACTTGTTCAATTAGTATACTAATGATGATTCATTGTGTGTGTGTGTGTGTGTGTGTGTGTGTGTGTGTGTGTGTGTGTGTGTGTGTGTGTGTCTAACTGCTGAACTTTTTGTGCAGGCACCCAATCAATTTTGTAATTGAAAGGTTGCATTCATACTTGTTTCAGATGTGTCAATATGGTTAGCCAAAATACTTAACCAAAGGGGAAAAAAATGCAGTCCATCTCAAAACAGTCATGAATGGCACAATTAGGTATTTAGTGACTCTGTTTTCACTTGTCCTTTTGATTTTTGAAAGATGCAGTTCCATAGCATTGTTACCTTCCATATTGAGATCGGAGTGGGGTCGGCCAACTAAATTTATGAGTCTAGACTTCCATTCTTCTCAGTGCCATATAAAATAATAATACAACACTGACAACAAAGAATAATAACCGCAAAAAGATCACTTTATCTTTGGATGTTGGTATCAACTGACCACAGTGCCCATTGGTATCTGAATTTGGGGTTCAATATGCAGCTATTTGGCTGCCCTGAAAGTGGATACTGTGGTTTCTTTCAGAGGTGCCAGACAAAAAGAAATGAAAGTAAAAGCAGGATTAAGAGCTTAAAAGCAAATAGCAAAGCAAAATCACTGTTGGGGAAATCGGGTAGCAACTGTGGAGAGACTGCTTGTTTGAGATTGATGACCTGCTGGTTATTTGGAGCACCTGGTTATTATTTCGACTTTCCAGTGTTGTGTGGCGTAATTGCTCCAAAGTGGTTAATGTTGGAGATTGCATTGAGCTCCACCTAATCTGGTGATGTCTTTCAGGTTAGAGAATTGAGGAGTCCAGCTCCAAATTCTGACTGAGTGAGACATGTCACCTCTGGCTCTTTTTTGTCTTGCTGATGCTGTCTAACTACGCAATAGGTACAAGTTGCAATGGTATCAGGCAATAAGCTACATTTGTCATTAAATGGTTTATCCTCTACCACTGATGGTAGTACCCAACCCCGATTACAAACTGCCAGTGGTTTATTCAGCAAACATGTGACATCCAGCACCCATAGTATTTTGATTCTGCATCATGGTTGTTCTTCACTTGTTGAAAGTCGTACACATGCACAAGAGTTCTCAGGTAACCTCCCCCATGTTTTGCTGTGTCCTGGGTAGTTTTCCTCAATTTATATGTGGATATTGTTGTACTTCCAATAGTTTGAGTGATGCCTCACGGGGAAGTTGAAGCCAAGGTCCAATCACGAGGAAGCGTTCTAACATTCTGTCTTCAGAAGGCATGTTTTAAATGGAAGATTTCATACACAACTGCTTAAAGTTTAATGTTTCTTCATTAGATACTGGGTTTGGTACAATCTACACTTCTGATGATCGAGGAATTCTATTCTCCAAGTCTCTAGAGCGTCACTTGTTTTCTGACACAAGCAGTACATCTGATTTTACAAATGTAACGTCACTACGTGGAGTCTACATCACAAATGTGCTGGATGAAGGTAAAAATACACAATTTCCTGGTCTTTTCAATTAAAGTGAAGCTTACTAGTTTTAAGCTAGCGTCTCTTACTGTATTTTTTCAGAATTGTTGAAGATAGCTCTAAAGCATGTTTATGATGCAGCACTCAAATATCTATTCTTCAGAAATTCATAAGTAAATCAGATTTGACTTAATCAGTCTTTTAACCGTTTATGGGTACTTGGATTATAAGGGAAAGATGGACTTTCTTCTATATAGCGCCTTTCACAACCTAGGGACAGCCCAAAGTGCTTTACAAAAACAAAGTATTTTAAAAGAGTTGTTCCTATTGCAAGTAAGAAGAGTGACAGCCAATTTGTGTGCAGTAATGTCACACAAACAGCGGAGATGATGGTCAGGTAATGATTTTATTTAGAGATGTTGGTTGAGAAATAAATGTTGGCCCAGGTAGTGGTACAGTTCCCATGTTCTTATTCAACACAGTGACATGGGATCTTAGTACACAAGTCAGGTGGTATTTGGAGGCTCTGTTCAACGTTTCTCTGAATGACCGTGCCTTCAAACCATGTAGCACTCCCTCAGGGCTGAGGTCCTTGGAGAGAGGCTAGAAAAAAGAGCATAATGTGCGTCGTAGTGAATCATGTTGATGCTTAAACAGGATTGTGGCCAGAATTTATATTTCCTGTTTATTTAATACCAAAGGGTGCATTTAAAGAATTTACAGTTCTGCCCTGGTATAAAGAACACAATTGCATAACATCTGCACTCAATCATGTTTACTTGCAGTGTAAACTCAATTAGGTACAATCCAAATAAATGCAAGTCTTGAGTATCCTCACAGCTTACAGAAGGAGGCCAGATCTTTGTTTTGTATAAGCTGATTAAAATGCATTTATACTGCAAACATTTTGTTAACTGGCACCTATGAGACCAGGAGTGTGCCAGTTGGTCCAATATTCCAGTTGATCAAGAGATCCACATAATCAATGTAAAAACATGCACTTAGTAGTAGAAATGTAATGCAGGGAGCATAAACATCACTGTTATACTTTATCTATGCCATAAATCACTTAAATAACAATGCAACTTTACCTTAAATAAAACTTAACAGCAGAGAGCCTTCTCACTCATATCTTCAACTGACTACTCAAACTTCGTGGTAGATCATGGTAATACAATAAACTTCTTGTCATTGAGGTATACAGTTTTTGCCTGTTTACGAAGGGTGTTGGTTAAAACAAAGTTTGCTATATTTTAACTAAAACATCACAGACTCTGGTGCCCAAACTTCTACAGGAGTTCACCTATGAGATGTCAACCAGGTAAACAGCAATTAAGAATGTTTCTCTTGGAGTTTTGTCATTATTTCAGAAACTCATGCATTCCCAGCACTCTCAGAACTTAACCAATATTCCATGTCCCATAATATCTTAACTTATCTTGATTTCCACACTTTTACCTTTAGTCCTCCCACCCCTTGAAGTTGAAACATCTGAATCTCCAGCCCCTTCCCTTTCAGTGCTGCCAGGTATACATCTCGCACCCTCCATGATTACTGTCAGCACCTTTTCATCCGTAATTCCGACCCCGTAATTGTTGATAATGAGTGATTCCAGACTGCAATTTTGCAGTGTGGTGCTACCCCCATAAGTAGTTCCCAAATTTTTTTTCTGCTTACTGTGATTCTCACTAAAGCCACAGTTGCTTCTGTTTACTCCTCTGCATTGTCTAATTAGAGAGGCATTGGACACAAGCTGAAGAACTCATCAACTAAGGAGAGGGGATGCAAAAAGATGATACTGAGACAATGAGAACTGGACAATCATGCAATAAGAAAGACATCTGAAAACCTCACTGCCCATTTTGTTGACTGATCCCAGGACAATTCAGGGCCACATGGCAACTGATGTGAACAAATGCAGCCCTTAATAATTAGGATCTTCATTCAGGGACGTGTTTGACGAATAACGTGACACTGTATCACAGCCAAAGACTCTGGAAAATAGGAATGTATGATCACTCTAGCAAGGGTGTGGTGCTTTCTACATTGGAAAAGCCATAAGAGTCCAGCTTTAGCATCAGAAATAGATGCTGGTCCTTTCACAAATACTTTGAGGGCACGGTACTCCTGTTTCAGGCACCCTGTAAAAGTGTATCAGAGATAAAAGTACTGCAGATGCTGGAGAATCCGAGATAACAAGCATGGGGCTGGATGAACACAGCAGGTCAAGCAGCATCATAGGAGCAGGAAAACTTGACGTTTCGGGCCTAAACCCTTCATCAGAAAATCATTTTCTGATGACCTGCTGTGTTCATCCAGCCCCATGCTTGTTATCTCGTTACCCTGTAAAAGTGGTTAGTTTAACATTCCTGTCATAACATAAATGCATTTTCTCTCAAGTTATCATCGGCAAAGTCATGGAGTTTCTCCTCTTGTTAATAACTTCCCTTTCAACACATTTGTAGATAACAACATTCGATCAGTGATTACATTTGACAGTGGAGGCGAGTGGAAGCCTTTGAAAAAGCCGGACAATAGTCACTGCAGCACAACCAAGGATTCACAGATGGTCAGTACAAAAAAATTGCTGTTATAGAGCATCCTTTTCTGGTAGTGCTTCAGTGACATTTCAGTGGCACTTGATGTCCAGGAAGCAGTTACAATTGTTGCTGTTTGCCTTCTCTCCAAGCCCGACTGTATTGAAATTAGGAGATGATGCTCCCTGTGTGTAGCTGTCAATGACTGTCCAAAGATCAGTCCTGACCTTGCAATGCCTATCCGACCTTGGCCTCGGCCATTATTCACTCAAGGTGTCCAAGGCAGGGAAATGCTGAGAGAGCTACCAAGGTGCACAGCCTACTTGCAGCCTCAGGACCATTTGACAGATACATGGTGGCCTGTGAGGGTAGCTCAGAGGATTTTCACAGATTACAAATATGCAGTGCTATGCTGTACAATACAGCACACTGTCAGACAGTTGAAGCCATTCCAAGGGCTGTACTTCCAATATCTGGATATAGATGTCATTTGTAGAAGATCTCTACCTTCTTTGCCTCTGACTCAGTCCAGAAGAAAGGTGACTCAGTTCCCCTGTCATCAAGGTTCAATTTAATCATTTGTTACTTGTGGCTTTATTAGAAGAAATAAAATATAATACAACAAAAGTCTCCTTTTCAAGTCAAACCATATGTGAAAGAGATTTTTCTTTTCCATGATCAGTATCTCAATGAAGATTCCGAGTAACTGTTCAGCACTTCTGATGATTTTATGGCTTTAGTGTACTATTATATTGCTTCTGAGACTAAGAAATGCTTTGCTTCTGTTTTCTGCCTTTGCAGAGGACCCATATGAAATCAGCAATTACTCATATGTTCAACCACGTGAGGTGGCTCCTTCTGTTTTATAATACTTTATGTTGGTGCATCACAAATTATATTGTCAGGCAACTCAAAGTAAATAGAGCACCATAATATGGTGTCCCCCAGTCCTCACTTACCACACCACCAACCTCCGCATCAAAAGGATTATGAGCCACCATTTCCATCACCTCTAACAAGATACCACATCCAGATACATATTCCCGTCCCCTCCTTTATTTGCATTCTGCAGGGGCAGTTTCTTCCAGGACATCCTAATTCTCTCCTCTTCCATTCCTAACGCCTCCCCACACCCCCATGGTACCTTCCTGTGCAATTGCAGAAGGTGTAACTCCTGCCCATTCACGTCCTCCCTCCTCACTATTCAAGGCCCTCGATATACCTTCCAGGTAAAGCAGTGATTCACCTGTACTTAATTCAAACTAGTCTACGGTGTTCACAGTGTGGCCTCCTCTACACTGGAGAAACAAAATGCAAACTAAGTGACCGCTTTGCAGAACACCTACACTCTAGCCATAAAAATGACCCAGAGCTTCCAGTCACCTGCCACTTCAACTTGCCACCGTGTCCCACGCTCATTTCTATCACAGGCCTACTGCAGCATTCCAGTGAGCCTCAGTTCAAGCTCGAAGAACAGCATTTCACTTTCCTCAGCCTCTGGGACTCAACATCGAGTTCGATGACTAACTTTATAACCTGATTCCATCCTTTCTTGTTTTCTTACCCACCTCTACACCCAGTCCTGTTATGAATGACGTGGGTTGGCTTTAGAACAGTTCCCCATTTGCATGCACTCTCGGGCTTATTATGACATTACAGGGTTTGGTTTCAGCGCAGACTACCCATTCTCTGCTACCCTCATTATCATTTATTCAGCTTCTCTTCTGTTCTGGCCAGCTACCCATAATCCCCTCATTTACTTAGCCCTTTCATATCTCTCTGTCTTGGTCTCTCTCTCTCTCTCTCTCTCTCTCTCTCTCTCTCTCTGTCTCTGTCTCTCTCGGTCTCCCTCTTTCTCAGTCTCTGTTCCATCTTCACCCATTTGCTTGCTGTCTCCATCTCTAACAACCATCCTTGCCTTCAGTGTAAGTATCAATTTTTCTCACCTGCTATCAGTTCTGATGATTCAATGGACTTGAAATGTTTATTTATGCCCAGAGATGCTGCCAGACCTGCTGAGTTTCACCAATAATTTGGTTTTCACCTGCGATTCCTCTAACACTTTCTGTCAGTTTCATAATTTCCAGTTTGCAGACACCAGCCACCTCCTCTTTACCATGGGCACACAATCTCTTTACACGTCCATCCCCCACCAGGATGGTCTCAGGGCGCTCTGCTTCTTCCTGGAGCAAAGGTTTGAACTGTCCCCTCCCACCACCATCCTCCTCTGCTTGGCTGAGCTTGTTCTCACCCTGAACAACTTATCTTTTAACTCTTCTCATTTTCTTCAGGTCAGATGGGTGGCCATGGGTACACACATGGGCCCCAGTTATGCCAGTCTCTTTGTGGGGTATGTGGAACATTTCTTGATCCAGTCCTATGCCAGCCCCCATCCACAACTGTTTCTCCGATATATTGATGATATTGTTGGTGCTGCTTCCCTCTCTCATCCAGAATTGGAAAGGTTCATTGATTTTGCTTCCAATTTCCACCCCACCCTCACTTTCACCTGGTCTATCTCTGACTCCTCCCTTTACTTCCTCGACATTTCCGTTTCCATTTCTGGGGACAGACTGGCCACTAGTATCCACTGTAAACCCACCAACTCCATCAGCTACCTGGACTGTACAACCACGCATCATGCTTCCTGTAAAGACTTTGTTCCATTCTCCCAGTTTCTCCATCTCCATTGCATATGTCCCAATGAGGCCAACTTTGACAAGGGAACCTCTGAAATGCCCACCTTCCTCCACTGAGGGATTCCCCAGTACCATTGTCGACCAGGATCTCAACCATGTCCAACCCATCTCCGCACTTCTGCCCTCACCCCTTCTCTTCCTTCCTGCAACAGCAGTGGGTTGCCCTTGTCCTTACCCATCATCCCACCATTGTCCACATCCGGAAGATCATCAGCTGCCATTTCTGCCACCACAGGACACACATTGCCCTCCCTCCTCTTGTCCACCTTCTGCAGGGACCGTTCCCTCCGGGACATCCAGGTCCACTCTTCCTTCAGTTCCAACATCCCCCCACAGCCCCATGGCACCTTCCCCTGCAACCAGCGAAGGTGTAACGCCTGCCCACTTTCCTCCACCCTCCTCAGTATCCAAGGGCCCAAACATACCTCCTAGGTGAAGCAGCAATTCACCTGCGTTTCACAAAATCTGGTGACTGCGTCCGCTGTTCACAATGTGGTCCCCTCTACATTGGGGAAACGAAGCTTATACTGGGTGACTGCTTCACAGAACACCTACATTCTGCGTGAAAAAAACGACCCTGAGCTTCCAGTAGCCTGCTACTTTAACACACCATCCTGTTCACTGGCCACTATCTTTGTCTCTGGCTTGCTGCGGTGTTCCAGCGGAGCGCAGCACAAGCTGAACAAACAACACCTCATTTTCTGCTTGAGCATCCTGCAGCCCTCCGGACTCAATATCAAGTTCAATAATTTTAGGGCCTAAACTGTCCCAATGTCCTAGACCCCTTCCCCACACCCCAGGCCTTGTTATCACACAGTCTGCCATTACACACTGCCATTTGTTAACCACTAACAGTCTCCATTAACAGCTATTTGCTCTTCCTGCCAGATTGTTATCCACTTCTTTGTCTATCCAACGGTTTTCTCTCTCTTTGGGCTCTATCCCCACCTATCATTTACTCCTTACCCCCTCCCCCCATCTAATCTTCTGCATCTCAACAGACATTTTCCTAGCTACCATCAGTTCGAAGGAAGGGTCACTGGACCTGAAACGTTAACTCTGATTTCTCTTCACAGAAGCTGCGAGGCCTGCTGAGCTTTTCCAGAAACTTCTTTTTTTTTTACTTATGAGCATTCAGCCCCTTTCATTTGCTCGTCCAACACTTCTCTAGGAGCTTTTGCAGTTCTATTTTTCGTTTTCGCAAACAGAACACCAACACCAAAAGATATGCTAGATTCTCCTCATGTGAATTGTGCTCTTCTGTCTCTCTTTGCTTTCTCCTACATCTGCAACTTTACCTTTTAGCTTTTATGGAATCACAGAGAGAATTCTTAACATGCAGAAGGAGGCCATTTAGGCCATCTTATCTACATCAGCATATCTCTCCACACGGTTTCTTTATATTTTAATTACTTGCTAGTATTCACGCCAGATCAAGGATTGCCATGTCACTTTGACAATTATTTCATATTTTTCAAGAAAATTTACAATTGATCCTTTTACAACTAATGCAAATATCTGAAAGCATTTTTAAAACATTATCTAAAACAATTTCAGATTGCAAAAAGATTTCAAAGAAATAACAAATTTCCCTCTCTAGTACAGTTTCCAGGTCAGAGGTTGTCACACAAGTTTACTTGAAATCATGAACTCCAGTTGATTAATTCTCCTTTTCTCCCCTCATGATTTCCCACCTGCACAAACTTACACGCAATTTTTAATGGTTATCCCTGACCAAAAGTTAACAGTCTAAATGTCCTTTTAAAGCTTGTAAACCATTTGTTGGATAGAAACAATCTTCAGAGTAGCACCTATGACTGGTCTTTCTTACTGGTGTGAAGTACTTCTCGCTTATATCTGCTTTGTAAAATTACAGGTGGCCAAGTATGTTTAAAATGCACTCGGTTATAAACTATAAGATATCAATGAACCGTTTCTTGTGGCTCTTAATAGCGAGTAGTTACATGTGTAAGCCAACAAACAGTGATCCAAAGTCAACCTAAAGATCAATTTTATGAGCTGTTTGTCAGTATTTCTGCCAAGTTACTTACGCAGTGTTTGTTTTTGCTTACAGTGTAACCTTCACATCCATGCTGCATACAGCATCTCCCAGAACCTGAAGGTCCCTTTAGGTCCAATCAGTGCAGCAAATGCAGTTGGATTGATCTTAGCCCATGGTAAGTCTTCCTTTTAACAATGTTTAGCTTTTACTTGTAGCTTAACTTTTTCTAGCAATTTGTCTTTGGATTGCTGAGTAAGAGAAATCTTTGTCTTTGTGAATCAATTGTGACAGGTAGTGTAGGAGATGCCATTTCTACTATGATCCCAGATGTTTATGTGTCTGATGATGGAGGGTATACATGGTCAAAAGCATTGACTGGCCCACACTTTTACGCCATTCTCGACTCAGGCGGCCTAATTGTAGCAGTGGAATCCAATCCTGACAAGGCCATTAACAACGTAAAGTAGGTTGTTTTCTTTTGAAGCAAATTATTGTGTATTATCAAACATGCAGGTCATCTAATTTCTAGCAGCTGTAACCTGTTGAAGCATGCTGTCCCACCTGTTAAAACCTATGTCAATGATGAGACATTCTTTTGCGAAATTCATGGTTGAAGATAGTTTGCCTGTTTCAGAATTTAAAGGTGCAAAATTTGCCATTATTGAATGATCATTTTCAAACTATTAAAATTGATCTCTAACCCTAACAACATGAGTTTAACCCTGAGCCAGTTCAACCCAACTCGACCAATGAATAGATTTACAGTCCACTTAAGTACATTTTGCTATTTATCTTGGCTGACATTGACCATTAGCTAATATGTGTTAGGTTTTTTTTACACCTTCAGCAAGTGTACCCTCATACATATTAACACCATTCTATTTTTTAATAAAAGGTACTCAACTGATGAAGGACAATGCTGGAAAAATTTTGTTTTCACAAATGAATCATTTATATTTGTGGGACTTGTATCAGAGCCAGGAACCAAGTCAATGAATATTAGTCTCTGGGGATACAGACAAGAAAGTACTTATTCAACAACTTGGCTGTCAATAACCATCGATTTTGAGGAGCTCCTAACAAGAGACTGTAAGTTAAACTTTGTTGCTCATTATTTTATTCCCCTGGAGATATAACAACCTGGAGCTGGCTAAGTGCCAAAGTAATGTAAGGCAAAAGGGTAAGGGTACTAGAGATGGATCAGTCAACCTACTTCCCTTTGAATGTGAAAGGTCCGAGAAATACTCTGTTTGTAAAGTTTCAGCACTCAGACTCTAGTTCAGCATTCAAGTGATGTGGAGGCTGCTGATCAGCATGTGACCACAGTGATACATTTAGCTGAATTAGAGATAGGATTGTCTTGGACATACGCAATCCTGCCATCAGTACATTTCTGCTTAATAAGGAGAGACTTATTCTCAAGAAAGCTCTCAGCATGTACAGAAGCTTCAAGTGATCAAGGATCAGCTAGAGCGTATTGATGGAAGGACAGACAGGATTTCGTATTATACTGAGAGTAATTACAGGCAAAACCGGAACAACATGAGGTAAATTGAGGTGCGAGCGACAGCCCTTGACATCAAAGCCGCATTTGAGCAAGAATGCCATCCAGGAGCGTGAGCAAAGCTGCAATCAGTGGGTATCGGGGAAAAAACTCTTTGCTGGTTCGGGTCAATCCTAGCACAAATGAAGATGGTTGTGGTCATTGGAGGTCAGTCATCTCAATTCCAGGACATCTCTGCAGGAGATCCTACGGGTAGTTGCCTAGGCCCAACCATCTTCAGCTACTTCATCGATGACCTTCCCTCTATCATAAAGTCAGAAGTGGGGATGTTTGCAGATGATTGCGCAATGCTCAGCACCATTCTCAAATCCACAGATAGTGAAGAAAACCTTGCTCAAATGCAGCAACACCTGTACAATATCTAGACTTGGGCTGACAATTGGCAAGTACCATTCACACTACACAAATGTCAGCCAATAACCATCTCCAATAAGAGACAATCTAATGACTGCCCCTTGACATTCACTGGTGTGACCATCGCTGAATCCTCCACTGTTAGCATCCTGGGTTCTACCAGATCAGAAACTCAATTGGACTCCCCATATAAACAATAGCTACAAGATCAGGTCCCAGGCTATGAATACTGTGACGAGTAACACACCTCCAGATACCCCAAAGCCTGTCCGTCATCTGCCCAAGGCATAAGTCAGGAGTGTGATGGAATGTTCCCCATTGGCCTGGATGAGTGCAGCTCCAAAAACACTCAAGAAACTTGATACTATCCAGACCAAAGCAGCTAGATTGATTTGTGCCACATCCACACAAAATGTCTGCTCCCTCCACCACCGATACACAACAGCAACAGTGTGTACCATCTACAAAATGCACTGCAGAAATACACCTTCCAAACCCATGACCAGTAACATCTAGAAAGACAAGGGCAGCAGACGCATGGGAACACCATCCGTAAAATCTTCTCCAAACCACTCACCATCCTGACTTGGAAATATATCGCCATTCCTTCACTGTCGCTTGGTCAAAATCTTGGAATTTCCGCCCTAGCAGTCTTGTGGATCTACAGGACATGGTTTGCAACAGTTCAAGAAATCAGCTCACCACCTTCTCGAGGGCAACTTGAGACAGGTAGTAAATGCTAGCCCAGCCAGCAACACCCACATCCCACAAGTGAATAAAAACATACGGGGAGCCAATGCTGGGCAGTCCAGGTGTTTCTCCACCAAGTTTCAATGTGCACAGTTTACATATTTTTCATTATCAGTGACAACTTGATGATATTAAATAGACAAAGGCCATAATACAATAGCTTCTGGTATTCCTGTACAGTAATTGTGTTCGGGGACTTGGAGTCATAGTTGTACAGCATGGAAACAGACCCTTCGGTCCGACCAGTCCATGCCGAACATAATCCCGTATTGTCCTTGTCAGAGACATTAAAGAATGTGTGTATTCTTCCTATAAGGTTTATGAGGATGAACCACTGACAGTAGCTTTCTCCGTTTCTTAATTTGGTTATCCTGTGCATTGTTTGTGTGTGTCTTGTTTCTTAATTGAATCACCCCACAACAGTGTTTGTGTATGCTTTGGAGCCCTAGCTACTGGACCTGACAGGCAGTCTAAAATTATAACAAATTTTACACCTCCAGATGCAAATGTTCCCACATTAAAAAGCAGTTCGACTCTGATGTGATCTGTCACATTCCAAGCTGTGTTTGAGGCACTGTGAGGTGATGCTGAGAACCCTCTAATTGGTTTCTGCTGCTGGTGACTTCTCTGTGATTATTCTCTGCTCCTGATTATATATCCTCTGCATGTAAGATTGTGTTCCATAAGAACACTACCTCAAAAATCTTCCAATTCTTGAAAATGCCTTCCCTCACCTGGAGCTTTTTTATTCTTCATTCAGGCCAAGAAAAGGATTATATCAAGTGGTTAGCTCATTCCACAGATGCTGGTGTGAAAAATGATGGCTGCATTTTGGGATATAGAGAAACATACCAGAGGCTTGCAAAGGCATCTGTTTGCAGAAATGGAAGGGACTATATTGTGAGCAAAGATCAAAGTTTATGCCCGTGTACGAAGGATGACTATATGTGGTATGTGTCAAACTAGCTTGTTCAACTTGTTTCACATGTTGAAGTTCTTAAATACTTTGGTCTGTCACCTTATTCTGTTGAATATGTCAATCTGGTTATGTGATACACTTTAACATCATGTGATGTTCACTTGAAAAATTTGAACAAGTCTTTCTTTAAAGTTCAACAATTTCAACAAAGTTCTGTTTTTAAGACTCAATTCATTTTCTGTGTGTCCCATTTAATGTCACGAGTTGTATATTCAATATAGTTTGTCAGTTTTCAATTTTAGTTTGGTTTGTGCGATAAAAAGAGTCATTCCCACTTAATTTTCATCACGGATCCACATACAGAAATCAAAATTGAGGGAAATCCTAAAACTTTGCATTTTCAGTCTAAGGAATGTTTTGTCTTATTACAAGGGATGCTGTGACAGGATTCTCTGGGTCACTCTTTGAAATCAGCAGACACTGAAGTAGCAAATTAACTGCATATAGGTGGAATGTGGGAGAGGGAGGTAGATTAGCAAAAGGAGAGACATTTGCAACTAGCAGACTTGGCAGTGGGGAGTCACTTCTGGCAGGCAGACCTGAGAGGGCAAGAGATATTTGCAATAGGTAGATCAAACTAGTTTCTAATCAGATGTAGTATAAAAATAATCAGTGCTGGAGAAACCCAGCAGGTCTGGAATGCATCTATGGAGAGAGAAACAGTTAACGTTTTGAGACCGATATGACTCCTCTTTGGAACAGAAGTATTTCTGAAGAAGAGTTATTCAGACTTGAAACATTAACTGTCTGGTTCTCTCGCTGCACTGATGTTGCCAGTCCTTCCGAGGTTCTTCAGCACTGTCTGTTTTGATTTCAGATCTCCAGCATCCAGCATCCACAGGACCGTTGCCTTTATTCAATCAGAGGGATGGATTACAGATTTTGACATATTGTTTGGAGGGCCAATGCATTTTCAAAGGAGTTTGTACGAACAAATCGAGAGTATTGCTTAAAATCAAAACCTAGTTCATAAAGTGCAACAGAGGAAATCATGCCCTAGTATAATGAGGTTATTGTTAGGGCTGTCACCTTTTTCCAAGTACAAAAGTTAACATGAAGCATGACAGCGCTGGGATTTCCAACTTGATCCTGCTAACTTGATTTGAAAATCTTTCATGAACGGGTGTTCCTGGTGTCTCCAAGCTGCATTTTCAAAACTTTGGAACAATTACTCAGTAACCAAATAGCCTGGTAAAGAATGATGTGAATATCAATCCTAATTCTTATTTTTAAATACAGCACAGTGCACATGCTGAAAGTACAATAGGTCAAAACGCTTCACATGTGACACAACAGCACATGATGTTGCACTCTTGAGTTATATCTGTAACTTGTGCATCAAATGGTTATTATTTCAAAATAGAAATAGCGCTATCCTTTACTATTGTGAAGTGGATTCCTTTTCAATCAAGGTGTTCCTACGTCCTCTTCACTGTCATATTGTTGTGTGAGGAAAAAGTGTGTTTTATCATTAAGTTAAACAGATGAAGTATTTGATGTGGTGAGGCATGTTATATTCATTGTCTATGCGAAAGAGAGATTTCGTCAAGTCTCAGTGAGTTTAATATGTATTTTCGCCTTTGGTTTCACACAGTGATTTTGGATACTACCGTGAAGGAGATAGTGATGAATGCATAGAGCAGCCCGACTTGGCTGATCATGTGTTGGAATTCTGCTTACAGGGAAAAGAAGAGCTGCTGAAAACACAAGGGTAAGCCTTTTGTTTTTGCAATATGCTTTTGGTACGTCTTATAAATGCTTGATAATAAACCTGCATTGACTAAGTTAACTCAGTTGGCTGGACACTGCAGAGTGATGCTAACGGCATGGGTTCAATTCCCACACCAGCTAAGGCTACCATGAAGGACTCTCCTTCTCCACCTCTCCCCTCACGCTAAGGTGTAATGACCCTCAGGCTAAACCACCACCAGTTGTCTGTCTCTCTCTAATGACAGAGCAGCCCAGTGGTCCTCTGGGAATCTGACTTTATACAAGTTGCCTCAGACAGATATATTGTTCCAATTTTCAGGAACATGATTTTGGGTTTTATTGGTCTGGTAAAATTGACCAAACTTCTAGAATTTCTGTGTGGGTGCCCAGACCAGGGTGAGAACATACACATATCAATACTTGACACACAGCAGACAGACAACAGCCAATGTGGTGAAACCTCCAGGAATGCTCACAGAATTGGCAATCTTAGGTGTGGACTGTGCAGCTGGGAATTGGTTTGATTAATTCTTATACCAATATCTTTTAACCAAATCCACTCTACTCATAAGTGATTTTCTAGCCTTTGATATTCCTTAGCAGAGAACTCATAACTTGTTATATTTGATGAAAGAGTGTCTATGCAAAGCCTGCCCTAACTAAAGTGAATTGCTGCCAAAGATACATCTGTCTGAATATTCACATTGAGTATAGTTTACCTCTTAATGTGTTACATGCATCAAAATAATTAATTCTCTGTTAATAACAGTTAAGTTCCTGCCCTTTGAATACTAAAGTTCCCTCACAAGGCAACAGGAATGTGATTGTGCTTGTTTATACCAGGTGTATGGTTATTTTACATTTTTAATGGAACATTTCACCAGCAAATCTGCCAAAAAAAAGACATTGCCATTTATTATAGTACCCTTCACGACAACAAAACATCCCCAATAACTTTTATAGCTAAGGAAGTAATTTCAAAGTGTGATTTTTTTTTTTCGGAACAGAAGAGTTTAGAGACATTAACTCTTGCGTCTAAGTCTGAAGACATAAGATGAAAATACCTTATCAGGGACACAGGGAGTGAAAGAACCCCTACAAAACCCAAGGGAAAATAATTTTCAAATAGAAAAAGACCCCGGGCCCTATTGTGACACAGTGGTAGTATCCCTACCCCTGGACTGGGAGCCCCAGATTCAAGTTCCTCCTGCTCCAAAGGTGTGTAATAATATCCCTGAACAGGTTGATTGGAAAAATAGGTTAAATTTTTAAAAAATTATAAAGCCAACCCAGTTCCCCTCCAAATCCATTTTGATTTAGTCCCTTCCCTCTCTTCCTACGTCCCCCTCACTTTTGATGGTTTGTATTGGTGATAATGGGCTTTGCATGTAGTTATCTCATTGGCTACACAAGTGTTTTACTGATGGTGATAAGTGTTTAAAAAGTGAAAAAAACTAAAAAGAGTAATGATGATTTTGGTGGTGGCAAAGTCTCTCAGTTGTGTTTGATAGCACTTCTGGGTAGAAAAAGAAATAAAGCAGACCCATATCAGGACTTCTGTGGTGCAGTGGTAGTATCTCGTCCTCAGTGCCAGGAGACCCAGGTTCAAGTGCCACCTGCTGCAAAGGTGTGTAATAATATGTCGGTTGATTAGAAATAGCCATAGAGCAGACCCAGGCGGTGAGTGATGGTGGTACAGTGGTGAGTATAGCTGTCTTCCAAGCAGTTGAGCCAGGTTCCATTCCCAGCCATCACACTTTGTCAATGCTTGTAAACCTGTTGTATTTGAAAGTTCGATCTGGTGTGTATGTGGTGGTTAAGAGTTAAAGAAAGAAAAATATATCCTCACGAATTTGGTGGTGTGAAAGTTGTTTGGTTGAGTGTGATAACGTTTCTGGATATAAAAGGAAACAAAAAAGCAATCCCAGGGCAAGGGTTAAAATTGTTTCAGAGATAGTAGGAACTGCAGAAGCTGGAGAGTCTGAGATAACAAGGTGTAGAGCTGGATGAACACAGCAGGCCAAGCAGCATCAGAGGAGCAGGAAGGCTGACATTTCGGGCCTAGACCTGGAACGTCAGCCTTCCTGCTCCTCTGATGCTGCTTGGCCTGCTGTGTTCATCCAGTTCTACACCTTGTTATCCCAGGGCAAGGGTTCTTGTGCAGTAGTAATGTCCCTACAAAAATAGAGATTGCTGGAGAAGCTCAGCAGGTTTGGCAACATCTGTAGAGAGAAATCAGAGTCAACGTTTTGGGTTGAGTGACCCTTCCACAGATGCTGCCAGACCTGCTGAGCTTGTTCAGCAATGTCTATTTTTGTTTCTGATTTACCACATCTGCAGTTCTTTCAATTTTTATTTAATAATGTCCCTACCTCTGGGCTAGGAGACCTAGATTTAAATCCCACCTGCTCGAGGTTGTGTGATAACATTTCTGAATCAGTGATTAGAATTTTTTTTAATCCTAAATCATTTAAACGTTGCTTCGGAATTTTTCATCTTCTGCTTATCCTGTTGCACTGAACAAATATAAGGCAGACCCAGGGACCTGTTCCTTGACACTGGATCCAGTCATGGTGACTGAGCTGACTTCTCCCAGAATGCTCCTCAATGACATCTCTCTGCCACTCTCTGGTTCTGGTAGACACAGGTATTGCTACATCTATTGGTGGGGAGCAATCCTTAGGGAAACTGCTATTGGGCATCTTACCTTGAAGCCTGCAAGACACTAGGGCTAGATTGACCACATGTACTGGGGAGCCCTTGTGACCACAGTGGGACCACTGTGACCACAGTTACATGAATATAAAAAAAGTGACCACCTCCCACCACCCTGCCCACACTTCCCCACACTCCTCCGGACAGAGATGTGTCTGCAGAACTGCCAGTCCTGGGACTAGCCTATGAATGGTAGTGGCTTTATTTAGCATTCAACAACAAATAATGTTCCTTTCCAGCTGGGCTTCCTGAATTATTATCGAAAGAAATCCATTTTTACAAAGCTAGCTCCTGAAGGACATTTTTGATTCATTTAAAAAGTTGTAAAGTACAGGCATACGCAACTTCATCCAATACACACATTTATCAGCGGTGTCCATTTATAGACTGCTTAAGAATTTGCCCAATAGCTACATATAATTAAACAGTCCCAATATACAATAAACCGGGAGCAATAACATCTGAAATTTATATTTCCTGAAGTTAGACAGCCTGATTTCTAACCCTTACGGGACTGAGGGAATAAAATGGGAGAAAGGAACAAAGGAGAAAAAGGTGACCATTCCCTTTTCCTTATTCACTTTGCAATTAATTGAATTTTAAAAGAACAAATATCTATTCAAGTAACAGAAAGGGGAGGGAGGGAGGAGAACTGTTTGAAGATGAGGGTCTCTCTGGGTTCACACTATTCACAACTGACGGAAGCAGATGGAATTTGGGAGGAATGGCTGGAAAGTTAAGAGTGAAGTGAAGAACACAAAGCAAGGAAGAAGGGAGAATAAGCGGACTGATGAATAATCCTAAGAGGAGCAAAGGGAAGGGAAGGGTAATGGATTGCGGGAGTAAGGGGTGGAAAAGCATGAGTGCTGAGGGAAGGGGTTTAGAAGAAAGCTACAGAAGGCCATATTTTCCCTATAACCCCAACTCAAAACAGCCTGCTGCTCCTAGTGGCTCCTTTATCCACCATGTCATAACACCTTAGCACTTCATATCTGAAAGGAAGCAAAATAAAACACAGAGAGAGAGAAGCAGAGAAGGGCAGTGAAAAATCGTAATTAAAATTAGAATTATGGGAAGAAGTAAGAATTGATAGAAAATAGAGCTGTAACATAAACAATGAAGTCATAAGTAAGAAAGTAATCCTATTCTCCGCGGTACCTTGTATGACACTGCATGAAATCTTTGAATTAGTATTGAACGTAGTTTTGTAGTTTCACAGGCCAATCACAATTTTTTGATTAAGTATTTTTATTCCTTATGGCACTTGTCGTTTGGAGAGAGGTCTATAAACCTATGTATGCACTGGAGAGAGTGCAGGCTAATAAGCAACACTAATGTAGCATTATTGTACTAAAACTATTTGGAATTCATCAAATAGCAGCTCTGAGAGCTCACATTTCTGTTTGTTACTGCAAATTTGGGTGATAGTCACAGCAGCGAGCTTTCAGGTGAATGAGAATTACCTCCTCTGAGAATGCTATTTAATTTCCATATGTTTTAACCAACATTTCTAAACATGCAGATGGCTGCTGTTAGATGTTTAACTTCTTGGGTGTGGCTTCAGCAAATCATTTGTTCACTCGCTGAATTTATGCTTTTTCAGCTTATTTGTAATGGTTTGCAGAATCCTGTGACTACATTCAAAGGCAGTTTATTAGCCCACTTGAAGCAGGGATTTCAGCCCGAGAGACAACTAAGAAGTGTCCAATGAAAGGGAACTTCCTCTCTTCTTTTAACTTGGGGTCACTGTGTGTCCGTATGTGAAAATTTAGTCATCAAAGGCTGCAAGTGTGTGGCAATATAAGATATCTCAGAAGCCCGGGGGTGAGAATTGTAATAACAAAAGAATGTGCTGTAATATAGTATCTACTCAGAGGGAAAGAATTAACCTTGCATCAGAACTGTTGCTGGTGTACAAATGTGAGCCGTTCCTTTGCTTATCTTAGTACTTGATCTTTTTGTCGTTTCTGTTACGACAGAATGGAACGTACTCAAAGATTGTCAAGAAAATGACTTGATTCAGTTTTTTAAAAATAATAATGTCTTAGCTTAATAAGGATGAATAGTTATTTATCTAATGTTAATATTCTAGGTTAGATACAGCTAAACAGGGAGTGCCTATAACTTCTGTAAATTGGAATAAACTGGAAAGGTTTGAAACAAGCTAAGTGCCAACAAAGCAAGGTGTCTGAATGTATATCAATGCTGCCAACACCTACTGCATCTGCTCTCATTCTAACTTTGTGTGTCCTTCATTCCACTGGATTCTTACTTTGTGTTTTGACCTCTCTCTAAGATGCAATGTATCTCCTCATAACGAATACAAATATGTAAGACACGGGTAGAAAGATGGATCAAGTCCTACAACAAGAATTTAGGGAGTCAGTCAGCAAATTGAAAAGCAGACCTCAAAGGTAGTAATCTCTGAATTTCTCCTAGCACCATGTACTAGAGTATATGGGTGGATACAGCAGATGAATACATGGTTGAAGAGTTGGAGCAGGAGGAAGGGTTTTAAATTCTTTGGTCACTTGGTCCATTTCTGGGACAGGTGGGATCTGCACAAGTCCAGTGGGTTGCACTTGAACAGCAACAGGAGTGACATTGCTGTGGAAGGGGTTTGAGTTGTTAATAGTTTCAGTGGGGGTTTCAACAAATTTCAACTTCAATTTTGGCAGGGAAATGGGATGCAGATTGAAGATGAAATAAGGGTTAATGCACAGAGAAATGTAGAAGGAAAGTCAAG
This sequence comes from Ginglymostoma cirratum, assembly GCA_024137785.1. Lineage (NCBI taxonomy): Eukaryota > Metazoa > Chordata > Chondrichthyes > Orectolobiformes > Ginglymostomatidae > Ginglymostoma > Ginglymostoma cirratum. The sequence continues at coordinate 49,289,383 of JAHRHZ010000020.1, forward strand.
TCAGTCTGACAGGCAGAATACCGATAAAAATCAAAAGAACTGCGAATGCTGTAAATGAGGAACAAAAACAAAGTTGCTGGAAAAGCTGAGCAGGTATGGCAGCATTTATGAAGGGAAAAACAGAGTTAACATTTCGGGTCCGGTGACCCTTCCTCATTCTGACCTGCTGAGCTTTTCCAGCAATTTTGTTTTTGTTGAGGCAGAATACATATCGTGAAGTTAAGAAACAGGAGCTCAGCAAGGTTAGATTAGAATTTATTTCAAAGGAGTCTTATGAGTAAATCAGATGAGTTGAGGGTGCTGATTACACATGAGGACAAGACATTGTTGCTATGACAGAGACATAGTTGAGGGAGGTGCAGGACTGGGTGCAGACGCCTCCGGCAAGATGAGAAGGGTTGTGAAAGAATAGGTGATGTTGCACCATTGATCCCGGAGTCAATTACTGTGACAAGGAAGTATGATATTGTAAAGGGAGGCACTCAGTTTTTATTGTAGACACTCAAACAGTCTAGAAGAGATAGAAAGGCATAACAGAGGCAAAGTCCAGAAATGTAAACATAATAGGAGTTTCAACTTCATCAGCATTAATTGGGACAGACAAATTAGAGGGAGTGGAATTCTTAAAATGTGCCTGGGAGACTTTTTTTAAGCCAGCCTGTAGAAACTCCGACAAGGGACAGGTTGGTGCTGAACCTAGATTTAGAGAATGAAGTCAGGCAAGTGGCGAAAGTGTCAGAGGAAGGGCATTTCAGTGATAGCAATCAAAACTCTGTAAAAAAAATTTGATGAAGGCATGGAAAAGGACCAGAAATGTACTTTTTAAATTGGGGAAGGCCAATTTTGTTATTCTAAGACTGAATTTGGCCGAAGTGGCCTAAGAGCAATTACTTGTAGGAAAATCTATGTCTGAGCGGTGATAGTCAACTGTGCAAGGTCAACAACTTCCTGTAAAGGTGAAATGTAGCACCAAGAAACTCCAGAGAACTGTGGATATATGGAATGTACAAGATTGGATAAAGAAAACAAGGAAAACTTACAGTGGATGTTGAGGACCCTGAACACCAGAAGCCCTAGATATAGTAAGTGCAGGGGGCTGCTTAAAAAAAGAAATTAGGAATGTGAAAGGGCAGCATGAATAAACACTGAGTTGTAAAATAAAGAAAAATCCAAAGGCATCTTTGAAGTTTAATAGGGCAAGAGGATAACCAGGGAAAGAGTGGGGCTCATTTGGGACCCAAGTAGTAAGGTTTGAAATGAGTACATTGCATCTGTAATCACTATAGAGAAGGATAATGAAGGTATAAAAATCAGAAAGGAAGATTGTGATACAATTGAGCAAATTAGTATTGAGAGGGGAGGTATTCGCAGTTTTATCAGACTTGAAGTTGATAAATCCCAGGCCCAGATGAGATGCATCCCAAGCTGTTGTGGTAGGCAAGGGAGGAAATCGCAGCTGCTCTGACATTAACTTTCAAAAATTTTTTCGGACACAGAAGTAGCATGGGAAGACAGCTGATGTACAATTTTTTTAAGGAAGGTGGGAGGGATACTCCAGGAAATTCTAGGACATGCTGTTATCAGTGATATAGAAACTGTTGCAGAAAATCTAAGGAACAAAATTAATTTCCTCTTGGAGAAGCAAGGATTAATATGGGATGGTCAACATGGCTTTGTCAGGGCGAAATCATCTGTGGTTGATTTTTTTTTTGTGGAATTGTCTGTTTGTGTGGATGAGGGTAATGCAGTGCTGGAAAATGGGACTAGAATAGATAGGGGCTTGATGACCAGCATGGACTTGGTGAGCCAAAGGGCCTCATTCTGTGCTGTTCAACTCTCCAAATGTAAATAGAGACTCATTTCCTCTCAGATCATTCATGTTGTTCAGAGCAGTCCACCAGCATAAAAATTCACCTTCAGTGTGGACAGAGGTGTATAAAGCCATCCCTTTGGGGAAATTACCCTAAGAAAATCAGGGTAAAAATAATAGAGATAACAAGCATGGGGCTGGATGAACACAGCAGGTCAAGCAGCATCATAGGAGCAGGAAAACTTGACGTTTCGGGCCTAAACCCTTCATCAGAAATGGGGGAGGGGAAGAGGGTTCTGAAATAAATAGG
>JAHRHZ010000020.1:49292339-49316425 GCA_024137785.1 Ginglymostoma cirratum
GCGGTTGGAGAAGTAAGCGTGGAGGCGGAGGCGGCGGAAAAACTGCTCAATATCCAAGCGTGAGCGGTATTCGTTGATATGTGGGTGGAGGGGGACAAAAGTGAGCCCTTTACTGAGGACTGACCGTTCGTCCTCAGTAAGGGGGAGGTCTGGGGGGATGGTGAAGACTCGGCAGGGCTCTGTGTTGCTGTCTCCTCTGGAGCTGCTGGCTGTGGAGGCAGTGGGCGGAGCGTTGTCGGCGTCGGCGTCGGCTGTGGGTGGAGTTACGTCGGCGTCAGCTGTGGGCGACATTCACCTGCGCATCTGCCAATGTGGTATACTGCATCCGCTGTACCCGTTGTGGCTACCTCTACATTGGGGAAACCAAGCAGAGGCTTGGGGACCGCTTTGCAGAACACCTGCGCTCAGTTCGCAACAAACAACTGCACCTCCCAGTCGCGAAACATTTCAACTCCCCCTCCCATTCCTCAGATGACATGTCCATCCTGGGCCTCCTGCAATGCCACGGTGATGCCATCCGAAGGCTGCAGGAACAGCAAATCATATACAGCCTGGGAACCCTGCAGCCCAATGGCATCAATGTGGATTTCACAAGCTTCAAAATCTCCCCTCCCCCAACCGCATCCCAAAACCAGCCCAGCTCATCTCCACCTCCCTGACCTGTTTTTCCTCTCACCTCAAGCCACACCCCCATCTCCTATCTACTAACATCATCCCGCCCCTTTGACCTGTCCGTCCTCCCTGGACTGACCTATCTCCTCCCTACCCCCCTACCCACACTCACCTTTACTGGCTCCATCCCCGCCTCTTCGACTTGTCTGCCTCCTCTCCACCTATCCTCTCCTCTATCCATCCTCTATCCGCCTCCTCCTCTCTCCCTATTTATTTCAGAACCCTCTTCCCCACCCCCATTTCTGATGACGGGTTTAGGCCCGAAACGTCAAGTTTTCCTGCTCCTATGGTGCTGCTTGACCTGCTGTGTTCATCCAGCTCCACACCTTGTTATCTCGGATTCTCCAGCATCGGCAGTACCTTTTATCTCTGAGGGTAAAAATAATGACTTCCACTGACACTCTCTTGTTGAATGCTTGAATTTGTCTGCAGTGACGTGCTATGTCCTTTTATCATCATTACTATTGAAGGAAAGTATATAAGAGAATAATCTTGCAAATACTAATGGTTATTTATTTTGGTTGCTGGTGTCATGAGAAGCCCTTATTTTGAACACCTATATCTGAAAAGTTGTAGCTGCGGTCCATCTCTACAGAGAATGGAAAAGGCTTTCATCACAGCTGGTTCATGATCTCCTGCCAGTAGACATGTATAATAATAGAAGTTCTTAAAGAATATGAATTTTTATGACTTTTTTTTAAACTTAAAGGTATCGAAAAGTTCCTGGTGATAAATGTGAAGGTGGTTTCTTGCCCAATCGATCAGAACAAATGACAAACGTGAAATGTGAAATGGTTTTGTCAATGAAAGATCCTGTAAGTAAGCTGAACTGTATGGAAACAAAAAAGCAACTTATACATTTATATTCTTGGTAATATACTTGAGCAGATTATGGCTGAAGCATCAGGGGAAGTTCTTAGATAAGCACCGCCTATCAGTTTAGCTAGTTGTGGGTACACTCCCTGTCTGTCATGGATGGAATATTATGGGCTATATGCTTTAATAATGAAATGATGCAATGCATGCTGTGAGGTCTAATTGTCGTCTTTCGTCTGTGTGTACACAAGTCTTCGTTGGCTGACACTGAGCTCTGTGTGGCACTTACATTTGCATGTGGAGGGGGTGGATTCTGCATGGCGAGGGGAAATGCAGCCTGGGACCCAGGAAACAGGATGGGGTGTGATACAGCTTCCCAACTCCATGTACTCGTGCCGTGTACCCGACCTTCCGATTGCTCCTCTTCTCTGCACGTGTGCCCTGCAGCCTTTACGTAAGGTGTCACGAGTATATTTTATGTCCTGACGTATCAGGTTTAGAATTGTGTGCTTGCACGCTTCCGGGTCAGCTCGCATGTGCAGTTGTCCAGCAGACACTGACATATAATGACATATAATAACATTTATAATAAATTTGGAGCCAGAGATTTACAAGCAGCTGCAGCATTCGTTTGGCCTCAGCAGTTTAAAGGTAAATTGCATAATTTCCATGAAGATAATGTCCTCAGAATATTAACCTGGATTCTCAATTGCTAATTAGCTGACATTATCACTCTGCCACCATCCTGCTTTGGTTCAGATGTGGATTAGTTCTCGTTGTTGACTCACTGACTAAGTAGAATTCGAAATAATGGGAACATTTTGTGGTACCATCAGCTGGTCATAACGTTTAGTCTGGTTTCAAATTTCAGAGATAGTTGACAGTTGATTTTTTTTTCCCCCTCCTGTAATAAGATTAGATGGAAGTCTTGAGTTTCTACATAGTTCCACAAAATACAGTCAACTGATGTCTGCAGCCAATGGACACTACATAACATTTTTAATTCTGTTTTGTTCCAATCTAAATAGACTTTATCCATTTTGTGACATTTTATCGTGCATAAACAAACCATCTGTAATTTAAATTGGTTATATAGGTGGACAGCCCACTTTATTTGTATCAATCAAACATGTACGGAATGGTTACTTTGTTACTGATGTGTGGAGTTGGCTACTCTGTACAAATTAGAGGAACGCTTTAAGTAGCGACTTTGTGAACCACTCCCAAAGTATCAATGAAGGTGGTATGTTTGACTCAGAAGGGAGATGAAATAGATGTAAGATTGTTATTCGTGTCCTAAGAGTGTGCTGCATTTTTGTTAAGATAGAATCTTTCAGATAAGGCAATATAACAACCATCCCCTTGTCTATCACCATCACTGCTGCACCCCTCCTCCAAAAACTTTTTCCCATGGTTCAAGTGGAAGTTCAAAGAGCCAAGGCAACCTTTTTGAACTCGTATATCAAGTACAAGTATCATTTGTATATTCCCATCCAAGCCATCAAAAATGCAGATTGACTGACAATCCATGTCGGACCTTGCTACTTCCAAAATGGCTGTTTCTCTGCGTAACAACAGTGACAGAATTTCCAAATAGATTTCTTGTACTGATGCAAAGGTTTCTGCAATGACCTAATTTTGAGTTTGTGCAAACATTTAAGTCAAAATCTTCCCATTGGGTAATAACCTCAAAACTTTGAGAGTATAATTACCCTACACTGAAGGGTAAAATCCGGGTAAACAATCAGAGCTCACTGGAAACTCAGTTCTCCTTGTTCCTTTAATTTCCATGCTCAAAGACAAAATTACAGGAATATATCAAGCTATCAGTTAAACACAACAGACACTGTGCATATGAGAAAATGCAAAAATGGAAGTCTGTAATTGTTTAAAATCTGATGCACAAGATGTGCTTAAAGACAAACACAATCACTTAATTCCTCAGGAAGATGTATGGTGTAAAAAAAAATCCTTTTAAAGCAAATCTGAAGTGTGGCTTTAGTTGCATTATTAATTTTATCCATAAATTTACATTTCCATTCAGAGCTGCATCATTGTAGGAAATTTGTATGAGCTAAATGTTTGTGAGCTGGTTACAGGAAATTGGGATTACATTATTGAAAGGGCAAGGGTTTCACCGAATCAAAGTGGAATTCAGGCAGGGCATAAAATGGACATTTATCACTCATACACCAGTACCTTCAAGTTTTTGTGTTAGAGTGATGGTGTCAGAGAGATATCCAGCGCGGAAACAGACCCTTCAGTCCAATGCTGACCAGATATCCTATATAGATCTAGTCCCATTTTCCAGCATTTGGTCCATATCCCTCTAAACCTTCATGTATACCACATCCACTGCTGTACCTTCATCCACGTGTTTGGTCACCTCTTCAAAGAATTCAGTAAGGTTTGTGAGACATGATCTACCCCTCACAAATCCATGCTGACTATCACTAATCAAGCTGTGCCTATCCAAGTGATCATAACTCCTATCTCTCAAAGCCCTTTCCAATAATTTGCCCACAACTGACGTAAGATTAACTGGCCTGTAATCTCCTGCAGTTGCACACGTAGGCAGCCTTGCTGATCTTTAAGGGGCCTTGTTCGCTCCCTAGTTACCCTTTTGTCCTTAATGTATATGTAGAATCCCTTTGGATTCTCCTTAACCCTCTTAAGTACACTCCTACTGCCTTTATACTCTTTCAGGGATTCACCCGATCCCTGCTGTCTGTACTTGACATATGCTTTCTTCTTTTTCTTGACCAAAACCTCAATTTCTCCAGTCATCCAGCTTTTCCTACACCTACAAGCTTTGCCCTTCACCCTAACAGGTACAGACTGTCTCTGGACTTCATTGTCTCATTTTCGAATGCTTCCCATTTTCCAGCCGCTCCTTTACCTGCAAAATCTACCCCCAATCAACAAGGGGCGGCACAATGGCTCAGTGGTTAGCACAGGTGCCTCACAGCTCCAGAGACCTGGGTTCAGTTCCAGCCTCGGGCGACTGCCTGTGTGGAGTTTGCACATTCTCCCCATGTCTGCATGGGTTTCCTCCACGTGCTCCGGTTTCTTCCCACAGTCCAAAGATGCACAGGTTAGGTGGATTGGCCATGCTAAATTGCCCATAGGGATGTGTAGATTAGGTGGGTTATAGTGGGATGGGTCTGGGTGGGATGCTCTGAGGGTCGGTGTGGACTTGTTGGGTCGAAGGGCCTGTTTCCACACTGTAGGGATTCTATGAATCTTTTCAAAGTTCTCGCCGAATACCATCAAAATTGACTTTCTTCCAATTTAGAACTTTAACTTTTAGATCTGGTCTATCCTTTTCAATCACTACTTTAAAATTAATGGAATTATGGTCACTGGCTCCAAAGTGTTCCTCCACTGACACCTCAGTCACCTGCCCTGCCTTATTTCCCAAGTGTAGGTCAGGTTTTGCACCTTCTCTAGCAGCTACATCCACATACTGAGTCAGAAAGTTTTCTAGTGCACACAACAAATTCCTCTCCGTCCGTGCCCTTAACACTATGGCAGTCCCAGTCTATGTTTGGAAAATTAAAATCCCCTACTGTAACCACCCTATTATTTTCACAGAGAACTGAGACCTTCTTACAAAGTTGTTTCTCAATTTCCGGCGGACTGCTGGGGGGAGGGAATGGAATCTAGGTTGTGTTGAAAGTTAACAGTACACCATGCTTACTAGACAAGGTAAACACAGGAAGCATGTTCCCAGTGACTGGAAAATTGAGAACCAGGGGTCATAGGCTAAGGATAGAGGGTAGACAATTTAGAACTGAGATGAGGAGAAAACTCTTCAACCAGAGAGTGGTGAGCCTGTGGAATTCTGTCCCATAGAAAGCAGTTGAGGCCAAAACATTGAATGATTTCAAAAAGGAGTTGGATATAGTTCTTGGGGCTAAGGAGGTCATAGGGTGTGGGGGAGAAAACAGGAACAGCATACTGAGTTGGATCATAAACCATGATCATATTTAGTGGCAGAGCAGACTTGAAGGTTGACTGACCTACGACTTGTCCTATTTCTATGTTTCTAACACTACTATTCGAGCATAAATTACAGAAAATTCTGTGCTAGATGTAGTGCAGTGCTATGTGAGTGTAAATTCTTTATGCATATTGCATGCAATTAAAATGAGTTTTGGTCATCTGAATTTTGTAAATGTTGTTTTTATTGACAGTTACCCAAGATTACTGTTGTCATCATTGTAATAAGTGCGTTGGCAGCATCAGTGCTGATGATGGCTAGCATTGTTCTTATTTTTAAGAAATATGTGTGTGGAGGAAGGTAAGAGTTTGAAATTTCAAATTAGTTTTCCTTGTTTTAGTCACCTTTATTTTCCAAAGCCGAACAAGCGAAAGTCACCTCTGCTGCGCGGTATTTCAGTCATGCGTTTCAGAGTGAGCACACTCAGAAGCTTGATAGTGTGGACCGTATAGGCTACTATTTCAAACACTGTCATTCTGAGCACTAATCATCTTACTTCCAGTTATGACTGATCTATAAATAAATGCTGCTGTTCCAGTTGAACTGGTTTTTGTCTGTTTTGAAAGTTTCTGCTCTTTATAAAGCAAGTCATCAGACTAAGCTCTTAGCAACAATACCTAGAGGAACCTAAGAAGCCACAATATTGAAGCATTAGGGAGTTGGCCACAAACTCCATGTTCAATAAGCAATTAAGAGTTTGCCAATTTTTTTTACTTTTGAATGTTAAAAGTTCACTGATTCACAGCTTTCTGGCTAGAGGACTGTCTGAGTGTGCATCCAATTCATAGCAGGATATTCCTGTGGGTGACACATTGGCTCAGTGGTTAGCACTGATGCCTAATAGCACCAGGGACCCCAATTCAATTCCACCCTCGGGCAACTGTCTGTGTGGAGTTTGCACATTCTCCCCATGTCTGCGTGGGTTTCCTCCAGGTGCTCCGGTTTCCTCCCACAGTCCAAAGACGTGCAGGTTTGGTGATTGACCAGACTGAATTGCCCACTGTATCCAGGGGTGTGCAGGCTAGGTGGATTAGCCATGGAAAATGCAGGGTTACAGGAACAGAGTAGGGGAGTGGGTCTGGGTGGGATGCTCTTTAAAGAGTCAGTGTGGACTTGATCGGCCACATGGCCTGTTCCTACACTGTATGGATTCTATGATTCAGTCTTTCAGTCTTCTTATTTCCTTTTGGGGTGATCAGATTTTAGACCTTTGATCCAATATCATTATCAGTTCCAAAAAAAATGGAATTGTCCAAAACAGCTAAATTTCTTCTCTGTCTGTGTAGGACCTTGGTCTATCGTTATTCAGTCCTGCAAACCAATACTGATGACGCCTGCATTGCTGATAATCTGGACAGCAGCAGAACAAACACTGAAAGAATTTATCACGATGATTCTGATGTTGTGAGTACTTCACCTATTTTAAAGAGTGTTCAGTGAGTGAGCTCAGGATGGTGCATTTACTTTGTATTTATTGTTCAGATCTTTGCTTACTTGACAGTGCACTTTGTTTGTCCTTTCACTGTGTGGGTCCGCAAGTTCCCAATTGTGATAGTACTGATGGTTTACCCTTATAGACCTAAAGCCAATCAATTTTAAAAAACTAGCCTGTGTTCCTTGGCTTCATAAACAATATAAAAGCTAAACTCCAAATGTCTAGTGAATTGTAAGAGAATAAAGTCAAATGTTTGATCACCTTGTAGAAAAGTGGCTACCTCATTTGTGATAGTATCTTGACCTTGAGCTGCTTCTCCAGTGGGTCTCACCTAAATGCCGAGTTATTACTTTACTTTAGTTAGGAAAGAAATTGCTTTATAATGACATGGAAATGGCATTCTTGATTCTGCAAACCTGCTTTCCTCAGCAAATCTTGTGCTGGGGCTCTTTGTGTTACAAGAGCATTGTGCACAAGTCTTACAAATCAAACAAGAGGAGGGATTTTCATCTTCCAACTGAGCGAACTGTGAGTGAGCAGAGCAGTCGCATGAGGAAGTCAGGAACTAATTCCTGATTTGGGCTGCTTTGGATTACAGCTAGCCCCGGAAGACAGGAAATGGCTGGCTTGGTGTTGAGCCCAAGAGGCTGGGGCCATTATCATAGGCCAACATTGAGCCACAGTACTCTTGCAGTGCCAGGGGTGTAAAAATCAAAGACAATTTGGGATTCTTTTGTGAGGCTGTCTCCAACTGTCACTGTTTGGACTACTGCCTCTCCTAAATGGGTGGAGCATATACAGTGCACTCTCCTCCCATGTGAACATTGTAATTACATTCAAAGTCCTAAAATAGATTGTCCAAGCATTTGCATAACTGAACAGTCACATGCCTGAAACAGATAGGATTGATGTCGACACTGGATCTGCCTGAAAATGCTTTCAGCCATGCTGTGGCAGCCAAAACTTGGCCTAACTTCATTTCCACATCCTATTAATCTTCACTCCCACTCCCTACAGGCTGTCCCATTATGAGGCTACATTGTGGCCAATTTAAAACTACATTCTAAACTGGAATTCAGTGCCTGCAGAAGTAGTAGAAATTGAGATAATTAATAACTTCAAAAGGAAATTGGATAACCACTTGAGGAAATTTCACCTGCATGGTCACAGGGGTACAGTAGGACGATGGGACAGAGTGGGTTGCTCTGCCAATACCCCAACATATATTCAGTGAGCCATTGGTATTTGTTGTGCCATAAAGGGCTCCGACTTTATGTTACATCAGAGGGAACGTTAACCGACATCAAATAGAACGGTGACCTGCGTTTCATTTTGAAATTACCTGGACATTCTGCACTGTTGTACTCGTTTGGGGATAACTTTTCACAGCAAGAGGACTATAGTGGTACACCAACATTTGAGCCACGACCTTGTGATTTCCAAAGTAGGCAGATAGGAGAATCTGTGGAATGTCTGTCGTCTTACGACAGCTGCCTGGCCTCCGGTGCAGTTGCAGTGACAATATTCGATGCTGAAACTATGAACTGAATTAAAATAGTATTTGTAGTTTTTTTTGATGCCTTTCTACAATGTGGAATAATTTTATGAATCCTGAGATGTGGGGAAAATCTAGTGGAGTGAATCGACTGATGAGATATTTCTGTCAAGGACACACGATGGGTTGAATGGCCTCCTTTTGTGCTCCAATACTTGGGGAAGTGACGGACTTGCAGTCTTATTGCTGGAGTGTTAATCCAGAGACCTAAGTAATGTTCTGGGGACCTGGGTTTGAATCCTGCCACGGCAGAGGGTGGAATTAAGATGGCCACAAATCCATTGCCAATTGTCAGGAAAATCCCACCTGGTTCACTAATGCCCTTTAGGGAAGGAAACTGCCATCCTTACCTGGGTCTGGCCTACATGTGACTCCAGACCCACAGCAATGTGGTTGACTGTTAAGTGGCCTCTGGACAATTAGGGATGGGCAATAAATGCTGGCTCAGTCAGTGATGCCATCATTCCATTAATGAATTAAAAAAAATGATAAGGGTACTCTGTGTCAGAAGTTTATTATCCCTCAAATACTGTATCAATAAAAAGTCGGTCACCCATAGTTCATGAAAATATTTTATTGCACAGGGTAGGATTTACCAAAGACACAGCCACAATTGAATAAGCCTTGCGCTGTTGACTTACAGACTGATATTGTCTCCCTGCTTTTAGTATTTTTGTTAATTTATCCCAGAACTGTCACTCTAATTCACACAACTTAAGTTGTTGGTGACTATATCTGTTGAACCAACAGCTAGTTATGAAGTGGAGTGGTCAAATGTAAGCAGAAAGGAATTGTTGGCTTGTCTTGGCTTCCCTTGAGTAGGTGTTCTATGACATGATACGTGTTATAAATATACTTTAATATCAAACATGTTTTTTTCCTTTTTTCCCCCAAACCAGGATCTGCTGGAATAAGCCTGTACTTGGCCAAGATAAAATGCAAATTATTATTTGCTGATATAAATCTGCAAAATGGACTTTGACTCCTCAAATTATAAATGTGTAAAAATATGGTGTCTGCTCCCCCTAGCAATTGGTCTTTCCTGCTGGACAGTTTCTTTTGCCACCTACTGCTGTTTGCAAATGTATAGCAAGTTTCTTTTGTGCAACTTCTAATAAAAACAAAGTGGTGAACCTATAATTTCATTCATTGTGTGGATATGGTCACATAATCACTATGCATGAAATCTTATTTACCAGATAAATTCCACATGGCACTGGCAAGTTCTTGCTTAAAATCAACATGGGTACAATGATTATTCTGGGTCAGGATCATTGGATGGTATGAGAGGCTGGGGGAAGTAAATTCACAAGCTGTACAGTAATAACTTTGCCAAAGTCTGCAATGTCACTTCTCTCAAATCCCCCAAATGTATGGCTCTTAAGTTAGTTGATTCTTTAAATTGGGGGGAAGAAACATAAACCTCATTGGGAAGGGGGAAGTGGAGTGAACTGTTTATTTTCATTGTCTGGCCCTTAATCTGGCCAAATAGATGACCCACAATTTGAAATCTGTCTAATTTGCCTTCATTTGAACAAACAATTGGTTCCTCTGTCGGATGACTGTCCAATCTCTGAATGTGCAAATTTACCCCTTAAACTTCACCTGATGCCAGAAGTTCTTCTGATGATGCATTTATCTCATAAAACTAAGGAAAAGTTGCTCTCTTATCAACTATTGTCCAGGGAGCAACTGTAATTTCTTCCAGTGCAAAGGCTCTAACATTCATGGAAAGAGCCACGGTATCCTTTTGTAGTCTAGGCAGGAAATAAGCAGCAACTTCTCCTAAACTCAAGGGAAAATGTTTAAATAACAAGCTCTCCATTTGATTCCCCAGCCTCACACTGATATTAGGATGGGAAATGCTAAGAGATTCGGGGCTCTGATGGCTGTGTTAACTAAAGATTGTTGTTTGCCTTCTTATGAACAATGCAGGCAATTGTTGTTTGTTTTTTCTGGTCTTGTGATTGTATTTGTTCGCTCATGATTGTGCTAGGTCTGGAGCAGAAATTCTTCCACTCAAAGCAGGTAACAGTGCATCAGTAACATATTGTACACACCACTCAATATTCAACCCCACTGGGCCTAATATTAGGCAGGGGATATAACAGGCAGTTTGTGCAATACTGACTCACTTTCACTTTGATTACAATGCAAGATCAATTTCTATTCTTATTGTGTACCTTGGGATTGTAACATTACATGCCCATTGAATACATTTGACTAAAGTGGCAGGTAGAATTTTTAGGTGTATACCAATGCTGCAATCGGGTTTCCAGATAGTTAAAACAACATACAAACCATCCTTCTCATAATCTCCAGGTTTGATTGGCCGCACTGAGATCCTCTGTAATGCCTGAAACTCTGAGACTGCTTCCATCTTAAAGTTTCTAAACTCAAGTATTCTGTATCTGTCTCCTTTTTATTCTGAGTTCCACATCCATAAACTGTATTTGAAAACTTTAAAATCCTTTGAAGTTGATAGACTGTTAACTCTACATTTTAGATCGTTTTACTTGACAGGTTTCCAACTTGGAGGTTATGGCAGCAGTCTGTTCGCTTTTCTGAGTTAAATCCTCAGCCAACTTCCCTCTGCCTCCATTTCTAAAGAGTTGGCCCCATTAAATATTCACTTTATTTGTTCTGATGCTAAGGATTCAGGATGCTGAGATGAAGTACAATAAAACACGTTGAGATCTTGCAATATTTTAGCACTACTTAAATAAAGTAAAATAAAACTATGACAGTGATGGCTACTGACCATTTGGTGGACCTGAGATGTTTGTTGTACAGGCCTAAATAAACGAGTTCATTACTTTGACAACAAAGTCCTAGGGCACCCATTGTTTATCTGAAACCACAATACAGGCAAGTCATCTACTTGCTAACTTTGCACTGTTTTTCCGATTTAATGGCAACAAACACAAACACACAGATTATAAACTGAATGAATCAAAAACTATATGACCATCAAAAGACAGAATGGTCCATTTCTTTGAGTTGGTAATATCATGCTACAATTGAATGTTGATAAAATACGTAAGCAACTTCTGATTGTACAAGAATATTCTGGAAGATGCAAAAGGAATACTAGCAAATGAGATTCTACAGGGCTTTATTATTTAGGATTATGTAAGCAGTATGGGAAAAGGCAGGAGAAATCATAATGCTTCTTTAGAGAGCCAGTTTGGATAAAATGGACCAAATGGCCTCTTGCTACATCAGAACAATTCTCTGATTCTTTGCATGTTTCTTGTATTTTTTTAAAGCCTTGCTCTACATCAGATTTTAAGTGTTTAAATTATAGAAAAAAAATGAAAACAATGCTGATAGATCTCCTGTTCAGGCAATTTAACCTAAGCATCAAAAAACATTTCCTTTGCTTTGTTCAGAGTTTTCAGCATTGAAAGTGCTAAGCACAAAGGTTGCTCAGAAACTGACCTAATCACCATTTAGTGAGCAAGTTTCTGTTTAAATTTTAGAAACTGAAATTTTCCATTGACCAAAAACGATAAATATGAAATAACTCCATTTGTTCAGGGCCTCACCTGGTATTGGCAGGTCTACAGTGGCAGGTATATGAAAAAAAAAATCCTTGATTTATTATAGGAATGCTTTTTGCTTTATAAGAAGTCCTTAAAATAATGTTATAATATGTCACAAGAAAATTATAAAAGTGCAACCTGAGTAAGAATTTTTTTGAGGAAAGGAACTTGGGATACACACTAATATTACAATCAAATCCTGTTAACTGGTGTTTCTACTGGAAATAATGTTCTTTCTTCCCAAGAAAGCTGTCAGTCTTGGGGAGGGCACATCAGAGTACTGACCTGTGCCATAAAAAACATCACTAACTTGTTCCAAGCAAGTGGCTAAATATGTTATCAGGAAGGAGGCCAACTGAATGAGGCATGTCTTTGGAACTGAACTCGTGCCCGCCTGTTAAGAGTCAGGTATCTTGTCACCTAGAAACATTGGCCCAGATTTCGCAGCAGGGTTTTGGTGAGCCATCAGAGTTTCCAGTTGTTAACTTGATACATTCATGTGGATTTTTTTTGTTATTGAATTCTATGAAAGGTCATCATTTCTGAAGTAATTCAGAATAATTTGATGTGCTACTTTTATGTATAAAAATGGTGTAGTTCAAATTTAAAAGCTGTTTCAGCTGGTAAACTGTGAATTAGATATGTGTTGGCCTCTTGCAACTGCTAAATAAATTCTGCATTGTTAATGACTAATGTGTATGCTTGTCTTTACATTGATATTTTATTAAAGAAAGCAATTATTTGTTCATTGTCAGTAATTGAAGACCATGTTTTGTGTGTGAAAATGTCTTTCTTCCCAACTATAGCTCAGAAGTAGCACTCTTATTTGTAAATCAGAAGTTGTTAGATTGAAAACACGCTTCAGAACATATAATCAAGCTTTTAAACATCAGAGGAGTCGAGAAGGGGTATTGCACTGTCAGATGTGCCATCTGCTCATAAGACATTAGACCCAGATGTGAAAGATCCAATGATACTATTTGAGGAAAATAGGGAATTCCTCCCACATTGTGTCCTGAGCAAAAGACAGATTATCTGGTCATTTGCCTTCCTGCTGACAGTGGGAAATGGTGTGCAAATTTGCTGCTGTTTCCCTATATCTACAATTGTGACAACAAAAGTATTGGTTATAAGCATCATAGAATCACTACAGTGTGGAAGCAGGACAATTGGTCCACATTCACCTTCCAAAGAGCATCCCACCCAGACCCATTCCCTCTACTGTATCCCTGTAACCCCTTATTTCCCATGGCTAATCCACTTAGTCTGCACGTTCCTGGACACTATGGACAATTTAGCATGGTCAATTGATCTAACCTGTTCATTTTTGTACTGTGGAAGGAAACCTGAGCACCTGGAGGAAGCCTTTGGAGGCATGGGGAGAACATGCGAACGTAGAGTCACCTAAGGCTGGAATCAGATTGGGGTCCCTAGCTCTGTGAGGCAACAGTGCTAACTACTGAGCCACTGTGCCCACCCCAAAAACTTTGGGCGACCCTGAGATTGTGAAATCCATTAACAAGCTAATAATCTGCAATTATATAAAGAGGCTGGGATTATTATTTTATAGTCATAGAATCCTTACAATGTGGAAACTGGCCCTTCAGCCCAACAAGTCCACACTGACCCTCAGAGCATCCCACCCAGACCCATCCCCCTATAACCCACATATCCCTCAACACTACATGCAATTGTCATAAGGCCAATTGACCTAGCCTGCACATTTTTGGACTGTGAAAGGAAACTGGAGCACCCGGAGGAAACCCGCATAGTCTCAGGGTGAATGTGCAAACTCCACAGAGACAGTTGCTCAAGGCTGGAATTGAACCCAGGTCCCTGGTGCTGTGAGACCGCAGTGCTAACCACTGAGTCACCATGCCACCCACTATCCTCTAGAATATCACACACATTTGAGCATATGGTCACATAGTAGTTGCATGGGCTTGGATTCATAATCTAGAGACATGAGTTCAAACCTCAACAGCCAGGGAATTTAAATTCTCGTAATCAAGTAAATCTGGGACACAATTTTAAGGATGCCACAACTGATTGTTGTAAAAACTCAACTATTTTACAAATATTCTTTTATGGGGAAAAGATCTGCTTTGATCTTTGAGCTACATGGTGGCCAGACCTGGCAAGAACAGGAATTTAGTTGTCTCTCAACTGCCTTGTAAAATACCAAACTAGGCTGCTCAGTTGTAGGCAGGTCACACTACTGACACTCACATCGTGTGAAAGCATTAAAAATAAAATGAGACACAAATCCTGCTTCATACTTTTATCAAGATTACCTGACACTAGAGTCAGAAGCAAAGTTAACATTTTGACACTGTGATCTTTCATTGGAACCGCAATTGAGCATGATGGAAAGGATGAAGAGAGGTTGTACAGAGAAGGATAAGCTGCTGGAAGAGGGAGGAGAAGGGGTCATATCTGTTGATTGTCTTTAAAGAGCAATTATCTTACATCAACTCAGTGACAACCATTGTTTGAGAGCATTTCCTTCATCAAAGAGGCTATGACAGAAATATGCTAATTGCTGCAATTACATCTGTAAGAACTGTATTGCCTCTGGTTGTCAAAGTGAGCATTGCTAGGAGAATTTATTTCTTCAAGCCACCTGTTGGAAATATGAGCAACGTTTTGCAGTCCAATGCTGCATAAGGGCGTTTTGAGGTTGACTGTGGAGACAGAGATGGGTTAATCTTGTCTGTATTGATAGAAACATCACTTTCGGTGAACCCACTAAACTTGACCATTCACCTGAACCAAAAGCTGTTTCATCCAATCAGTACACAGTTGGCGTGTGATCACAGGCTTTGTACCATGCAGGTAAGGCCAATTGTCCTGCTGGCATCATAAAGCTTTCATTCTGTGGCAGCTACTCTTTGGTGCCAACTGTCTTTGAACCACTATGGCAAATCAAAGATGCCTATTGGACACCAAGGCTATCCACTTGTGGCCCGGCTTATAATTCTTGTCTAGAAGGCTCACAATAAAAGCCACACTACCCCTGTGTCTCTCCCCCTCTCGAACATGTATACCATTTTAGGTTCTGAGGAAGGGTCACCAGACCCAAAACATTAACTCTGATTTCTCTCTACAGATGCCGCCAGACCTGCTGAGCTTTTCCAGCAACTTTTGTTTTTGTTTCTGCTTTCCAGCATCCACAGTTCTTTCGGTTTTTATACCATTTTAAACACTGTTCGGGGGAACAGCTGTAGCCAGAACAGTGGCACCACAACTTGCTCTGTTGTTCAGCAGGACAGGTCAAAGTGAAGGCAAACAGTGATAGTTCAGAACTCAATAGTTAGAGGTGCAGAGAGGTGTTTCTGTGGCCGCAAACGAGACTACAGGATGGTGTGTTGCCTCCCTGATACCAGGGTCAAGGATGTCTCTGAACATGCTCAGAACGTAGTGAAGGGGACATACAACAGTCAGAGGCCAGGGTACACATTGGTACTGATGACATAGGAAGGAAGAGTGACGAGGTCCTGCAAGGAGAGTTCAGGGAGCTAGGCCTTAATTTGATAGGATGTACCTCCAGTGTTGTAATCTTAGGATTATTTCCCATGCCATGTGGTAGCAAGGCAAGGAACAGGAACATAGTGTAACGCATGGCTGAAGAGCTGGTGCAGAGAGGAGGGTTTCAGATTTTTGGATCATTGGGATCTCTTCCAAGACAAGTGGGATCTGTACAAAAAGGACGGATTGCGTCTTAACTGAAGGGGCATCAGCATTCTGGCAGGGAGGTTTACTAGTGTAACACAGGTGGATTTAAACTAATAAGGCAGGGGAGTGGGAACCAAAGCAGTAGGTCAGAATGTGAGCAGAAGGTAGAGGTTAATAGGATAAACAGGCAGGGTCAGTCTAACTACCAGTGTGAGGGGACGAATCATAAAAGATCAAAGTGTGAATTGAAAGTTGGAGTAGATGATAGAGATGAGGCTCAGTGTTATCAGTGATGAATAAGGATGGAGAGTGTGGAAAGTGTAGTGCCAAAGAAAATATTGCAAGAGAAAGACAAGTCTGTGGAATTTATTTAAAAACCTTGTACCTAATTGCATACAGTATTTGGAATAAAGTTGATGAGCTGACAGCACAAACAGAGACAAATGGGTACAACTTGGCAGGGATGACTGAAACCTGGTTACAGGAGGATCAGGACTGGGAGTTAAATATCCAAGGGTACTCAGTATTCCGAATGGATAGACAAGAAGGAGCAGCAGATGGTGTTGCTTCATTTGTTAAGGCTGACATCAAGACTGTATTAAGAAATGATATTGACGCGAGAATCAAAATGTTGAATCAGTCTGGTTGGAAATAAAAAGAAAGGGAAGAAACTCCTTTCTCGGAGTAATTTACAGGCCCCCGAACAGTACTTACGAAGTAGGGCATAATATAAACCAGGAAATAATGAGGGTTTACGAGAAGGGCACAATTGTAATTATGGGTGATTTTAAACATGCATATTGATTGCATTAATCAACTCAGCAAAGGCAGCCTGAAGGAATGGTTCATAATGTATGAGCGATTGTTTCTTGCAGCAATATGTAATAGAGCCAACCAGACAATTGGCTACTTGAGAGTTGGTATTGTGTAATAAGGAAGAATTGATAAATAGTCTTGTAGATAAGCATCCTTTTGGAAGGAGTGACCACAACACGCAAGAATTCCAAATTCCAATTGAAAGAGAGAAGACAGATTAACATACAAGAGTTTTAGCATTGGGCAAAGGTAATTATACAGGCCTGAGGAAGGAGTTGACCCAAGTGGACTAGGCAAAAATATTAAAGGGCGGAACAGTTGAAGAACAGTGGTAAATGCTTAGGGAGATACTGAATACCTCTCAGTTCCTGAGAGGAAGAGGAATTGTAAAAAGGTGAAAGATCATCCATGGCTTAACAAGGAAGTCAAGCATAGCAAAAAGGCAAAAACTGAAGCATATCGTACTGCAAAAGTTAGTGGCACTCTGGAGGATTGGGAGAAATTTAATCATCAGCAAAGGGTTACTAAAAACAAAATCATAAGAGCAAAGATGAACTACAAAAGGAAACTAATAGAAAACATAAGCACTGGTACCAAAAGCTTCTTTAAGTATGTAAAAAGGAAGAAAATAATGAAAGTAAATGTTGGCCCTTTAGAGGACAAAAATGACAAGGCAATATTGGGAAACTCCGAAATGGCGGAGGCCCTAAACGAATATTTTGTCTCTATTTTCACACTGGAAGATAATAATTTCTTCCCAAAAACTGCAGTTTCTATACAGGAAGTTGGTGAAATTACAATAATTAGGGAGAAGTTATTAAGTGAACAGATGAGATTAAAGGCAGATAAGTCCCCAGGGCCTGACGGCCTACACCCTAGGGTATTAAAGGAGGTTGCAGCAGAGTTGACGAGTGCATTAGTTATGATATTCCAAAATTCCCTGAGTTCTGGAAAGATACGTGTGGATTGGAGCCATGCTAATGTGACACCCTTATTCAAAAAGGGAGATAGGCAAAAAGTACGAAACTATAGCCTAGTTAGTTTGACACCTGTAGGGGAGGCATTGCAAGAGTCAATTGTAAAGGAGGAGATAACTGAAGGCTTGGAAAAACAAAGCTCAATTCACCAGTGTCAGCACGGCTGCACAAAGGGCAAGTCATGCTAATAAACTTTCTGGAGTTCTTTGAGGATTTAACTGGCAAGATGGATATTAGGGATCTGTTGGATGTGGTATATCTAGATTTCCAGAAGGCTTTTGACATTATGCCACATAAAAGACTGATCCAGAAGGTTAGGTCCCAGGAGGTTAAGGGTAGAGTATTGGCTTGGATAGAGGGTTAGCTGACTGACAGAAAGCAGAGGGTCAGGATAAATGGGTCCTTGTCTGGATGGCGAACTGTAACTAACAAGGTGCCACAGAGTTTGGTTCTAGGACCTCAACTATTTACAATCTATATTGGTGATCTGCAAAAGCAGGGACAGAGTGTAACATAGCAAACTCCACAGGTTATACGAAAATAGGTGGGAAAGCAGGCAGTGATGAGGAGAGAAAGAGTTTACAAATGGATATTGATAGGCTAGGAGAATGGGCCAGAATCTGGCAGATAGAATTTAATGTGGATAAGTGCAAGGGTGTCCATTTTGGCTGTGGCAAATTATTACTTAAATGGGAAGCTGATACCAAGTGCATCAGTGCAGAGGGATCTGGGCACCAGAATGAGGTTAGATCTGGTGGAGCTGGAGCCTGGGGTCCACATAGGATATTGTCTTTACTATTCTCTGCATATGTTATGTTCAATAAACCCTGTTGCTGTTCACTCACAATAAAATGGATCTCATTTTTGTAACTTGCACCTTAAGCAAACGAACTAGGTATTTGAACTGGACAAACATTCAATCTTAGAACATTACCTTTCGAAGTTTATGCCAACATTCATACTCCACGTAGGCCTCCACCAATCCTATTTTGTTGAATCTAGTCATAATATCTTTCTATTCCTTTCTTCATTAGATGTCCACTAAATCCAGGGCATTACTTTGTTGGAATCATAGTAAAAACTCTTTGCTTTGATTCACTTAAATCCTAAAACTATGCTTGCTATGGTCATCAGAAGCTGGACTCAACATCTGCAGGTCACAGAGAGAGGGGAACAGTTGAACAGGCAAAGCAGTAGATGACCATCTGGCTGAAAGAGCGAATAGTTGTTATTGGAGACTGTTAGTGGCTAACAATAGGTGGTGTGTAAAGGCAGGCTATGTGATAACAAGGCCTGGTGTGTGGGGAAGGGGGCTGGGACATGGGAGACATCAGGCCCTAAAATTATTGCACTTGATATTGAGACCAGGGGACTGCAGGGTCCCCAAGTGGAAAATGAGGTGTTGTTCTTCCAGCTTGCACTTAGCTTCGCTGGAACACTGCAGCAAGCCAGAAACAGAAATGTTGGCCAGGGAGCAGGGTGGTGTGTTAAAGTGGCAGGCAACTGGAAGCTCTGGATCCCTTTTACGGGCAGAACGTAGATGTTCTGTGAAGCAGTCACCCAGTCTACCCTTTTTTCCACAATGTAGAGGAGACCACATTGTGAGCAGGAAATGCAGTAGACTAGATTCTGGGAAGTGCAGGTGAAGTGTTGCTTCACCTGCAAGGCATGTTTGGGCCCTTGGATACTGAGGAGGAAGGAGGTAAATGGGCAGGTGTTACACCTTTGACGATTGCAAGGGAAGGTGCCGTGAGGCTGTGAGGGGTGTTGGGACTGAAGGAAAAGTGGACCACAATGTCCCGGAGGGAACAGTCGCTGTGGAAGGCAGACAAGGGAAGGGAGGGCAGTATGTGTCTGGTGGTGGCATCTAGCTGGAGCTGGTGGGAATGGTGGCCGATCATCTTCTGGATGTGGACGCTGGTGGGATGGTAGGTCTGGTGGGATGGTAGGTAAGGGCAAAGGGAACCCTATCTGCATTGTGGGAAGGAAGAGACGGTGGTGAGGGCAGGAGTGCGGAAGATGGGTCGGATATGTTTGAGAGCTCTGTCAATAACGTGCTAGGGTATCCTTGGTGGAGGAAGAAGGTGGACATTTCAGACGCTCCTTTGTCGAAGGTGGCCTCATCCGAACATGTGCGATGGACACGGAGGAAGTGAAAGAATGGAATGGAGTGTTTACAGGAAGTGAGGTCCAGGGATGTATAATGCACGTAGCTGCGGCAGTCAGTGGGTTTATAGTAGATTTTAGTGGCCAGTTTATCCCCACAGAGTCTGTTATGTGGTATTTTATCAAATCCCTTTTGAAAATTCAAACACACATTAACCGCACCACTCTCATCAACCTTCTCTTTTATTTCACCAAAGAACCCAAGTCAGTCAAATTCAATTTACATTTAGCAAATCCTTGCTGTCTTTCATATGTTAATCTATACATTTCAAAGTAGCAATTTATTTTGTGTCTTAAAATACACATATAAAATTCCTCACCACTGATACCAGGCTGATTGTCACTATCCCTCTTCCCTTCTTTTGAACACGAGGGCAACATTTGATTGTACCCTGGTGTCACTCCCGTATTTGAAGAGGATTGGAAGGCTGTAGACAGAATCTTTCATCATTTGTTCTCTTATTTTACTCAGCAATGAAGAATGCATCCCATCCATACTGGGTAACTATTCCACTTTCAATGCTGTCAGCAGTAGAATTACCTTGTCTATCTAATATTATATAATTGGCCCATGTTGCTAGGTTCGGGAAGGGGTTTCTATTATGAGCCCACTGGTTAAGGGTAGATTAGGCATTAGGTAAGTAAGTGCACTGCATTTTATTAACCATACTTCTCATGACAAATCTGAACTGGAGGTTGACTTACCCTGATTGACAATAAATTCTATTTCATTGCACAAGTAGGGATAGAAAACTTGTCGAAAATGTAAACTAACTGCAAGATGCCGGAAATCTGGAATCAAAGCAAAAATTATGGCAATACTTTGATGATTCTACCAAAATCTGTGGAAAAGCAAACACTCAAGGTTGAGGTCACGATGTTCAGCTGCCAGTGTGAGGAAGGGGTTGCAAATGGAATTTGAAAATCCCATTCCCAAAGGATGGTTCTGGATGCCACTACCTTTAGAACGCATCCCAATTTTGAAGGGAAGGGTTGAGGACAGGAAACCAGGAATCCAATTAATGGCCCATGAATCTCTTTGAGTGGAAGCTGAAGCCATGCCACCCATTGGGAGAGTGACAGGCCAATCTTCAAAGCTGAAATCGCCAAATGGAAACGGTCTGGAGCATGTTCGTGCACAGTCCTGAAGAAGAGATATATCAGGCTCTACCCTCTTCTCATTTGTTGGGCTATAAAACAAAAGTGAACAGAAATAAACTATTTTGGTTAGAAATACAACTGATGCATTTCAATGTGTTCCTTCTGTGGGTCTGGCAGCATCTGTAGAGAGAGAAACAGATTGATGTTTCTTGTCTGAAGAAAACTTTTCAGTTTTCAGTTCTGAAGAAACACCACTGGGCTTGAAATGTTAACTCTGTTTCTCTGTCCACAGTGGCTGCCAAACCTACTGAGTTTCTCCAGTATTTCCTGTGTTTGTTTCAGATTTCCAGCATCTGCAGTATTTTGCTTTTATTAGTGCATAGTTGCTGGGATCAAAGGGAGCAGAAGTTAAAATTTGCTCTTCCTGTTGAAAGGTTTTAGATGCTGGGGGATCCAACACTGAATCATGTAGTTAACCTTCCATTTGACTGTTCGGCCATTTTTTGGCTCGTCCAACTCACAACGAGGCTGCCTGAATAACCTGCAAACGCAGAAGCTGGCAAGTTTTGTCTCCTGTGTACACATCAGTGCCAAGCTCAGTATCATCCCCAATTTGTGCAATGGCATTTTGAGACAGCATTGCATGAGTGACCCTAATGTGGCAACAGGACCTGAAGGTTGTCCATGTGTGAGGCTCCCGGTCCCGGTGTGAAGACTGAGCTCACATTTCTGGCCAGTAGCTTTTTTTCAGAGTCCAGGATCGCTAGTTTTCTGAGGCAGCACCGACAGCCTCTGTCATTGCAGGATCATATGAGTTGTCAAGATGCTAAACTCTGGAAATCTGTCCTTAAACCTCTCCAATTCTCCACTCCCCTTCAAAACTCTCCTTATATCCTACCACATGTCATTATTTATCCCTAATATGTCCTTACGTGGCTCAGTATCAAATGTTTTGAATCATTCTGCTGAAGCGTTTTGGCATGTTTTGTTATAGTAAGTGCACTTTGTAAACGAATGGTCTAATTGCTCCCCTCCTTGGGCAAGAATCATATAAAATTAACATACAAGTACATGAAGCAATGAGGAAGACAAATGGCATGTGCCCTTTGTTGCTGGATGAATTGAGCATGTCTTACTGCAATTACTTCAAACTTTGGTGATAGTAAGATCAGGTCTGTGCTCAGATAGTGAACATTCAAAAGCTTTAATAAACATAACTGTATACAAAGGTTAATGGCAAGACAATTCTCTGGAACCCTGCAAACTCATGAGCTAAATCTATGTGATCTAAAGCCTCTGCCTCAGTAGCTATTCTCAGAAAAAAGGTATATTTAACTGTTTATTCTATGTTGGTGAGACTTCATGTATAGTGATGTTCCCTCTAAGTTGTGAGATTGCATGTCTATACAGCTGGTATATACTCCGTTGATGAGCATACTCAGGATTGAAATCAATAGATTTCTGAACAGTAATTGAATAAAGGAACATGGAGACGGGACGGGTAAGTTTAATTATCATAAAGGTTCAGCCATGATCTTCATGAAGAATCCAACAAGTGTTAAAAGGCCAACCCTGAGGGTGGCACAGTGGCTCAGCAGTTAGCACTGCTGCCTCACAGCGCCAGGGTCCTGGGTTCAATTCCAGCTTTGGGTGATTGTCTGTGTGGAGTTTGTACGTTCTCCCCATGTCTGTGTGGGTTTCCTCCAGGTGCTCTGGTTTCCTCACACAGTCCAAAGATGTGCAGGCTAGGTGGGTTGGCCGTGCTAAATTGCTCATAGTGCCCAGGGATGTTTAGGTTAGGTGGGTTAGACAGGGGAAATTAGGCGAGTGGGTCTGAGTGGGATGCTCTTCAGAGGGATGGTGTGGACTTGTTGGGTCAAATGGCCTGTTTCCACATGGCAGGGATTCTACAATATCAAGCCTGGACTAGTTATAATAGGTAACATCAGAATAGCATGTTTTCATTGACATGTCATGACTCAACATAAGTTCAAGTTTGAAACCATTATACTTCCAGGTCACATGCTAAGATGCAGTCAAAGAATGTGTCTCTTAAATGTTTCTGACAACATCACCTTGAGAAATAACTCACAGATCAGGCTCAATGTCTCTGTTTCTATTTAAGTTGTAATGAACATCTGGTTCAGTTTTGAGGTTTTTGATTGATTAGCGACAATAGTTTTTTAGTGGTTCCGAGACTGGATTGTTTTTGAAATGTATGCCATGTGGACATTGCTACCTCGGCCAGCTTTTGTTGCCCACTCTTCATTTCCCTGGAGAAGGTAAAGATGAGCCTTTTACCTTCTGCAGTCCTTTAGTTAGGGACACTCACAACACTCTTTGGAAGGGAATTCCGGGATTTTGTCCCAGCAACAATGAAGAAAATGGTGATATAGTTCCAAATAAGGATGGTGTGTCGACTGGGAGTGGTCAAGATCGTAGGTTTGTAAACTGTTTTTGAAGCAAGTTTGGTGAGTTGCTGCAGTGGGAATTTTCCAACTAGACAGCCCTCTGAACTCAACATTAACTTCAACAATTTCAGACCAGGAACTTTTGGGAAGACCTGTTTATTTATCGTTCATGGTGGGGAGGTGATGGCCTCGTGGTATTATTGCTGGACTGTCAATCCAGAGACACATTCTGGGGACCTGGGTTTGAATCTTGCCATAGCAGGTGGTGGAATTTGAATTCAATAACTATTTGCAATTAAGAATCTAATGATGGCTGTGAATCCATTATTGGTTGTTGGAAAAATCCATCTGGTTCACTAATGTCCTTCAGGGAAGGAAACTGCTGTCATTACCTGCTCTGGCCTACGTGTGACTCCAGACCCACAGCAATGTGGTTGACTCTTAACTGCCCACCTACCCAATTATGTATGGGCAATAAATGCTGCCTAGCCAGTGATGCCCTTGTCCTGTGAATAAATTAAAAAATAGTCTGGAAAAGTGCTTTGATTTTTGTTATAACCGTCACCACCTCTGCCTGTTCTTCTAAAACATCTTTGCTCTTTAACCTTTCCTGCCCTTCCCCTCCCCTTCAGCAGCATAAAATCAGTTGCATCTCATTTTTTTTTCCAGTTCGGAAGAACTGTCGAGTCGAAAAGTCAGTGCAATTTCCTTCTCCCCAGATACGGTCATCCCTGCTGAGTACTTCCAAGATTTCTGGTTGGTACTGCAGATATCCACCATCTAATACTTTAATCATGTCACTGTTTCGCCTGTAACCTGCAGGTGGCGGTGGAGGCGGAGGGCGGGTCGATTCTGCCTGTGACCTGCAGGTGGCGGTGGAGGCGGAGGGCGGGTCGATTCTGCCTGTGACCTGC
>JAHRHZ010000020.1:49316435-49359535 GCA_024137785.1 Ginglymostoma cirratum
GGTGGCGGTGGAGGCGGAGGGCGGGTCGATTCTGCCTGTGACCTGCAGGTGGCGGTGGAGGCGGAGGGCAGATTTTCCCGCTGGCGTTTGTTTCCGTTTAGAGCTCAGTCGCCAGTTGGATCTCAGCGGAAGGAGCGATCGGAGTTGGACAGGACCAGAGAGAGAAATATTGACAGTAAGTGAGTGCCTTCTGATCATAGAACTTTGTCTAGTCGTCACATGGAGTCCGAGCGGCTAAAGGGTAGTATGCTCCCTTCCTCCTGCATCTCCAAGTTTTATCCGAACTCCTGACAGTGTTACCCCTAAGCCTCCTTGTATTTTCCACCTTTTGCCCCAACACCGTGCCTGTTGCTGTACTCCTTACCCCAACCAACTGTCTTTGTGTTGGTGGTGATCCCTGCTCTTAAATTTGACCCACAGCTGGGTTTATGCCCTATCTGGAAAGGAGATGTGTGTTGTGTACACTGCTTGTGACAAATTGTCAGCGTACTCAGTTATATTCTAGCAAATCTATTTGTTATGCCTAAAATTATTTGTTTGAACATTTTCTTATTGCTTAGGCTTGCTCCCTACTCTTGGGTCTGTCTTCTTTCAGTCACTGCAATGTAATTTTGGAACCTCAAAACCTTTGCTACTTAATTATTTCCTTTCAGAAGCAGATGTATTCTTCCAACTGTGCCCATTTTCTTTTGGCCTGTTGCTCTGTCTTGCTCCCCATTTCTGTCTATGACTTTCATCCACTGTGTCCTGACTATGCCTAAACAGCTTCTTTGTTTCAATGCCAGCTTTTGTATTTACTTGCTCTTTGTCTTTCTTCCAGATCGTTACTTCACTGTTCTTTTGTAATTGTATAGACTGGTAAGCAGGCTGGCTAGTTCTCCTCTGCTGCCAAATTCCATTCAAACTGTTAATTTTAGAATTGTTAACTGCAATAAATTAAGTTGAACATAATTAATGTGTAAACTACCAGAGATTTAGGAAAGAAATGGTCAAGACGAGGCAAGATACACTTGCAGCAGAAATATAGAAATCTAGTTGTATAATAAAACCTGCATAGCGCAGCTTGCATATTCATTTAATATCTTGGTGAACGTTGTTATTCTCTTCAGTTTAACCTGAATTCTTCCTAATATTTTAAACAATACAGGGCAGATACATTATTCTCTTGTATTATTTTATCATTGCACTTGTTTCTTTTAGTAATTTGGAAACTCAGCCAGGATGATTCACTCATCCTTGAGTAAATTCCCCACCTACTGTGCGCCTGTCTTGCTGCCCTCTGACCTCACTTCAGCTGACTACTGCATTGCCTGGATGCCTTCCATCTGTTCTACTCTGAGCTCTTCTGCCTGCTTGACTGAACTTCCATGTCTCGTTTTCCCTCAGCAGCTGACTGCCCACCAAACTCATGATTCCCAAATGCCAGTGTTAATATGCAGCCTGTCTATGTGCATAGAGTCCCCACACACTCTGCATGAGGTGTTTGACCCTGCATTGCCCAATGACACATAACAGGGATCACCCCTCCTCCTACTGCAACATTACCTTACCTTGCCCAATCCTTTGAAAGTTTGGTGTTGGTTTTATTGTTATTAAAAAGCCACACACCTTAAAGAGTTTATCATTGAAAAACTATGTTTCAGACTTCCGTTTAAAATATTCATCAACGTGTCTGCCACATTTATTAGCTTGCCCGAGATACGGCAAGGATTTTCTTTTCAGGATCCAGATCAAAAATTGTCTGTTGATGAGAGATTTCAATGTCTTGTTTCCCCTTAGCGGGCCTGGAAGGACTAAGAGTAGGCTGTTTGACTTTTGAACACAGTCTTGTCATTCAACAAGATTGTGGCTAATCTTTATCCTCAAATTTATTTCCACGCAGAATCCCCATACTCCTTGATTCTCTTTGTATTGAAAAATCCATCAACCTCTGTCTTGAATATTGTTCAAATTCTTTTGCAGGATGTTATTTTCCACAATGTTTTAAATTCTGTCCAGAAACAGATTGTCCTTGTATAAGTGCACCTACTTAATCATTTGTGAAAGCACTTTAGAAATGTCATTGTGGTAAGCACTAGATAAGTGTAAGCTTTTGTTTTCTTTCAGCTAGCCCAACAGGGTATGCAAAATAAAAACGGAAAGATCTGCAGATGCTGTAAATCAGGAACAAAAACAGAAGTTGCTGGAAAAGCTGAGCAGACCTGGCAGCATCTGTGAAGAAAAATCACAACTGGAGGAAGTTCTGAGGGTCACCGGTTTTCCTTCACAGATGCTGCCAGACCTGCTGAGCCTTTCCAGCAACTTCTGTTTTTGTAACAGGTTATGCACTCCACCTGAGCCACTCTCACTCATCATCTAACCTTCATGAAACCACCCTCTTCCTTAGCCCGACACTTATAACCACTTTGTAGAAGCATTTCTGGCAGTCGGCCTAATGTAAAATGATGCTGATATAAACCGCAACTAAGAAAGCCTGCAATGCTACTGCCTCTTCCATGATGAGTCCTCAGCTAGTCTCTTAATGTCACCAAGGCCCATGGGATCTTCACAAACATTCTGTTTAATCATTTGATAGCATCTGCTACCGTATTGCAAAATCAGTCATTATTGCCATCTTTGGTTCTGCACCATCAGAGAAGAATGTAAAATATAAAAAAGATCTTTTCTAAAAACAAGTTAATAGTTGGCACTCTCAGTATTAAATTCACACTCTTGACATTGAGTTTGTAATTGTGAATGTTTTATTGAAGGATAAATCATGTCAAAAGGGGAGAAGAGATGAATTGATCAGAAACCGGATCTTATTCTAATGCTAGGAGTAATTCACAGCATGTTATTGCCAGAAAAAGACATTTCATTTAGGAACTTCTTCAACATTGAAGCCATCATCTTTCATATCAAAGATACCATTGTTGCAAGCGGTCTTTTACATCTTCTGAATGACTTATGTGCTCTGCAACCAGTTAATTAATTACTGTTGAAGCTGGGATGGGGGTGGGGGGGTGAGGGGGTGAGTTAGCTGCATTTGTTTTACAGCTAGCTTACAGTGCAGAGTAATGCTAACAGTGTGGTTCAATTCCTGCGTCGGCTGAGATTACTGGAAAGGACAGTCCTCCTCCAACCATGACACTCAGGTTAAACCACCATCAGTTATCTCATTAGTGCAAGAGCAGCCCTATGATCCTGTAGGACGATGGTGACTAACCTTACTGCTGAATTGTAATCCTTGCTTTATGCACAAATGCAACAAGTAATTCATATACAAGGAACATAATTGTAAAACTGTAAAAATGTAAATTTCTGTCATATCATTCGGCATTTAAAAGGGTCGTTTGACTCCATAATATGCTTTGTTTTTAAACAATTACTTTCCAAAGCTATCTCCTGATCTTCTCGTAAAGAGAGCAAAGTTATCCTAGCAGGTCTGGCACCATCTGTGAAGAGAAATCAGAGCTAATGTTTCAGGTCCAGTGACCCAAACTTGGTTCTGAGGAAGGTTCACCGGACCCAAAGCGTTAACTCTGATTTCTGTTCGCAGATGCTGCCAGACCTGCTAGGATAACTTTACTGTCTTCATGAGATCAGGAGAGGTAGCCAAGGGCTTGGTGAAAGTTGTTCACAAAACAACAGAGGAAAGGTTAGTGGACCCGAAATATTAACTCTGATTTTCTCTTCACCGATGCTGCCAGACCTGCTGAGCTTTTCCAGCGACTTCTGTTTATGTTTCTGATTTACAGCATCTGCAATTCTTTCGGTTTTTAAACTTATCCTAGATTGTTTTGAGCCATTGCTTGGAGAGTAAGCATATGATCAGAAGGGTGCGGTATGTAAGTATTACTTGTGGTCCAGCTTGAACTGTTTAATCAGCTTAACCAGAGGAATAATTATATTGCAGCAGCAAAGCACGAGTTTAACTGAAGAAAATGCCTGCAGGTCAGAACTCTGTCACTTAATAACATTCTTTAGAGCTTAGTATGATCAGGAAATATCCAGGTCTGTTACTTCATCAGCAACAGATGCTGGAGTTGGGAATTTGCTAAGAGTGCAAGTCCACAGAAACTATATAACTTTGATCCAAGTGCATGGCCTAGTCTTAGCAGCATCCTACATGTAATTGGTACTATGTTCACTAATCTTAGTATGTGAAACCGTGCAATAAAAACACAAGGCAGCTATTTCTGCATGTTTCATTGTGGAGAATTAGATAAATAGTGCTTTCTCAGTTCTGATCTTGTAACAGTGCTTTTTGCCCCACCCTTCAAATTTTAATAGGCCTGTTATTTGTGTGTCTTGCACTATGTGGTACTTAGGCGATAAGTTATTAATCAGTTATTAGTGTTTTACGTAGGTGGTAGAGTATCTTTCACCAGATTGAACCCGTTTAGAGGATTGTTGGGGAGAATTGGGGCTAGGCAGGAAAGTGGGTAAGGGAAGAGGAAAGTTGGTGGTGAATGGGGCAGGGGCATTGTAGGGCTTGGATAGTGGTACCAAGAATGGGAATGTACTTCACTAAATAAGAGGATCTGATATTTTAGAATACACACAATGTGAAGGAAAACTACTCAAAAATATTTGCAACATGACATCTTTCATTTTTGTAGCCTTTAACATCTTAAAATGGTGCGGGGTACTTACCAAATACAATATATCTCAGTCCTGAGCTACCTCAGGATGGTGATTTTAAAAGCTTGATCAGACAGAGTTTTTAAGCGATTATAGTAGAATGGCGAGCTTTAAGGAGATAATTTCAGAGTTTATGCTGCCTAAAAGATGAAAGAATGGCTGTTAGTGGAGAAGTAAAGGAAATCAGCAATGCGCGAGACACCGAGATTAGAAGAATGCAGATCTCTCATAGGCCTAGAGGTGGTTACAGGTTAGGCCTGTGGAGGGATTTGAGCACCATGAGAATTTCAAAATTTAGGCAGTGTTGGACCAAGAGTTCCTGTGGCTGAGGAAGACCATTGATGTTGGGGAGCAGCGGAGACAATGGGCTATTTTATGATGTAAAATTAGGTGGAAGGAATTAGTAATTGGTAAATCAGTTCAGAATATGCTGATTCTAAGATTCCTGTTATTCTGCTGATAAAATTTGCTACATGCTCAAATTTAATCAACATTTCTCAGCTGTCAGTAAATGTGGAGCTGGAAAAGCGCAGCAGGTCAGACAGCATCCAAGGAGCAGGAAAGTCACGTTTCGGGCTGAAACCCTTCATAAGGACTGGGGAGAGGGAGGGAGCCCAGAAATAAATAACCGGGGGGTGGAGAGGGGTGCTTGGGTGTGGGTAGATGAGATGGAGATAGGTGGATGCAGGTCAGGGTTATTGTGGTTGGTTATTGGGAAGGGTAGAGCGGGCAGGTGAGTAGGAACATGGACAGGATGGGGGTGGAGAGATTTTGAAGCTGGTGATACAGGAGGTGTTGCACCTGCCCTGCACCTCCCCTCTCACCTCTGTCTAAGGCCCCAAGCAATCATTCCAAATCCAAATCCAGCATAGATTCACCGGCACTTCATCTAACCTCATCTATTGTATCTGTTGCTCCCGATGTGATCTCCTGCATATCGGGGAGACCAAACGCAGACTTGGGGTTTCCGGATCATCTGTGCTCTGCATGCACCAACCATGCCCCAACCAGTCAGACGATGTCAATGTTGCTGGCTTAGAGTATTGATCCACTGTTAATTGGAAAATTAATTTAAGGTTTTATCAAGGATAGGACAAACAAGTGAAAGAATTTGCTTGCTCTTTCATGTCAGTGATTTCCAGTCAATTATATATTTTGAAGTATAATCTTTGTTGCTTTGGTAACCAGTTTGGGCGCATTCATCATAAACAGCTTTGATGAATGACCAGGATTATTTTGTTTGTTGAAGGAGAAATGTTGTTTGGAACATGGGTGATTGATCTTGGTTCCCTTAGAAGAATGCCATAGGACCTTGTTAAACATGTAGCATGTCTTACTATCTCATGTAAAATGCAGCACTTCTGACAAGTAGTGCTGTACCAAAGCTATTGTGTTCAGTCTTTAACATGCAATTTTGCTCTGCATGCAAATATTAACTGTTGCGGCAAGGTTGACACTTCAAATAGATTGTAATCAATGCTTTTAAAATATTGAATTATTGTGAAATAGAAGTAAAATGGTCATAATTGTTTGGTCTGACACTGCCCTACAAATTGTGTACAGTTCTTCTTTACTCTGCTGACACTCCATCGTTCTGATCACAGCCCCATCTGCCTTCCTTCTGGAGGCCATCCTTTGCCTATTTAATGGAAAAGCAAAACTCTTTTTTCCTATCAGTGTTCACGCTAAAAGCTTCTTTCCTGCTCAAATAATCTTTCATTTGGAAAAGTTTTCATGCTTCTCCTTAAAGGTCAAAGAGTTAAATTTCATAATTCAGCTCCTTTTAAATTATAGAATATAGAACTTAGAATAGTACAGCACAGTACAGGCCTTTCGGCCCACGATGTTATGCCAACCTATTAAAGATTAAAACCTACTCTAAGATCAAAACTAACCTGCATACCCTTATTTTGCTACTAAGAGTGGAAATCTGTTTTTGGCAAGTGGTTTAAGAACAAAATACCGCTTCCTCAGTCTTTAAGAAAAATCTTCATGATATGTGTGTGGATATTTACAGATCTGATAAGTTTTCGGTTCTAATTCTCGGCTTAAACCAGTGTTCTCTCACCTTTATTGTATGAGGTGGTGGCGAGGCACTCATTTCAATTTCTCTCTCGCTCTAGTGGGCCGACGACCAAATTTCACAAAGAGATATTATCACAACAGTAAGCATGGATTTTAGGAAAGAAAGTTTAAAGCAATTCAGCCTCATTTAATTGAGTAATAAAATAACTATTAGAAAGTATCATAGCAGACAGAGCTTTAAAAACTTTCTCTTTATCTTTTGTGGTCAATAAGTGGAGCTAGAGAGAGAAAAAGACTCTACCAAGTGCTAATTACTAGGGAAGGTGGTGAGAACTGGAGCTGTGATAAGAAGTTGTTTATCTAACCCCAAGTTTCATTTATCTCCGGTTGGGAAACTCCTAGATGGCCTTGGCTGTATGCACAAGACCGTGGCGAGCAGACGTGAGTGCCGCTCAGCCCGAGCATTCATGCTATTGAGTTTGCATTTGCGGATAGCTTTTCCAGAGCTGGGAGTTCAGGAAGAGAGGAATGAATGTGCGCTCTGGCCCAATCCATTTAATTATCTGCCCATGCTCCCAATTATATGCCCACCAACACAGCACCCAACCCCTCATGATGCCATGTCCAACTTTCATTTGCCTCTGAGCTGAACCATTGTCTCCTTGAAAGCATCCCAAACGCCATGCTGCAGACACACCATACTGCCAGGTCAGGTCCTAGGCTAAGTTAAGTTGCTCATGCTGCTCTGATCTTCAGTCACAAATACTTTCTCCTGCACTTGATGATTGGTTCGTTAGTCAGCAGTAAATGTGGGTGATAAATGGCCTTTGACTGGAGCAACTGCACCTTGCAAATGCTTCCAGTTGCACTCTGCCTGTATTTTGAATGATGACATCAGGAATGTGCCTTTGTGAAGGAAATTTGGAGAAAAATTCAGTGATTTTTGTCACCGTTCATCCTGAGCAACTCTGTTGTCTGCTCAAAACTTGTTGGTCTTGCGGAGCAAGGTGTTGACCCCAACTGAGTGTTTCACAGTGGCACATTTCCAAGGTCTAGACTACATGTGAGCGGATGCGGTAAAGCTTGGGGCAGCTGCTGCCAAGGTGCAGTGGGAAAAGATAACTGTATAAGGTATTTCTGCCAAAGTACAAAAGGGTGTGTCCAGTTATAGGACCTTCCCGATGCCTCATATATAGGTAAATATAGTCTTACACAAGTAACAGATGTCTTTGGTTTGTTTGCTGGAAAGACTCAAATTCCAATGTTTGTTTTCTTCATATGCTACTGTCCAGAACCAAACTGCTTGACTGACTCTCTTTATGAATAAAGTCAATTTTTTTTGAAATAAAAAATAAGAAGTATCTCAGTACTTTACCTGTAGGCTATCTGTTGGATAAGCCTTGTTTGAACAATCTGGTTGTCTCAGTGCCAGCAGCGGTTGGTAGCAAGTAAAGCAGATCCTGCAAAATTGAAATGCTCCTGTCCCCGATTTCTAAATCCTTCAGGTAGTGGTAGCCTTCTCATGTTACTGTTTAACATTGTCCATGTGGAAGTTGGTTTCACTTGTCTTAACCTGGATGCTTTATATTAGTCACTTGAAGCTAGTGTCCTGCTGTCAACTTGCCACTGTTCCAAAGTTGCAAATGTGTCTTCCAAACAGCCATTGCTTGCATCTCAAACATTCTCACTTTGAGAAGTTGGTGACACTGAAAGGCACTAACTTTTCCAAAATCTGTTCATAACTGACCTGCCTCATCCCAGCAAGTCTCCTCTGTACCCTTAGCAAAGAGTCTGGTATCAGAAATATTTTCACTGCTGTAGCTGAGGCCTTCTTAAGTTCTAGTTTTTATATTGTGTTGCTCTAATTATAAACCCATTCATTTTTAATCACCTTGCCATTTCATTGCATGAAAGCCAACCCAAAACTAATAATTCAAGTAGACCTTCAGGACCCATTATTTCTGACTGAAATTTTGCAAACCTTTCTGTGAATACCATAAGCAGTGCCAATTTTGTCAAATGTCACAAAGTCTGGACTGACTCCAAGTCAGCCTATCACCAACAGGTTTCAAGAAGGAATTCGCTATAGTTCTTAGGGCTCAAGAGTTCAAAGGATATGGGGAAGTGAAAACAGGAGTAGGATGATGAGCCTTGATGGCCTACTCCTGTTCAACTTTCTCGTTGTCTATGTCGTAAAAGTCTGCGAAGTGCTCCAATAGTAAACCTTCCAGGGTTTGACCTTCCTTGAAAACTGTGATCTTCGTTCAGAGGATTCATGAAAAGGCATCACACCTCCACAAGGGGAATTTTGAAAAAATCCCAGTTTATGACTGGCTGGCTGAATCAAACTGCTTAGCATGTCACGAATGAGTGCGGGCTTTGAAAGTTGCCAAGGGATCCACATTACAACACAGTACTGTGACTTGCCTGACCAACTTGGACTTTGTCTGGTTATCTTACAAGATGTCATGCACAGAAGAGGAAATTGCACACTATTTTGCTTATCTCGAACCTCTGAAAAGTAGAACTGACTTTATTGTTTATCCTTACAATAAGTCCTCCTTATGTTTGTGGTTGTGTAACTGAAAATCATAACTTACATGAATTATAAGAATTGAAGTTAAGGCCAGAGGTAGGTTCCTTAAGATTTTTCTTGCGCAGAAAAATCAATTTGAAATATAACATCATGTGCAGCATTACGAATTCCTCCCTGAAATAACTTGGAGAATAAAATACATCACTAAATACAAGGTGTACAATATACAATGCAATATTTCTTATGAAAAGAAAACCCCTTTGCAGGACCTTTATTTAATGAGGTTCCATCTCGAGGCTGAATTCAGTCACTGCAAATAGTACTGAATTGCCAGAATTGCTTGAACTGATTGATTTCTGCCATGTGATGAGGCACCCAGGATCAAAGTGCAAGTATAAGTATAGGAATAAGAAGTAGCTGAGGAACAGATCTCTGGGCTTGAGGATAAGAACTACTGGTGGAAAGGATGGGGCCTATTGCCAGAAAGTGAGGCTGGGATGAGGGAAGGAACAGGGCTGTGGTTGGGGTAGGGACTAGGTTGGGATTTCAGGAAGGGTGTGCAGTGATACTTTCGTAGAATCATAGAATCTCTACTGTGTGGAAACAGGCCTTTTGGCCCAACAAATCCACACTGACTCTCGGAAAATCCCACCCAGACCCATCCCCCTATAACTCCTGCCCAGTGAAGTGGTTGAAGCTACCTCACTGAATGTTTTTAAGGCAAGGCTAGATAAATTTTTGAACAGTAAAGGAATTAAGGGTTGTCGTGAGTGGGCGGGTAAGTGGAGCTGAGTCTCAAAGATCAGCCATGATCTTATTAAATGGCAGGGCAGGCTCGAGGGGCCAGATGGCCTACTCCTGCTCCTAGTTCTTATGTTCTAACTCACCTAATCTGCACATCCCTGAACACTATGGGCAATTTAGCATGGCCAATCCACCTAGCCTGCTCATTTTTGGACTGTGGGAGGAAACCGGAGCACCCGGCGGAAATCCACACAGACACGAGGAGAATGTGCAAATTCCACACAGTCACCCGAGGGTGGAATCGAACCTGGGTTCCTGGTGCTGTGAGGCAGCAGTGCTAACCACCGAGCCACCGTGCCGCCCCAGTTGTACAGCTCATCCTGTAATACTCAGGCTGCCGTTTATTTGAATATTGGTTTGAGTCTGAAATAGTGCTGGGTCCAACATTGAGGCTTGGTGTGTGGGGAGGGCAGAATTTGGGGTAAGGGTTGGTGGTTCTATACTTGCATCTGACGTATACTTTCTCCCACTTCTATTTTAAATTAATTAGCTTTGAAATTCAATGGTGCATGTTGGTGAAGGTGGTAGTGGAAAGTTGATGGAACAGTTCCTGCTGTGAACATTCCAGTCCAGAGAGACTTGTCTGCACTGCTTTCACTTTGTACTTTTCAGTCACATGCTGGTCTGATTAATTCTAGTTTGCAACTTAGAGGGCTGATTGTGCCTTGTATAAAGAAAGATTAACATTTTTTATCCCATTGATAATATCACTTTGCAGCCAATTACATACTTTGAAACGACAACCACTGTCTTAGGAAACATGGCAGCTAATTTGTTCACAGATGACCAGAAAAGCAACAGTCTGGTAATGCACAGATCACATGTTTCAATGGTAGTTGAGTGACTGTCTATCATGACACTGGGGAGTATTCCCTTAGTTTTCCTCGAATGTTGTTACAGTCTTTGCCTCCACCTGAGGGTGTCAGAGTTACAGTCTCTCTGGAGTCCGTTCTGAGGGAGATCACTGGACCCGAAACATTAACACTGATATCTTTTTTCCCCCAGAGATGCTGCCAGACCTGCTGAGGTTTTTCAACAACCTCTGTTTTTGTTCCTGATTTACAGCATCAGTAGCTCATTTGGTTTTTATTTTGCAATGTAGTTAATCC
Organism: Ginglymostoma cirratum; assembly: GCA_024137785.1. Lineage (NCBI taxonomy): Eukaryota > Metazoa > Chordata > Chondrichthyes > Orectolobiformes > Ginglymostomatidae > Ginglymostoma > Ginglymostoma cirratum. The sequence goes on from JAHRHZ010000020.1 coordinate 49,327,533, forward strand.
TGGCTAATTGGGTTTCTTGTAGATTACTGAATGTTAGATGTTGAAGCATGGATTCTTCTGGAAGGATGAGGTAGAGGGCCTTCAACAACTTTCTTTGAGATTTTTCACTGATGCGTTAATTGGGACCTGGACTCGTGAATTTAAAGTTCTTGACTCTTCCCTTGAAAATATTCAATGATGACCTTTCACCTGGAGCTGAAATGTTAAAGGGTGAATATTTGTTCTGCTGACATGTAAGAAATTAAGTGCTAAGCTGTGTCGCGGGTGACTCTGTCTCGCAGACAAATTGTGATAATCTAATTATACTCTGTTGTCTGTGGATGGGGAACTAAAGCTAAAGAGATAAGGAACTGTCTGAAGCAGCGATTGAGAATTAGGGAAGGAGCATTCACCAATCATGAAAAGAATCACAAATGTAGCCTAATATGGTAATTAACAGCCAGGTTTGCCTGTAACTGTGATTGTAAAGGACGCCATCACGTGTTACTAATACTACCCTGTATCTGATGAATAGACCAATCTCGATGACTTGCCTTGTTTCTGAGCCAATGAGCTTCACGATGGATTCTAGTCATACTAGCAGCTTGTAATGGACCGTACTAATAGCCAATCACAGATAATAGAGATAAAAGGTACTGCAGATGCTGGAGAATCCGAGATAACAAGGTGTGGAGCTGGATGAACACAGCAGGCCGAGCAGGAAAGCTTGACGTTTCGGGCCTAGACCCTTCATCAGAAATGGGGGAGGGGAAGAGGGTTCTGAAATAAATAGGGAGAGAGGGGGAGGCGGATAGAGGAGAGGATAGGTGGAGAGGAGGCAGACAAGTCGAAGAGGCGGGGATGGAGCCAGTAAAGGTGAGTGTAGGTGGGGGGGTAGGGAGGAGATAGGTCAGTCCAGGGAGGACGGACAGGTTAAGGGGGCGGGATGATGTTAGTAGATAGGAGATGGGGGTGGGGCTTGAGGTGGGAGGAGGGGATAGGTGAGAGGAAGGACAGGTTAGGGAGGCGGAGATGAGCTGGGCTGGTTTTGGGATGCGGTTGGGGGAGGGGAGATTTTGAAGCTTGTTGAAATCCACATTGATACCATTGGGCTGCAGGGTTCCTAGGCTGAGTATGATTTGCTGTTCCTGCAGTCTTCCGGTGGCATCACTGTGGCATTGCAGGAGGCCCAGGATGGACATGTCGTCTGAGGAATGGGAGCGGGAGTTGAAATGGTTCGCGACTGGGAGGTGCAGTTGTTTGTTGCAAACTGAGCGCAGGTGTTCTGCAAAGCGGTCCCCGAGCCTCCGCTTGGTTTCCCCGATGTAGAGGAAGCCACAGCGGATGCAGTATACCACATTGGCAGATGTGCAGGTGAACATCTGCCTGATGTGGAAAGTCTTCTTGGGGCCTGGGATTGGGGTGAGGGAGGAGGTGTGGGGGCAGGTGTAGCACTTCCTGTGGTTGCAGGGAAAAGTGCCGGGTCCCCCAACCGCATCCCAAAACCAGCCCAGCTCATCTCCAACTCCCTAACCTGTTTTTCCTCTCACCTATCCCCTCCTCCCACCTCAAGCCCCACCCCCATCTCCTATCTACTAACCTCATCCCGCCCCCTTGACCTGTCCGTCCTCCCTGGACTGACCTATCTCCTCCCTACTCCCTCACCTTTACTGGCTCCATCCCCACTTCTTCGACTTGTCTGCCTCCTCTCCACCTATCCTCTCCTCTATCCATCTTCTATCCGCCTCCCCTTCTCTCCCTATTTATTTCAGAACCCTCTTCCCCTCCCCCATTTCTGGTGAAGGGTCTAGGCCCGAAACGTCAAGCTTTCCTGCTCCTATGATGCTGCTTGGCCTGCTGTGTTCATCCAGCTCCACACTTTGTTATCTATAGTAGCCAATCATGATTGCCAGCCTATAACTGTCAGTACATTATGTAAGATGAATGCGTTATGCGATGGGGGGAGTTACTGTGCAAACTACCGCGCAAGGCGTGGAGTTTGTAGAGTGATTCTCCACCTTTGTAAGTGCTTACTTAAATAAAAGGTCTTAATGGGAAATTGTGGTTAATGCCATGCATTTGTATCAAGAGTATAGGAGACTAAAATGACAGAGCTTTTAAAAAAAACCTTTTCTGTCATTATGGCTGACTGTTGGTTCACAGCAATGAAATGTCAAACTTGTAGCACTATGGAGCCTTTTGACCACCCAGCCTCATCCCATATGATGTTATGACCATTGACAAGCTTTATAAACTATGTTTCTGTATGTGAAAGCCAACTACACATCATTCTCCCACTAGAAAATAATTGAGAATGCATCAGTGCAGCATACACTACTCTATCAGTAATGGAATGCTCTATCTTACAGACGTTCCGTCCTTGCTCGGTTGATGATTCATGTTACTGTCTAACAATCAGATCTAATTGCATCAGAGGCCGGATTTGAGCTGCTTCAATTAAAGGTAGACATGTGGAACCTGATTCCCTCCATTTTGGCAATGGGAGTGACAGGATTTAACTAGATTTGTTCACATAAAGAAACACACAGCAGAACAGTGTGTGGATATCTCCTTCATCTCTCATATCTCTCCGATTTCTCTTAAGACAATGAAGGTGGCATTTGTAAACAGTCTAAGTTTCAATTTTAAGATTTACATGGTGATATCTTTTTGTTTATTTCTAAGAAACATCACTGTGATGTAAGTAGCTATGTGATAACTACAGTTATATAGTTATAAAAAGCCAGCTTGATTCCATCCAACTGTTAACTTTTGACTCCATTGCACGTTTGCAACTCGTAATCTAGCTGAACACGTCCATAAAGTTTTGAGGAAATGCTGCATGGTCAGAGGTGCAGAATGGTGGTTGAATTCAGAAGGGGTTTGTTGAGGAATGGTATACATGAAGTCAGCTGCTCTCTGTCAAGTTATAAAGTAAATTTCAATATCAGCAGGCTCATTGATGTTTATTCCAATCATGTACCCAATTTTGTTTCCTTTCCTTTTATTGCTATTCCATTAAGTAATTCTTGGAAGTTGGAATAGTTTCTGTTTTGGTCATTTAATTAGTGTATTGTACAGCCTTCCAGTGTTCTCTGAATATGATCTATGTACTATGGCATTATGCATTTTACCTTACATTCTTGTAAATGAGTAGGGAAATGGCATAGTTGTCTGTCGTTAGATTTTACATAACCCTGCAGCGCATTCCGTACTCTCTGCATGAGAATGTTGCCCCTTGGGTCCCTTTTATATCTTTGCCCTCTAATTTTGGACTCCTCTACCCTGGGGAAAAGACCTTTGTCATTCACCCTATCCATGCACCTCATGATTTGATAAGATTCTACAAGGTCACCCCACGGCCTCCAATGCTCTGGAGAAAATAGCCCCAGCCTATTCAGCCTCTCCCTATTGCTCAAACCCTCCAACCCTGGCAACGTCCTTGTAGATCTTTTCTGAACCCTTTCAAGTTTCACAACATCCTCCCTAAAACAGGGAGACCAGAATTGAATGCAGTATTCCAAAAGTGGTCTATCCAATGCCTGTATTGCCTCAACATGACCTCCCAACTCCCATACTCAATGAACTGACCACTTAGGGCAAGCATACTAAACGCCGCCTTCGCTATCCTGTCTACCTGCGTCTGTACTTTCAGGGAACTATGAAACTGCACTCCAATGTCTGTTTGTTCAGCAACACTCCACAGGAACTGAGCATTAAGTGTATAAGCCCTGCCTTGATTTGCCTTTCCGTCATGCAGCACCTCACATTTGTCTCAATTAAACTCCATTTGCCTCTCCTCGGCCCATTGGCCCATATGATCAAGGTCCTGTTGTACTCTGAGGTAACCTTCTTGGCTGTCCACTACACCTCCAATTTTGGTGTCATCTGCAAACTTACTAATCATGCCTCCTATGCTCACATCTAAATTATTTATATAAGTAACAGAAAGCAGTGGACCCAGCACCGATCCTTGTGGCACACCACTGGTCACAGGCTTCCAGTCTGAAAAGCAATCCTCCACTACCACCCTCTATCTCCTACTTTTGAGCAAGTTCTATATCCAAGTGGCTAATTCAACCCGTATTCCATGTGATCTAACCTTGCTAACTAGTGTACCATGGAACCTTGTTGAATGCCTTACTGAAGTCCATATAGATCACGTCCACCATTCTGCCTTCGTCAATCTTCTGTGTTACGACTTCAGAAAAAACTCAATTAACTCAGTGGGACACAATTTCCCACCCGCAAAGCCATGTTAACTACACTTAATCAGTCTTTGCTTTTCCAAATACATGTAAATCATGTCCCTCAGGATGCCCTCCAACAACTTGCCCACCATTGATGTCAGGCTCACTGGTCTGTAGTCCGCTGGTTTTTCCTTGCCACCTTCCTTAAATAGTGGCACTGTGTTAACCAACCTGCTGTCTTTCAGCACTTTACCTGTGGCTATTAATAATACAAATACCTCAGTAAGGGCTCCAGCAATCATTTCACTAGCTTCCCACAGATTTCTAGGGTACACCTGATCAGGTCCCAGAAATTTATCCATCTTTGTGTTTTAAGCCATCCTCTGTGATATGGATATTTTTCAAGATGTTGCTATTTATTTCCCCCAGCTCTCTAGTTTTTTTATCCTTCTCCACAGTAAACACTGATGCAAAATGCTCATTTAGTATCTCGCCCATCTCTTGTGGTTCCACGCATAGGCAGCCTTGCTGATCTTTAATGGGCCCAGTTGTCTCCCTAGTTAACCTTTATGTCCTTAATGTATCTGTAGAATCCCTTTGAATTCTCCTTAACCCTATTTGTCAAAGCTATCTCATGTTCCCTTTTTGCCCTCCTGATTTCCCTCATAAGTATACTTCTACTGCCTTTATACTGTTCTCGGGATTCACTTGATCCCTGCTGTCTATACCTGACATATGGTTCCTCCTTTTTCTTGGCCAAAACCTCAATTTCTATAGTCATTCAGCCTTCCCTACACCTACCAGCCTTGCCCTTCACCCTAACAGGCACATACTGTCTCTGGATTCACGTTATCTCATTTTTGAAGGTGTCCCATTTTCCAGCCTGCGAAGTTTACTTGCGAATATTTGCCCCCAATTAACTTTTGAAAGTTCTTGTCTGATACTGTCAAAATTGGCCTTCCTCCAATTTAGAATTTTAACTTTTAGATCCGGTCTACCCTTTTCCAACACTATTTTGAGACTAACAGAATTATTCGCTGGCCCCAAAGTGTACCCTCACTGACACCTCAGTCACCTGCCCTGCCTTACTTCCCAAGAGTACGTCACGTTTTGCTCCTTCCCTAGTAGGTACATCCACATACTCGATCAGAAAATTTTCTTGTGCACACTTAAGTCCTTAACACTGTGACAGTCCCAGTCTATATTTGGGAAGTTAAATCCCCTACCATGACAATAAGCAGGGAGTCAGAAGATGAAGCCTCTGACATTCGGTTCTTATCTACCCGGTGTTTTGACGTCCCGAATATCCAAAATGAACGCAACAAAAATCCAGGCCTCTGAATCTAATAAAGTTTGAAACTGTTTTGATAGCAGGATAAAGATTTCTTGATCCATTGTTTGTAGAATTGCTGCAGTCTGCCTTTTTGCTGTCCTCGCCATATCGCATCTGTACTAAACCTGGTCTGAACTAAATACTAATATTATTGGATGTTCATGGGTCAATTTAACATTATTAAATAGAAAAACAGGTTAATATTTCAAGTGTGGACACTCTGTTGGAACAACTTTGCCAGTCACAATTGCAGTATTAGCCTGGTTCATGTTCCACTCTATGGATTTCTCCTTTTATTTCCAACATTTTCTTAACATAAACAAAATCCTGCAAAATAGGGAATATGCAAAGGCAGGATTCTGAAGAACTAGTTCTTGAGGTTAGAAGGACAATATTGAATGTAGTTTACCCCATACCCCTTTGCTGTACACTTATTGACTCCTGTCTGGGACCACTGGGGGAGAAGAGGGCATCGCAGTCAAGACTATTCCTTAACCTTATCCCACTGCTCATGTATTTATTTGTTTTGTGCCTGCTGACTTGGTATCAAATTCCGGTCATCTTATGTTACTGTCATTAATGTGATGCAGTTAGGCTACCAAATATTTGAAGTTTGTGAACACAGTTCACCAATGGGAGATTCAAAACATTCCAAATGACTTGAATAATAGGTTTGAGAGTTTAGTGTTAGCAGCTTTAATATTTTCTCAAGAAAGATATAATTAACAGATTGTTACTGTTATTGTATCCTATATTGGTGCATCAATCATGGTAACATGCAAACCTGTGTGACCACAGTAACTTAAACCATCTAAGTTGTCTCTTTTTTATATCAATACACACTTGTATTGTGTTTGAAAGTCATCTTGACAGCCTGTGGACTTTACACTTGGTTGTGTTTCCAACTTCAGCTACTCCTGCTACTAGTCCCCTTGTTTATCCTGCTTCACACAGACATATTTAGAATCGTAGGGTCTCTACAGTGCAGAAAGAGGCCATTGGCCCATCTGTGCTGACCACCTAAAAAGCATCCCATCCTTACTAAGCCCCTATCCCTGTAACCCCACATTTCCCATGGCTAATCCACTTAGCCTGCATGTCCTTGGACACAACAGACAATTTAGCATGGCCAATTCACTTTCTTGATCCACTTGTCCTCCTTTTGAAAAAGAAGGTTCATATTCCTTTTGACATTTTTGCCAATTACCTTAAATCTAGGCTGTCCTGACATTTTGCCACTGAAAGCAGTTTTTCATTATTTTAGCCTTGTTGGATTCATTCATGGCTTTGAACAGTTCTGTTCATCTCTTCAATTTTAATTACCTGTAAACTCTCAATTGAAAGGAGAACAGTTTTTCCCAACTGTCATTGTAAGTGATTAATTTTTCTTGTGGTGCTTCGTAATGCATATACATTGAAATTCCTGCCCATGTATCAGTTAAACTAATTGCACTTTTCCTCAACCTGGAGACAATAAGAATTGCAGATGCTAGGAGCTAGAGTCTATAGGTGCAAGGCTGGAAAAGCACAGTAGGTCAAACAGCATCTGAGAAACAGGAAAGTCAACATTTCAGGCCAAAATCCTTTGTCAGGACAAAGGACTTTTGACCCGAAACGTTGACTTTCCTTCACTTTTCCTCAACACGTTATACCTACCAATAGGTCAGGAATATTAATATGCAGATAAGGTATGCTTGTGTCTGAAGTTTATATGACATACAGTTTGTACCCAAAAAGACACTTGTTGTCCCATGGATGAATCAAGTGTTTGAGGTATAGTGTCCCAGTCCAGTTTTATAGTGGTTGGTGGTCAGATGAGACGATTGACTATGTAGATTCATAACAAGATATGAAGACTAATGTGAGATAACAAGCATGGGGCTGGATGAACACAGCAGGTCAAGCAGCATCGTAGGAGCAGGAAAACTTGACGTTTCGGGCCTAGACCCTTCATCAGAAATGGGGGAGGGGAAGAGGGTTCTGAAATAAATAGGGAGAGAGGGGGAGGCGGATAGAAGATGGATAGAGGAGAGGATAGGTGGAGAGGAGGCAGACAAGTCGAAGAGGCGGGGATGGAGCCAGTAAAGGTGAGTGTAGGTGGGGAGGTAGGGAGGAGATAGGTCAGTCCAGGGAGGACGGACTGGTCGAGGGGGCGGGATGAGGTTAGTAGATAGGAGATGGGGGTGTGGCTTGAGGTGAGAGGAAAAACAGGTTGGGGAGGTGGAGATGAGCTGGGCTGGTTTTGGGATGCGGTTGGGGGAGGGGAGATTTTGAAGCTTGTGAAATCCACATTGATGCCATTGGGCTGCAGGGTTCCCAGGCTGAATATGATTTGCTGTTCCTGCAGCCTTCGGGTGGCATCACTGTGGCATTGCAGGAGGCCCAGGATGGACATGTCATCTGAGGATCTACTAACATCATCCCGCCCCCTTGACCTGTCCGTCCTCCCTGGACTGACCTATCTCCTCCCTACCCCGCTACCTACACTCACCTTTACTGGCTCCATCCCCACCTCTTCGACTTGTCTGCCTCCTCTCCACCTATCCTCTCCTCTATCCATCCTCTATCTGCCTCCCCCTCTCTCCCTATTTATTTCAGAACCCTCTTCCCCTCCCCCATTTCTGATGAAGGGTCTAGGCCCGAAACGTCAAGTTTTCCTGCTCCTATGATGCAGCTTGACCTGCTGTGGTTCATCCAGCCCCATGCTTGTTATCTTGGATTCACCAGCATCTGCAGTACCTTTTATCTATGAAGACTAATGTGTTGTCCACTCTTATCAGCATTCTTGGCAAATGAGAGTCAAATGAACAAGGAAAGCTGAAGCACATTTGGTGTATTTTAAAGAGCTGCGCTGTTTCTGAATTTGCACCACAATCCTACCACATTGTCCATTCACCAAATTTGTGATCGCATCTACATAGCTAAGATGTGGCGGGAACCATAGGAGAGTAGAAAGCAGCAATGTGCCCAATAAAGTGAAACAGATAAAGTTGGAAATATTTCAATCGTACAATGTCTGTGGACAGTGAAACATAGTTAATGTTTCAGTTTGATGACCTTTCTTCTTGCTTCTGACGGTCTGAATGTTAACTCTGTTTCGTGATCACATACTGCCTCACCTGCTACGTGTCTCTGACATTTATGTTTTTATTTCCGGATTCCAATATCTGCCGTAATTTCCTTTTCGTTATCTGTAGCAGACAAGATGCAATGTTGCATGCTACTGAGTATCAATCAGCCCTACTTTGTGGCAAGCAAAAGTGCAAGGCCAAATGAGAATGCAATATTGTGTCACTAAATAGCAACTCGCAGAACCAGATGAGGCTGAGGTAGCCACCAAGTATAGCAATTAAGTTTGTCAAATTTTTACTTTGTCATTTAGTTTACAAGTTTTGTGAAGTCAGTCATTGTTTAAAGATGATACCAAAGTAGTTACAGTAATTGTAAAAATGCACAGTTCAAGGAGAAATGGATAGCTATGAGTCATGGGCACTGTGATTTGTTTTTTACGGCCACCTGATCCAGGGTTGCTGAAACTAATCACACGTTTTGGTCGTGTTCTTTTCATCTTTTGCAGTTCCAGCAGTTGGCAAATAAATCCTGATTGGCTAATCACTGTAGAAAATCACGTGCTGTGGAGGCTGGGCAGCAAAATGGAGTTGAGGCAGAGATGAGATCATCATTGATAATCAAATTGGAGACCAGACTTGAGAGGCTGAATTGCCTATTCCTGCTCATAGTTCTGATGTATGAGACTCATAGTACCATTTCATACCTTACATCTATGAAATACCTTACCATTATAGTTCTTAAAACTTGTTTTTTGTGTTCTTTAATCATTACTTTCTCTTTGACTTTTCTCAGCCTTGGTTGAGCCTTGTACTTCAGATTCTTTAAACTTTGTTTTGAATTTTCTATTTAGGAGATGTACCTTGTAATGTGTAATTGCTAACAAGTACAGATTTAGAGTAGTCCTATTGGAATCATATTTTGAACTGCCAATATTCTGATTTATTTTTTTGTTGAAAAATATTTTCTACTTTTGCAATCAACTTTTTTCTTTTATAGGCATTTCAGCTGAAGATCAGATCATAAAATTCAAGTTGGAACAATGAGGTTATCAGGTAAGAAATAAAAGCAAGAATTTGCTACATTGACTATCATTTGCCCATCAGTGTTTGTTTGTTTGCAGTAATGTTGAGCAGTGTGGTGACTGTCTGAAATTGCGTTTGGCATGCCATAGAATTACCCATTTACTACATAGATTTGTTTTGTGTTGGTAGCCTGCATTATGGTTGTTATACAGGTGACTTCTGTGAAAAATGTTTTAAACAAATTATGCGTGTGCTTTAAATGTGTAAAAGACACAGCATGTAGAGTGGTGTAAAAATAATCTGTGTTGTAATGCTTTTGGGGAGACTTGTTATCTAAAGATTCCAAAGTTATGAGTGTTCTAGATCCCAGTGCAGATAACCTTGCCTTCAAACATGAATGTTAATCAGGATGGAAGTTTGAAAATTTGTTTCCAAAATTACATTGAATAACGAACTTGACGCAAGTTCACTGCGTATACCATGCTGCTAAAGTTATTACTATTACTATTGCAAAGTTATCAAGATTCCCACATGAATGACTGATATGTATAAGGAGGAATTACACCGTACTGTCCCAGCAACAGCCTTGGAAGAAAAGATGGGCACCTGATGGGTGACTGTAGCAAACATCATTATTTTGTGATAACTTTGTCCTAATTTTGGGCGTAGATTATTGTAAATTTGCACTCTTGAGAATGAGCCAGCTTTTAGGGTATCCTTTATTGGTCTGATCCCATCCTATTTTCACAATGATACAATTACAGTATGTAATTAATCCACTCCAGGGATGAGCTTTTTGGTTGACTGAAATAATTAAGCTATTTCAAAATTGGAACATATTTGTTTTTGCATGTAAATCTATAATATTTCTTAGCATGTGTGAAGTCCTTGAGCACCTGTATGTTCCTCTGTAATTCCTATGTTGAGCCTGAGAGAGGTGGGAAGCAGGCATTTTAGGAAGGGAACTTTGATCCTCTTTCTGAGATGAAGCATTGTTAAAGTTTAATTTCTTACTCTTTAGTGCATGATTTTGAAAGAAAATATAGGGGCAAACCATTAGTATTTCCAGGGCAATCAGGAATGGGCATTAAATGATGGTCTAGCTGATGATACCCACATCCCATGCACAAATGGAAACAAGTCTATTTGCTATCCTAATAAGCCTAAGTCCCTTCTGTCTTACCTTAGAGCTTGGATCTGTTAATAGCAAGAATCATTCTTGGGAGTCTTTGCTGCACTGACTCCATATTACTTACCTGCCAGGGACAAGAAACAGGGATATTTCACAACTGTGGTATAAATTAGTTTGATCACATATCCTGTGACTTTTGTTTTATTTTTGACTATTCATTACATATTACAGCATGGGAACAGTGTCTATGGCATTGTTTATTTTCTGCACAAGCATTTGTCTACCTGTTCTATGTCCCTTTATTTCTGTTTCCTTTAACCACTGGTCATCTAATCTGTTGTTAAAAGTTGACTTGATTGCTTTTATTATTCACTCTGGTAGAGCCTCATAAGTATTTAAAAAAGAGAAAAAAAATCTCTTCCTTGTCCTAAGTGTCTCTCATTTCATTTGAAAGTCTTCATAAATGCTCAAATGGTCTATTTATTCCATCTCATTCCATTGAATGAAAACAGCCTCAATTTTACAAGGCTTTCTTTGCTGGTGCGATGAAATACAAATGCAACAAAACTGCCACAGCATTCTTCCAATATGTGAAGCCTGAAACTGGACCCAGTACTATAACTCAGTTCAGCAGATATTTTAGTTGGTTGCTGATTCACCAATGCCTGAAAATTCGTCCTTGATTTTCGGAGCCACACCAGTCTCTATCTTCGTGTCTCTTTGTATGCGGAAATAGAATAAAGAATTAAAAACTGAAAAGAAATGAAAGAAAAGTAGAAAAAGTAAAAGAGCAGTGACTAAATACGCTTTTAACCAAAATGAGACTAACAGTTATTCTTCTAAACGGAATTGTTATTCTGTTTGCCGGTTCAGGAATATTTTTGTGGTTGAAAAATATATTCAATTTATGGTGCTAATCATTTGCTATTATTTCACTGCTGAATGCTTTAAAAAGTGGGAATGCAAAGCTCTTTTAACTTAATGAAGCATTGCAAGTTCTTTTGTAAGAGTGTTTATAAGACAGAGTGACACTGAGCCACAATATGTAGGCCAGATCACCAAACATTTGGTGAAAGATTGTCTTAAGTGGAAGAGTGAGATTGAAAGGCAGAAATGGGGAGTGAATTTCAGTGGTTGGGTTCTAGACAGATGAAAGCACAGCTACGAATTATAGCAAACTTGTGTTTGGCAATGTACAAGAGGATCAGACATAGCTAAAGGTTGTGGGGTTTGAGCAAGATACATAGGGAGAGGCAAGTCCCTAGAGGGATTTGGAAACAAGGATGAGAATTTTGAAATTATGCTTGTTTTATATCTTATAAACAACTGAGAATGGCATGCATTTAAGTCACTGCAAGTCGCTGCCTAAAAGCTCTATGGATCTACAATGATTCAAGTAATCAGTTCACCACTGTTCTTGAAGGCATTTATGGATGAGCAATAAATGCTGACCTTGATGTAGGAGTCCACATTGCATGAACAAATTGGAAAAGAAATTCAAAGTTTCCTTGGAAACTGTAGTTCATTGTAACTGATTTAGTGTGAGATGTGGATTCATTTGTGAGCTGTTGTTAAATCAACGGTTATTTATTATTGGCGATGTTTTATCAAGCTCACTCTTAAAAATCTAATTTCAATCCTTTTTGTTTCAAACTCTGCATCTGTAAGAATGGCTAAAAAGGAAGATACAGTAAACCAGAGAATGAAAATATACATTTAAAATGCAAAATTCGAGTGACTGCTGAAAAACTGCTGTTGTTCATTTTTAAAATTGTTCCAGTGTTATATGCAAAACCCTCAGAATCCTATTCATTCAGTACGTCCAACTGTTTATGCTTGTGCTTCAGACTTGTTCTTGATCGTATAATAGATCACTTTTTTGAGAAATTTAAATAACAGTAATGCAATTGAAGAATTTTCTCTACCTGTAATGCTTTGCGATCATATTTTGTTCAACTTGGAATTCTGATGGGCAAGTGGCTCATTGCTTAAGCAGAAAGTGTGTTCAGGCAGGCTTTCACTGGCAACAATAATATAACAGGTGGTTATCAATTTGACATTTTACCACAGGAATTGGTTGGTAAACCAGTCAGCTTCCCAGCTTTCCTGAAATTGAGGGCTCCCTCTTTTGAGTCCCTTCTCCAACTTCTAGGGAGATTGTGATCTCAGTAGGGTGCAGAACTACTGCCCTGTCTCCTCTCCTCCCCTCCGCACCAACAAACACATACATGCACAACTTCAGGTTCAGGGGTCTAATGGTTTAGGATTCAGTGCAGTGTGACAACTTCAGCAATCAGTATCAGCGTGAACTGCTACTTGTCAATCAAAACCCCAGTGTGGTCTGGATCTCCTTACGTGCGGACGCAGCCTGTTTCGGTATCTGAGGAGTTGTAACTGGTGCTAATCATCAACAAATATCCCCATTTCTGATCTGCTCTTGGAGGAGAGATCATTGAACCCACTGGAGATGGTTGGGCATAGTACACTACGTTGAGGAGCTTCTGCAGTGCTGTGGAGGAATGGAAGTAAAGAATGATCAACTGTAGCTAAAGTTGTTTCTTCTGAGGCTCTTCTGTGAGTCCTTTTGTGGCTGATAAGCATGATTCTTGAGCCACATCTCTGACCACATATTTAGCAAGCGTTGCCGGGTGTTGTTCTCAAAGAATTGTGTTCTGTCATGCAGGAGTTTCCTCCAAGTTGTTTTGTTCTGAATGAGGATCTCCCATATGCTGACATCTATATTGCATTTCTTGAAGGAAACTTAGACTTTAAATTTCTTCCTCTGTCTTCCTCTCATTTGAGTGCCTTGAGCTGAGGTAAAATGATTTGCTTTGGTAGTCATTATCGAGGCGTCCTAAGCACATGGCCGACCCAGTGGAGCTGGTTTTGGATGATTATGGCCACAGTGTTGCTACTGTTAGCTGCTTCAAAGACACTGATGTTAGTACAAATGTCCTCCCAGCTGATGCAGAGAATCCATCTCAAACAAAGTTGATGGTACTTCTCAGGAGTCTTGAGGTGGCGTCTAACGGTAGTCCAGGTTTTAGAGACACATAGAAGAGTCAGAAGAATAACTGCCCTGTACACTAGGATCTTGATATCAGCCTGGATGTCACGGTTGTTGACACTTTTTCATTCTTAGGTATCTGAAGGTGGAACTCACAGATTGGATGTGATGTTAAATCTCTGCATAAATGTCAGCTTTAGATGAGAAGTAGCTTCCCAGGTGAGGAAGTGTTCTGCATTTGGGAGAATTTCTGAGTTGATCTTAATGGATGGGTGGATTCAAACTTGACCTAGAATGGTTTGGTAAAGGATCTGAGGCTGAGGCCAATTCTTCAGTATGCTTCCACGAAGGCATTAAGTAAGGCTTGAAGATTCTTTTCCAAGAAAGCAGAGATGACATTGTCATGCTCCTATGATGCTGCTTGACCTGCTGTGTTCATCCAGCCCCATGCTTGTTATCTCGGATTCTCCAGCATCTGCAGTACCTTTTTATCTCATGACATTGTCATCTGCAGACTGAATTGCCACAAGTGAGGTCAGTGTCATTTTCTTATTGGATTTCAATTAGTTGAGATTGAAAAGTTTTCAATCATTCCTGTAGACAATGTCCACAACCACTGGGAACCTTGTTCTTGACAAAATGAAGAATGGTGACAATGAAGATGGAGAGAAGGATGGCAGCGATGTCCTGCTTGTGAACAAAGAGTTGTAGCTCGTTAGCTTTCTGAGCCCACAATTGGCAGTGATTTCCTTAGTTGTTCTTTGTAACTACCTTTTGCTATTTGATGAGTTCTCTTTGCCTCACTGATGTTGTTCTACTAAGAACAGAGAGATTTTCACTTGTTGACAAGGTATTGGATGATGTGGACACTCTTGTCGAACCAGTCTTGGTGTTTCCTGGTCTTGTAATCAATGGTTTCATCACAGCATGCAATGGAGGCTGTCTTCAGCTCTTTCCAGATTTCATTCGCTCCCTTAAAATGAAAATTTTGGTGAAGACATTGTTGAAAGTTTGATTGTCTTTTTGGCCATATCACTTGAATGGATTTTAAAAAAGCAAAATCAAAAGCTGATTTTAATACCGATATACAGGAATGTTATTGAATTTGAAATTACTGTCATTAAACCTTAGACCATTCAGATGGTCATTTGATTCCAACAGTCTGGTATTATGCTTGTGATCACTGTTGCAAATGAGTTTTTTCTGGATCTTTTTCTGATTTATTTATACATTTCTGATTGAAACGCGTTGATCATATTTCACAGCATCTCAATTGTGGCAAGATCATGAGCACGCTCGAAGACCATATTTTCAATGATGCTGCAGTAGTGTATGTGTTTTGAAACGTTGCAATTCAGTCAGCTTGGTTACGACTTTACTTCAGGATCCTGCAACTGAATTACAAATTGAAAGTGTTTTCTTTTTTTTTCAGGTTCCATAAAGTTTATGGTAGCTGGTATTGTGTTTTTGCTTGTGGGTTATTTCACACTGCAAATATTTGAAATCAAAATAGATGCAAATTTGGGAGCAATACTTGGTAAGTATTAATATATATATGCCTGGAAATGTTGCATTTTCAGTGTTAAGATCCCAGACCAGACTCCAAATTAGGTTCCGGCTTTTGATTAAAACCTAAATTCAGTCAGACCTATTCAGAGACCAGTATTTTTTTCTCTTGTTTGAAGTCAATGTAATTTGAAATTCTGGTTACTTTATTAAAAGAAATACGCTGCAAGATTCTACGCTTTTTAGACAGACTAAATGTGGTGTATAAAAATCAGCAAAGCAAGCAATCTATAACATCTGTTTTCTACATGAGATTGCCTATTAATTCATGACTATGTGTGGTTGAACACACTAACTGTACATTAGATGGCAAATGCAACCACGACACATCCTACGTATTTCTCACCAAACCATTCAAAAACTGGTGGACAGAGTCACAAAATTCCTTCATAATTATGTGTCCCTCATGAAGGTTTTTACTGTTCACTTTCAAAGATGAAGCCTATTCATTTTCCTCAAAACCCACTCTAACTTAGACTGCCTCGACAACAGATCATGACCTTATTGATCAATCTTCTCCTGTGACAGCACCCTACTTTATTTGTGTGGCTGCACCTCCAACACCTGATCACTGGGGCATAATTCCTGCTCTCTAGCTGATGGCTTCCTTTCAAATCCACTGAACTGATAGGCACCCTAGGGCTCCACTGAGCCCAAGTTGCTCATGGAGCTACCAAATGGCTTCTCTGATCTCAAGAGCAAAGACGCAGCCAGTCGCAGCACTACAGCTACATAGAGCCTTTTCTCTGATATTGCTTGACTTTTCGACTGCTTGTTTTATTAATTGCTGTTCACTGATTCTCAAACTGTTCCTTCTGGCCTACTTAAAACTTCCCAACAGCATCTTGATCCTGTTCTAGAAAGAATCAAACGTAGCAACTATAGATTATTCCAATGTCTTCAATGTTACAATCTCTAACAAGCTATCATTATTCACAGCTGCTAAGTTGAAGAACACAGATGCAAAAATTGATTTTTAATCAGCATAGAATGAGGTGTGAAGTTTTGAACAGAATGTGGAAGTAGTAAATTGGTTTCACTTAAAGTGTAAAAGTCTTAAACTGGAAGTCAGTTGTAAGATGAAATTGCACATGCTGCTGAGGGTTTACTTGTGAATTCAACCTTGACAATGATTACATTTTTGCTTTTTCTTTAGATAAGTGTTTAGGTAAGTTTTCCTCCTTTTCCCCTTTCCGTACCATTATCTGAAAAGAAAATGTACAAGGCTAAGGGATGAAGACAGGAATGGCACTCGGCAGATTAAGAGCCAGTGCTGGCACGACTGGCCTAACAACTTTGGTTGTGGCTGGCTACCTCGACAGGTTAACAGTTTAATTATTCGAGTCCAGTGAACTGTAGAATCCTCTGTAAGCAATTGCTTACAGGGACATTAGGGACCAGGCAGACACTCATCCCTGTAATGTTAATCTTCCTTCCTCCCTAACCTCTCTGGTCAAAATATTATATGCGATGTCATTTTATTTGTTTACTGAACATTAAACCAGCATCTGTTGCTCATTCCCAGTTGCCTTTTTGAACTGCTGCAGCCTTACGGGGTGTAGATACACCCAGAATGCTATTTGGAAGGCTTCATAATTGGCAGAGTTGGAAATCCTGTAATTTTAAGCAGGGACCACAGATACTTGTAAATTTGGTTTGAAGTTGCAAATCACCTGTAACTTAGAAGTGGATGAAAATAGTGAGAACAGTAATAGCAGACTTTAACTGCATCATGTTTTTTGCACATCATTGGGCATCTAAAGCTTTCGCAGGTGTAAGGTCCTCTTGCTATAAAGCTTCATTCCAAATTGATAGAAACTTTGATAAAAATGCATTTGAATAAACAATTTAAAATATTTAGAATCAAATTTCAAAATGTGAGCTTACAGATCATATCTTCATATTGGTAAACTAATCATATAGCTAACAACCATTTAATTTTTTAATTTTGTAGCCAGATCACAAGCTGAAGTAGAAGTAAAACGTAAGTTTACATTTTAAAATAATGCTAATAAATGACACAAAAATGAAAAACTTTTGGGTTGCAGCAGCAAATTGCTTATCTCAGAGTGAAAATGTGAATTTGATTCAGTTATCTTCCAAGGCAACTTAACCAGTTGGAATGCTGCGCCTTAAATTATGAGTGTATTAGGAAAGCTTTTCTGGAGTGTTCTGCAGCAGTCTTAATGCTCTATTTGAATCCAGCTTGCAACGCAAATGAGGTACATTGATCTATATTGCACATACTAATTCAGTTCTCAACTGGCTTACTTTCTTTCAAAGCATGTAACCATGCATGTGCCTTTAAAGTGTTGTGGTAATAAGTGATCTTCCAGGTTCAAAAGTAACAGGATTCCCTGTTACAGAAAGGTTGGAACTTTTAGAGTAGAAAGATTGAACTTTGTCACTTCAATGTGTGGCCTGCCATGACTTTAAGTACAAGATGTCCTCAGTTTACAAATGTCTGACTTATGAAAGCTTGTACTTTTGAATGCAATCCCGTGCAGGGGTGTAATGTTAAAGATCTGAAAAACGAACGTTTCTTGTACTTAGAAATAACTATTTTATATTGTCCTGCATTGTGTCCTAACTTGTGAACGGCCTCAAGAATGGAATCCATTTGCAACCTGGGGACTGTCTGTATAGGGCATTTCATCATCATCTACCTCAACAATGCTGCATTAACAGCTCCATGTCACCAAGAGACTTTTTGAGCTGAGATTTGTTTCTTCAATCTTAAATGACCTTGGGTAGCCGTACAATGTGTAAAGCTACTAATCTACAACTCCTGGTCCACACCCCTCAATCGCCCAACGTCCCCATCCTTTTTTCAGGGTTGCTTTCCTTGTAAGCACAGCAGATTTAGCAATGGTCCTCTGTCCTCGCTGTTCAAGTCCCAAACACTCCTTCAAGGTCAAACTGTAATTTACCTATACTTTTAACTTAGTATACTGTATTTGGGAAGATGTTGACCTTATTGGTAGACAATTAATCTAGACACCCGGGTAATGTTCTAGGGACCTGGGTTTAAATCCCACCATGGCAGATTGTGAGGTTTGAATTCAATAAAATCTGGAATTAAGAGTCCAGTAATGACCATGAAACTATTGCTGATTACCAGGAAAATCCCATCTGGTTCATGAATGTCCTTCAGGGAAGGAAACTGGCCTACATGTGATTCCACCCACAACAATGTGGTCGATTGGGCAAGTTAGGGGTGGAAATAAATGTTGGCCTAGTCAGTGATGCCAACATCCCATGAATGAATTTTTTTTTAAAAATTGCTCCTCACGATACAGTCTTCAGACATTAGCAAGACCAAATGTGGATTGAGTGACTATCTTGCAGAACACTCTCCATGCAGTCTACAAGCGTGTCCCTAAGTTATGGTTCCTGACCATGTAGATTATTCCTTTGCTTTCGTGCTGACATTTCTGTCCTCAAATTAGTATTACAGTGAAGCTCGTTGTAAGATTGAGGAGTAGAACATTATCTTTCGATTAGGCATTTTGACATCCATCTGAACTTGACATTGAGTTCACCAATTAGGATCATATTCACTGACCTCCTATTGTTTCTCAATTTTCCCCTGCCAGCTTTAATTTGTTTTCTTTTGCTTTGCTTTTGCACACCAACTGTTGATTATTCTGCTATTCACAACTTCTGGGCACATTTTTGACTCTTGGCCCATTACTAATTCCTTTAACTCTTGCCCGCCTATCATTTGGTGATTGAATGCTTCCAATCAACTCCGCTCACTCACCTCCCCTACCCGCCCCCCAACAATGCCATCTCTGAATTTTCCTTTTATTCTTTTTCAACCTTAGCCTATTTGATATGTTGAAAGTACACTGCATTTATAATTTTGCCCCAGTTCAGATAATGTGTTGTTGACCTGAAAGTATGTCTGTATCTGTCCAAAGAACTGATTTCGGATTCTGTTATTTCCAGCATTTTGTTGTTTTCACTACTGACTTTCTGTAACTGTAATACTTTGTTCTTGTAATGTGTGAAGCTAAGTTTATGACCGAATGTACTTGGCTTCTATCTTAGTTGAATGGCTTTGTGATGGAAAAAGGAGCAAATAGCATATAATCCTTGATTGCAAATCAGTCACTTTCTTTGCCTTATTATCTGATAATTTGGTCATTTGTGTTTGTGGATAAGAAGGCCTTTTTTTTTTTTTGAAACTGTTTTTAAAACTTTGTCACAGCAACAAAGCCGCCGAAGTACAAATGTGGTCTCGCAAAGCCTTGCCCTGAGAAGCATTTTGCATTTAAAATGGCAAGTGGTGCAGCAAATGTTGTTGGACCTAAAATCTGTGTTGAAGACAAAATGTAAGTATTGATTTACTTCTGCTCCAGAATTGCACTGAAGATGTGTCTCAATGTATTGTACCTTGAAGTTTAGTTTATTAAGTCATTCTCTTGTCCATTCATTTTCATTCCTGTGATATCAAACTGTTGCGCAGCCTTGGCGCTAGAGGATAGATTATATAAATTTGGCCCTTTATTCATGGATACAATGAAGATTGAATGACAATCTGATACAGATGGTCAAATTGTTAAAATAATTCAATTGAATAGATACAATTGAAAAGTTTTTATTTATGGGAATCAAGAATGAGGATTATAAAATTGCAGCTAGACCATTTGTGATTGAGATCAGGAAGTATTCTGACAAAAGATGGTGGAAATATGGAATTCTGTCGCTCAAAAGACTGTGAATGGTGGCACAAACAGTGATTAAGCCTAAAACTGGTGAGTTTAAAAAAAGGTGTTATGAAGAGATATTGAGCCAAGATAGGTAAATAATTGAGATGACTATACAATTAGTTTATGGTTGATGTAAAAGCCGCTGAGTGGACTCCTCCTTTCATTTGTCCTTTGGGGATTAGGGCACATAAATGGCAGTTGTTTGGCTTAACTGTTTCTTTTCATTCCTGGTATTAACAACTTGATAGCCTATTTCTTGATTAGCCACACTACTGACCTTAAAGGTTCTTAGCTTTACATAACAATAGACCTGTGAGTCTGACGACGGTGGTGGGTAAGTTCTTTGAGCCGATTCTGAAAGATAGGATCTATGTGCATTTAGAGTGGCAAGAAATAATTAGGGAAAATCAGTATGGTTTTGTTGGAGAGCAATCATGTCTGTCAACTTGATTGAGTTTTTTGAGAAAGTAACCAAGAAGATTGACGGCAGAGCAGTAATCATTGATTACTTGGACTTTAGTAAAGCCTTTGACAAGGTTCCTCATGGTAGACTAATTAGTAAATTTCGATCATGTGGGATTCATCGTGAGCTTGCCAGTTGATACAAACTTGGCTTAACAGCAGGCGGTCTAGAGTTATGTTTTTTTGGATAGGCCTGTGACCAGCGGTGTTCCACAAGGATCGGTGCTGGGTCCACTTTTCTTTGTCATTTATATAAATAATTTGCATGAGAATATAGAAGGAATTGTTGGTAATTTGAAGATGACACCAAGATTGGTGGTATAGGGGACAGTGAAGAAGGTTATTGAAAATTGCAAACAGATCTTTATGAATTGGGTCAATGGGCTGAAGAGTGGCAGGTGGAGTTTAATTTGGATAAATGTGAAGTATTGCATTTTGAAAAAACAAACAAGCGCAAGACTTATACAATTAAAAGTAGGGTCTTGGGTAGTGTTGTAGAACAGAGACCCAGGCATTCAGGTACATAAGTCTTTCAGGTTTGTATCACATGTAGACAGGGTGGTTGGGAAGGCGTTTAGCACATTTGCCTTCATTGCTCAGACCATCTAAGTACAGGAGTTGGGATGTTATGTTGAGGTTTTACAGGACATTGGTGATGCCTCTTCTGGAGTAGTCTGTCCCATTTTGGACGCCCTGTTATAAGAAGGATATTATTAAACTGGAGAAGGTTCAGAATAGATTTACCAGGATTTTGCTGGGAATGGAGCGTTTGAGTTATAAGGAGACGGTGGATAAGATGGGATGTCTTTCACTGGAACGTAGGAGGTTGAGGATTAGCCTTATAAAGGTTTATAAAATCATAAGGGGTATAGATAAGGTGAATAGCAGATGTCTTTTCCCTAGTGCGGGGGATTTCAAGACAAGGGGCATATTTTAAGGTGAGAGGAGAAAATTTTTAGGAAAGACATGAGGGGCATTTTTTTTTTTTTTGTTTTTTACATGGTTTGTGTGTGGAATGAGCTTCCAGAGGAATTGGTGGATGCAGATAGTTATAACATTTAAAAGACATTTGGATAAGTACATGAATGAGAAATGTTTTGAGTTATATGGGCCAAGTGTGGGCAGTTGGGACTAGTTTAGTTTGGGATTATGTTCGGCATGGACCTGTTGGACCAAAGGGTCTGTTTCCATGCTGTATGATTCTATGACTCTGTAACCCTTCAGGGTTCTATCCAAACACTCTTGTTCTGGAGCTTTCAACTAAAGCCCTTACACTGAGTTAAGCTATTTCCTAACATTTCAGAACTCTTTCTTGGAGAAAGTGTTTTATACATCACCTTCTATGAGGACTCCTGTGAACTGAAGAAGCTAACAAGTTTTTACTCCTAAGCAAAAACAAATCCTGATCTTCTAACTGAATGCAAGCTTATCGCTTCAATGTCTACTGTGTCCACTCAAAACTCACCATGCAAATAAATTCCCGTTTTTACCCCAGGAAGTGTGTGTCTCATACTGGTTCAAGAAAAGGCTCCAGAAATACTGACGTTAATAATTCAAACCCTTCATACACACAGACCGAAACCGTATGCCACTTGTTTTTGTCATCTTGAGAAGCAAAATGTCTCTTCGCGGGGAAGCAGGACTAAAAGTAATTTTGTTGCGATAGAGATTAAAATTAAATTCACAGTATAGATGAGAGTGATAGATAAGCATAAAATACATGTCTTTGAAGGATAAACTTTATAAATAATCAATTATCTTAAGTAAAATACTGCTTCCAATACATCTTTTTCAGGTAAAATTCATGTTATTGCCATTTAAATGCAAAAGAATGCCTGTCAGAACATTATGGAACCTGTTTCTGCTCTGTTCTCCATTTTGACCAGGGTGTGTCAAACAGTGTTACACTGGTATTTTACTGAATGACACTTGTGCTACAAATGTGACAGTAGACTAGTTGATTCATGTGCACTTTCAGAACAAACCAAGAACACTACTGAATGCAAAATGATAAGCTCAGCTTGAGCAGAAAGAATCATTAAAGTTGAAACATGCATTGAAACATTTACTCTATCTAGACAAAACACAAATTCTAGGATTAGAGATAATAGGAACTGCAGATGCTGGAGAATCCAAGATAACAAGTTGTAGAGCTGGATGAACACAGCAGGCCAAGCAGCAGCATAGGAGCAGGAAAGCTTGACGTTTTGGGCCTAGACCCTTCATCGGAAATGGGGGAGGGGAAGAGAGTTCTGAAATAAATAGGGAGAGAGGGGGCTCCTGAGGTTGGTCCGGAGGGAGGAGGGTAACTTCTTCAGGGTAGGCATCCTTAGAAGAGGCTTCGCAGTGGGGTTAAAATTGTATCAGAGATAATAGGAACTGCAGATGCTGGAGAATCCGAGATAACAAGGTGGAGAGCTGGATGAACACAGCAGGCCAAGCAGCATCATAGGAGCAGGAAAGCTTGACGTTTCAGGTCTAGACCCTTCATCAGAAATGGGGGAGGGGAAGAGAGTTCTGAAATAAATAGGGGGAGATGGGGCCCCTGAGGTTGGTCCAGAGGGAGGCGGGTATTAGTCATGTGATATGTCAACACAATACCTGCAAGTCCCCTTTATTACCTGTGAGCCTTCGGAACTGGAGCAAACATGAAAACAAACCTTTACAAATCTGATAAAATTGTTCATTATGTTCCAGAATAATGAGTGGTGTTAAAAACAATGTTGGTCGGGGAATGAATATTGCTACAATAGATGGTAAGTGAACTGATCCAGTTTGATCAGTTTCTTCATTAGTCATTAAAATTGCTTCATTCAGAATATCTTTTTTTCTGTTATATTAGTGAGTTGGATTGCTCAGTCTATTTGCTTTCAGCAAATTTGCCTCCCTTATCTGCTTGTTTTTTCATTTTGGTTACGTTTCAAACTTTGTGTATAACTCATCTGTATATAAACAGTGATTCAAAATTGTTGAATATTATTCACAACTTACAGATTTTCTAAAAGATTGAGGGCGGAATGTTTAGCTAGAAACGGAATATCAACAGTTTTTTTGTCTTGTTAAAAAAAATGCCTCGTTTCAATTAGACTGATTTATTTATTAACATGGCCATTGTTAATGTTATGGCCAAGTACAGTTTGTGTCTGTTCATTTTTTTCTTGAACTTTTCTATATTGCTTTAGTACATTATGATTCATACCTTTTTTGTGGTTGTTCACAGGCAAACTTGGTAATGTATTGGAAACTAAAGTTTTTGACCTGTGGAGTGGAGGTACGCAGTTTACATTTTGCCCTTTTTAAAAGTGATCTCTTTGCTTATTGATGATCAATCCTCAACTCTAAATATTCATGTGAAATGACCCAGTGTATATAAACTAGTCTGTTCAAAGGAGTACCAAGGATCATCCATTAAAATGGCATATAAGGCCATAAAACTGAGGAACTGAAGTGGGCCACTTAAGCCATTCAGTCTGATCCATCACTCAATGAAATAATGACTGATATAATCTTCAATTCCACCTTACTGCCTTTTCCCTATAACCCTGTACCCCCTTACTGATTAAAAATATGTCTGTCTCAGCCTTGAATATACTTAAAGGCAGCTATAGTAGTAAAAATTGCGGAAACTGACAGTTTGGTTGTTCAAGTTTCGAGCAATTCCTGTAAACCAGACTGCTGATTGTAGAACAGGACACGTTCTAATGTGATGGCTTCTTGTTCCCACGCTGGTGAGTTTTTCTACTTTTTTTTAATGCAGTGTTGCATGTCATACACGTTTAGCTTCAAAACGTGATCTCATGTTGTTGCAATCCGGTCCATTAACATTGAAGGAAGAAATCTGAACATCCTGCAGTTAACTGGCAGAACAGTGCCACCAAGTTTTCAGGCTTTTAAATAAAACCACATTTTTAAAAATTAACGTACTATTAACTTAGTACTATAGACTGTAATGATGTATGTAGTAAACACAGTTTTAAAAATTACTTATCATCAAGATATTAGAATTAGTTCATGTGAGCTAGAAAATCCGGTAAGTTAACTGAGTCAGCGCTAGTCTAGGTTCTTTCCATTGAGTGTGCATAGCACTATCTTTTGTAGAGCTCCAACTAGTTGAATCGCTGATGAAGATGCAGTTGTTGAGTGAGATTGTTTTTGCTTTTCAGACTAAACACAAGCTTCGTTGCAGAAATCAGACTTCTGCAGGGAGGGAGGCATTTAGCCATGCCTAGAGCTGCTTACTGTTTTGCTATTATCAGCAAATGACAAACAGCTGAGTGGTTAAAAGCGATTCAAACAAACCAGAAACTTTAGTCGTGTGACTGGGGTTATGGGTTTAGCCACTTGTCTAACAGTATGGAGCTGAAGGAACACAACAGGCCAGGCAGCATCAGAGGAGCAGGAAAGTTGACGTTTCGGGATGTGACCATCTTCAGAAAACATCAACTTTCCTGCTCCTCTGATGCTGCCTGGCTTGCTGTGTTTTTCCAGTTCCACACTGTGTTGTCCCTGACTCCAGCATTTGCAGTTCTTGCTATCTCTGACTTGTCTAACAGGTTGGGTTTTGATGTCCTGACCACAACCTATTGTGACAGACAAATAACGAAGTTAAGATCCAATCAACACACTGCATTTAGTGGCCTCCTTTATTCCAAACTGGCTGAAGTAGATGTTTCCTCTACTAGTCTTTTACATTGGCTTGGCTGAAATGCTCATAAAATGCAAGGAGGATTGTATTCCCGGAGGTATTGAGTTTACTTTTGTCCTAGTAATTCCTTGAAATTTTTGGAAGCAGGCAGCTTCTTTATTCTATATTTGACAGCAGGCACTTTAAAATGTCTGCAAGAGTTCATTTTAAGAAAATTTAATTAAGAGAATACAGTTTTTTTAAAATGTCAGTCTACCTGTGTTCTTGGCATTACACAAATTACCTACTGAATTGCTATTACTTGAAGTCTGTATGGTTTACCAGTCTGTGGATGTTCACTGTCTTTTACCACTCTGAATGTGATTTGTTTTAAATGCTATACTGCAAATGACAGATAAATATTTGGATCCATATGGCTAAAGGCAGATACAGTGAATATTGATCTGAAGATTTTTCTCTTCTCCACAGATGTAAAACCTTTCATTGATTTCCTGAAATCCTTGCAGGATGGAACAGTAGTGTTAATGGCTACTTACGATGATAGTGCAACCAAGTTAGTGATTACCTGCTCCTTCATGAATTAATGTGTTTGTCAATTTAGTCAGTGTTTTAATTTAAAGTTGTACTGCTGTGGAAAAGTAACTTGTCAAATAAACCAAATTCTCTCTCTCTCTCTTTTCTCTCGCTCTCTCGCTCTCTCTCTCTCTCGCTCTCTCTCTCTCATATTACTTGGAACTATGTTTTTCATGAAAAAAAATCCAAAGTTAACATGCATGCATATTTTATGTAACATATGTTTAAATTTTGTAAATGGCCTTTGTGATATGGAGGTTCACAAACTTTAAAGATCAAATTGATGATTATATGATATATTGTGGTACTGTAAACCTGTTTGTGGTGGAAGGGGTAAAGGAATAAGTTGCAGTGGGAAATATGTTTAAAGATTGGGCAGCAGCAAAGGCATTTACTTTTGGTCAAGAAGTGATTTGAAAGAGACAACTACAAATGTATTTCTCCTGGCCTCTGTGTAATGATGTAGGTAGTAACAATTCCACGCTGAGAGTCTTGCCTGATGTTTCTCCTGTGCTGTCCAACCAGACAAATATTTCTGACCATGTGCGAAAGGGAGCAACTCCTCCCCCATACTCCATTCTATGTCTAAATGATATTCAGAACAATTTTAGTTTACAATGCTGTATATTTGAAATTTATCTTCAAGTTGAAGGGCCGTAGTTGTGAGTGTAATTTGGCACACTACAGCTCAGTGGTTAGCACTGCTGCCTCACAGTGCCACGATCCTGGGTTTGATTCTACCCTCGGGCAACTGTCTGTGGAAAATTTGCACATTGTCCCCGTGTCAGCATAAGGTTTCCTCTGGGTGCTCCGGTTTCCTCCCACAGTCCAAAAATGTGCAGGTTAGGTGGATTGGCCATGCTAAACTGCCCATAGTGTCCAGGGATGTGCAGGCTAGGTGGTTTAGCTATGGGAAATGCAGAGTTACAGGGATAGGGTAAGGGTGTGGATGTTGGTGGGGTGCTGTTTGGAGGGTCGGTGTGGACTCGATGGGCTGAATGACCTGCATTCACACTGCAAGGATTCTATGCTTCCAGAAGCCCAGTATCTGTATAAATGCACAAAACTTTATTTAGAAATCCATTCCAACGTTGCGGTTCTCTGTTTGGTATTTTGCATACATTTTTTCTTTACATCAACAGATACAGGCTTCACTTTCTAAGCAAACGTTTATTGCCCACTCTCTTGTCCTTGAGATTATGCTGAGCTGTCGTCTTGAATTGCTGCAATCCATGTGGTAGGACACCCAACTTCCTGTTAGAAAGGGTATTCCTGGAATTTGACCTAGTAACAATGAAGTAGTGATAATGTAGTTGCAAGTTAGGATTGTGCGCTCCTCCTGATTCTATGTGGGAAAGGTTGCAGATTGTTTTTCAAGGAGATTTTTTTCAAAGGACCCTTGGTTCCTGTGCATCTCCTGAATGGTAGCTCTGTATATTTTTCCATACAGACATAAAGTTTTGCAGTTGAGTAACAGTTTGCATTAAGCATCAGCGCAAATCCCTCCGTGTTGGGTGTTGATGTTGTACTTGGTGATTCGGCAATACATGTTTTGCTCTAGGTGCAGTATAAGCATTCTTATAATCACATGGTAACCTGCTTTTAAACCAAGCATTTGTGCTCTGTAGAGTTAGAGGACAGTGGTTCAGCCCCTTTTGGAGTATTGCATGCAATTCTGATCTCCGTGCTATAGGAAGTATGTTGTGAAACTGAAAAGGTTCAGAAAAGATTTCCAAGGATGATGCCAGGGTTGGAGGGTTTGAGCTGTAGGGAGAGGCTGAATAGGCTGGGGCTATTTTCCCTGGAGTGTTGGAGGCTGAGCGGTGATCTTATAGAAGTTTATAAAATCATGGGAGACATGGATAGGGTAAGTAGGCAAGGTGTTTTCCCCTGTAGTGGGGGAATCCAAAACCAGAGGGCATAGGTTTAAGATGAAAGGGGAAGGATATAAAAGGGACCGAAGGGGCAACATTTTCACGCAGAGGGTGGTGTGTTTATGGAAGAGTTGCCATAGGAAGTGGTGGAGTCTGGTACGATTACAACATTTAAAAGGCATCTGGATTGGTATATGTATAGGAAGGGTTTAGCGGGATATTGACCGAATGCTGCCAAATGGGACTAGATTTCTATAGTACATCTGGTCGGCGTGGCCGAGTTGGACTGCAGGGTCTGTTTCTGTGCTGTATATCTCTATGATTCTGTAACTTTATGAGCAAATTGTTTTCACTTGATTTTAATGGAGTCCTTTTTTTTTGCTGCAGACTTAATGATGAAGCACGGAAACTTGTAAGTGACTTAGGAAGCTCCTCCATCTCAAATCTGGCCTTCAGAGACAACTGGATTTTTGTTGGTGCAAAAGGAATTCAATCAAAGAGTCCTTTTGAACAGGTAAAATGAATGTCTCCTGTTTTCCTTTTAAAAACTGACTGTGCTGAAATTCTCTGCAGTTTCCCCTAACTTATAACTTCACTGAGTTATATTATTTTCTGTCGTTAGCTGAGTTTTCTGCAGTGGCAGTTTCTTGGTTGCAGCACTAAATCATGCTGTATTGTGCTGGCTCATTGTATTGTTGAAAAATATACATACAGACCTTATAGTTAGAATAAAGAAAGTTTTTTTTTTAAGCAATTTTTCTTCAGTATTTATATCTGCACTCAGCAAAGTGTTCTGCATGCACTTTTAATTGGATTCATATTCATGAAGAGACTGCACAAGAGCAAAACCTGTTTACATATGAGTGTAATTTGGAATATTTTAAAGTGGTTTTTCTTACTTTCCCAGTGAAAGGGAAGAAAATCACTGAAGAATATATTCAGTCTTTATGGTGATAAGAATGAGATGAAACACTTAACTTGAATCTCTCTCTGCTCAGTAAAGCTGTCAGTAAAGTAAGGAGATCAGTGTGTATCTTTTAGGTTAACACTGAACACAATTAAACACTTAAGTTTGAAATATAGTGAGATTAGTCTGTTAAATTCCAGTTGCTTAGCGCTTGCTCACCTTTCACGCTGATGAGAAAGGCAGAACATTAATATTTTGAGGTCAGTAATTGTTTGGGAATAAACCTAGGATAGCAAATGACTTTTCAGCTCAGCAGTTAAACGCTGTGCCTGGTGTGGAAGTCAGGCACAACAACATATGCTTCCTGGATTTAATCTCTAACCAGCACTGCATTTGATATTTTCCACTGCACCAATAATGGTTCTACGTTTCACCTCTATTGTTGAATGAAAAGAAGTATCGTGAGAGTTTGTGTGCCTGGTTACAGTTCATGGATCCCTGTAAATGTTCAGGATCGGATTGATGACCTTGCTCTCCCAATTTAACTGATAGTTCTGCACTTTCGAGATTCACATAAAGAATGACAACTTTTTGTATTTACTCAAATCAAACCAGAATCCCATTTTGAAAAAGCAAATTAGCAGGTATGTAAACATGACAGTTTTCATCATTGGTTTGTGTTCTGGTTCTAATGTAGATCTTTTCCACTTACAGCTCATAAAGAATAATAAAAATACAAACAAATATGAAGGCTGGCCAGAAGTTTTAGAAATGGAAGGATGTATTCCCCAGAAAAAAGACTAAAAGCCATCTACTCAACAGCAAAAATGTTATTTTGCATTTATGATTTTCTTTGTTTTGTGTTGTCTATTTCTCAAAGCCAATTTTATTCCAAAATTACAGATTTAATTGGAAACTTAGTATCTTCGCTCAGAAATGGGAGAGCTAAACTATTTCTCTTAAAGTGCTTGGAGTTGGACCAGTAATGCTTTTGCTTAAATTTTGTACAAAAAGGAATCTGCTTAATCTACTAGTATCTGAATCTGGCATCTATATTTGAATGAAGAAGTAAATGTTCTTTCTTTGTAACAAATATTTTGTTCAGCTGGTTTTTCACAAGTCTGCTTGAAGGTTAAAAATGGATTCACTCTAGAATTTGTTTCAGACAAATTACAATGAATGGGATTAAAATTAATCAGAAATTTGCTGTCCATCATGTTTTCTTAAAGGATGAATTTCAATAATTCATTGTGTTGCCGTTTGCTAGCCTGCAAAGATACGATGCATCATGGCAAATGAAATATTTTGTTGACGTTTCTTTGTACTCAAAATTGCTCTTGGAAATCCAGAGGGTTAAAACTGAAGTTTTGGGGCAGCAGTCAGAAATGACTGTCATCAACTGGTCAATAAAAATTACAATAATAACTTATTGTTATTAAAATGGATGATGCACTAATGCATGCAAAAGAACCCAGGGCTCTAACCTTAAGTATTTTCTTTGTCTTTTCATTGTAATAAGTTCTGCTTATACTTTTCTAATTGAGTGAATTTAAGTTGTGATGCAATGAAAGGTAATGTTTGGGATTATTTATTTATTGAATTTTTTGTACTTTTTTTTAAATAACCTTGTGGGAATGGAAGCAATTCAAAAAAAAAAATCATTTTGATGCTGACCACCAATAGAGCAACTTTATGTTGCCTCTACAATGAAGTACAGCCTTTATAGTTATACCTTGCCATGTCAAGCAAAGCTCATCAGTTTTAGTAGAGTGTCAAAATTTTGTGTTTAAAATTAACATTGGACATTCTTGGAGAACAATAGTCCAAAAGTCTGCAAGAGATTTTGTCATCTAACCAAAGGGGCAAATGATTCATGCAGGAAATGCTTTTTTTTTAAAACTCGTACGCAGCAACAGAACTAATAATAAGTTGTCAAACAAAAATGTGCAAAAATCTAATGACCAAAATCTAAAGACCTCAAGGTTCCAGTTTGAATATCAGTGTGTAATGTAAATTGAAATGTAAGAAAATGCGCACTTAATAGTAATCCTGTGTGGAAGAATTTTTGTTCAGAACCAAGAACTTTTGTTACATGAATAATTCTCCAAGACCATTTGTAGAATTGGCTATTGAGAAAATTCTGTGCAGACAAATTACAACAAAGGCCACTACGCACTTTTGTAATGATGCAAACACAAGCTTTTCAATGTAAAGTGTGATTGCTTTTTTGCTTGATTCTGTTTACTTTAAAGTAAATCCCCAGCCCCTGTGTACAAAATGTTAGGTTCATCACTTTCTCTTGTGATTGCGAGCAAGCTACTGTTTAATTGTGAATATTGATGAAATAATTAGAAACCACCTCTCCATACAGAAGGCAAATGTAAATAGAGGTAAAACAAAATGTCCACTTGTGTTTTTTGGAAGGGGCATGGAATTTTCCACTCATTTTCTAAATCGCAAGTTTTCTGCTTTTACAAATTGTAAAAGATTAGAAAAAATGTGTAAAAATCTGGCCTTCTTTATATTGTAATGAGTTTTAAAAACAACTCAAATGGAATTCAAACTAAGAATGTAATATAGAGATAAATAAATTAATTTGAAATTTCTGCGTGCTTTACTATAACCTTTGGAATTCACTGCAGCAACGATGCAGTGACATTACGATTACATGTAATTTCTCCTCCATGGAGACAACTTGTAGTTAAGTTCCTTGCTTTTCAGATATGTGTCAAATGCTTATGTGTAGGGGGCTTCATAAATAACACACAAATTTGTGATATGATCGAGAAAGAAGAATACGTAGGTAGGGCGATATCAATGGGGTGGG
This sequence comes from Ginglymostoma cirratum, assembly GCA_024137785.1. Taxonomy (NCBI): domain Eukaryota; kingdom Metazoa; phylum Chordata; class Chondrichthyes; order Orectolobiformes; family Ginglymostomatidae; genus Ginglymostoma; species Ginglymostoma cirratum. Next base: position 49,358,837 of record JAHRHZ010000020.1, read on the forward strand.
AAGGTGGTGACAGCAAGTATTCAGGTTCAAACCAGAGAAGTGAGAGGTATTTAGGGAGGATAAAAAGGCAAGGAATGCACAGTGAATGGTATATTAGAGGACAGGTAGATAAGGTGATTTAAGAGGTAATATGGGATATTTTGCACAGAATGTAAGAGCAGGGAGGTTAAGTTAGAACTGTATAATGCATTAGATCACACCTCGAGTATTGTGTACACTTCTGATTACAAGAATGATATGAGTGGATGAGCGGGTTACAAAAGAGATTCACAAAGACGTTGCCAGGAATTGAAAATTTTTAGCTACGAATAAATTGGATGGGCTGAAATTTCCTATTGAAAAGGGAAAGTTGTGTGAAGACTTAACTAATGTACAAAACTGAGAGGCCTAGATAAGAGTGAGATGTGAAACACTTTATTTCCTCCAGCAGGGAGATCGATGACTTGGATGATGGATTTGATATGATTGCTGGAAGGATTAGAGGGGAACTAGGCAGAACCATTTTTTTAATCAGCCACAGTGTAATGGATGTCTGAGATAAAAGGTACTGCAGATGCTGGAGAATCCGAGATAACAAGCATGGGGCTGGATGAACACAGCAGGTCAAGCAGCATCATAGGAGCAGGAAAACTTGACGTTTCGGGCCTAAACCCTTCATCAGAAATCTGATGAAGGGTTTAGGCCTGAAACGTCAAGTTT
>JAHRHZ010000020.1:49359935-49382355 GCA_024137785.1 Ginglymostoma cirratum
TTTCTGATGAAGGGTTTAGGCCCAAAACGTCAAGTTTTCCTGCTCCTATGATGCTGCTTGACCTGCTGTGTTCATCCAGCCCCATGCGTGTAATGGATGTCTGTTGCTTGAAAGGGTGGGATAGGTAGAAACCCTCCCTATTTAAAATTCCTTGCACAAGTACTTGAAGTGATGCAACCTGCACGGCTATGGCTCAAAAGATGGAAGTGGGATTAGGCTTATTTTAAAGTTTAGGCTAGAAAGCACTTTTTCAGTCAGATTAAAGACATTGTCGAATAGTTGTCTTCTGTGCCATAAATTTGCAATGCTGATTTCTATGTCTCATGAATACAATGAACATTACAACATTATAGTTCATAGAATCTTACTGTACAGAAGAGACTGTTTGGCCATCAAGACTGCAAAAACTACTAAATCTACATTCAGCTCTACACCTTGCTAACTTAAATCTACATTAGTCCCACTTTCCAGCCCGAGACCCATAGCCTTGAACATGAGAGCATTTCAAGTGCTCCTCCCAAGTAGTTTTTAAAAGGCGGTGAGGTTTCCTACCTCAACTATCCTCCCAGGCAGTGCATTCCAGATTCCACTACACTTTGGGTGCAAAACATTTTCCTTAAATCCCCTGTAAACCTCCTGCCCTTAATATTATGCCTCTTGTTACTGACGTTCAACTAAGGGGAACAGCTGCTTTCTGACCACCCTGTTCAAGCCCTCATAATCTTACTCACCTTCATTAGGTCCCCTATCTGCCTTCCCAGCTTTAAAGAAAACAACCCAAGCTTATCTAGTGTCTTTTCAAGCCAAACTGCCTCAACCCAGGCAACATCCTGGTGCACCTCCTCTGATCCCCCTCCAGGGCAATCCCATCCTTCCTGTAGTTCGGTGACCAGAGCTACACAGTACTCCACCTCCTGGCAAAATGAAAGTTTTGTACTGCTGGAACACAATCTCTCTACTCATTTTTAATCTATGCCATGACTGATAAAGGCAAGTATCGCGAATGTGCCTTAACCAGCCTTATATACCCACACTGTGCCTTTAGGATCTGTGGACCAGTGCCCCAAGATCCTTTTGTTCTTAACTTCCTACTGTACTACCTTTAATTCGTACTCCTTTTTGTCTTGTTGCTACTTCATAATGCATCGTCTCACTTTTCAGGGTTAAATTCCATCTGCCACTGACCTGCCTATTTGACTAATCTGTATATATCTAGGATTTTCATTGGTCAATCTGTGTGTCATATTTCCCATCAATCCCACATTTTCTTCTATATCATTTATATATATCACTAATAATAAGACCAGCACTGGTCCCTGTGGTATGGCACTGCACCAGGCCTCCTGTAACACAAACTGCCTTCTACCACTATCCTTTCCCTCCTGCCACTAACCTAGTGTTAGATTTAACTTGCCAAGTTGCCCTGTAGCACTATGTGCTTTTACTTTCATCAGTTTCCCACGTGGGACGTTATCAAAGGCTTTGCTGGAATCCATGTAAATTGCATCAACTTGCACTACCCTCATCTATATCTTTTCACCACCTCGAAAATTCAGTCAAGTATTGATTGCGTGGATAAGCATGACCTATGTCTGACGAAGCAATGCTGACTATCTGTGATCAAACTTTGCCTGTCCAAGTAGAGATTAATTCTTTCCTTCAGAATTTTCTTCAGTAGTTCCCGTATCCACTGATATGAGATTCATTGGTCTGTAATTCCCCTTGTTGAAAAGTGGAATCACATTCGTATTCTCCGGTCCTCTGACACCTCGCCAACGGCCAAAGAGGCATTAAATGTTTGAGTCAGAGCTCCTTTAATTTCCTCCCTCGTCTTTGCCTGGGATACAGCTTATTTAAACCTGTGGAATTTTCTACTTTGAAGCCCACCAAGACCTCCAATACCACCTCACTCCCTATGTCAAATTGCTGAAGTACCTCTCAGTCCATCTCCCTGAATTCTGTTCCTACGTCCTTCTCCAAAGTGAAGACAGATGTGAAGTCCGCATTTAACACCCAAACAACGATCTCCAGGTTCCCCCACACATTACCCCCTTGGTTGCTAATGGGGACCTTTCCCTGATTATTTTCTGTCCCTTGATAGAATATCATATGATTCTCCCTAATATTACCCATCTGCATTTTTTTGATGTCCCCTCGTTGCTCTCTTGCTTTCTTAAGTTCCTGCCTGCACTTTCTATAATCCACTTGGGCCTCTGTTAATTCACTTCCTTTGCACCTGCTAAAAGCCATTGTGGTGGGTTAAGTGCCCTGCAGGAGTCAGTTAGAAAACTGGGCTTCGCAAAGTTCTGTTTGACGGTTTCTTGAGTTGCTGCTGCTAAATAAATATTCTACAAATAATTTCACAGTGAATGTCAAGTAATGGCACTGATCCATCACAAATGCTGGTTGTGCCAATAAAGACTAAATGTGCAGCATAGTCATCTCTCAAGGCAGTTTCTGATTGTCGGAATGTTGATTTTTATTTGTTAGGCTATTTTAAGCACGCGTTATACCTTTTACACATGTATGTTGTGTCCCCTGCAGTTGTCTGTCTTTTTAGATAGGAACTTCACTTTCCCATCTACCCCAGATAATCTTTGATTCCCGTGCTTAAGCATTTATCTACTTCTGCCTTAAAAATGACTCCAACTCTACCATATTTTGAAAGAGTCCAAATTTTGCACAACTGAGAGGAAAAAAAATTCTCATCATCTCTGTCTGTAAAGGATAACCCCTGATTTTAAACAAGTACTCCCTAATTCTGGACTGAACCACAGAAGAAGCATCCTTTCTGTAACTACTATGTCAAGACTACTCTGGACATTTACATTTAAAATAATACACCCCTTGTTCTTCCAGACTCCAGTAGAAACAAATCTAGCCTTTTCCTCAAAAGATAATCTGCTCATTCCAGATATCAATATTGCAAAGTTCTGCACCACCTCTAGTGCATTTACAGCCTCCCGTAAATAAGGAGACCAAAAACCGCACATAATATTCAAGATTTGATTTCTCAAATGTCCAGTAAAACTGAAGCACAACAGCCTTATTTGTATGCTTAATTCCTCTCATAATAAAAGATAGCATTCCATTAGCCGCCTTGACCACATGTTCTACCTGCACTCTAACTTCACACTAAAACATCTACTGCTTGTTCAGACTCAATTAAAGACGACTTATTTTGGGTCATATTCCTTTTGGATTTTCTCCATCCTTGAAAATATCTCGGTTACTCGAATATATGTTTATGGCATCACTTTGATCTCTAGTGATGGATTTTGTTTAGCTAGCCTCTAGTCACCACGCATGGTGGAAAAATAAGTGGAACTTTGTTCTGTAACTGTTTCGCCTCTTTACCCTCACTCAGACACTCTCTGATTATGGCTGAAGCTCTTTTAGTCCGACCAAATCATTCCCGAGGAGTAAATCAATGCCGTCCATTGGTAATTTACAAAAAACTCTGTCACTGGTCTGGAAATTAAGTCAGATTGTGCATACTGCACAAAGAAATGAGTATATATTCTCCACTAAGTACATTTATACAAACTTTGACTGTGAATGCGTTCTCTATATAAATTGTATGTCTTTCACTACCAACTTTCACCTGGACTAAAAATATCCATTGATCATTACGCTGCTTCCGATCACTCAAGTCAATTTTGCACCCCTGTGCCACTGTCCTCACAGGATCTGTGGTGTGGCACTGCATCAAATGCTTCCTGGGGCCCATGTACACCACATCAACAGTGTTACTCTCATTGACAGCACTAGCAAAATACCATGCAGGAACTCAGTCTCAGCTCTGTTCGTGTGTAACCACCCATCTTGTACAGTTGCCACCATCCCCAGAGTCAGTCCCATTGTCCCAGGAATCTAAAGCACTCCTTCCTGCACCATTTTCCCAACCATGCCAATACTATTTATTGCCTTCTGAATTATTCATCTTAATTACCTGCATCTTAACCACCTGACATTCATGGACAAAGTGACTCCAGTCCCTCTGAATGCAAACACTTCCTAATCTTTTACCAATCAAAAAATATTCTACTTTTCAAAATATTATTCCTCCCCAAGTGGATAATATACACAATGTCACGTTAACCTGTGTTGTTCTCGTCCAGTTTTCAAGATCACAAGATCTCTCTGCAATCTCTTTGTGTCCTTGTCATTGTTTACTTTCCCACCTAACTTTGAATTGTCAACAAATTTACACTCCATCACCTTTTCTCAGTCATGAATATGGTTGTAAATACCCTGAGATCTAAGTAATAATCTTTGCCATTCTCTGTAGTTTATAGATCACCATTCTGAAAATATTCTGTTTATTCCCTCTATCTGTCCATTATACCATCCACAATCAGGATTAATGCCTTACCTCCATCTCATGAGTCCTAATTTGTGTAGTAACTGCTTCCTGTGTAACAGTTTATTAACAGCTTTTTGAAAATCAGAACATGCTACATTCACTCATTCCCCCTTATCTGTCCTTGCCCACTCTGTTTCTGCACCTTATGGCGATGAACTCAACCATTCCCTTCTTTACCAGGATAGCAACCATTAACCCAGTCCAGTTACTGGGAAAGGGAAACGCAGCTAAAATTGTTGGCTTTACATGTTGTGACCTAGTGTCCACTGCAAAATATTTCAGGAGACTTCCCAACTCTAGTTGTTTCATCTCTCTCTGACCTTTGACACATACTTGCAGTTAACAGAAACAGCTTGAGCTCATTTTGCCCCACTCTGCACTGTGCTTCCCCCATCTCCCTCCATAACCTTCACAGCTGCGAGCACAGGATGACATACCACCCAGAAAAACAGAGACAGACAATACACAGGGTCATCATTACCTCCAAGTTCCCCTCCAAGTCACACACAATTTTGATTTGGAACTATGTCACTGCTCCTTCACGGGCATTGGGTCAAAACCCTGGAACTCTCTCCCTAATGGTGTCCCCACACCCCAAGGACTGCAGTGGTTCAAGGAGGCAGCATATCATTGACTTCTCCAGGGTCATTACAGATGGATACTTCCATCTTCACCCACAATATGCCTGAAGTGGTGACCAAAGCCATGGGTCCCAAAAATGGTCCAGAGAAAGCAGCAACCAAGAAATGTGTCAAAGGTAAGAAGACGCACAAGAAGAGCAGGAAGGAAGAAGACATCATGTTTATCTACAAGGTGCTACACATAAGACATAGGAGCAGGAGTAGGCCATCTGGCCCATTGAGCCTGCTCCACCATTCAGTAAGATCATGGCTGATCTTTTCATGGACTCAGCTCCACTTACCTGTCCACTCACCAAAACCTTGAATTCCTTTACTGTTCAAAAATCAATCTATCTTTGCATTAAAGACATTCAATAAGGTAGCCCCAACCGTTTTACTGGACAGGGAATTCCACAAATTCACAACCCTTTGGGTGAAGATGTTCCTCCTCAATGCAGCCCTAAATCTGCTCACCCCGTTTTGAGGCTATGCTGTACAGTTCTAGTCTCACCCACCAGTGGAAATAATGTCCCTGCCTCTATCTTATCTATTCCCTTCATAATTTTACATGTTTCTATAAGATCCCCCCTCATTCTTCTAAATTCCAATGAGTATAGTCCCAGTCTACTCAGTCTCTCCTCATAAGCCAACCCTCTTAACTCTGGAATCAAACTAGTGAACATCTTCTGCACCCACTTCAGTGCCGGCACATCCTTTCTCAGGTAAGGAGACCAAAACTGTGCACAGTACTCCAGGTGTGGCCTCACCTGAAGCAGGTGAACCTGGACACCAGGATCCCCCCCTCTGCCAAGAGTGTCATCAACTCGTTCGTCAATGAAACCTTTGAGCGTGTGGCTTGAGAGGCCTCCTGCCTCAAACACTGCAGCGAGCGGCACACCATCTCCTCTGGGGGACAACCAGGCCACAGTCGGCCTGCTGCTTCCCGGGGAACTGGTCAAACACACACCATCCCCGAGGGAACCAAGGCAGTCACCAAGTACACCAGCTGCAAATGAAACATCTTGCTGGATGATCTGAAAGTGAGACTAAAACAAGTCAGAAGGTTTGAAGAGTGTATGCTGGCCCAGCCAGACACCCACAACACATGAACGAATAAACAAACCAATCACACACAGGCGCAGAATGGATACTGGCAAACAATGTAGCAGCTGCATTCCAATCTTTTTTTGGCCAGTTGTTGCTAGATGATGATTCCGGTGGAATTCCAGTGTGGCCAAGTGTCCGGGGTCCTAAGCAACTAGGCCCAACATAAATAAAAACAGAAAGAACTGCAGATGCTGTTAATCAGGAACAAAAACAGGAGTTGCTGGATAAGGTCAGCAGGTGTGGTAGCATCTGTGAAGAAAGAAATCAGAGTGAATGTTTCAGGTTCAGTCCCTTCCTCAAAACTGACATAAAATATAACATAAAATTGGCTAAACAAGGGGAGGTAATGGTCTAGTGGTATTATCGCTGGACTGTTAATCCAGAGACCCAGATATTGTTCTGGGGACCTGGGTTTGAATCCTGCCATGGCAGATGGTGGAATTTGAATTCAATTTTTAAAAAAATCTGGAATTAAGAGTATAGGTATGACCATGAATCCATTGTCAATTGTCAGAAAAACACATCTGGTTCACTAACATCCTTTCGGGAAGGAAACTGCCATCCTCACCTGGTCTGGCCTACATGTGACTCCAGACCCACAGCAATGTGGTTGACTCTTAACTGCCCTCTGGGCAATTAGGGATGGGCAATAAATGCTGACTAGCCAGTAACACCCTCATCTTGTGAAAGAAGGAATAAGGTTTCTGCCAAAGCCTGATGGTACGCAAAAGGGCCAAAGGCAAACGAGGACCAGACCAAACTTGTCTTTCATTTTTATTCCTCGAAGTGAGGAGATTCTGAATCCGTTTTTTTTTTCTTTTTCTTCACACTACCACTGTATAGCAGTAGTGCTTATATTTTCCCCACAACATTTGTGTTTTGTGTGTGTATGTGTGCAATGATTCAGTAAAGACACCATTGTGCAGGAAATGTTGTTCAATATTTCCACTGCCAGGAAAACACCCATGTGGCCGGCGAACCGGTAACAAGCAATGTCTGATAGGGTAGTACGTCCATGACAAAAGTGAAGGGGGAGAGTAGGGATTATATCAAAATAGAATTGGAAGAGGAAATAACACACTATAACCCCATCAGAGACCTGTCTTTTATACTGAACGGAGGTGATTTACATTAACAATGGGAGAGTTATTATGACCTGTGACTTATTAAGAAGTACTGAGCCAGAACAATAGGGAGAGACATTATGTTTGTGTATCTCTCAGTTTCAGCCAGTCTCCTTGGCATCACGGAGCAATCATATCTTAGAAAGGGGGTGGGTACTCCGAGGATGACCTGGTCTAAAGTTATTGAGTGCTGTGACACATTTGGCTGAAGTCAGAGAACATTCCAGAAAGGTTCAGAAAGTGTGGATAAGTGCGGAGCTAGAGGAACACAGCAGGCCAGGCAACATCAGAGAAGCAGGAAAGTCAACGTTTCGAATTTACACCCTTTGATGTAAACCCAAACCGTTGACTCTCCTACTTCCCTGATGCAGTCTGACCTGCTGTGCTCCTCCAGCTCCGCACTGTATTGACTCTGACACCAGCATCTGCAGTTCTTGCTGCCTCTGGATAAGAAGGGGCACCTGGCGGCCATTCCCTTAGCAAAGATCAGACAGGTGCACACTCTGTGTGAGACCCACATTTGTACCAAGAAAGAGTTCAGTGAATTGAATCCAGCAGCCCAATGAAGTTTACCAGAGTGGGTCGTATCTGTGTTTTTCATGCAGTCAGCCTCGTTTGGAAAACTTAATCTTTTTCTTTAATTTGCAAGTATTTTAATAAAATTAAGTTTCAGCTGCAGTCCTTTGTTTGTCTCATACAGTAAGAGCACCTGATAAACAAGTTTTATGAGTAATAAGCTGTTCAAAATGTCTATAAAATATTTCGCGGGCAACACTCTACTATCTCCCCAGATTTCTGATCTCCACCTTACTGCGCAGGACAGGTAGGCAGTGTATTGCAGTCACCCTTATATAAAGCTGGGAGAGGGCTTCACAGGAAAATCAAGAAAGAATTGACACAAAGTCAATTGGGATAGAGTATTGGTAATGCCTAGAGGTTAAAAAAGAAACATACTTGGAAATGTGTGGGTAAAAGGCATTGAAGTGGACAATTTTCCATTATTCTTTTAAATGGTAGGACAGGTTCAATTGGCTGAATGGCCTACTCCTGTTCATAAAATGGCAAGAGATTTTTCTTTAGATTAGGTTTGTCATGAACAGTTTTGAGCAGCATCTTAAGACAGGTAAAATCCCAAGGTTTAGGCTTAAACAGCTAAAACTGACTGACACTGGTGCATTTTGTGGGTTGCGTCAGAGTCAAGAGTTGAAGGAACATGGTGCTGTTCAAATGCTGAACAGCCGCTGCTGAGATCCTATTTAATGTCATACTCGGAAATGAATATACTGGTTGTACAGGAGCTCCTGTTCGAGGTATACGAGTCAGACCAGTACATGTAATTCACTAGTTTTACTGGATTTTCCTTCTCAGTGAGCCAGAATCCCAGATGAATGTTCTGGGGACAAATCCTACCACAGCAGATGGTGAAACCTGATCTTCAATTGAAACAGGAATAAAAGCTGGCCTAATAGTGATCATGTAACCCATTGCTGATGGTCATAAACACTAATCTGGTTCACTAACGTCCTTTAGGGAAAGGAATGAGTTTTGGGCCTAGACCCTTCATCAGAAAATCATTTTCTGATGTTTGATGTTTCAGGCCTAGACCCTTCATCAGAAAATCATTTTCTGATGAAGGGTCTAGGCCCGAAACATCAAGTTTTCCTGCTCCTATGATGCTGCTTGGCCTGCTGTGTTCATCCAGCCCCACGCCTTGTTATCTCGGATTCTCCAGCATCCCCAGTACCTTTTATCTCTCGAATGCATCCGGAAGACACCTTTTATAGTAGATTGCAAATTCAGGAATTGTATATTTACTGAGCTATTTGGCAGTTTAAGGCCAAAAATGTGAAATTTTCAACAGATTAGCTAACAATCTTTGTCCAAGTTGGAAATAGACAATCATTGAATGATCATTGTGATAAAATGCTTTTAACAGTGACAAGTTCACATACTATATAGTAGACTATGATTTTATGAAACATTTATCTGAAGTTAAGAAAATCATTTTCTGATGAAGGGTCTAGGCCCGAAACGTCAAGTTTTCCTGCTCCTATGATGCTGCTTGACCTGGTGTAATTCTTAACTGTCCACTGGTCGGGTCTAGCCAGTGATGCCCACATCCCACGTTTCAATCTTTATATTAAAAAAAACAATCAACCTGAACATAATTTATTATATATGTTTGAGCAGTTAAACGTCCTGGAAGAGTCAGGAACAGTGCTGCTCAGGGTTGGCTGTGATCTCAATGGGGAACGTTACCTTTAAGACCAATGATCTTGGGAGCGACATGACAAAGGAAAGTGAGGACTTCAAAAGGTCTCACATTCAGCTACAAGCTCTGCACTAAACCTCTGACTCCAACCAGGTACGTGTGCATCAGGTAGGTAGCCAGAGGGGCAAGGATCCTGCAGAAAGGCGGGAAGAACTGCCGATGCTCACTTAGCAGAAAGGTAGCAGGTAAGCCTAGACTGCAGCCCCCGGAGTTAGAGCAAGCTCTAAGTCCGCCCGTCCTTGCTCGCTCGCATTGACTGCTCGGAACTGAAAACAAAACGTGCCTTTTATTTTTGTAACTTGTACTGTTCGCTTTATTGCACCGGCTGCTCCCACACTTCAAATTGTGCAAAGGCACATTCATGGCTACAAATGACGTTTTCAGTCAAACTTTCCGACGCCAGTAAACCGTTTGAGCACTACCCCCGGGGCACAGACCAGCCTCTGCCGAAAGCAGAGAGCTCCGAAGGAAGCGGAAAAGCAGAAGCGCCTGGATTTAAAGGGGCACTGCTCTAAATGCAGAAAAAAAAAGTGCCGGCGAAAATATATTTGGTAAATTAAGAGATTTGGTACGTTTGTTCATTTCCATCTTGTTCCGTAACTTACTTAATTGTTAAAAGAATCGTATTTTTGTCTGTGTTTCCTGTGCTACTAACTATTCCGACCCTGAAGTGTTTTTGAACCTGATAATATAATTTCATGTGGGAGTTAATTCTGACTGAATCGTAGATGGTACATCCTGATCTTTAATTCAGTCTCAAAATGCCCAAGTGAGCACTTGAAATGCTTTAGTATACAAAGCTACAGGCCAAGTGCTGGAAAATGAGGTTAAACTAAATAGATAATTGATGACCAGCGCAGACACAATGGGCTGAAGGGCATTTTTCTGTGCTGTAAAATTTCTATGACCTTTCTGAACTGATCAGATAAAACTGGTGAAAGACCCTGGTCGGATCAGTTGTAGCAAATGAACATGAGCATGAATTAATTGGTGGATACTTTTTAAAAGTATTAATTCTGCACGTATATTCCTCCAGTAATGAAAATGAATATAAGTGCATTATGGGGAATTATTTTAATAAATTATTTTAATTAAAGACCCAGGAGTAGAGATTTGAACCACAACCTTCTGACTCAAAGGAAAATGTGCTTTTAAGTTGACTGACACTTGTGGTTTCCTGAAGAGATGCCCTCACTTGCATCAAAGATTGTGGAAATCCATCTTTCATGGAGACTTGCCTCACTTTGCTGAAGGCAGCGATGGCCTGTTAGTGGATGTTGGCAGATATTACTCCCAATGTGTAGTTAGTCAGAGAATAAACTGATAGCTGGAAGTATTATAAAGTCGTCTTAGTGTAGTAGAAGACCATTTGGCCTATTGAGTCCATGCTCGCTCTCTGAAGATAAAGTGACAACTAATATCAAGATACAAATGTATGAAAATGACAAAAGAGGAATTGCTAGCCCAAAGTACCCGCTTACACTTTAATTGGCTAGAGTATCATGATTAGTTTAGAATATTTACAGGAACTATACACAATACTTAAAAACCGCAGGGAACAAATGTATGGTATAACCAGAATATCTTCTATACTTTTTCCTTTCCAGCTTTCAACTATTCTTGGATCATTTTGATCATCTTTCTCTTTCCACAGGTGTATAATATGTCACTATTCAAACCGGTGATTTTTGATTTTTCTTTCCAGCTATCGATGAGAGTGTACAGAGAGCGTTATGGATGGCATGTCCCTGTGCTGGGTCAGTGATCATACTGGCTTCCGTGGCACAATTAAAAATTCTGCCAGTGACTTTGTGGTGACTGAGATCAATATGCATGGGCAGCTAGTCAGTGACGTTGAAGCTGATTGCAGCCAGGATACTGATAACATTGAAAGCAAGCAAGAAAAGGCTCATCCGATACAGAAAAAGAGAATGAAGAAACCAGAAAAGGCATTGGAAACATTTTCTGGTTTGCCAATCTTTGACAAATTGAAGGATGCCAATGTCGTGCATGGCAAGGTTAACCAGACTGCTGACTGCAATTTATCTGAATCTGCAGCTGACCCTCCTTCACTGCAAGTATTGGAGACCCAAGGAGGTACCTTACATTTGCTTTTGGGTAGCTCACTGTCAGAAAAGCTGGAAAAATTTGCATCCTTGGCTAAGGAAAGTAAGGCCGCTGAACAAGAGGGGACAGAAGACAAAGCTAGTTTTTTACTTGGAACCTTTGAAGAGAAATGCCAACGAGCGGCCATTCATTTGGCTGTACGGCAGAAATTTCCTTTCCTAAAGACTGTTACCAGCTGCGGAGAAATTGAGGTCAGGCTTGACCCTCAGTATTCCGAGCTTTGCCAGTTAGTGTCTGAGGAAGAAGCCAATGGGTTCTTTGGTTTCTTAGATTCAAGAGATAGAAGTTCCAAGTTCACATTTCAGTCTGATCGGAATAAGGAGCACCGGAAGGCCATCCACCATTTTGTCAGCAAGTACTTTGGGAAACTGGTGGAAACAAAAAGTTTTTTGGAGCAAGATGGCAGCAGTGACAAAGCTGCAGTGATTACTGTGAGATTTAGAGACAAAATCACATCAGGCGGGAAACGAAATGCCAACGATTGCCAGGCAGTGCCAACAACTTACACCGGTATGGAATTTTATTTTTGTGGTTTTGACAATGATCTTTTATTTTGTGATTTTTAAAAAAATATTTTATGTAGGAGAATTACTTGAAATACATTATGGAAGTTTGGAGGGAATACCAGGGTAGTAAAGAAAGGTTTAATTTCTTAAGGATAAGAAACGTAATGTATCTGGTATAAGGATAGAAACGGAACTGAATGATATACCGAGGGCTGTAAAGGCCCCAGATGAAATAGTTTTAGAACAATGCTATAATATTCTATCGAACTGTGAAGGTATTTGGACAAGAAGATTAACTTATTCACTTCAGTTTTCCAAGTGTGAGACTTTAACTAATGCAGCTAAAGAAAGAGAATGCCTTTCATTACCGCACTGTGACTAAGGCTCTTTGCAGAAAATGAAGGATATTTGCAGAGTCAGCACTGTTGTAATGTGGCTAAAAGATTTAGGTATCTATAATTGAGACAGAGGCCAGTGAATTAATGAGCGGTGGTCGAGAACAGAGATTGTGTTTGAATTAACACAGGTGGTGACAGTCTAATGACTCCCAAGCCCTGCTGACAGACTAGTGGAATGGTTGAAGTATTTATCCATCCACATTTATTATCTAACGGATGTATAGATACCCAGGAGAGATGGCATGGTAGTAAAACAGAAATTATAGTTAAAATTGATGTGATTGTGTTTTATAAAAAATGAGGATAAGATTGAGGTATCTTCTACTTCCCTGAAGCATTTACCTTGTGTAAGGTGAACATGGAAACCCTGGAAGCAATTGCTTGCCTAGCATCAGAGCTTGGTGTGGTGGCGTCAGATTTCAGCTACGCGGGCATCAAGGACAAAAAAGCTATTACTTCTCAATCGATGGTGGTAAAGAACGTGACAGTCAACAGGTAAGCTCAGAGTTATATTGTTTACTTGGGTTCATTCTTGGATTGTCAGTTTTCGGTGCCAAAGCTGCATTTTTTTTTGCCCATTCCTCTTTGTTATTGCAAAAAGAATGATAAAACGAAGTCGTCCACTTCATAGAATGGTTAAAAATCACCAATGTTAATATGCAAATCGTTGTGTGATAGCACAGAACTTCATTATTGCTGAAAAAAGTCTTTTGTCTAAGCTCTTTGTCTTGCACCCATCAGGACATTTTGCAAGAATACCAATTCAAAGGGAAAACCAGCACTTACACTTCATGAGAGGAGAATGTTGATTGGTTGGTGAATGGATTCTGATTTGTAGAGGTATTGCCATGCAGAATGCACCAGTTAATACTGTTTGAAGGTTAACTGCCAGGCTTTGAAATTTTGAACTGGACAGGTTGAATCAATTAGTTGGGGCATTGCTGTGCAAATGAACCAGCGAATGGCTATCACCTGTTTTGTTGAGGTGAAACATGTGGATTTCTAGATATTTTGTAAGCAATCTATTTATAGGTGTTACTATGCACCTCTGGTGCAGGCGGGACTTGAACCCAGGTCCCTAGTCCAGAGGTAGGGACACTACCACCACACCACAAGGACCCATTGCAGTGGATTTATAGTTTCTTTCCATGTGTATTAATATATGTAGCTTCCAGTCCATGCAAGTGCACTACATTGCAAGACTGACTGACAACCCTAACTTGGTTGTCAGTGTAATTATAGAGTCCCTCCAGTGCGGAAGCAGGCCATTGGGCCCAACAAGACTTTCTGAAAAGCATCCTACCCTGTTACTCCCAGCTACCCTATCCCTGTCTTTCCCATGGGTAATTCACCTCGCCTGCATAACCCTGGACTCTATAGACAATTTAGCATGGCCAAGCCACCTAACCTACACATCTTTGGACTGTGGGAGGAAACAGGAGGAAACCTCAGCAGACACTGGGAGAACGTGCGAACTCCACACAGACAGTCACCCAAGGATGGAATTGAAGCTGGGCTTCTGGCCCTTTGAGGGGGCAGTGCTAACCACTGAGTCACTGTGCCACCCTTTTTAAAGTCAGGACTATCTAGCAAATGCTGTCCAGCAAAGTGCCCTAATGAGTGTAGGTTGAAAAGACTCAACATAGTGTGTTTTTAAAGAAATACTGAATGTTTGTATGGGACTGAAATTACATATTGGCCAGAACAAGTAAGGACAACAGGAATTCAGTCACTGTCATCTTCCACCCTATCTAAATAAGCTAATGCGTAAGTCTGCTGCCTGTTTCTTGACTTGGGCCAAGACCAGCTCACCCATTACCCCTCTGCTTACTGCCCTGCGTTAGCTCCTGGTCCACTAATGACTTTGTTTCAAACTTTTCAAATCCATTGATGCCTTCATATTTCCCTTTCTCTCTATTGCCCTGATTTCCAACTCAGCTTTTTGTATCCCTCATTTCACCACCCCACAATTAGCAGCCATATTATCAGTGGCTAGGCCGTAAGCTCTAAAACTCCCGTCACAAATTGTTCTATCCTCCCTAACTCTCTCACTTCGGCTTTGGTCAACTACATAATTCATTGGCTCGGGGTCGGTTTTTGCCAGATTTCCCTTCAGTTAAATGGTTTGTAACAAGCTACTAGATAAACAGACACTCCACTGAAGGGTCTTAGTGGTTTCAATCTGTCAGATTTAAAGCAAAATGCTACATATTGCTGTTTTCTTATCAGCTCTTCTGATTGGTCGTTGGCTAGTTTAGGGATGACCGTTGTAAATGTGTCATTTTCTACTGGCTTGAAACAGCCATTGTAATCTTACTCTCCTCGTGGTCATCCTGCTACATCTGTCCCTGTCAGCAGCACTTAAGCTGTGGTGAAAAATGTCATCAGATATTCCCCACCCCTATCAGAAACAGACTCCTAGGAAATACGGTACAGACCATATCAAGAAACAGTGAACTGTGTATACATTTGATTACTTTCAGTTCCAAGGACCAGGTTTTGTATTTAAATTTAAATAAAGATGACATTTACATGACTGTATTTATCTTATTATGTCCCAGGCCTGCTGCTTGTTGTAGTAGGTCAGCAGCTGTTCAAAGGTATTTTTGCTGTGGTAGATACTTGAAAAAAATTCTGTGGTTGTATTTCTAAAGCATTATACATTCACTGTTTTGTACAGACTTGTTCCAGTATGGTATCTTTTTAATGATATTTATAAATGTCTGGTTTTGGTTTGGTTAGATGGAGCTAACAGGACAGTGTATTTGCTGGTAAGACAGGGATAATGTGAGGAGAATGAGGGTGGTATTGAAGTCTTAACAAAGTATGCAGAAAAGAAGAAAGGGATTTGTCTTTCCAAAGGTTACGTATATCATTTTTGGGACAAAAACCTTGTCAGGACAGGGAGAGGGGAGCCCTGTTGGTTGTTTTAAGAAGAGAGCGAGGTCGAAGATGGAAAACGATAGGCCGGTTAGCCTGACCTCAGTCATTGGTACAATTTTAGAGTCCACTATTCAGCATGAGATTGCGGAGTACTTTGATGTGCATGATACAATAAGGCAGAGTCAGCACAGCTTAGTCAAGGGGAGGTCACGCCTGACAAATCTGTTAGAATTCTTTAAGGAGATAACGAGTAAGTTAGACAAAGGAGAGCCAATGGATGCGATCTATTTGGATTTCCAGAAGGTCTTTGACAAGATGCCGCACAGGAGGCTGCTAAATAAGAGCCCATAGTGTTAGGGGCAAAGTAGAGGCATGGATAGAGGATCGGCAAACTGGCAGGGGCCATGATTGGGGATAAAGGAGTCTTTTTCAGGATGGCAGCCACTGAGTACTGGAGTTCTGCAGGGGTCAGTGTTCGAATGACAATTATTCACATTATATGTTAACGATCTGGATGAAGGAACCGAGGGTATTGTTGCTCGGTTTGCAGATGACACAGAGATAGGTGGAGGGACAGGTAGTATTGAGGAAACAAGGAGGTTGCAAACAGACTTGGACAGGCTAGGACAGTGGGCAAAGAAGTGGCAGATGGAATACAATGTGGGAAAGTGTGAGGTTATGTACTTCGGCAGGAAGAATAGAGGCGTAGACTTTTCTAAATGGGAAAAGGCTTTGGAAATCTGAAGCACAAAGGGACTTGGGAATCCAAGTTCAGGATTTTCTTAATGTTAACATGCAGGTTCAGTTGGCAGTTGGGAAGGCAAATGCAACGTGAGCAATCGTTTCAAGAGGGCTAGAACACAAAAGCAGGGATGTATTGCTGAGGCTTTATAAGACTCTGTTAAAAACCACATTTGGAATATTGTGAGCAGTTTTGGGTCCTGTAACTGAGGAATGATGTGGTGGCATTGGAGGGAGTCCAGAAGAGGTTTACAAGAACAACCTTGGGGATGAAGGGCTTGTCCTATGAGGAGCAGTTGAGGACTCTGGGTCCGTACTAGATGGAGTTTGGCAAGATGAGGGGGGGGTCCCACTAATGCTTACAGAATACTGAGAGGCCTGGGTAGAGTGGAATTGGAAGAGATGATTCCATTAGTTGGAGAGACTAGGACCCCACAGCACAGCCTCCGAGTGAAAGGATGACCCTTTAGAACTGAGATGAGGAGGAATTTCTTCAGCCAGAGAGTAGTGAATCTATGGAATTCACTGCCACAGAGCACTGTCGAGGGCAAGTCACTGGGTGTATTTAAGATAGGTCCTTGATTAGTAAGGGGGTCAAGGATTATGGGAGAAGGCAGGAGAATGGGTTTGAGAAACATGTCAGCTATGATTGAATGGTGGATCAGACTTGATGGGCTGAATGGCTTAATTCTCTTCCTATATCTTACAGTTTTATGGTTGGCCAGACACCAGGGACCAACCTTAACTGGCCATGATGGCCTCAGTTGCCATCTGAACAGGAAAGCCGCCTTCCACCTTCCCCGTTGGGAACATAGTGGTATGGCCAACTGAGCTTACCACGAAGAACTCTCCTTCTCAGCCTGTCCCGTCCGCCTGAGGCACAGTGACCTTCAGGTTAAACCACCAACAGCTGTCTCTCTCTGGAGGAGGAGCAGTCTTATAATGTGTTAGGACGATGGTGAACAGGAGGACAATGGACATTACACTGTTCCTTCACCCCCTCTCTAGTGAACCTTTCCTTGCCATTTTAAGAGCCCAGTCATTGACCTCTCACCCAAAGGTCCTATTAAACAGCGTCCAAAATCCAGTAATTTTTAAATCCAAGAAAATGTCACAAATAAATTCTATTGGGAATTCAGGAGAAATGATGACGAGAAAGCAGAATTCAGGAGAAATATCTTTATGCATGATGTGGAACTTGGTACCGTAGTTGAAGTGAAGAATGAATTCCTTGAAGGGGGAGCTGGATAAACATTGGAAATTAACAAAAACCAGAAACATTGGGACAAGAATTGGCACAACCAGTGAAGGAAGCATGGCAACAAACTGACTAAGAGCTTAGCCAAGGAAACAGATGTGAGACAGTGTTGAGTTCACAGAGGATTACGACTGGAAGAGTTTACAGAGACACTGAGAGATGCAGCCATGAATTATCTGAGGCTCAGGATCCTCGTGAGTTGGACAAAATATGTATCATTAAGTAATGTAATAACCTGTACTCATTCATCACTAGTGAGTGAAAAATATAGCCTACCCATATTAAGAGCCCAAAATAATAGGTTTTATTTCTGTCTTTTGCAAGGACTTCCTGCGCTGATGAGTCATGTCTTGTGTCTCATCCAAATTCTTTTGATAGAAGCAAAATGCTGGCAATCTGAAACAAACACAGAATGCTGGAGAACCCCAGCAGATCTGTGGAGAGAGAAACAGAGTTAAAGTTTTGAGTCCATTATGACTCTTCTTCAGAAAGTTCTCTGAAATGTTAACTCTGTTTGTTGCTCCACAGATGCTGCCAGACTGGCAAAGCAATTTTCATCTTTAGTTGCGCTCACTGGACTTATGCTTTAATTTTTTCCAGCATCAATATAATCATGTGTCATTATACTGGCATTGAATGAGGTGAGTTCTAGCAACCCCACCCCCGCTCTCCATTAGAGTAGGATATTGGTGTAGATAGAGAATTGGTCAATGTGCAATTAATTGGTAAACAGCAAGTGGTGATAAGAGGTTTCTTTTTCAGGTAGGTACATAGTCCCATAGGGATCAGTGCTGGGACCACAATTGTTTATAACATATGTTAGGGGAGGATTGGATGAAGGAGCCAAATGTGCTGTAGCCAGATTTGCAGATGACACAAAAATGGGTGGTAAAACAGGTTGAGAGCAGGATACAAACAGCTTACAGGTATTGAGCAGTTAAGTAAGTGGCCAAAAAAGACGCTAAATGGAGTATAATGTGGGAAAATGTGAAGTTGTTAATTTTGGAAGGGAGAACAATAGAGCAAAGTATTATTTAACTGGAAAACAAAACTGCAGAAAGCTGCAATTAAACAAAACTTGGGGTTACTTGTACATGAAACGCAGAAAGTTAGCACACAGGTTCAGTAGGTAATCAGGAAAGCTAATGGAATGTTAGCCCTTATTTCATGGGGGCTGGAGTATAAGAGTAGGGAGGTCTTATTGCAACTGTACAAGGTGCTGATGAGACCATACCTGGAGTACTGTGAACAGTTTTAGTCCCCTTATTTGAAGAAAGATATCATTTCATTGGAGACAGATCAGAGAAGTTTCACTAGGATGATCCTGGGTATGGCTGGATTGTCTTATGGGCAAAGGTTAAACAGGTTGGGATTCTGTTAATGGAGTTCAGAAGAATGAGAGGCGGTCTTATTGAAGCATATAGGATTCTTAAGGGGCTTGACAAGGTAAATGCTGAGAGGGTATTTTCCCTCATGGGAGAGTCTAGGACCAGAGGACATAGTCTCAGAATAAAGGATCACCCAATTTAAGACTGAGATGAGGGGGAATCTGTCCTCTAAGGGTTGTGAGTCTTTGGAACTCCTTGCCACAGTAAGCTGCGGGGCAGAGTCCTTGTGTATATTTAAGGCTGAAATTCCCTATCAGTCAGGGAATCGAGGGTTACAGGGAAATGCAGGAAAGTGGGCCTGAGGAATGTCGAATCAGCCATGATTCTGATGGCCTACTCCTGTTCCTATTTCTTATGGATGGCCTTATGCTCCGAGGAGATAGTTTCAAATGATTCTGCAATCTAGATATTTGTCATTTATTCAACTTAACAAATATCCTAAAAAGAAATTCAGAGTTCATGCAAGGAGGTGCCTGGATCTTTGAGAATTTGGCACAAAAACATCTCAGATGCTTAATTCCTTGTTTGTTTCCATGTTTTTCCATCACTCTTGAACCTGTAACTATCAGCAGCAGCTTTTTTGATGAGAGAATGCATACACAGGGAGTATTTGGATGACCTTGCCTCTCTCTCGGGTTTGCTGGGATTCAAATTGGATTTCATCGGGACCAGTCAAGATAGTCATTGCCCAGAAACCACGGCTGTGAAATCGTCATGAATATTTGCAGTAAAATATTACTGAATAAAGAGTCGCTTGGAAATTAATCCCAGATTTCAAATTGAATATTTAGAGAATTATGTGTTTGCATTGTCCCTGAATGTTTAAATATTTCTCTTTGAAGGTAATATATTGTTAAACAGGGCCTGAAACTATGGATACAGTTCATTGCCCTCCCCTATGGTGGGTTTGGTGGTTGGGAGGGCATTCATTCAAATGGGAAGGTGATGGATGTGAATACTGCCACCTTCTCATTTCCATCCTGTGGAGTCCATGGTGGGACCATCCATGAGCATTATTCCCCTCCCACTGTCCATTGAACGTCTACTTAAGGGCCACATCCTATTAACTACAGTGATTAAACCAACAGTGGCTGGGTCAGGGTTTGTAATGTAGGAAGTGGAGTGCAGGAGGGTTCTCTTGTTTAAATCCATCCAGTTCCTGATCAAAGAACCAGGCATCGTGAAAGGTGGAGTCCACTGAGATCCTCCACCCCCCCCAACCCGCCTGCTTGCTAAACCCATACTGTCAACCATCCCCTTTGCCTCCTTCTCTTTTAGCCACCTTCCCATCCTGTGCTCAGGCTTCTCTTCAGTCCAAGGCCTCAGGTTGGTGTAGTCCCAGCAGCAGATGACACTGTCAAGTCCAGAAGAGGTACTAGCCTCTCAGTGACCAGCAGCTCTCAGTAGGCCAGACTCCTGCAGCCAGGGGTTTTGATCTTGGTGAATGTGCTATGGCATCAACCGTTACAACTAATGGTTGGGCTAGAGTGCAGCTACTAATCCTCCTCCTTTTTAATTTTTGATGGAATGCTAATGGTTTAGACTGCCCTCAGCGGGGTGCTGCAATAATAAATCAAGAAGTCAATTATCAGAATTAAATCAAAATATCATTATCAGGGGTCATGATGCACCCCAGTCCCTAAGGGGCCTGCCAGTCCTTTCTGAAAGAGTTTTAAGGCATTCATTGGGATAACTGTGGTAGACAATTAACTGAGAAGAGGTATTTGCCTTGACAAGATATGGTTTGTTGCATGACAGCACTAGGTACAGGTTACACTGGTTCATTAAGACTAACCAGGAGACAATGAAGGCACATCAGTCTCCACTGGGATTTTGAGCTAGACCCTTCCTTTCCTCATCCAAGGTTGCATTAGATTGAGTGAAGCTGAATGCAGTTTACCACAGTAATCCTTTCAGAACCATTCTTCCTTATATAACAGGACACTGCCAGCTCGTGGGCATTGGCATACCTTCCCTAAAAGGGGTAACGTGGGGGATCCTGTTTTATCCCTGCAGGCAGCAGGCAAGGTCCCCATCCCCTCCAACAACCAGCCTGTGTTTCTCACTATGATTTGGTGTGAAGGACGAGATCAACTTTGTCCCATGACATAGAATCTGTGGCTATGTCAATGTCGTATAAAAGGCTCACCCACGTCTATAGTAAAAGATCAAATTTCCATCAATCGTGCATGTTTGACATTAATTGTTAAAGATCTTTCAAATAACTTAAGTCAACTTATTCTTAATTTCCAGTAATTTCCTGCTGTCAGATGTTGGGCTAACTGTCTATAACTATCTCCAGGTTTCTATCTTTCATCTTGCATAAATAGAAGTGCAAATCATGAGAAGCTAGGATGATGATAGTTAGGGTGTCAGCAATACTCTCATCTCTCTTTTAGACATCTGGAATAGGAACCATTTGGTGTTGGCAGAGCCTTGGGTCTCATGAGGCTGCAACAAACAATGTTGTTACATTGGTACAAATCTTTGTTTCCTTTCTTTCCCTTCCTCATAGCATTGAGTGCTCTAAATCTTTTCACATGTTTGTTGTCAAATGATAAATAAGTCAACATCAAAAATTACTGATTTAACTTGTGACACTCAGAACTTTCACTTGCATTTTAGTTTGGATCAGTAGGTTGTGAGGGAATACAATTAAATGTTTGTGTTTAGAGTTGATCAGCCATACCAATTTGTTTATCCATCAAGGTTAAAAGCAAAGCAACTGTCAATCCAGAGCAAAGGCCTGAAAGTGTATAACCTGCGCTGTGCAACTGAGCACTTACGGATTGGCCAGCTGAAAGGAAACCATTTCAGCATCATCATCAGAAATGTCAGCAAGCACCAGGAAGATGATCCTAACACGAGTCTTGCTGATCGAGTGTTTGAAGCAATTGAGAATGTCAAGGTGAAGACCCTTAAAGTGTTGTTGCATCATAAACGTTTGACCAAGTGATTGTTTTCAGAGGAGGAAATGGAGAGTTAGATCGTGTAGCACATATCCCAACATTGGGTCGCATATTAATGTTCAAGTATTGACAATGCTGTTATTTTTGACTTCCCTTCTGCATGTGGAGCCAATCTTCTATTGCAGGTGGTGCAATATACCTTCACTGTCATCTTCAGTCAGTTTGAGTTACCTGCAAAGTGCTGAGTGAATCTGTCATAGCCATCAATGTACGTGCAAGGCTCCAAACAATGAACTGGTCTGTTGATGGGCTGAAAACTGCATTCGGACTGTACTTGCATATTGCTAAAAGGAAACACAAAGTGGAAGCTTTTTGTTTTGCCCTCATCAGGAGAAGGGAGCAAGAAACCATATCTGGAAAAACTAGCACCAATTTATATAGTGTCAGAAGTGGGTATTGAATGGTTGGGCCATCGTTGGCATGGCGATGCAGCAATAACAGTTAACTGTCAATCTTGGATCTCAAACCAGGCAGGTAGATTCTGATTCGTCAGGGTTGTGTTGCCCTGGAAATACAACAGTAAACAGTAGACCTTGGGGCCCATTTTGATTTACTTTGAAAAATGTGTAGTGTATATATGAAAAGCATGGGGCTGGATGAACACAGCAGGTCAAGCAGCATCATAGGAGCAGGAAAACTTGGCGTTTCGGGCCTAAACCCT
>JAHRHZ010000020.1:49397355-49445064 GCA_024137785.1 Ginglymostoma cirratum
ATGAACACAGCAGGCCAAGCAGCATCAGAGGAGCACGAAGGCTGACGTTTCTGAAGAAGGGTCCAGACCCGAAATGTCAGCTTTCCTGCTCTTCTGATGCTGCTTGGCCTGCTGTGTTCATCCAGCTCTACACCTTGTTGTCTCAGATTCTCCAGCATCGGCTGTTCCCGCTATCTCTGAACATTTTTTTTAAGAACTAGTTTTTCACTGGAGGACTTGAAAGATAGTTCAATGTCTGTCATCCAAGTACTGTTTCGTGATATACAAATGAAGACAAACAACCACTTAACAACATTGTGGAGAGCATAGCAACAAGATGTGCATGTATGTTGCCAATACAGCATCGATGGAAACTGTTTGTTTTCAGTAGCAGTGATGTACTTGCAACCTGAACCCAAAATCAGGATGTTCATCCAGCTCTACACCTTGTTACCTGGATTGAGACTCTGCTTTACTTAGAATCATTAAAACAGGTACAGCACGACAGAAGGTCACATGGCTCCTCATGCCTGAGTCAGCTCTCTGACAGAGAAGTTCAGCAAGTTACATTCCCTCACCCTTTCTCCTGCATAATTCTTTCTTTGGGTGTTTACTCAATATCTTTTTTAAACAAAAACCCGATTGTATCTGACTTCACCATGCTGCCAGGCCGTGCATTCCATAATCTAACCGTTCACTTCATGCTTAACAGTCAGGTCAGCACTTCCCAACCAGAAATTTAAACTTGTTAGTGTGAGCACAGCCATAATTACATCCTTTCGGTGAGTCTGTAAAACCAGAAGGTACTTAGAGGAGGAGATGTTTTAAAGAACAGGTGCCTGCTTTTAATGTTCTTTCTTGAAGTTGTAAGCTGGAATCAAAAATTCTTTCCAGAGTTCACATGCATAGCTTGCAAATCTACCTCAGTGTACTGAATTACTTACCTTCTCTTGATTTTAAGATAAAAAGATCTTCCCTCGATAAAGTGTTTGGTCTGTACACATCTATAAATCCAGCCTCCAAAGTAACTACATGTTCCAATGTTCAAGTGGGGAGTGGTAGGTAAAAATTGCAATTGCTTGTCTTTATTAACACCATATATCTGAGATTGAACGAAGATAAATCAACTTTTTAAATTCACTCGTGGGATGTGGGCATCGCTGGCTGTCCAGCATTTCTTGCCCGTCCCTAGTTGCCCTTGAGAAGGTGGTGGTGAGCTGCCTTCTTGAGTCGATACAATCCACCTGCTGTAGGTTGACCCAAATTGCCATTAGAAGATTTTGACCCAGTGACAGCAAAAGAAGAGTGATATATTTCAAAGTCAGGATGGTGATTGGCTTGGAGGGGAACTTCGAGGGGATGATGTTCCCATGTATCTGCTGCCCTTGTCCTTCTAGATGAAAGTGGTCGTGGGTTTGGAGGATGCTGTTTGAGGATCTTTGGTGAATTTTCTGCCATGCATCTTGTGAATAGCACACACCACTGCTACTGGCCGTGCATTATGGACAGAGTGGATGCTTGTGAATGTATTACCAATCAAGCAGGTTGCTTTGCCTGGATAGTACTGAGCTTCTTGAGTATTGTTGGAGCTGCACCCATCCAGTCAAGTGGGGATAATTCCATCACACTCCTGATCTTTGCCTTGTAGGTGGTAGACAGGTATTGCCTGGTTTTATATATCATGAATGTTACTTGCCACTTATCAGCCCCAGCATGGATATTGTCCAGATCTTAGAGTCATAGAGTAATACAGCATGCAAACAGGCCCTTTGGTCCAAACCGGTCCATGCTGACCACGGTGCCCACCCAGCTAGTTCCAATAGCCCGCACTTGGTCCATATCCCTCTCAACCCTTCCCATCCATGTACCTCTCCAAATGTTTTTTAAATGTTGCTATTGTACCTGCCTCAACCACTTTCTCTGGCAGCCCATTCCATACACACACCGCTCTCTGTGTGAAGAAGTTGCCCCTGAGGTCCTCCTTAGATCTTTCCCTACTCATCTTAAACCTATGCCCTCGCGTTTTCCATTGAAAAAGACTACATGCATTCATTCTATCTATGCCCCTTATGTTTTTATACACCTCGATAAGGTCACCCCTCATTCTCCTAAGTTCCTTGAAATAAAGTGCTTTCCTGGCCAACCTCTCCTTATAACTCTTCTTTGCACACTTTCTACTTTAACAATGTCTTTCCTGTAACAGGGTGACCAAAACTGTACACAATACTCTAAGTGCAGACTCGCCAACGACTTATACAACTGTATAAGTCCCAACTCCTGAACTCAATGCCTCGACTGTTGAAGGCCAGCATGCTAAATGCCTTCTTCACTACCCTGTCCACCTGTGATGCTGCTTTCAACGAACTATGCATTGTACTTCTAGGTCCCTCTGTTCCACAACACTCCCTGAGGACCTTGCCATTTACTGTATAAGTCCTACCTTGGTTTGACTTTCCAAAGTACAACACCTCACATTTATCTGTATTGAATTGCATTTGCCAATCCTCAGCCCACTTCACCGTCTGATCAAGATCCCTCTCTAATTTTTGATAACCTTGCTCTTTATCAACAATACCCCATAATTTTCTATCAACTGCAAACTTACTAATCATGCTTTGTACATTCACATCCAGATCATTTATGTAAATAACAAATAACAAAGGTCCCAGCACCGACCCCTGTGGCACACCACTAGTCTCAGGTCTCTAGTCCGAGAAACAACCTACAACCATCACCCTCTGCTTCCTACCATTGAGTTAATTTTGAATCCCATGACTAGCCTGCCATGCTTGTTGCATTTGAACATGGACTGCTTTAGTTTCTGAGGACCTACGAATGGTGCTGCACACGTTGTGTAGTCATTGGTGAACATCCCCAATTCTGACCTTGTGATAAAGGGAAGGTTACTGATGAAGCAGCTGAAGATGGTTGGGCCTAGGACACTACCCTGAGGAACTCCTGCAGAGATGCCTGGAGCTAAGATGTGTGACCTCCAACAGAAACAACCATCTTCCTCAGTGCCAGGTAGGACTCTACCCAGTGGAGAGTTGACCCCGGTACCCTAGCAAAACTGGAATAATTGGGTTCCTTGGTGCCAGACTTAGTTAAATGTGACCTTGATGTCAAGGGCCGTCACACTCGCATTTAGCTCTTTTGTCCATGTTTGAACCAGGGCTGGGATGAAGTCAGGAGCTGAGTGGCCCTGGCAGAACCTAAACTGGGCAACACTGACCATGTGCTGCTTGATAGCACTGTTGATGACACTTTCTATCACTTCACTGATAATTTAGAGTAGGCTGATGGGGTGGTAATTGGCTGGGTTGGATTTGTCCTGCTTTTTGTGTATAGGACATACCTTGGCAATTTTCCATATTGTCAGGTAGATGCCAGTGTTGTAACTGTACTGGAAGAACTTGACTAGGGGAGCAGCAAATTGTTGTCACGACCCACAGCCTTTGCGGTGTCCAGTGTCTCCAACCGTTTCTTGATATCACATGGAGTGAATCGAATTGGCTGAAGACTGGTATCTGTAATGCTGGGGACCACTGAAGGAGGCAGAGATGGATCATCCACTCGGCACTTCTGGCTGAAGATTGCTGCGAATGCTTCAGCCTTATCTTTCCATATACTGAAGTATACTGTGTCCATATACTAGGCTTTTTAGCTTACTGTTTGAAGAGCAGGATCTTCCAGCCTTAAACAAAAGATAATGTATTAGAAATTACAAGTGTGCAATCATTTGTCAAATATTGACTTTTAAATGAAATATGTATGTCTGTGTAATATAATAGACAACACATATTGGTAACACTTAGGAACTCAAGCTCTATAAGTACTTTAAAAAGAAAATGAATATGACGGAATTCTACAGTGGAAGATCTTATATATTTAAACACTGCAGTCAACTGAGATATGCAGTCCTGTCACTGCTGGCAGTATTTAGAATTATATTAGAATATTAGAATTATTGAAAGAGGTTTCGACCACCTTACAGATTCAGTCAGGTACAGGCCAGGAATCCAAAATTAGATTTAAACGTAAATGGGGAAGAGAGGTACCAGCTGTAAAACCACATTCCTAGAACTGGGCCCCTGCGATATTTCGAATGGAGAGAGTCACTTTTGGGGAGGGGAAGGGAGAGCAGAGAGAACTGGGAGGGACAGTTCAAGGTTTTAGAAAATAAAGTTTTCATTTTAACAGGTAATGATATTGAAGAATTTCAAATTTGTGGCAAAGGTCCAAGATATGTCACTGGTATTTTTTAAAAAGTGCCCCGAGGCTCAGTCACTCCTCTGCATTTTTGGCAGCCTATTGCGCAATCCCATTGAAGTAACTATATTCCTGTTTAAATCATGCCTGAAGCAATGCATACAGAGAAAATGTGCCATGTTCTTCTTTAGGTAGGGCATACTCCACCTGCTGTTTAAAAGAGCTAATGTTATTGTTGGTCACTTGTCAGCAGATACCTTTTTAAAAGTCTCCTGTTGTCATTACACATGGGAAATATTCCCATGCGACTGTCCAACTCCTGCACACTGTGTGAATGGACTCTGGATGTGTATACAAGAGCAGGAATATACTACTCAGGATGTACAACACTCTGGTCAGATCACATTTGGAATATTGTAAGCAGTTTTGGGTTCTAGATGTGCTGGCCTTGGAGGAGGTCCAGAGGATATTTACAAGATTGACCTCAGGGATAAAGGACTCGTCAAGTTGAGGACTCTGGGTCTGTTCTCGATGAAGTTTAGAAGGATGAAGGGGTTCTCATTGAAACTTACAGAACACTGGACAGAGGCCTGGATGGAGTCGACATGGAGAAGATGTTTCCACTAGTAGGAGAGGCTAGGACCTAAGGGCACAGGATCAGAGTGAAGGGATGACCCTTTAGAACTGGAGGAGGAAGTTCTTCAGCCAGAGTGTGGTGAATCTGTGGAACTCATTACCTCTGGAGGCCAATCACTGAGTGTATTTAAGGCATTGATAATTCACTTCTTGATTAGTGAGGGGATCAAGGCTTACAAGGAGAAAACAGGAGAATGGGGTTGAGGAACATATCAGCCTTGATCAAATGGCAGAGCTCTCAATGTGCTGAATGGCCTAATTCTGCTGCTATTTCTTATGGTCTTATTGTTTTGTATTCATTTTCCTTCTGCTGCCAAAAATGGTCCCAAATTTTATTGTGCTGTACTTTGATCAGCCACTTCTTGTTCATTTTAATGGATGATTCCACGTTTGTGGTCTTGTCAGCCACCACACAGTTATCTTCATCGCATCTTTCTGGTAAGCATCAGATATTTGGATGTGGGGCCCTAACCCTAACCCTAACCCTATCGCAGTCATTCTGTTACTGATGCTGAATGAGAAGGATTGGAAACACATTTCAAGGCAGCAACCTCATCTGATTTGTGGCCTGCAGGAGGGCAAACTCTTTAGATCCCAATTAACTGTCCTCAAATTCACAGGTCAGCGTCTTAGGAGTTAACAGTGAGCTGAAATCTAAAACCTGCCCAGAGTTCATTTAGGGGGACAATCTCCTTCTGCTATCAAGGATGACTTTTTGACCCCACAGCAGCTGGCTGTAATGGTTGTTTCGTACATTGAAACAGGGCCAAATTCCCAATTTCTCTTAAAGTTGTGAAAATTGATACTTTTAATACAAGTGACTTTAAGTGAATCATGGGATCCATAGGGATGAATGTTAAAGCCAGGTTCCTTCCGTCATTACTTGCCCAGAAAAAAAACAAGTTGAATAAGTGTGTGATAGATGTGTAGCACTGTGTATTCTGAGTTGAAATAACTTGCAAAATTAAATACATCAACTATGTACAATATTATATGCAATATAAAAAAAACCATGCATTTGAATTTTCAGGTTAACCAGTTTCCATCTAGTGACAGAGGTTGGGTTGTACAGGGAGCTGCTGAGTCCCAACACCATCTGCACAACCAACGGCTGCCAATAGATGGAGCCCTTGAGTGCAAGTTTGGAGCAGTAGCCAGAAGTGGAGAGGGTCTTCAGTAATTAAGGGAGGGGTCTAAGAGAAGAACAGTAGGAGTGAGACAACGCAGGGCTAAGGGTGGAGGAAGGTAAAACCAAATGGAAGTGTGGCTACAGGTAGGGAGGCAGTGTCAAGTGTGGGGGTGGTGGGGAGACGGCATCTCCAGGTAGTGAAGCTGGTGGGAGTGATGGCAATGGTGGAAGTTGAGACTGGGGATGGGAAGGCACAACTGAAAGGAGGGAAGCTGTGCAGGAGGCAAGAATGGGAGTCGGAAGAGGCAATACCGAGACGTCATTTCTTAAACTGTAAATGCCAATGCAATTTGAAGAAGTATGTCTAGAATTAAAATGATAATCATATCTAATAGTGGGCTGTATAAAATGAGGACTCCCTGTATTTGATTATTGCCTTGGTGGTACATCTTGGATTATAACTTAAGCTGTAACACAAGTCAGAGTGTCACAGACCGGATAAATACCAGCAGCCATTTTTTTATTCATCTTAGACTGAGATATTTGAGCTATGCGATGGACTCCTGGAACAATGCACATGGCCTGGGATCAGGAATATTGGGCTGAATTTTCTGAGGAGTGGGAATCGTGTGCAGAAGGCCACCCGGCTCTGTTTTTATGTCAAGCTCTGTTAAATCTTTTATTTCTGGTTTTCGTAACCAAGTGGGCACCGGTGAATGGTGACTTTCTGCACTTTTCGCTGTACTTATGTGTTCCTATACTCAGAACAAGTGACAAATAAATCTAACCATAATTTACAGCTTCAGAATCTCATGCAGCCACTTTGACATCTGCTGTCAAAGGATAAATACGTAAGGTTTATCTGAAGCTAGGGTGCCAGGTGGTTGTGGGGGTAGAGTTCCAGGGGGCCAGGTATGTGACGGAAGGGTCGATAACGAGATCAAATGTTACGGGGAGGAGGCAGGAGAACGGGGTTGAGAAACCTACCAGCCATGCTGCAATGGCAGGGTAGACCTGATGGGCCGAATGTCTCAGCAAGTGTTGAGGGGTGGTTGGGGCGGGTGGGAGATATCGGCTCTTGTGGTTGAAGGGGTGTGTTGGCTTCGCAGGGTGATGTGGGGGTGTCGGGTTGTGGGGCAAGCGGGTACTGGGTCCAGCATCTGGGGCTGATGGATCTATGTCAGGGGGGTGGGGAGTTTGTGTCTGGAGTGGGGTGGAGGAGGGAAGGATGTTTGGCCAGGATTTGACTCCACACTGTAGGTTAATGCTGACACAGCGTATAGTACTGGCAGGTGTACCCCTCCTAGTGTCTGTGTAATGCTGTTGCTGTTTAAAGGGACCTCAAATCACTTAAAACAGAAGGCGCCACCCCCACAGAAGGAAATACTTGCCCCGTCCATTCCAGCCGTTTTCAGCTCCATTGCACGTTTGTTCTTTACAGTATGATTGAAGGAAACAGCAATCGCGCTTCGTGCACAGAGACACAGGCTATAAGACCATAATGCAGGAGCAAAGGTAGGCCATTCATCTCATTGTGTGCACCATTCATTGTGAACATGACTGAACTGATAATCCTTAATTCCACTCTTCCCTATAAGCCTTGATTTCCTTGCTTATTAAAATGCCTATCTTGGCGTTTGAATATATTTAACAACTCGATCTCTATGGCCCTCTGTTGTAAAAATTTCCACGGATTGACTGAGAGAAGAAATTCCTCCTCATTGGGTGACTCCTTACTCTGAGGTTGTGCCCTTTGGTCCTAGACTCTCCCAAAAGGGGATATAACCCTCCTGCTTTAACCTGTCTAAGCATTTTGAACGTTCCAGTAAGGTCACCTGTTATCCTTCTAAACTTCAATGAGAACAGGCCCAACCTACTCAACCTCTCCTCAAAAGGTTCCAACCAACTTGGTTCCCATCCAACTTGGGATGAGTCTAGTGAACCAGCTGTGGACTGCTTCCAATGCCACTATATGACTGCCTCCCCCATTGAAACCAGGGTGTTGCTGACTGTCAATGACATTACTCCTGCATCATCACCTTCCCTCCAATGCTGTACCTTCTGCCTCCCCCTTTTGTTCCTCTTCCTAATTTTTATCCCATCTACATCTCAGCATGGTCTAATTCTCACAATTAAGTTCTCCAGCTTCATTCCCGGTCTCTAATACATCATGCACACCCACTGACCCACCCACCACCACCATCACCACTTGACTTTTAATGGATGGACCACCCATCCCTTCAATTGATTTGAAGAGACAACACTGATGACTGGCCAGACCCTTGACTGATCTCTGTGCAGGCGCCCAGCTGACTTCCCATGTCTTCCCTGTCTGTTTGCCCTGGACCCACAGGGCTGTCCATGGCCCACTGCCCAGACTGTAGAAGTATTGATCGTGACCTTGACCTCCCTAGGCAGTCGACTGATTGTGCCCAAGCCTCTGAACGGTTATCTGAGGTGGCCCTTGTCTTACTGAGCCACAACCCCTCTACTTTAAGTACAGTAGCCCTCAGTCAATATGGAGTCTGAGTGATGACCATTTGCTTGAGGCACATACAGTGTGTTTGCTGGGTACGCTGCTGGTTTACGGTGCTGGTGTGAGATTGATGCAGCACACTGCCATACGGCATCACTTTCGCTCCCTTTTCTCTGATCACCGCTGGCAAGCAAGACAGAAAGATGGTGAGCATGTGAGCATTGGATGAGGGGGCAAAGCAAAAAAAAAGGCAAACTGTGAACTTTAAAGCAGATGCAAAGTGAGTGAACGTGAAGAGCACACGTAAGGAGCCCTGAGGTGCACCCTGGTTGAATCTGTGAGTTGGCTGCCCCCGCCCCTCTCTGTGTACAAAATGTCCTAGCAGCAGCATTCCAATGATAAGTGCCAGGAGGCCTCAAAATGCAGCATTCAAGTTAAGAACCATGGAATTGAGATATGCAATTAAGGTGCAGTCAGGCTGGTACATTTCAGATGCCAAGGTCTGTGCATCAGCACTGCCCGTGGAGTTAGCCCTGAAATGTTGGAGCCTGGTGTGAAAGGTCAGAGGAATCAGTAGCAGCCAAGTAACTGCACTGACTTTCATGTCAGGAATTCTCACCGTCTGGATTCTATGTAGCAGATGGGGGAATGGGAAACTGCATACCAATGAGGTGTCATTTGGGTAATTATCAGTATGTTAATTGCATTCAAATCGACCTCTCGCTGCTCACTACTGAGAACGTCATCTCACCACTCAACACTTGATTAGAAAATGCAACTTCTGGTGGTTACATTGAGAAATTCCTCTCTGGCCATCTCTCACGATTTTTCCAACTTTCTTGTCAATGCCCGTGTTGTTCAGGGGGCCTGGAAGATTTTGAAATTAATTTTTAAAAAAAAGCAATCATATAAGGAGGTGGGTTTAAGGTCAGACACATTTGTGTTGAATAGTGGAGTAGGCTCAAAGGATCACATAATCTAGACCTGCTCCTATTCCATATTTTCCTGTAGTATATATGTATTTGTATTTTGTAGATCGGATGAAACACTATGAAGAAAGAGTGACTAAAAATCAGCAACGTACATGTTGCATGCATTGCACAAGGTGCAACCCTCATATGGCTGCCCTGGGATGACTTGTGAAGCACTTCAGAGTTGAAAAGCATATGTTGAAGTAGTGGGGTTAATGGGGTGGTTTCTGATGACCAATAGTGGGGTTTCTGATGAAGGGTTTAGGCCCGAAACGTCAAGTTTTCCTGCTCCTATGATGCTGCTTGACCTGCTGTGTTCATCCAGCCCCATGCTTGTTATGTTGAAGTAGTGCTCCTTGCCAATTGTACCTCCTTCCATTGAGCCAGGATCATTCCTCTTATGAAGTTAATTCCATTGATGCCGATAAAACTCTTTCCTCTGCTGGATTTCTGTCTGCATCAGCTTAATTGAAAAACCTGCAAGTTTTGGGACTCTTTGAAGAATCTTCATTGTGTTGGTTGAAATTATTTCAGACAGAAACTGGCTGTCACATCACTTCTAACCACAAAATTCAACCAGGGTGCACCTCAGGGCTCCTTACATGTACTCTTCACGTTCACTCACTTTGTAGCTTCCTTCTGGTCTGGCCGATGTAATGTTTATTCCAGTCATTACAAGATATTTTGTAAACTACATTGATCCTGCATGCCATGGGTATGGCGTCTTTGGTCTGTGTCAGTGTTTGTCATAGTGTGGCTGTGCATTTGTGCGCTACAGTGATTTTTTTTTTTCTCCATTCATTCACAGGATGAGGGCATCGCTGCAAGGCAGCATTTATTGCCCATCCCTAATTGCCCAGTTAAGAGTCAACCAAATTGCTGTGGGTCTGGAGTCACATGTAGGCCAGACCAGGTAAGGATGGCAGTTTACTTCCCTAAAGGACATTAGTGAACCAGATGGGTTTTTCCAACAATCAACAATGGATTCATGGTCATCATTAGATTCTAGATGTTTTATTGAATTCAAATTCCACCTTCCGCCATGGTGGGATTCAAACCCAGGTCCCCAGAACATTATCTGGGTCTCTGGATTAACAGTCCACCGATAATACCACTCGGCCATTAACTCCCCACATGGTTTCCTAGTGGTTGTAGGAGTCTCATTGTCAGTTCTAATATGTTCTTGATATAGGGTAGTGTGGCCAGTGTATTGGTGCATACTGTGACTTCATGGTGTTGTCTATCTATTAGGTACCTGTGGATGAAGTTGTAGGGATATCTGTTGTTAGCAAAGACCTTGTATAGGTGCTCTTCCTCCTTCCTGTGTAGTTCTGGCATGTTGCAGTGTGTTGTGGCCCGTTTGAATAGTGTCCCAACACAGCTTTGTTTGTGGACGTTGGGGTGATTTGCTGTGGAAATTGAGGATTTGGTCAGTATGGGTTGCTTTCCTATATACTGTGGTTTGGAACTCCCCAATGGTCATTTGTTCTACCCTGAAGTCTGGGAGCAGAAGTTCATTGTTGTCTTCCTGTTCTCTCGTAAATTTGATCCCGGTGAAGACGCTGTTGATGAGATGGTGTGTCAGTTCTAACTTGGTGCGGTTAATGATGACAAACATGTTGTCCATGTATCAGATCCACAGTTTTGGCTGTATGACAGGGAGGGTAGTGTGTTTCAGTCCTTGCATGACTGCCTTTGCATTAAGTCCTGATTCTAATGGTACTGAATAATTTCATAGGTATTAGTTTTGATTACCTTTGGTGACCAAGCATGAGGATTATAGCAGTTATCTGTTGAACATTGTAATGAGGAACTCTTTGCTTATTTTGCTGTTGATAAGTACGAAGGCATCTTCAACTTTTGAAACATGGAAGGTGAAAGGAAGAGAATACGAACATAAACGTTAGGAGCAGAAGTAGGCCATTTGGCTTTTAAGCTTGCTCCACCATTCAATAAGATTATGGTCGATCGTCCTGTGTTTAGTATTTCACAGTCTCATTGACCCACAATGACCCCTGATTTCCCCTGCCCAACTAGAGTCTATCCACCTCAGTCTTAAAAATATTCAACGACCTCATCTCCACCACCTTCTGAGGCAGAGATCCAAAACCTTTGAGAATAAATTTCCCCCTGTCTCTCTCCTAAAAGGATGATTGTTAATTTTAAGACGTGCTTCCTGGTTCCAGATGCACCCACAAGAGAAAAATTTCTTTCCAGTTCCAACACCATTCAGGATCTTATACACTTCAATTAGGTAACTGAACACCAGTGAAATGAAGCCTAGTCTTTCCGACCTCCCATCATAAGACAACAAGCTTATTTTCAAACACCAATTTAGTGAACCTCCGCTGAACCACCTCCAATATATTTGCATCCTTCCTGAAATATGGAGATCAAAATTGCGCACAGTATTCAAGATATGGCCTCACGAAACCCTGTATGACTGAAGCAGAACATCCTTACTTTTATATCCAATTTCTCTGCTGACAAAGGAAAGCATTCCAGTAACCACCTTCAATCCTTGGTGTAGCTTCAATCCTTGCTGTAGCTGCATACTAACTTTTTGTTAACATTCTCCCTCTCCCTCTCCACAGATGCTGCCAGATCTGCTAAGTTTCTCGAGCATTTTCTGTTTTGATATTAACTTTTTGTCAGTCGTGCACTAGGACACCTGGACCCTTTGGCACCTGGGAATTCTGCTGTTGTTCTCTCTTTAAGTAATACTCTGCTTTTTTTCCTTCTTCCTGTCAAAGTGAACAACTTCATGTTATGCTCCATTTGACAGATCTTTGCCCACTCGCAGCCAACCTGTATCTGACCGCAACCTTGTTATGTCCTACTCGCAACATACTTTCCTACCTATCTTTGTGGCATCAGCAGATTTAGTTACCAGGCCTTCACTCCCTTTATCTAAGTCAGCCTTATCCAAGTCATTGATATAAATTGCAAACGATTGAGGCCCCCACATCATTTTCTGGTGAAGGGTCTAGGCCTGAAACGTCAAGCTTTCCTGCTCCTATGATGCTGCTTGGCCTGCTGTGGTCATCCAGCTCTACACCTTGTTATCTCAGATTCTCCAGCATCTGCAGTTCCTATTATCTCTGTGCCAATTCCTAATCCTTTTTAGACTTACTACTTATTGCCCATACACAGTTTCTATCCCTCTATTTGCCTCCCATTCATGTGTCTATTAAGGTACGCCTTAAACTTTGCTAACATATCTGCCTCCATCACCACCACTGGCAGTGCATTCCAGGCACCCACCTCCCTCTATGTGAAAAATTTTCCTTGCACTTCTCTGCTAAACTTTTCCCCTCCCACCTTCAACCTGTGCCCTTTTGTAGGTGACCGTTCCTCTGTGGGAAAAAGCCTCTGACTATTCACCCCATCAGTTCATTACATCAACAGACTCATCTTTACCCACAGTACATGTTATATGTTCAAACAACTCCTAAAGCTTTAAATTCAATTTTTTTTAATGATTTCCCTTTCTCATGCTGACACTTGCTGATTACCTTGAGTTTTGCTAAATGCAAGCAATAATGTCCTTAATGATTTGATTTGATTCCTTCCCTACGGCAAATAGATGTTTTTATTTCTGCCTTCCTCCCTTCTTGCGTTTGATATTTTCTGGTGTGATGGAGCCCTTCCAGAATGGAGCAAACTTTGGAAAATTAAAACCGATGCATCAACTAGTCCATTAGCCAGCTGTTGTAAAAGCCAAGACTGGAATCCATCAAACCCGAGGATCTGTCAGCCTGAAGCTGGATCAGTTTATTCAGTATCACTTCCCTAGTGATTGTAAGTTCACCAAGTTCCTCTCTTCCTTTCACCTCCCTGATTTACAGCTATTACTGGAATTTTTTTTTGTAATGATTATGTCTGTACTCAGAACCTGATTTATCTTTTTATTCACTTTCTTGCGTTCCACGATGTACTGCACTGTTGAAAAAATCTTTTTGCTTGTTATTAAAACAAGCAAGATTTGAGCAAAGGTTTTTTTTTTTTAATGCCTTCAAAGGATGTGAGTGCTGTTGGCCAGCCCAGCATTTTTATTACTCTAATTGCCCAGAGGACTGTAGACAGTCAACCGCATTACTGTGGGTCTGGAGTCATCTGTAGGCAAGACAAGGTAAGGATGGCAGTTTCCTTCCCCAAAGAATGTGAGTGAACCAGATGGGTTTTTCCTGACAGTCATCGTCGTCATTACCATTAACAATGGTCGTCATTAGACTCTTAATTTTGATTTATGTTGAATGCAAATTCTACTATCTGTTCGAATCCTGCGTACCCAGAACATTACCTGGGTCTCTGGATTAATAGCCCAGTGATAATACCACTAGGCCCATGCCTCACCTTGAAGCGATGGCCTAGTGTTGGGAAGTTAAAGAAAAATCTAAAAGATATTGCAATAGCTTTAAGTCTTCATCTGAGCCCGTCGTTACGTCGTTGAGAAAAATATTTAATTTATTGCTGCTTTTCATCAATTGGAAGAATTTACTGAAGGGTATTACTTTTATCCTCAATATAACTCCGAATGTTAACAGGAAGATGCTTCACACAATTACTTATTTAAAATCTCGCAAACATTGTGTAAGTAAAAATGACAGCTATGCTGTGACGATTCTCAATGAGCAATGATGAATGAGTTTATTTAATTGTGTTGGCTGATCTTCACAACATCCATGGCTGCAGTAGGTTGCGTCTCACTTAATAGCTCATCTGACTAATGGTGTTGCAATAATGAGGTCATCAGTATTGCAGCGAGTTGGCAGCCTGAATTCTTGGCTCAAACTTCGATATAGGATTTGAACCTGTGACTTTCTGATGCAGATACATGTTTCTATTAAATAAAATTGAACTGTTGCCCTTTCATTTCATAGAGCCCCTACAATGCAGAAGGAGGCCATTCAGCCCATCAGGTGTACATTTCCCGTGGCTAATCCACCTAGCCTACACATCCCTGGACACTATGAGCATATTTAGCATGGCCAGTCCCCCTAACCAGCACATCTTTGAACTGTGGGTGGAAACTGGAGCACCTGACAGAAACCCACACAGGCACAGGGAGATTCTGCAAACTCCACGCAGACAGTAGCATAAGGTTGGGATCAAACCCAGGTCCCTGGCGCTGTGAGGCAGCAGTGCTGACGTGTACCAATGTAATAATTAAGAGAAAAGCTAGAAGTAGCACTACTGTAACCTTGTCAAATAAATACACCTAAAGCATTAATTTGACTTTATTTGTTTTTATTGAGCATTTTGAGCATGTTTATTTCAAGCATTTTGTTTCCAATATCCAGCCTATTGAGTTTTTCTTCTGAGGTGAGCATTCAGACAGAGCACTTCTATGGGAATCAAGAGGGTCGCAGTCAAAGGATACGGGATAGGCTATTTCTGACTGAGATGAGGAGAAATTTCTTCACCCAGAGAGTGGTGAGCCTGCAGAATTCTCTGCCACACAAAACGCTTGAGGCAAAAACACCGAACGTTTTCAAGAAGGAGTTAGAAATAGTTGTTAGGGCTAAAAGGATCAAAGGGTATGGGGTTGGGGGGAATAGGAAAAAGGTACTGAGCTGGCTGAGCAACTATGATCATATTGATAAATAGTAGGGACTGCCAATGCTGGAGTCTGAGATAACAAGATGTGGAGCTGGATGAACTCAGCAGGCCAGGCAGCATCAGAGGAGCAGGGAAGCGACGTTTCGGGTCTGGACCCTTCTTCAGAAAAAAAAATGATCATATTGTATGGCAGGACAGGATCAAAGGTTCAAATGGCCTAATCTTGCTTCTTTTTTGTATGTTTCCATGTCTCTGAGAGTTTTGGATCACGAAATCGCCCACTGCCAAACTTAAGTAAAAATGGAATGTTTTGTTCAGTGCTGTGTTTTTTTTAATATATTCATTGGAAGTGGGCATTGCTGGCTGGCTAGAATTTTGTACCCGTTCCTAACTGCTCTGGTGTAGGTGATGGTGAGATGCCTTCTAAAGTCACTACAGTCCTCGGGAGATAGAGAAATCCACAGTGTTGTTTGGAAGAGAGTTCCAGGATTTTGTCCCAGAGACTTTGAAGGAATGGCTGTATAATTCCAATGAACGTAATTTGTCCAGGTCAGTGGAGAGTATTCCATCACACTCCTGACTTGTGCCTTGTACGTGATAGAGAGGCTTTGGGGAGAAAGGAGGTGAGTTAATTGCACAGAATTCCTAGCCTCTTGTACTTGCATTATTTACATGGTAGACTAGTTCAATTGTTCTGTCATTCAATGTTAGGACGTTGTGAAATTTTACATAGAGTTCTCTGCCTTTGCAAATGTTTTTTTCATTGACGCAACTTAATTTTAAGCTGTATTTTTGGAATCTGCACAGTAGATGGCAGCACTGCATTGTTCTATGGAAATGATGGCAGTATGAAAAGACCCTGCTGATTACATTCTGGTGGATGTCTCTACATAGTTTACCACTTGGTGAGTTTAAGCTTGTTTTAAACTACTAATAAAAAGTTGGGATGATTTCCACAGAATCTTTCTAATGACATAGTACATGTTTCTAGATAGTTTGAGAAACTTCATGAAAACAAACCTTTGAACTGTTTGAATTGGGTTGGGATAAATGTTAGGATTCTTTTCAATAATGTAAGTGTGTCTTTGCAACTTAAGGGGTGAGTTATGAGCTAGCAAAGATTGGGAGTGGAGTTGGATGATGACATAACCACACAAGTGCCTCCAGGCTAGCTTGTAAATCTCTTCCAGTCCCATTGAAGGGATCATTGTTTTTTAAGTGGAAGGTAATTGTCAGGATAAGGAAGATGAGGTACACATGTTTAGCCTCAGAGATGCACTGCTCCTTTGCTTTATTGGATCTATTCACTCGTTCATATATTCATACTTTCTGGACTATAACAGAGCCCCAAACATTCTCCACTTTAGCAGAAGCCTTTTTGGAAATGGGATATTACCGTTAAACCTACTGTGCGTATCTGACCTCCTTTCTCAGCACATACCTCAATGCTGCCTTTGTCGGAAACGTCCGCCCATTGTCTGTTCAATCTAATCACTCCCTGATTTGCACCTTATGTGCAGCACGGAGAGGTTCTTGTGACACAAAGGTAGTATTCCTACCTCTGACCTAGGAGGCCTGGGTTCAAGTCCCACCTGTTCTCGAGGTGTTTAATAGCACATCTGAACAGGTTGATTAGACAATATTTGCCATGTACAGAAGGGAACCCGTGTACCTCCATGACCAGAAGAGCTACATTGTATTAACTTTTCCGTTAAATAGGCTTGCCGTCAATGGGAATATGAACAGATAGGATCTAACTATGTCAATCATGCTTCGGAGTGGGCCGGCCTTGCCCGAGGGTAATCTGATTAATGCAGAAAGGGGTCAGTAATTTGCCCTCAATTCCATAGGCTTCCACCTTAGCTAACAGTCTCTTGTGTGGGACTTTACTAAAAGCCATCTGGATGTCCATACAAATAGTATCAATTGACTTACCTCTGTCCACCACCTTTGTCGTCTCTTCAATAAACTCTGAGGTTTGTCAGACATGACCTACCCTTCATGAATCCATGCTGACTTTCCTATATTAACTGAAATTTTTTGAGGATATGAAAAGGATATTGAGGCAGTGGGGAAGGTACAATATTTTATTTACAAGGAATATATCAGAACTGAGAGGCAATAACTATCAGGAAAGATTGAACAAGTTGAGAGGTTATCAGTGAAGGGTCTTGTGGATATCTTAGTTTAGATGGGTTTATACACCCATTTTGAAAGTTTATTGATATCTTCTTATATTTGAAAATAGTCTTCTTCGTTGTTCATGAAAACCTGCAACAATATGGTAGAGGTTTGGAACTTGGTTCCACTTGTAGGAAAGAAAATAATTTGGGTCCAGAAATATAAGGTAGCCATGAATAAATCTGAAGAGAGTTGGGAATATGGAGCTTGAAGTGAAAAGCCACCATAGCCCATAGAGAACTACAGGCTGCTCACTCATTAGAGATAGAAGCCTGGTAGTGAGTTGAATCTGAGGGTGATCATACTTAAGGTGAGGTTGCGAAGACTTGGTCTTCACAGTAAACTCAGCTGATATGGGAATTGAACCTATGAGGATGGCTTCCATCTGCATAGCAAGCCAGCTGTCCAGTCAACTGAATAACCAGTATGTGAGTTGAGCAAGATAAATATGGAACTCAATAAACACATATGAGTGAGAAAGAAATTGAAAATAATGCTGCTTTGGTTAAATGAAACACGTGGTAGCATTGGCGGTTGTGCGCATAGATAAGTTAGGCTGAATAGTTTGTTTCTGTGCTGTACATTTTATTAATGCATCATATGTGGGTGTTTATATGTGGGCATCTCTTTAATTTTATTAGGCTACGAACCTTGACACAGTGCAGAGAATGTGACTTTTTTTTAATGCAGATAACTACACTCTAGAGGTGCATTGTTAGGAAGATCTGTAGGATACGGCAACAAATGGTTAAGACCTTTATAATAGTCTAAAGAAAACTCGAGGCCAGCAATACCACATCAATAAACCAAATGCAGATCATACTGAAGTTAATGGGTCGCTTGTTTGCTTATAGAGCATAGAACAGTACAGCCTGAGTAGCATGCTGCCAGAAAATTGACAAAACCATTTTTAGTACCTTTAGTGCCTGAGACTTTCACTAACTGAAACGGTTTTAAAATGGAAAAGTAACGTGGGATTTCGGTAGCTGCAGTGATCACATGACCAGATATTACCGTCAATGGAAAAAACAAAATTATCTGAATTGAAGTTGCCATTTTACCTAAAGGCACTGAAACCAGTTAATTGAGTCAGGCATCAGAAAACCTCTGTCTCTGGTTTTGCTTTGCATTTGTGTGAGAAGTTACATATGTCGGACATGAAAGGCTTGCCTGCAAATATGTGGTTTGGAAGAAAATAGAGTCAGACTTGGGAATACACAATTGAACCATACTAGAAAGAAAATAAATTCATAATAGCAGGACCTGGAAGGATCTCTCTCTCTCTCTCTTGGGTCAGAGAGTTTGAGCTATAGGGAGAGGCTGAATAGGCTGGGACTATTTTCTCTGGAGCATCAGAGGCTGAGGGGTGACCTTATAGCAGTTTACAAAATGATGAGGGACATGGATAGGGTGAACAGCCAAGGTCTTTTCCCCAGGATAGGGGAGTCCAAAACTAGAGGGTATAGGTTTAAGGTGAGATGGCAGAAATTTCAAAGGAACCTAAGGGGCAAGTTTTTCATGCAGAGGTAAGTAAGTGTGTGTATGGAATGAGCTGCCAGAGGAGGTGGTGGAGGCTGGTACAAATGGATGGGTGTATGAATAAGAAGGGTTTACAGGGATATGGGCCAAATGCTGGCAAATGGGACTAGATTAATTTGGGATATCTGGTTGGCTTGGATGAGTTGGACCAAAGAGTCTGTTTTCATGCCGTACGTCTCTATAACTGTCTCTCTCACTCTCTTAATCTCTTTCTCTCTCTGTCTATCTTCTTCAACCCTCACAATTCAAAGGCTACAACAAGTTTTTAAGTCTATGTTCTTTATTTTTGTTCCTTTTAAAGACACCCTTCTTTCTTTTAAAACATTATATCTGTGTTTGCACATATCCTTGGTGTTGTGTTTTATTATTTTTCTCAGGGTTAGCAAATAAT
Source organism: Ginglymostoma cirratum (assembly GCA_024137785.1). Taxonomy (NCBI): domain Eukaryota; kingdom Metazoa; phylum Chordata; class Chondrichthyes; order Orectolobiformes; family Ginglymostomatidae; genus Ginglymostoma; species Ginglymostoma cirratum. The sequence goes on from JAHRHZ010000020.1 coordinate 49,416,429, forward strand.
GAAAATTCCACATTTTTTAACACGTTTTTTTAAACTCAGAAAGAAAGCCTTGTAGTTAATTCCTTAAATTTGTCTCATATAGTGTTTTAATTGAAGTGTGATATAGTTGAAATTCACCTCTCTTCACCTGGTCGCACCAAAATATGCATAAATTTCGGCGTTAGCAGCTTAACAGATTCATCTCTGTTATAGCAAAAGCCTGACAAACAGGAATACAAAATTATCTAGAGCCTTGAGTGTGCTGAGTCCAATGCCATTCTGTTTATCCTGATCAGGTACAACCATTCTGGACATTAAGATATGTCATCTGTAAGCCAGGCACACACAGAATCCTGTACTGCAAACCGAAAATAAAGGAGCAGAATGACCATCATGAGGCATAAAAGAATGGACTTAGAAAATTCAGGTTATTGCTTTACAGTAGAAACTAGAATGGATAGGTTCTAATTGCAACTTGAGAATAGAGAGCAGACCACAAGAAAAAGTTGTACAGCAGTCCCATGGTTGGATAGATGTTTAAAATTTTTGGCAAGGATCTGTAGCTTGGGTTGTGGGTGAAGTTGTTGACTTGCTGGCTGAGCTGGCCTGTTCTCGTTCAGACGTTTCGTCACCATGCGAGGTGACATCATCAGTGAAGCCTCCGATGAAGCGATGTTATTCTACTCTGCTTGGAATTTATGCATTCCGGTCCGTTCGGTGAGTAGTGTCATTTCCTGTTTTGATCTGTATGGGTTTGTACATGGGGTCCAAGTCCGTGTGCTTGTTGATTGCATTGCAGGTGGAGAACCATGCCTCTAGAAGTTCCTGTGCGTGTCTATGTTTGGCTTGGGCTACTATGGTTACATTGTGCCAGTTAAACCGATGGCCCTCACTGTCTGAGTTTACCAATATTTAGGAGAGTTCGTCGTGCTGTTTCGCTGCTAGCTGATGTTCATGTATTCTGATGGCTAGTTTCCTTCCTGTCTGTCCGATGTTATGTTTGTGGCAGTCGTTGTATGGTATTTTGTAAACCACGTTGGTTCTGCATGTTGTGGGAATGGGGTCTTTAATCCTTGTGAGTGTTTGTCATAGAGTAGCTGTGGGCTACCATGCTTCCTAGTGGTCTTAGGAGTCTTGTTGTCAGTTCGGTATGTTCTTGATGTAGGGCAGTATGGCCAGTGTGTTAGGGTGTACTGTGTCCTCCTGTTGTTGTCTGTTTAGCAGGCATCTGCGGATGAAGTTGTGTGGATATTCGTTTACAGTGAGGGTTTTGTATAGGTGCTCTTCCTCTTTCCTGCGTAGTTCTGGAGTGTTGCAGTGTGTCCTGGCCCGTTTAAATGGACAGCAACCTCAGATCTTTAAAATGCCTTAAATAGGCACAAAAATAATCCGGAAGGGTGATGAAATTCTGGCCTTTATTTCGAGGATTGGAATGTAAGGATGCTGGTTAGGTGCCGCTTAGAATACTGTGAGCAGATCTGGGCAACACATCTTAGAAAGGATGTATTGACCTTGCAGGGAGTACGATGTAGGTTTGCAAGAATGAGACCTGAACTTTAGGGGTTAAGTTATAAAGGGAGATTATACAAAATAATCCTGGTTTCTATGGATTTTACAAGGTTAAGGGATGATCTAATTGAAGTCTTCAGATATTAACAGGAAAAGAAGGGTAGGTAAAGATAAGCTATTTCCATGCGTTGAAGATTCTAGAACTAGAGGTACAGTCTTAAAAATAATGGGCAGACTGTTCAGGAGAGATGTTAGGAAGCAGTTCTACACACAAAGAATGCTGGATATTTGGAACTCTCTTCCTCAAATAGCAGTTGAAGCCAGGTCAGTTGTTAGTTTTAAATTTGAGATAGATAAATTCTTGTTAAACAAAGGTGTTAAATGATGTTGGAGCTTTTTTATTCATTCACGGGATGAGGGCATTGCACCAGGATTTATTGCCCATCCCTAATTGCCCAGAGGGCAGTTAAGAGTCAACCATGTTGCTGTGGGTTGGAGTCACTTGTAGGCCAGACCAGGTAAAGGTGGCAGTTTCCTTCCCTAAAGGACATTAGTGAACCAGATGGGTTTTTCCAACAATGGATTCATGGTCATCATTAGACTCTTATTTCCAGATTTTTTTTTGATATTGAATTCTAATCTCACCATCTAGTGTGGCAAGATTTGAAACCGGATCCCAGAACATTATCTGGGTCTCTGGATTAACAGCTCAGTGGTAATACCACTGGGCCATCACCTCCCCCAGAGGGGCACCAGCCAGCAGTGATCTCGTTGAATGGTGGAACAGGCTCTGGCTTACTCCTGTTCCTACATTTCTATAATAAAGTTGAATTGCAGAAAGAGTCAAGTCAGCATAGAGCACAGATGAAATAATATTCAGACTCAGACATTGTATGGAGGGCAAGTGATTCCAGGAGTTATTTGAGAGTTAGAATTTCAGAGGTATTCCCATGCAATGTAGGAGGTAAGGAACATGCAAAACAATGTTTCTCATTAGATTTATTAATTGTATAATCATCAAAACTGATCTGTTTGCAGCAAGCTTGCTGTCTTTTAACTTGATATTTGAAGCTTTCTTCAAAGTGGACAATTTATCTGGATACATTTCATCACTTTCGTCATAATATCAAGATTTTGATTGGCTTCTGTTTGCATCAGCCAATGTCCTGGGCATAGTTGGAAAAGAAAATGACTACAGATTTGTGTTTATATCATTCTTTTCAGTAGATATTCCAAAGCATTTTACAGCTAATGAAATACACTTAAAGTGTAGTCACTATTATAATCAAGGAAAAGTGACAACCAAATTCCCACAAGCAGTAATGACCAAATGGCTAGTTAATCTGTTTTAGTTGTTGGCTGAGATGTAAAGATTAGCCAGAACACTGGGTGCAGTTTTCATTGTGTCGTGCCAAGGGATCTTTTACATCCATTTACATTTTATTTGTTAGAGCGACCTGGATTTTGCAGTAGTAATGACAACAAAACTTTAAAATTAGCCTTAATTACAACTGGGAAGCTGGCAGTCGTTTCTGAAATCTGGACATGTGAATTTAACTGTAGAAATTTAGAAATTGTAATATACTCTTCTTTAGAGTACACTATTGAAGTCACTCCGGGTAATAATCAAGTATAAATCACTGAACGGGTGAAAATTTATCCTTTCACTGTAGGATTCCCATAAGAACAATGGAAGAAATTGTGCTTGTTGAACTAAGTGTTAAAGACTTTTAAATAGTATACTCAGTTCACAATTATTGCTGAAAAATCAATTATTGCTGGAAAACTAATTTTATATTTGTAGAACTTATATTTTTCCCGTTATGATAAATTTCACATTTTTAAAATATGTTGATACAAGTTTGTGAAAATTCAGCCTCTTCCTTAATCTTATGTCTTTCACCCAATCATTTATTTCATTCTCTGTAAGATTAGTCAAAAGGTGAAAGATGATCAGTATATTTTACTTTCTGGTTCGCTGTCTATGAGCATGAATCAATAGCCTGCCTAGCATAACTGCTGGTATCTGTGTTGTTTGATGTTTGACAATCCCCTTGACTTGTTTTCAGATATATGCAAATATAGAATATAGGAGCAGGCGTAGACCATTTTGCACTTCAAGCCTGCTCCACCATTCACTGTGATGGTGGCTGCCCATCCAACTCAGTAACCCGTTCCTGCTTTCTCCCTATATCCTCTGATCCCTATGTCCTTAGAATTATATCTAAATTTTACTTGAAAGTCTTCAGTGTTGGGCAGATTTCATATAGCAGAAAATTCCACGGGCTCACCACTTTCTGAGTGAAGACATTTCTCCTCATCTCAGTCCTAAAAGGCGTGTCCTTTATCCTTAGATTGTGACCCGGACTTAATCCGGTGTGTTCTAGACTCTCCAGTCTTCAGGAACATCCTTCCTCTGCTCACCCTGTCAAGTCCTGCTGGAATTTTGAAAGGATCCAGATTGACATTGGGAAGGAAGAAAGCTGCACCATAGAGATCGCTGGATTTTTGAATGTGTCACTCTTTGAGATTAGCTGTGAACACCATTCTATCACTGCTGATTGTGAAATCCAAACCATTATCTCTCATTACCCTTTTAACTAATTCCTTTAGAGCATCATTCCCTTTTGTGAAGTCGTTCTTAAGTATCCCTGAGAATTTCTGCTTAACCTTTAATGACTCATTATCCTTCACATTTCAATGTTCCATATCTTTTTTTACTGAACTAGTCATTGAGATGTACAGCACAGAAATAGACCCTTCGGTCCAACTCATCCATGCCAACCAGATATCCAAAATAAATCTAGTCCCATTTGCCAGCATTTAGTCCATATCTCTTTAAAGTCGTCCTCTTATGTACCCATCCAGATGCCTCATTGTGCTAGCCTCTACCACTTCCTCTGGCAGCTCATTCCATACATACACCACCCTCTGCATGAAAAAGTTGCCCCTAGGTCCCTTTTATATCTTTCCCCTCTCACCTTAAACCTATGCCCTGTAGTTTTGGACTCCCCCAACTTGTCTATTTACCTGTTATGCCGCCATGCCCATCATGATTTTATAAACCTCTATAAGGTCATACCCCAGCCTTCAACGCCCCAGGGAAAATAGCCCCAACCTATTCAGCCTCTCCCTATAGCTGAAACCCTCCAATCCTGGTATCATCCTTGTAAATGTTTTCTGAACCCTTTCTACTTTCACAGCATCCTTCCTGTAGCAGGGAGACCAGAATTGCATGCAATACTCCAAAGTTACCAAACCAATGCCCTTTACAGCTGCAACATGACCTCCCAACTCCTATACTCAATGCACTGACCAATATAGGCAAGCATACCAAACACTGTCTTCACTATCCTGTCTACCTGCAACTCCACTTTCAAGGAACGATGAACCTGCACTCCAAGGTCTCTTTGTACAGCAACACTCCCCAGGACCTTACCATTAAGTTACATTTATAGGATATTTTCACCCTTTAATAATTTTTGAGATTCTTTCCTTAAAATTCCTCCTTGTTTTCCTTGTCTGCTTTCTTCTTTATTTTCTCATTCACTTGTTTTTCGGTTACTTCTATGTGCTCTGCAGTTTTAGTTTTAGATGTCATTTATCCAAGACATATGTAAGACATGAAGTTGTCTCCTATGTAATAGTGCGTGTGTATGAAATACAGCATGGCTTTTATATTAGCATTTGAAATTAAGTGATTATTCCTGTCTTGGCTCGTGTTTTTATCTCATAAATCAAGCAGCTGCCATAAACCCAATGAACTGGAAATGTGAACCATGTAAACATATGTTCAATGGAACCATTGAAAAATTGCAGATTAAATGCAATTAGAGTTTGAGGTCTAAAGCGAAATCAATTTTGAGGGGTAGGGTTACAGTTTAATACCACACTTAATCTCTGGTAGAATAAACTCAACTGCCCTGACCTCCAAAACAAAAAAATTGTGTGCATTTAACCCCTGTAAAGTAATGGCTTTTCTCAACAGGCCAAGAATGAAGGAGTAGTGTCTGATCAAGAACTTCACATCAATTTTCTTGTGATCTCCTGTTCTGCTGCTCCTGGCTTCTTTCAAAACAATGTTTCCCATTCTTCATGTTAATTGGAAGAAGGTCCAATCTATTTATATTTACCTTATATGTGACATTATGTTACATTTTTATGTGGACATTAAAGTGCAGTCATCTTCTGTTCCTGGTGAAACCAGTGTGCTGTAAACTTACAAGATGCCCAGCTGCTAAGTGGCATCATTTAATGATTAAATAGTCAAAATTCTGATTTAACAATTCAACAGGAATGGTAGTCAGTTGGATTTTACACCGTTGGGAGTGGGTGGGGCAGGAGGTAGTAAAGTGGAATAAGTGTAGTAAAGTGGGCGTTGAAAGTGGAATACATTTCTGAAAACTCAAAGACTTCTATAAAGAGATCTTTGATGTGGGTTTGCAATTGTGCCTGTCAGGGTGTTTCACTTGATACGGCAATGTTTATGCTATCTCCTGTAACATTGGAAACAGGATATAGACATTGCAGAATCTAAAAGGTGTTTGCTGCAACTATTAGATATAAACATTACATTCACAGGCAATAAGTGCCTGGGCTAATATTAAAGGCTAGTAATAGTTGCACAGAGCAGCATGCTTTTAGGAGCATGTAATGTTTCAAGTGATCCTGAGGTAAGATGTAGTATGAGATCTTCATGTCCTTGGGTCACATGCTGGTGTTTATTTGGCTTCTTTTGCTGGTATCCAAGTACTTGTATTTTTAAATCATACTCTCTACCTACTGAACGTTCTGTAACTGCCTCCTCATTATCTACCTCTTTGAGTCTCCTCTATCTTTGAAGAAGAATATCTGATATCTTGGAACTGTTAGACAATCAGTTGCTGGGCAATGTTGTTCGTATTTTGTTTATGATGATGAATTGAGCTGGGGCAGGTAATCCCTTTTCAATTAATGCTGCACACATATCGAACATCGCAAAGTGAAAATCTGGTTTTATTGCTCGACACTTAGTGATCGTTGATCTGAGAGTATGTACCGTACATTCTGCTGGGCCATTTGAAAGTGGATAGTTGGGTGACAATGTGATATGGGTTACGCTGTGCCTCATATGTGTGTCCTTAAATGGTTTGCCAGTATACTTTGGCCCATTGTCAGATACTAAGTATTCTAAGACATAGAATAAACTGAAAATAACAGTCATCATGTCAGCAGTGGTTGTGTGCATTGTGTCGCTAAATTGTTGAACAAAGGGAAATTTGATGGAGTTATCCATCACCAGGATATAAACATCCCTGTGCAGTCTGAATGGGACTCTTGCTATTTTTCCCAACAAGTGGATGGAACATTGTGTGGTGTAAAAGCTCTCTCCACTGCTGGACTTGATACATTTGGTATGCATCAAATGCAGTTGCAAGGAATTGAATGTCTTAATCCATCTCTGACCAGTGCACAGATTTATGCTCTAGGCATCTTGTTCTTTCAACAACCCTGGTGTGCCATGGATATGATATCTTGGAGTAAACAAGGTGTAGAGCTGGATGAACACAGCAGGGCAGGCAGCATCAGCCTGCCCTGCTGTGTTCATCCAGCTCTACACCTTCTAATCTCAGACTCCAGGATCGGCAGTTCCTACTATCTCTGATATCTTGGAGTAATGTTTTTGTATTTTGAGCTTTTGGTATTACATCTATTACTTGCTGTGGTATGTTAAGTTTGAAGTATGGCTAAAATTAGTAGATTTTCTCACATTCTGATTTAACACCGTCAGCAATTCCTGGATAATGATCTTTTGCAATTCTCCTAGTTGCTCATCTTCGGCACTTGCCAGTTGCAACTGACTGTGACCAAAGTGTAACAGTACAAACTTGAGAATTTCTTCATCTCCTTAGTCAAGGACGTCAGTGTGTAGTTCATGAGGAAAATCCTGGTCTTTGTGGATTGGCTAATCTGTTTAGAATGGCAGACAATGGAGATCTTGGCTGAATCAGTTGCATCATGTGTTTCCCATTCTTCCACAATTGGTATGGTTTGAGTTTCTTGAATTATAACGATACGGAGTATTTCAGCTCTGACAAAGAGTCACCAGATATGAAACATTAAGTCTGCTTTTTCCCATCGATGCTGCCAGACTTGCTGAGCTCTGCCAGCAATTTCTGTTTTTGTGTAGGGTTAGAGTACTCTGTGAATGAATTTTAACGCACCCAAAGTTAACACTTTTTCAAGTTTAAAATGGTTATTTTTACTCATTGCTTCAGTTTGAAAGGAGATTATTGTATTTCAGCCATAATTTATTCGTTCACTCGCTCTTGGTATGTTTTACTGTGAATTCTGTAGAACATACACTGCAGAAGCAGCCTGTTTTGCTTATCTCTCCTATTGAAGTCTATGCTGTACGTGAGTTTTTTCCATTCAATTACCTCTTCCTATCCTGCCCCCAATTCTCTCTATTCCATAGGGTATCCATCAAACACCATTAGATCGAGTTCAGCTGCATTTGGTGTCAAGTTCCACAGCTTTACCAGTTAAAGAGCATGTGCAGATTGTACTCCAACTATTTAACAAAGATGTTTCGTTGAGGTTATAATGAATTAAGCGTTCTTTAGTTCCTTGAATATTGTAAATGTGTACTGGGAGACAAATAAATGCTTCATTTAGCCTCAGCATATCTTTCCCAGTGTAAACACCCCTGAAATAAATTCTTGGTTGATCAATCCCACACCATCCCACTTCTTCAATGTTTCTTTCAAAACAAGAAAATTTGCATTTAACCAGCACCTTTCACAACCTTGGGAAATAAAAGCTATCAAAGTGATTTTACCTTCAAAATTTAGGGAACGCAACAGGCAATTTTCACACAATGGATACCTACCGGCAGCATGGGGGAGGTGACAGCCCAGTGGCATTAACACTGGACTGTTAATCCAGAGACCTAGGTAATGTTCTGGGAACCTGAGTTCGAATCCCACCACAGCACACGGTGGAATTGAATTCAATTTAAAAAGAAATCTGGAATTATGAGTCTAATGATGACCATGAAACCATTGTCGATTGGTTCACTAATGTCCTTTAGGAAAGGAAAAATGCCATCCTACATGTGACTCCAGACCCACAGCAATGTAGTTGACTCTTAACTGCCCTCTGCAGAATTAGCGATGGGCATTGAATGCTAGCCCAGCTGGCTATGTCCTCATCCCACCAATGAATTAAATAAAACGGGAATAAAGATAATTTGTTTTAGATGTTGATTGAGACATAAATGCTGTGCAGGAAGTCCCTAGGGCTTAGGTTGAGATTTGCCAGAAATTGGCCAAGTGCCAATTTTGATGAGCATGATGGAGGACTTTTCTTTGCGAGGCCCAGCAGGTTTTCTCACGCTATCTTCTCAAACTTGTCTTGATACCTATGCATCGCACCTTTTATGGTACCTCATTCTTTGTATCCTAGCTGAAGGTAGAAATATTTGGCACTGGTGGGATCTTGCAGAATTCTTGGTGCCAGAACCATCTTTAAAGTCCAACCATGCCAACCCCCCACCCCTCCAACCCGAGTCAAGTGCTGGCTGGCAGGGGTTGCCCTGCATGGTTCATGAGAATTGCTCCAGACATACTGGGTAAACAGAAGTTGGTGCTCTGCTTTGCTGTTAAGAATGTGGAAGTCCTAGTGCACTGGATGGTGTAGCGGAGGGTTGTCGTCTTCCCTCAGAACCAGCAGAGGAGACCACACTACCAGAGTCTATGCCAGCCTGCGGTGAGATTGCTACCCAGCTCAGTGAGAGATCTGCAGGCTGCTGGAATGCCCCTCAATGTAAGATGGTCATCTGCGCTTTGCAAAGGTAATGTTCTCTCTCCTATTAAGGCTAACGCTCTCACTATTATATGCAGCATCTTCACTTACTTCCACTCACTCAGACTATTAACACCGCATGTCCTCTGTATTGCCCACTCACTCCTTTAACACCCTTACCCCACCTGGTCCAGCACTAAGAGCTGTGTCAGCCACTTTTGTATCACTGACTTGCTCCCTTTGTCTCATTCCAGTAGAAAATTTCCCACAAGAGGATGTAAAGAGCTAAGATAGGTGGTAGGATGCCTGAAATTTGTCTCCTCAACTCCTCTAAGGAGAAAATTCTTGCCCTGGTGGGAGACGAGTGTAACCACTTACGTGGGATCTAAGATTCTTATGTCCTGACCAAGTAAGGCTTATTGTCAAGTGCTGCACTGCCCTCACATTACCACCACAATGAAAGTATCCCCAAACTTCTACCCTTTTATTTTGCAACTCATTCTCTCTTTTGCCTTCTGTAAGCACAAACGGTATCTATACAGTCCGCCATGAAGACCTCAGTCCCTCTGACCATCAGACTTGCACCCACCTCTGAGGAAGGAGCCGGAGATCCCTCAGAGGAAGCATTGGAAAGGTGCATGCTGTACCGGCTCAGATACTGGCAGGCTGTGTCCAGGGACTGGTCACTCTGGGCTGGCCAAGCCCAGTATACTCAGCTTCTGCTGAACATTCCTCCAGACCTATACTTTACCTCTCCAGTCATTGGTGCTCAAGAGGGACGTGGAGCCTTGACCCCAATCTAAATGCCCCTTCCTGACAAGGAGACATGGCAGTGCCAATCGCCACCCAACTAAAGGAACTACACACAGGTCCTTAGAATTCTAGGTTATCCCAGAGTTGACTGTGCCCCTCTCCACTACCACCACCCCCTTGGAATCCCTTACTCTGGCAAGGGCTCATGATGAGCAAGGTGAGCCTGCATCTGGGCAAGAAACACTGAGGATGCTTGGGCCCTCAAGCCAGATGATCTCTCTGGGTTACCCACCCAACACACTAAGGCCAGCCACCTCCACTCTGGAGCAGGCTCACTCTACCCCAACTGAAGACCCTGGGACTGCACCTAGACACAGTGGAAAGGAATGGGAAAAGAACACCTTTGAGGGTACATAGGTGGTGCTGGTGGTACTTCACTGTAAATATCTCATCACATTTGTAAATAGATGCTCACTTTTCATTATCAGCTGTGTGAGCTAATGTCACGTTAGCTATAATGACAAAAATGATGGTCAAGAGGCTAGCTATCCTTACTGCCACGCAACGTACGGTTATTCCTGTGAATGTGCAACGGTTCAGTTTCTGAGAAACCCCGCGGATCTTGAAATTCGCGAATGCAGAGCTCGTTAAAATTCGTGGATATGTGAATTTGCCCAGGGATAGGCAAATTCAGGAGTCGTAAATTTGTGAAAACGAAGATCTATTGTATTAACCCTACTTGCAGTTAATATTGACAACTGATGGAAGGCTCCACAGCATTTGATGTTACCACATTCGATCCTAACTAGATCTCATGCTGCAGTGGGTGTTGGGGAAAGAGTGGCTCTCCTGCAGACTGAGCTTTAACATAGCATGATACTAACGAATGGTAGCCCCTCTAGGTTCATTCTTATAGGCACAGCTAAAACGACAGCCAATTAAACAGGTGATCATGTAAGGTATAAATATATTTACAAACGAGATATTCTGTTTACTTTGAGGTAATCAGAAGGTTTACTTTTTCCTTCCCCTCTTCCTTATGCCCCTGGGGTCTGTAGCTATGATGGAGGGAGCCTGCAGTACACTGGGAGCCTGTTGGGAGCTTTGGATGCAGTTTTGATCGCAGCGGTTAGAGGGGGCTCAGACATGCTGACAATGTTGTGTCGCCACCCTGCACACCACCCACCCACCCACCCACCCCAACTCCCCTTTAGCTTGAACCTCCACAGGATTGAGGAACAAACATTGGATGGAGGAGCTGAACACCTCAGAGAGGAGACTTCTGTGAACAGTGCTGCATGGGGCACTTCCTCCTGGCACGACCCAGTCTCCATGTGAGGAAGGGGTACCTGGAGTGAGGCCAAGGTTCTTCCTGCCCCCTGCCACCTCATCACTGGTGCTGCCAGCCATGCTCCGTGTGCGTCTCCAGCAGCCCAATGAGAATTCTGTTGGATCTGGCTCTCCAAGCCTGCCCCTCGAGACAGCCAGAGGCACACACACACATGCTAAAGCCAACAGAGCGTGTTGGTGTACTCCTCCAACCTTTGTTGGCGGTGTCTAACAATCTGCCTGCTGCTCCTGTGTCTGTCTGTGCATCTGACCGAAGTTATTAATGGACTACATCGTTGGGGTCCTCTCCTGCCTGGGGCAGAGCGGGTGCCCACTTACCAGCAGTGACCTTGTGGAGGGGGTGCGGGGTGGGGTTTATTCCGCTGCCAGCTGCAGAGACATGGCAGTAAAAAGCTCACCAGTATGGGCTCCTGAATCTGATCGTGCTAAAATTCCCACCGAGGTGTCAACATCAGAGCTGGTGGAGGCTTCAGGAGACAGCCTTGCTGGGAACTCCTCCGAGGGATGTATGTCTTCCTCATAGATGGAGGAGGACCTGGCAGTGGTGAGGGTCTCCTCTATGCCTTTAGAAGACAAGAGAGGGAGTGAGTTGTAAAATAGAGGTGGAAGCTTGGGGCAAGTGAAGCATACATTCACAGTGACGGCAATGGGAGAGCAGTGCAGTATTTCGCAATGAATTGTACTTGGTTGCTCAGACACGGAAGTCTCTCCCTTCCTGGTAACGCAAGGTTTCTCTCCCGGGAGGGAGTGAGCAGTCAAATACTCTCTCTGTCCTACTGTGGGCCGTTCTCTCATGGAATGAGAGGGCAGGGACTGAATGAGACGGCCCAGTTCTCAATGCTCGTGCAGGTGGAGGTGCAGGATGTGAGGAGGAAGCCCAGTGGGCAGGAAGCATAGGTGGTTTTGGGGAACGGGCTGTGTGCGAGCGACTGAGCTGTGTGCAATCGTGAGAGCAGTAGACCGTGAGCCTGGTGGGAGGTTAGTGCAGAGGCAGAGATAGAGTGAGTTGAGGTAGGGGAGAAGGTGGTAGCACTAACTACTGCAGTGGGGAGAAGTGGGGAGAGTCTCTTTCTGCATGGCTGTGCATTCCTTCAGAAGTGGAGACAGAACCGAGCTGGGTGGAAAACTTAAAAGAGGGATGACATGGTCTCCCTTGGCAATTCTGAGGGAAAAGAACAGCCTTCCTCTGCACCAGCCCATCCACCAGGATCCCCATGCCCTTGCCCATACCAATTTGCCTCTGTGGGACATGATAGTTGCACACTGGCACTGTGAACAGCTATTTAGGCTTAGTGTTTGACCTGCAGTGTAGCTAGGCTTTAAATATGGCACTAGTCTTGTAAACATCAAAAGGTCTTGACAGTGGCTAATACTTCCACCTCTGCTGAGAACAAGATGGCATGAGAGCAGCATTGTGGGTACATAAGGCATAGTTAATGAAGTGAACATCATAAAGTAGTGGGAGAAACGTCACTGGAGCTCACAGAGAAACCTGCCCTGAGTCTTCCTGAAAGTGACACTTAGCTCAGTTTTGCTAACGCTCAGAATTTCTGGCGCACCCTTTTGCAGAGGAGATGTTTCAGCTGGCTTCTTTTGCATGCATCAGATTCTTTTCCTTGATGATATATCGCTAATTTAGTCTCGGCCTTTTTTCCTTCATTGGGTCACTTGTAGGCTTGTTTCAGTAAACCAATGTGAAACCGGTAAACTGCTGTTGTGAATGTTTCTACAGAGCTCTGTAAACATTACTAGATTTACCCTAGGGTTTATTATGCTTCAAAACTAGTTTGCTCTGCAACATTTAACATTATTGATTCAACTCTTTTATTGCACACCAGGAATGTGGTATTTTATACTTTGAACAAAAACTGTGGGTGGTCTGACAGCTCAAGTGGATTCCCAAGTAGACAATCTTGACTTTTGAATTGTCACCTTGACTGACCACTTGAACTTGACCGTTTTATTGAGTGGCCTTCGCCAGTTTTTAAGCTGGGCTTGCTCAAGCACAGAAAAACCGTCAAATGTGTCTCACTTGGCTGCACGTGAGACAGCAAATGCTGATTGTACCTGCAGAAGTAAATGGCTTTCCAGTCAGCTCCACTCTCCTAAGCAAAAGACAGCATTTGAGGACATATTAAATCATCCAGCAAAGAAAAAGCTCTTGACTTTATGCTCCATAAGGAAAACCAGTCATTCTCTGCACTTTTGCTCTACATCCTGTTGCTAAAAATATGCAATAAATCTGTCCCTCAGATCCCACATAAAGAATCTTGTTAATCATATGTGATTAATACTTCAGAGCAACAATAAAAGGCAACGAAAAGCCAATGTAATGTTTACCTCCCAGATGGGACATCTTGTACCCCTCGTGTTGTGCAACAGTGAAGCCACAATCAGCTTTTCCCATCAGGATGGGGCACTGGCCCTTCAGTGTCATCTGTTGTACAGACTTGTAATGATATATCCGTACTTAACCTAGTGAAATGTTTGTGCTTAAAGCTTGCCACATGTAAAATGGCAGACAGGAAGAATATTAGAATTAGGTTTTATTGTCACTCGAGCAAAAGTACAGGAGTCCAGTGAAAAGTGTACAGTGTCACTACACACAACACCATCCTGGTTACAAAGTACCTAGTTACAAAAATAGAGAAATAAAGAAAAAGTTAAAAATTCCACAGAACAGTTCTCTGTATTATAAATTAGGGAAGCAAAGAAATAAAGTTCGAAGATGATCATTATAGTCCTTTGATAGCCTGGCAGTCACTCCATTTTAGGGGCTTTCCACTGCGCTGGGCCAACCTCAAATGGGCTTCAAGCTGCTGACCTGCTCTCTGTGACAGGCTGACCGCTCTGGGCCTAGTCCACTGACCACTGGCTGCCCTGCTCCAGGCCCTTAGCCCCCCGGCAGCTCAGCTCTATTTTGGGCTTGCCAACCACTGGCCGACTGCCCTGCCCTGGCCGGCTGACCACTGGCCATCTCACTCTGCCCTGGCCTGCCGACTGCTGCCTGTCCCACTCCACTTTGTCCCCTCAGCTGCTGCAACGCTGCGGTGCTGTCACTGCCGCTCTCTACACAATGTAAGCTTTAAAAAAAAATTATAAAAGAACGCGAAAATGGAAAAAATGGGAAGCGGACGGAAAGGCTGAGCTCCGGCCTGAGTCCAGACACTCTCCACTCTGCCACTGCCATACTAGAGAGAGAAGTAGAGTTAATGTTTCACATCAAGGAGGTTTCATGAGAATTTGTTCACCGATTAACTTCTCTGCAGTAGTGCGGTCAACAAATTCTAGCTGTTAGCTGTCATGTCCTGACAGATTAGTTCTTTTTCTCGGATACATTTCAGAATTGTAATTATCTGCTGAAAGTCTTGATGTGGGCTTGTGGAATTTCTGGTGATAGTGAGTGTTATAGTTCCCAGTGGTTTAAGTCAAACGCTGGTCTGTACGTTTTTCACTGCTTTGTGACCTGCAGCCTCGGCGTTCCTCTGCAGCAGGTATGCTGGCTGAGGTATAATGGGATCTCCTGCTGATTTTAATGCATTCTGACCTGAGTCTGGTGAATTTCACAAGGCCAACGCTCACATTTAAACTACTTTGGCCAAGCTCACCACTGGGACCAAAGGGGTTGGGGGAATTGGTTTTCTGAAGAAAGGTCTAGGCCCAAAACGTCAAGCTTTCCTGCTCCTATGATGCTGCTTGGCCTGCTGTGTTCATCCAGCTCCACACCTTGTTGTCTCATGGTCTTTGATAACTCTACTTTAACTTCCTTGTCTGTATTCTTTGATTTCTCGTCCCATTTCAACCAGTGGCTTTGTGACCTGGTTATCATACAGTTAGAAAAAATCCAGTACATTCTTCCTTTAATACCTCAGTTGCCTGATTTTCCACTGGCTTTTCAACCACAGTAGGCAGCAGTTCGACCTGTCATCCAGCTATATCATTACCAAGGACAAATTATATTCCTGGAGCGGAGAGTTTCTCCAGTCCTCCTACCGTTGCTTCTCCACTTTTTCACTGGACACTCCAGCCTCACTCCACATAATGGAGCGTTTTTTGTCTCATCATGAATTCCACTTTTTCCGGCAATCGTCCTTCTGAATTACATATCTCCTCATCTCTCAACATCAAAGATTGACATGATCCTGTATCTCTTAATACTGTGACTTCTTTACCTGCTCATCCTGGCCTATGCAAGTAAACCTTGCCCTCACAAGTAAATGGTTGAAGAAGATCTGGCACTTCCTTCTCAACCAACCTCTGACCAGGTTGGACATTCTGCTGCAGCTTTTTAGCCTCCATTGTGCTTTCCTTTGCTACTTTAACAAAATTCACTGGCTTATCCTGTTTTCCTACAACTGTCTTCCCAGAACTTTTCCTAAACTACGAACACTGTGACTTCTTATGGCCTACTTTATTGCAGTGAAAACACCTGAGCTTTTTAACTTCTCTTTCCCCTTCATGGGTTTCCTTTTTACCCTGTGGTAAACGATCTTTATTATCTCCACTGAGATCTACTTTTCTGTTACCACCTGAGGATTTCTCTTTTCCACAATTTCTATCTCCCACGGGTTGAAATTGGTGTTGGAAGCTGAACTTTGATTTGTGAACCAACTCATAATCATCAGCCATTTCAGCTGCTAATCCTGCCTTTTAACTTTCTGCCCTTCCACTTGAGTTCTCGCTACCTCAGGAAGTGAATTTTTGAACTCCTCCAAAATAATCGTCTCTCTAAGAGTGTCATGTGTCTGATCTATTTTTGATGCCCTTATCCACCTATCAAAATTATTTTGCTTGATCCTTTCAAACTCAATGTATGTTTGACCAGGGCTCCTCCTTAGATTCCTGAAACGTTGTTTGTAGGCTTCTAGCACAAGCTCATATGCACTTAAGAGGGCTTTATTCACCTCCTCATACTCCCCAGATACCTCCTCTGAGGGTGATGCAAATGCCTCATTCGCTCAACTTACAACTTTGTTTGGATCAACAAAACCCACATGGTCACCGGCCACTTCATTTGTTTAGCCATTTCTCAAATGAGATGAGAAAGGCTTCCACATCCTGCTCATCAAATTAAGGCAATGTTTGGATATATTTAAATAGGTTCCCACTGGGTCTTAGGCTACGATGGGTTAGCGCATCATCACTATCCTCCTCACCAGGCCTACCTTCTACCTTCTCCTCCATCCTTTTAAATTGATTTTCTTGTACAATTGCCAACTTCTGCAGTTCAAATTCTGTCTCTTTCTGCTTTTCTTCTCTCTCTTTTTCCCCTTCTTTGGCGAGGGTCTTCCTCTCCTTTTCTTTTTGTTCTGCCAGGGCTATTCTTTCCTTTTCTCTTACCTCTGCTTTTAATCAGAATTTAAAATGTTTCAGTTCATTTTCACGTTCAATCTGCAATTGAATTTTAGCCATTTCCAGCACATTTAAATTGCTGTAATTATCTGAGATAACAAGGTGTGGAGCTGGATGAACACGGCAGGCCAGGCAGCATCAGAGGAGCAGTTCCTACTATTGCTGTAGTTATCTCTCCTTTTATCACAAAGGCAACCCCAACTCCAGTTTGACTGCTAATTCCGATAGCTTTGCCTTGCTCACTTATTGTAAGATCCCCAAGCTCACTTTTTCCACCCCCAGAAACCTCTTAGTGACTGAAAGCGGCACTCCGACTCAAGGCACCCTTTAAACCAACTGAATTCAACACCCGAAACTAAAGGCAGTCATACCTACCACCTTTGAGTACAACAACATTAAACACAAATTGGAATTATAGAATGATCCTGACAAGAGCCCCCAGTCTGTTACGCGCCAGGCTGGACCCCCTCAAAATATTTTAAGAAGGTAGCCTAGACCCTAACTTCTTATTTTAAAGGCAGATGTGAAGTGGATGTTCCAGGTTTGATGCAGCTGGTCAAACTACAGAATTTATTTAAACATGACAGTTGAAGCACGAGCAAAAGAAAGCAGAATTTACAGTAACTTAACTATTGGAAAACCATACGGCCCCAATACAGCAGCTTAACTAATTAACTGTTCCAGCATAGTGACATCCCATAAACACGCCTCTTGGCAAAAGGTTAAATTCAATCACATATTCTTACAGGCAAGAGAGAACAACATCCAAAGAGATTTCAGAGAAAGTTAGAGGAATCCTTTACTAAAGCTTGCAACACTTCTGGTACTCAAAATCTCTTGTTATTGCTGCAGCTAAAAAAAGACTAGAAAAAAACCTGAACTGGGAGAACTGACCTCTCCCCTTCTACTGTTAAACAGTTGCTCCCTAGACTCTTCACTACCTCTGTCTTTACAATCTCTCTCAAAAAAAAACGAGGAAAAAAAAACCTTTTTAAAGTGACAGCATCATCACAAACTTCAGGCAGGCAGATTCATCGGAGACATGATCTGCTCCCTAGTTAGCTGAAACAGAAATGCAAGGATTAGCAAACACAATCCAAACATTGTTTCATGGATCTTCAAAGGATTTGACACCAGTGATCCGGATGGGCCAAGAAAACGGACTGCCTCCTAGACTCTACAGCGTCACAAGGTCCTTCCCTGACAACATTTGCAGCACCATTCAGTTTGACAGTTCTACCTTGACATGAAGAATGAGATGAACTAGAACTGTGTCTTGGCTTTTACTCTGTTTCGTATCTATTCCTCTTGATCTATGCTTTCCCTGCAGACACAGAAGATGTGTACCTCGACATAAGATCCCTCAAACGATCAAGACTAAAAGCCAAGTCAGAAATGTGGTGTGTACACTTCAGAGGATACCAGGATACTGATGATACATCGCTATTTGCCCAGAGAGAAGACCAGCTGTTGGTTTGTTTGCCTCCATATCTCCGTGTCACGTTTCCCTCACCATCAGTGTTGAGAAAACCAGTACTAGGACAATGCGTTTTGTTTCCATCTGTGATCAGACTTATCAACAATCACTAGAGACAAGCAGGAATTTCTGCTGCCTTGGATTTACAGAGACAAAGACCTCAACACATGCATCAGAAAAGAAGCTGCCAACTTGTTGGCCAAATAACAAAAAGGGCATGGATAAATAACAAAGTGACCCATGGAATCAATTATCTCTAAGGCCCGTGCCATAACACATTGCTGGATGCCTGTGAAGCCTGGAAAACCTACCAAGAGAAAAAGGCTCAACAACCTCCATCTCCAGGGTCTAGAATGCATCCTTGAAGTTAAATGGAAAGATAAGACACTGAAGAAGGAGCCCCTTGGAGGGCAAACATGTTTAAGCTGGTGCTAATCAAGCAATGAAGGCTCTGTCGACTTGGGCACAAGCACAGGATGGAAGGTGGTTGCTTGACCAAGGAAATACTGTACGAAGAGGTAGCCTGTGCCAAAAGACCAGCAATGCACCCAAATCCATGATGCAAAGTTGCTTTCAAAAGAGACTTTTGAACCCTCAACATCAATCATGATGTGACTAACTCTAATTGACAACCGATGCGGATAGGGGACATGAGCTGTGGATGGAATTCACCATTCCAATAACATGTGGTACTAGAAACTCCAGAAACTTTGGAAGTTTCAGAAGTCAGCCCTGAAAACAAGGCATCAGAGAAATCATTCCAGAGAGGTAAGGGGCAACTTCATGGGTGGCATTTGTGGCAGACATTTGCCTTTTAAATTGGCTTGTCCAATCATCAAAAGAAAACATGATCTTATCTGACTCCCTCAAAGTTCTGCAGTTGAATTGCCATCATCTCTCACAGATCAAAGGATGCCAGTCAGTACCAGTCAGAGATTGAAAGACAAGGAGTCTTGCCAAACCTTGGAAAGGGCGCAGAAGAGGTTTACCAGATGATTTCAAAGAGTTGGGATTCCAGTGAAAAACCAAAAGAACTGCTGTAAATAAGGATCAAAAACAGAAGTTGCTGAAAAAGCTCAGCAGGTCTGGTAGCATCTGTGAAGAGAAAATCAGAGTTAATGTTTCTGGTCTGCTGCCCCTTCCTCAGTTCTGAGGAAGGGTAACTGGACCCGAAACGTTAACTCTGATTTTCTCTTCATAGATGCTGCCAGACCTGCTGAGGGGTTCCAGTTACATGGATAGACTGGAGGAGCCAGGATTGTTTTCCTTACAGTACAGAAAACGAAGAGGACACTTGATAGAAGTGTTTAAAATTTTGAAGAGTTTAAATATAGTAAATAAAAATAAACTCTTCCCAAAGGATGAAGTACACAGATTTAAAATAATTGCCAAATAACCCAAAAGTGACAGGAGTCAAAGGAAAAACCGAAAGAACTGCGGATGCTGTAAATCAGGAACAAAAACAAAGTTGCTGGAAAAGCTCAGCAGGTCTGGCAGCATCTGTGAAGGAAAGAACAGAGTTAATGTTTCAGGTCTGGTGACCCTTCCTCAGAACCTTCTTCAGAGACAAAGTTTTCTTTTTATGAAGTGAGAAATTAGGATTTGGAATACACTGCCTGCCAGATTTTATAGCAGCTTCTGAGAAGGAATTAGACAATAGTTCTAGGAAAAGCTGGAATATGGGGAACGATTGCTAGTTGGTCTCAGTTGTTCTTTGAGAGATGAACTGAATGGCCTGCGTCTTATGATTTTCCTGCATAATCTTAGTGTTAAAAATGTGGAAAACTATTTACAATAGAATCAATTCACAAGTGATTGGAGAAGGGAGGTTTGGTTTTCCATTCTTGCAGTAACTTGTTGACTTTGTTTTCTGGTGGGGACACATATTTGAGACTCAAGTGCACATTGTGCCTGGTTTTCAGACCGGTTTGAGCGCAAAATATTGTACACTTTTAATGTTCAATCCCAGTGGGTCAGGCTGCCCACCAGTAATGCAGAATCAGAATGTTGCTTCTGAAATTTCAGACACTGTACTACTGTTAAAATAAAAATTGGCAGGAGCATCTTTCAACATAGCACACTTGTCATGTGGACATTGTATCCGGTCCTTTTGATCCTGTCTTTTTGTAGTTGGGCTACTGATCCTTACTGACTCAAAAGACAGCTCTTATTTGTGTTTTCTGTATACCTTTGAACTGTGTAACCAAATCCTTCAGTGCCCTAAGGTTTAATCTTTTAAGTACCAAAATTGCAGTTTATGTACTTAACTCTTATCACAGAATTTGTTTCCAGTTTAGTTACAGAACATCATCTTGATAGCATGCTGCTTGATTCACAACTTGATCTAATGTTTTAAAACTGCCTGCACGATGCTTTAACAGTAAGATATTTGTTTGTGAAATCCTCATAAAACTCCTGTTTTTCAGCATTGTGTATGTAAAATTCTCTATGTAGCCCTTGTTTTGATGCCTAAAGGCTGAACTTTGCCAAAAATCAGTGTAGTGTCAATTTCTGAAATTACTTGGAAGGTTTCGCTCTGAGTTCTGCAGGGTTACCACATGCAGTTGTCCTCTATTCATCTCATTATGTATGTACTGTGTCTAAACAGCATTCTTTCACCTGACCCGGTGCTCTCTGGTGGTGGAAATATTCACCACTACCAGGACCTTCCAGGATTGGCACTGCCAGTGCTATATTTCAAGTCCAGCTCTAGGGCAAATCAAATGTTGCCAGCCAAAAATAGCCCTTCACTGTACACACTGGTGAGAAGGAAACAGAAAAGAAAAGCTTCTCAGGACACAGGCCTGTGACACTCCAATGGAAATAGAACATCACAATCGTAGTTGCAATGTCTCTTTACAACATCAGCTGTCTGATTGGCTGTTATTGTAACTGTAGCTACAAGAGAGAAACTACAGATGCTACCAGTCCATCATGCCGTATAAAACCATAGCCCTGTCTGAAAGAATACAACTCTTTCCTTAATGCCCAAGGTGTCTTAAATATTGTCTTTGTTCAATGTTGGAGCATGTTAGAAAGTCTTCAAACAGTTGAAAGTGTTAATTTTTATTAAACATCAGGAAAAGTGGAAAACAAACAAGCAAAACTGCAATTACATCTGGGATAAACAGGGGCTGCTTGCCTTTTGACCAACAACAGATTTATAGTTGACGAATGATTGCTTGACACAGCTCAGATTTACCAGAAACAGGTGTTAATTGAGTCCTGTCTGGTTCATAGAGCCATCCAAAATTGGCTGATGCTGAAGGTGATGCTCCTCCTTCTGAATGTCCTTATCTTCCTGCTTGGAAAACTGCCTCCATGCTCCTCAGCATCCATTCTATCTCCTCTTTCCCTGCACCATTTGTGCAGTGCACAACGTGCAAGGATTGTGTGGCGCAATGTCTAGGGTGTACTGCAATGCCTTGTTCTCCCCTTGCCTCCCTTCCACAGAGTGAACCAAGCATTAGGACCTCATTTTTGGCCATGCCAATTCCTTGCTCGACCATGACCCTGGTGGAAGAATGGGCTGTGTTCTATCTGTGCTCAGCCTCAGTCAGGGGGCTGCATAATGCAAACATCAACTATGTTGAGAGGGTAGCCCTTGTCTCCCAGCAGCCATCATTACAAGGCATCCAATGCCTGAAATGAAGCAGGAACACAAGAGTTTCCAAGAATATCAAGAATATGGCAGCTTTCTGGGAACTTGGCACAGACCTCAAAGATGTAGTACCCAATAATCACAGATGACTTGTACATTGACCAAAGGGAACCCTATCTTATTGATATGGTCTGCTGCATTATGATATGGTGCTCTCAATGCAATGTGTGTATAGACTGTGGGGTCCTGCCCTGGGGTCAGCCTCCTGTCTGGGCTACAGCACTGACCTCGTCATAGGGACACAAGATGAAGGGGTATGATCTGACACAAACTGCATTAATAACAACCTGAATACATCTGAGGATCGAGGATTGAGAAATTGCAGGCAGGTCCCTAGTGGATCCTTGGAAGCATCCAGTTGTGTGAAGGTGAATGCAGCTGTGCCCTCGACAGCCATTGCAATAGAATTTCCACCTAGCCGTTCAGGTTGCCAGTCCTGCCCCAGCAGATGGCACAGTTCTGTGTTGGTGTCCTGGGCCATCCTCACCTTGTGGCAATGCGTCTCACTTATAGAAACATAGAAAATAGGAGCAGGAGTAGGCCGTTCAGGTCTTTTGAGCTGCTCAACCATTCAATATGATCATGGCTGATCATCCAACACAGTCCCCTGTTCTCCTTTTCTCCCCAGGCCCTTTCGTCCTTTTAGCTCTTGAACTATATCTAACTCTATCTGGAAAACATTCAATGTGAAACACTTTCTGTGGCAGAGAATTCCACCACTCTGTTGAAGAAATTTCTCCTTATCTCAGTTCAAATACCTGTAGACTGTAACCCCTGGTTTTGGACTTCCTGGTCATCAGGAACATCCTTTGTGTGTTTACCCTGTCTAATCTAATTAGAATTTGGTAAGTTTCTATGATATCCCCTCATTCTTCTGAACTCCAATGAATATAGTCTTCATCGACCCAGTCTCTCCTATTAAACCAGTCCTTCCAACCCAGGAATCAGTCTGGAGGACATAGAATCATAAAATCCCTCCAGTATGGATGCATGCCATTCATCCCATTGAGTCCACCCAGAACCTCTGAAGAGCATTCCATCCAGACCCTATCCCTGTAACGCTGAATATTCCCATGTCTAATCCACTTAGCCTGCACATCCCTGGACCCTATGTACAGATTAGCAAGGCCAGTCCAGCTGACCTGCACATCTTTGGGCTGTGGAAGGAAACAGTTTCACCCGGAGCAAAACCCACACAGACATGAGAACAATGTATAAACTTCACACAGACAGTCGCGTGAGGGTAGAATTGAACCTAGGACCCTGGTGCTGTGAGGCAGCAGTGCTAACCACTGAACCACCATGCCACCCAAAACATGGCAGTGAGGGTATTAAACTCTGGGCCTCCCATAGGTTCTGACATCCTGAGGAGACCTGCTATTGTGATTTCCTCATGGAGGCCATTGATAGCCTCTGATGTTTGCTGCCGTGCCACGGTCCTTGCCGTGGCCATTGGGGTCATTGTTCCAATGAAGTTCTGGAGGCTGGGGGGTGGAATGTCAGAAACAAAACAGTCTTTAGTAATTTGAGCACTCAGCAGTCACATCACAAACAAATGACAGTTTCCTCAATGAACTGAGGTATGGGGGACCCTGACAAGGAGAAACATGGAATATTTGTACATGAACCTTAATTCATTGTATGAAGCACACACCATGTTTCACAAATACTGTAGCATCTTATAAATCCGGTAGGATTACTGAAAGCTTATAAAAGCATCCACCCCAACAAATCACCCAAGCATTGCGTATTTGAACACACCATCAAAAACTTACAGCTCAAGGTGAGAGGGAAATAGTTCTATGTCCTAGTCGATGAGACCTTGGATTGTCTTTGTGAACTGTAACCCCTAGCTGATGGGTTAAAAGTTGTCTGTGATTACTTCTGCTTCACAGAGACATCTATAGTCAGTTTGTAATGACCAATGACATGGTCGAGATCGCTTGTAGTCACTGCGTGCTGTTTACATGTGGAGTTCTCGATATTTTCTATTCAGCCTGTTTGGAGATATTCTTATCACCATAGAATCCCTACAGTATAGAAACATGCCCTTTGGCCAACAAGTCCACACTGATCCTAAGAGCATCGCACCCAGCCCCATGCCTATAACCCACCTAATCTACACATCCCTGAACACTACAGGCAATTTAGCCTGGCCAATCCACCTAGCCTGCACATCTTCGGACTGTGGGAGGAAACTGGAACCCCATGGAGGAAACCCATGCAGACGCAGGGAGAATGTGCAAACTCCACACGGATAGTTGCCTGAGGGTGGAATTGAACTTGGGTTCCTGGTGCTGTGAGGCAGCAGTGCTAACCACTGAGCCACCATGTGTGAGTGAGGTGAGAGAATTGAGGGTAAGATCAGGCTGGGTTGTGCTGTTGGAAATGTGAAAATTCGTGTCATATCTTCAGATGATATCACCAAGGGTTAGTGAGAATGACTAGCCGTGCAATGCCTATATCCTTCTGTAAGATAATGGTGCAGGTCAGGAAGGAAAGCCAGTGAAGGAGTTTGGCAATGACAATGGTTAGATAAGAATAGAACAAGGAGAGACCAATTCCAATCAACAGTGTCGAGGACATGAGACTTTATATCGGATTGTGTTGGATATTTGGCACAGAAACAGACAATTCACTCAACAGTGTTTATGCTCCATTTGGGCTTCTGCCAATGCTTTTTCATTTACAGCCACCATCCTTATCATCTGTTCCCCTCTCTCTCAAATGTTTGTCCAGTTTCTCTTCAAATGTATCAATACTTTTGGCTTCTCAGTGGTAGTGAATTCCACATTAATATCACTCTTTGGGTGCAGAGGTTTCTACTGAACTCCTTATTGGATTTCTTGGCCTTTAAGTCTGCTCTTTCTGTATCTGCTGTATCCAAAGCTTGCAATAACTTCCAAACTCAACCCTCAGCCTTCCACCTTCAAGAGATAACAGACCCAGCCTCTCAGCCCTTTCCCAATGTGAATACCCATGTATTTTAGTGTCATCCTTGTATATCTTATCTGCACCCTCTCCTATGCCTCCATGTCCATAAGAGTGGGGCTCAGTGTGGCCTAAACAATGCAGATTTAGTTGAATGTCC
This sequence comes from Ginglymostoma cirratum, assembly GCA_024137785.1. NCBI lineage: Eukaryota > Metazoa > Chordata > Chondrichthyes > Orectolobiformes > Ginglymostomatidae > Ginglymostoma > Ginglymostoma cirratum. The sequence goes on from JAHRHZ010000020.1 coordinate 49,441,386, forward strand.
CTACTTATCACTTTTATCCATCTAGGAATAAGGCCTACGGTTTGATTGTTTTTATGGCATTACAAACCTGCTTTGCAGACTAAAATAAAAGTTGCTGAAAAAGCTCAGCAAGTCTGGCAGCATCTGTGAAGAAAAAATCGGAGTTAACGTTTTGGTTTTTGTCTGCTTTGCAGACAATACTGATTGATATATCTGTTCTCTGAGATCCCTATGTCACTTTACATCACTAATACTTAGGCCTTCCAAATAATATGTCCTATCACACTTTACCCATATTGAATATCATTTGCCAATTATTTCTGCATGTTTATTAATGTCCTCCTGTAATGTTTTGCTGCCCTTCTCAGTATTGGTGTTAGCCAATATTTTATTCTTAATTCCAAAGTCTTAAGTCACAACAGTTCTCTTCTTATATTCTATGGTTAATAAAGATAATTATTCCGTATGCTTCCTTAATCACCCTATCAACCTATCCTGCTACTTTCAGAGATCTGTGAACGTGCTGATCAAGGTCCCTTACTTAATTCCTCTACAGTTGTCAGGATGCTCCCATTTATTGTGTATTCCTTGACCTTGTTTGACCTCCAAGCGCATCACTGCGTACTTCTCCAGTGGAATTCCATTTGTCACTTTGCTATCCACCTGACCAATCTGTTGATATCTACCTGCAGATTAACAGCTTCCCTGCTCACTGTTTAACACAGCCAATGTTGGTGTTATTTGCAGACTTCTTGACCATGCCCCCGTGCAGCGTTGTCCAAATCATTACATGATACCACAAAAAGAAGGAACCTAGTACTGAGCCCTGCAGAAGCTCACTGTTAACAGTCACAAAAACGTCCATGAGCCATCCTCTGTTTCATTCCCCATTTCTAGATCTAATGACGACTCTTCCCTTGTTCATTTCTTATAATGTTTCAGAGGAGGATTGTGTGGCACAAAAGGCAGGTCAAGGATGAGGAGGGATGGTCACCAAGGTTAATGAGGCTATCATTAATTAGCTCAGTTTCATTGCTTTGGTGGAATAGGAAACTAGTTGGACATGTTTGAGTATGAAGTTGCATGGGAGCTGAGCTAGAATTTAAGAGACTTTTCAGACCTCTGGAGAGGAAAAGGAGGTTGGGGTGATGCTTTAAAAGGACACAGCATTCAAAGCTATTTAGTGAAGCTTTATTTACTTGCAATGTTCCTGTAGTATTTATGATGTTACTCGACTTTGTACTTTTTTCCTTCTTTTACCAGAGTTCTATTTCACTTCTCAAAGGAAGGGCAGCCAAATCCTTTCCTGACATTTGCCAATGCCATTCTGTAATTAGTTGTTTTCCCTTCACAATTTTCCCTGCGTTAACTTACCATTTCTTTACTCTTCTGCAGGCTTTTTGAATATTTTTGCCTCAACATAAGCAGTCCTGGTTTGCCTATTAAAAACATGAACACATTGAGATGAAGATAAAGTAGAGCTATAATGTCCTGGGAAAATTAAACTGAAGAGGAGAAAAAAATTAAACACAGAAGTATCTGTCCTTTTAAAAAAATCCATACATGATAGGCAGGAACAGTGCCTGGCATCATTCCATTGCAAACAGCTATGAATTTGTTTGAATTATTTTGAGTACTGAGCTTTTCAGGCAAACTGGGAACCATCAGTTTGTGCTGTTGATATAGAGCAGAAGTACTGTGGAGATTTGCACAGTTTGAAATCAAAAAGTAAAGTTATCTGCCAGAAAAAGCTAGCCATGGCTGTTATATTACAGGAAGGCTGTGCAAAGGACAAGCTGACAACGGTCTTACTGACCTATGACCCACTCTCCCGTCTTATTTCTTCACAAATCGTTGAGATTGCTGAACTTTGTTGATGTCACATAACTTGGGACAAATGCACGGCCACCCTCCAAATCCTTCAACTAAATTACTTGGGAAGAACCCCAATTATAAGCGATTACCTGATGATGGCCCTGTTGAACTCAAATGGTGGCATTTTTATCATATAGCTTGATAGTGGTGAAATAGTATATTGTCTTGAAATCCACTTTGTGGCTTGCAAACATTAATGAAAATTATTGTTCGTCATGGCTTACATCCATTGTTCATGTAGAATTTTATAACACTGTGTTGTAGATTTAGAAGGCAGATTACATATGAATCAACGGGTTGCATTTCAGCCCAAGTTAAGTGACAACTTTAGAATTAGTGTTATTAATACAATTTTGAAAATGTAATTTAATGTAGCATTACTATGAATCATTATTTCTAAGTTATTTCAATAATTGGAATATCACAAGGGGTGCATTGTCTTGTCTGTACAAAATCCCAAAATGCAGTTGATTGTTTTGGAAGAATCAGTATGGATCACTTGAACAGAAAATTACATTTAACTAACTGGCTAGTGTTTTTGAAGAGGTGGTGGGGACAGTTGATGAGGTTAATACTGTCGATGTGATGTGCGTGGACTTCCAACAGGCGTATCACACAATAGACTGGTAAAGAAAGTCATTTGTCACAAAATAAAAAGGAAAACAACAACAAGGATACAAAATGAGATGCAGGATAGAAAGGCGACAGTAATGGTTAATAGGGATTTTTTGGGAAAGGTTTGTAATGAGCTTTCATGGACAATTTCAATGTTTGCAGAGAACAAAAAAAGTAGATAAATGGTAACTGTGAGGAGGATAGTTTATAACTTCAAAAGGACATTGGTACTTTGGTAGACCGTGTGGATAGGTGGCAGATGTGGAGAAGTATGAGGTGATGCACTTTGCTGCAAAGAACATGGAAAGGCAGTATAAAATAAAGGGCAGTATTCGAAAGAGTAGACAGAAGCCGAGAGACCTGGGTGTCATTAAAGGTGGCAGGACAAGTACATCTAGACCTCTTAATAAAGCATACAGTATTCTAGTCAGGGAGGTTATGATGAACTTATGCATAACACTGGCTAGACCTTAGCTGGAGCATTGTGTACAATGCTGGTTGTCACACTGTAGGAAGGGTATTGTTATGACTCACTGCGGTGACTTGCTGGGAATCTACTCTGGAGTCATCACAAAAGTTAAAGATTTTCTCAAAACTGCAAAGTTCACCAATTTACCTGACATTTAGACCCAAATTGATAGAATGCACTGATCAGGTTTCTGTACTGACCACGAATAACTATTGCAAGTAATCAGGCCTTAGCTACAGATAAGCAGTTATAAAGCATTGGCTTACAAGACTACTGATTAAAACTCTAATCCTTTTACAAACTCCCCCTTATAATAAGAACAGGCAAACAGATGGAGTTAAATAGATTACAAATAAGGCAGGAAAACTGGAAGGACAGTCTTTTTGCCTAGTCCGTTGTTGAAATGATCTCTACGATTCTTCTGCTGACCTACATGTTCCTTTAGTCATTTTTCTCCAGATGCTTCCATTGGTTCATAAGAGATTCAAGATGGCTGGCTCCATTAAAAAAAAAAACTGCATTATTAGATAAAAGTCACAGCATACAGTAACTGTATTTATTCAGGTTAACAGCAAGTTTTGACTGCAGAGAACAAAGAGACCGCTCCCAAACTGGGAATAAACTGAATACTGAGATAACAAGGTGTAGAGCTGGATGAACACAGCAGGCCAAGCAGCATCAGAGGAGCAGGAAGGCTGACGTTTCGGGCCTAGACCCTTCTTCAGAAAATTTTCTGAGAAA
>JAHRHZ010000020.1:49445464-49492935 GCA_024137785.1 Ginglymostoma cirratum
TTGATATCTGGTCACTAGTGTATAGACCAATCAATGTTCTGTTGCCAGCTAAGGCTGGATCTGAGCACTCCTTGATTCCGAATGATCTGCAACTCAAACTTCAATTATTACTTGTTCAAACAGTTGTTAAAATGCCTGTCATAGGTATCAGTTTAGATTTGTTGTAAAAATTCGCAGCCATTCTTTCAAACACTAGTGTTTAAAACACCCCTTTCTCAATCCAGTCCACTGTTTTTTAATGAAAAAAAAATGCAAAATGAGAGGACGTGGTGCTTAAAACATACATGCGTTGGAGAGAGTACCAAGGAGGTTTGTAGAGATGAGACATTCCAGTTTGAGGGAAGGCAGGAGAAGTTGAGACTGTTTTTCTTGGAGAGGAGAAGGCCACAAGGAAATTTGATGGAAGTTTTCAAAATCATCAGGGGTCTGGATAGAGTAGGGAGGGAAAAACCGTCCCTGCTCCAATACAGCTTAAGAACTAGAAGATATAGTTTTGGAGTGTTTTACAATCGAAATAAATGTGAGGTGGGAAAAAATACCTTTTCACACAGGCAGTTGTTAGAAATTGGAATTGAAGTGAAGTGGATGCAGGTTCGATTAGGGCATCTATGAGGACATTGGATGCTTATTTGAATAGAAATGTGCAGGGTTACAGGCAAAAAGCAGGAGACTGGCACTCAGTTAAAATGCTGGGATATTCAGTGCAGATACAGTGGACTGAATGGCCTCCTGCTCATTATGTGAAACTCAGTGCTGTCAATAATAATATCTGAACTCCACCCCACAGACAGTGATATCTTTGATTGCAACCACAAGGCCTCAATGCAGCATTGACCAATTGGGTGTATGTAATTCATCAAGCAGTCACTGCTCTGTAATGATGACTATACATGATTGCTCTGCTGTGTTACATCTGATACTTCACTTTTTGTGAATGTTGTACATTGTACATGGTACATACAATGGGGGCACAACAGCCAAGTGTTTCTGGCACCCGATTTGTTAAGCTCTTTTTAGCAGTTTCTTTCTGCTCATCAGCACACAATGGGTTGCAAAGCCTGTTTCTGTTTCATCAAACATTTTTCTGCTCTTTCTAAACCTCTATGAGTTGCTGCTTGGGGCCAGGTAGCTCAGTTAGCTGGATGGCTGGTTTGCAAGGCTGGGTAATGCCATCAGTGAGGGTTCAATTCCCCCACTGGCTGAGATTACCGTGAAGGACTCTCCTTCCCCTCACCTGAGGTTAAACCACCACCAGTTGTCTCTCTCTAATGAGAAAGCAGCCCTACTGTTTGGTAGGACAGTGGTAAGTTTAGACGTTAAGACCTTTGTTTCTTGTTGAAATAGATATCTTGAAATTATTAACAACACTAACTAATTGTGACAGTATAATATCTTAGACTTATGCATAGTCTGGATTTGTGCAGGCTGTTACTGTGAACGCTGTTGGAAATAAAATAATAATGGCTACTGAAGGTAAGGCAAGTAACTTTTATAGCGGAATATTGCATTTTGCAATGTCAGTTAACCATCTTAAAAGTACATTGCCTGTCTGGTTTGGTATCTAAGTAATAATACAACACTTTAAACATGACAGCATTAACTACACTTCAAGAATTACTTCAATAATTGTAAAATGCTTTGAAACAATCTTTAGTCATGTGAAACACTATGTAAATGCAAGCTTTTCTTTTATTCCTTAGCTTTCTTATTTTTGCATTAACTTGAAATCATCCAAAACTCTGCTGCCATTATCTTAACTCGCAGTGAGTCTCATCCCTCTCTCCTCTTGCTTGCTGACCTGCATGAGCTCCCAGTCAAGCAATAAGTTGGTTTGAAAACTCTTCTCCTTGTTTTCACATCTTTCCATAACTTCACCCTCTATCATCTGTCATCTCCTCCAGCCCCATGTGATGGCTATGACCTTCTAATTCTTGTTTATTCTGTAGCTGATTTTAATTGTGATCCCATTAATGGCCACACCTTCAGTCTGTTACCAGGGGATTGGAAGGTAATTAACTTTTAATTTAGAATAAAATGAAGGGGTTAAGTGACATGTACTGAAGTCTTGGTAATGGGGCTTCTAAAGATTAAAACACGTGTTTGGATTACTGGGAAAAAGACACAAGGTGTTCACACAAGCAGACAATGATGAAGGCAACTGTGTGAAGCCAATGGATAGATTGAGTGTTTTCACGTCCCAGAGATGTAGTAAGAATATCAGGGTATACTTTGAACTGTCTATTTGACTCCAGGATAGGATAGAGTTGGAGGTCCTAAGAATCTCTCCTTGGATACAAGGTTCATGTGATTCATAAAACATAAAGGTACAGTCACCATAGTCTGACCAGAATATAGGGCTGCTTTCTCATTAGAGATCCATATTGTATTGGTGATGGACTTTGAGCAGGGTAGCTTACAAGGGAAGCCACTGTGATATCAGGTTATTGTAAGGTGCTGAAACCAGCATAATTTTCTTATACTTAGATCATCTCTCTTTATTGTGCTAAACCATTATTAATTAACAGAGCCACTCCTCCAGCTTTTCCTAGCTTCTTGTTCTTCCTAAAGATCCTATACTCTTCATTATTTAGTTTGTTATGTGCAGCATCCTGCTGCATGTCTCTATAATGACTATCAGATCATCCTTATTTACATATATTTATGCTATTAGTTCATTAGGTTTGTTTCAAATGCTACATGCATTCAGATGCAGAGCATTTAATTTTGTCTTTTTTATTATTTTTATAACCTCTAGCCTTATTTATTGATTTATTCCTACTATTTTTCCTTTTTGTTGTGGTCGCTTAATCATTTTCTTTAGTAATTCTTTTCTCTGCGACCTTGTCTCTGTTCTTTGATTCCCCACTTCTCCCCAAACTGTTCCATTTCCCCTACCATGTAGTTTAAATCCTTCTCTAATTCCTTCACTATGCAGCTTGCTAGGCTCCTGCCCCAGCACAGTTCAAGTGTAGATCTGGATCCCTAGACTGGTGTCAATGCTCCAAAAACCAGATCTATTTCTCCCACATCAGTCTTTGAGTCATATATGCATTTCTTTCACCTTATTTGCACTATGCCAATTTGCTTATGGTTCAAGTTATAGTCCTTCAAATCTATAGAGTCATGGAGTAATGCAGCATAGAAAGAGGCCATTTGGCCCACTATGTCTATGCCAACAAACATATACCAAAATCCATTCATCCCATTTACCTGCATTTGGTCCATAACCCTGGCATTACAAGTACGTTCTAATCTTGTGCCTAGCTCCTCAAACAGCCAAGCAGAACTTCTTTTCTTGTCCTGCTTGTGTTGTTGGTACCCACATAAACCTCAATGACTAGATTCTCCCTCTCCCACTGCAACTTTCTCTTCAGTCTACAGCAGATATCCCAAACACTGGCGATTTGGACGCATATTTTTTTCTACAGAGAACAGTATCAATCTACCCTTTAATATATCATCCCTAATATGAACTTTCTGATCTTCCCAGTTGAGAAGTTCGCTGCACAATGGTCAGTTGCTCATCCACCTTGCAGCCTCACCCTCATTTAAATAAATTGAAAACATATCAAACCTTTTAGACAATTTGCAAAGGCTGAGGCTCCTTCACCTTCTGGGTTCCCATACCTACCTCACTTGCATTCACTCTGTCCTGTCCTTGACCACTAACCAAATCAGGAGATGCTAATTATATCCTGGAATATTGTATCCAGGTAACTTCCTCCCCCCGCCGATGTTTAGCAGTGTTTGCAGCTTGTCCCATGCCAGACTGGGGCACCTTGGCAGTATTTATTGCATAGTTTGCAAATTGGTGGTCAACAAGAGACAGAGGGCTGTCAGAGAGTCAGTGAGGTACAGTTTCACAGAATACCAGGTAGGTAGTGTGGTTTGCTGAACACAATTCAGGCTGAGCGGAGCTCGTTCGGTCAGTTAACTGGATATTAGAATTCAATTTTCTTGCTGTAAAGGCTCCTTATAGCGTTACATTTCCGGCAATCTGAAATGATTTCCCACAAACGTTTATCTCATTTTCAGCCTGCCTCAATTAACCTTGTGGTTTTCTCTCCCTGATAGTTATTGTCTGACTGTCTCAGCAAACCTCTTATTACTCACTCAATCAAAGGCCCTGCTACCTTCTGCATTCTGTCTTGATTTTCTGTCCCTGCTGTTTCTTGTGTTCTTTTTCATTCTGTTTAGTGTGAGAATCCCTCTCACAAAGTGTTTGATTTTGCAGCCTTATGGTCTATTACGTCTTTAGGATGTTCTGTGCTCTGGAGTTTTATCAACTTTTTGCACTGCGGAGTATGATACCTTTCATTACTCTTGAGCAGAATTGATTTTGGTTTTGCTGTGAAATTGAGCGAACATTTACTCCAAGCACATTTCCATTTCAGTCACTTAATAAAAGAATCCGAGTGGCAAGAAGCCAGAGTTCAAGGCAGAGTCTTTTGCATTAGATGTTAACTGCGAATAGTGGCTCGATTTCAGTCACCTGTATAAACAGATACACTGAAGAAAAGCATTCTTATCAGTTAAACTATCATCATGGTGTCATAAATGTGAGACAACGGAACCTGATTGCATCGTCTAGGATAAGAATGTTTAAAATTATGTTTGCTTCATTGTGTGGACAAGACTTAATAGTCTCTTTTAATGAGGGAACGGTATTCCACAATTATTGATCAAACAATTGTTGTTACACACTTTGGAAGTGTTGGAGCCCATCCTTGTTGTCGTGGAACCATTATTTCCTTTTTTTAAAAGAAATAAACTCAGTTGTATTTTTTCACCTGCTGGGAGGTCCTTACTCAGAAGCATCGCTTTTGTTTCTTACACTATAACTTACACAACAAACACAGCCTCAAACAGCCCAATATGTGTCTGCTTGTACAGGATCTGCATTTGTTTGGGTTACAGAGCTGTCATGCAACTGGTAGTTAGTGACTTTCCCTTAGGACCCTTTTTACTGCCGATCCCATTGGAGAACTGAGAAGAGATTTGGCAACTTCAAAGGATAAGTGCGTCTAAAATACTTTTAAGTCTTCGTTTATTCAACTGCAGAAATGTCATCCTTTGCAGGAAACATCGAGACAGGTCAAGCATGTTCTGCATTGAGGCACCTTGCAGGGAAGGCTTCACAAACGTGCTCTGTAACTGAGTTGAAACACAGACTTTCTGTCTGGCAATGTTCTCCAAATGTCATTAAATACACATCTGTTCAAGTGAATTTCAGTGTATATGTAACATACTTTACTCGAATAACTACTTAAATTGATATCTCTCAAACACTCTGGGAGATCTTAAAGGAAAGCAGATTTTTGACTTTCATTAAAAAAAGAGGATATTTGAATTAAGTACAATAAAAGCAAATCAAATTATTTATTTTTTTAATGTACCGTGTAATTTTTTTTTGGCAGATTATCAAGATGGTGTAATTGTCTTTTCTGTTAGCTATTAGAGTTGCTGAATATGGTATCTCATCATCAAGAACTTGTGGTATTAACATTTTAAGCAAAACTATTGATTTTGCTGACAAGTCGAAAATATAGACCACATTACCAGTGCTAACTATTCAGTGCGGAAACTGACTGGGTGAGCTTCTGCTGGCTTTCTGATCTAGGATGTACTGGATTTACCTGCAGGGCTGGGGGCATTTCTTAATCTTTCTGTTTGTGTCTTGGCAGCTGGTGTAAAGATAAGACTTGCGGGAATGACATAAGCTGCTTAAGTTCCGAACCAGCCTAGCTTCCAGTGCCCCCAGTATCTTGTTCTCTAGCCAAACTAACTGCCTGAAAGGCTGGCCAGGGCTTTGGTTTAACATTTCAACTGAAAGACACTAACTTTGGACTTTGAGCCTAGTTTGTATGCTCAAGTGTATCTGAAGTAGGGTTTTGAGCCCACAGCTGACTCAGTGGCGAGGGTGCCACACTGAGCCAAAACTGACACCTCAGTGATAGCAGCAATGAGAGGTGAGAGTCAGGAAATGAGAGATTTGTCATTCGAGCAAAGAAATGACAAAGAGATTCAATAGAATTGTTTAGAATTATAAAGAGCTCTGATAATTTGAAATAAAGAAAGTTTTGCCCATTGCTCAGTAACCAGTTGGTAAATAATATGGTATTGTAACGAAAATCATCACCTAATGAATGGTTTCACACATGATGGTTTCCACATCAAAGGGACCCATATACTGAAATCACTGAAACCTAGAGAACAGCTACAAAAAGTCACTTAAAAACTCTAATGGGATGTTGACCTTGGTATCAAAGAGGCTGGAATTTAAAGGGGTGGGAGATGTGCTTTACTTGTAAAAAAAACCAGGTTTGTCAGTGTTGCTTTATCTTGTGTTTTAAACCAAAACTGCTACCTGCATATTCAGGTACTAGCTTGGAGTATCTCAGAGCTGTGGATACCTGCACATACACTGCCTCTGAGGCTGTATGCTCCCTATCTCTACATGAGGCTTTTGCACTCCTTATGTACTGTAACACTGCTTTAACTTACATCTGTATAATATAGGTTCTCAAAGACAATTAAACTGATGCCCTCTCTCTTACCAATGTCAGAAATGATGTCAGTTACATCATCATTATTTACATAAAGCTCATTATATTACACCTCCCCCCAAGTCTCTCTGTACGTTACCTACATTATTCTAGCAGTTTCTTTTTATTTACTTATGGCACTAACCAAACCCCTTTCAAATATATCAAGGAGATAGGCTAGACCCTAACTTTAATCTTATTTAATGGCAAGTGTAAGGTGATGTGTTTGAGATGTAAGCAGATTGGTCTCACTACTCAGCTTTAAGCAAAACACACTTTATTCTTACACCTAGTTAAAATATAAACACAAGAAAGAAGAATTGATATAACTTTGATTCTATTGGAAAACTTAACAGAATGAAAGATTATTTAGCTACTAAAGAGCAACTGTTCCAATATAGTAACATCCCATAACACACCGTTGGCGTCAGTCAAGTAGATTGTTTCACATGCAATATTTCTCTAGTCCAGGAAGAATGAAAATCTGGCAGCGAACAAGAACTGTAGCTTTTTGCTGTAGCAGAGAGATGTATATCAGCTTCCTTAGTCAACTTCAGAACCCCAAGAACTGGAAGTTAAACTGAAACCCTGGTCCTGCGAGAGCCTGCCCCACACATTAATGCTGCTTCTATTGTTCCAACTTCAAAAAAAAACCCAATGCCTCACAAGCTGTTTGCTTTATTGGATTGGAGGAGACAACTCTCTACCTCTGGTTCAAAACCTCTCTTCAAAAAGAAAGCAGGACAAAATATGTCTTCTGAAGCCATAGCATTGTCACTCTTACATAGTTTTTGTATTCATAAGCATAATTATTAAATATCATTGCTGTCACCACCTTCCACCCCATTCCATTGACAGAGTCTGAATCTCATAGGTTGGCACAATGTCAAACACTGACAGTGCATCCCAATCTGGTTTGCTTGATTCTAACCAGAGGGTAATGGTGCCGCTCCACGTCTGGGATTATTGTACACTGTCTGATGTAGTAAGGGATTCTAATCCTACATGTTCAGTCTCACTTCTAACTCAAATAACATCAACACCTTCCTGTTTCTCCAGAATTTCCTCCAGTCCCCTCTGACTGGTCTCATTTAATCTGTTTCTTAGATCACTGCAGCTTCAGATTTTCTTACGCTTAAAACTTTCTGCCCTGGCCTTTAAGGTTGATGGAGGTTTCACCGTGTGTCTGGAGTTGTGCCATGACTGCTGCTTTTTGTTGTGGTTTTTTTCTACTTTTTCTTTTCCTTTTTCTGGTCCTGCAAGATTGTGCTTGACCTGAGATTGTGTTCAAGAAATCAAATACTTCCCATTAACAGTTTTGTTGGTAAGTATTCATTATTCAATGGTATTTATTTATAATTGAGTAAAGCTAATTTCCAGTCTGGATTCTTATGTGGTTTTGATGGCTGTCCCCAAAGTGAACTTCTTGAAATCCTCATGCATTAAGTGAGGTCCATTGTCCGATATCAATTCCTCAAGGAAACCTTGTATTGCAAAGACCCTTTTCAGTGCTCTGATCACTGAGTCTTCAGTACTTGAATGGAGCGTTGCCATTTAAACCTATCTTGGACTATAGTTAATTGGAACTAGATACATCTTCCCTCAAAAATCAAACTGCTCTGTTGCTAGCCTTTCCCATGGCTTTTTCAGAAGTCTTGATGAAGTCACTGTGTCAGTGGGCACAATGAAACGTAATCCAGCTGGTCTTTCGAAATGCCTGGTCACCACACTGATCATTGTGCTGCTGCTCTACGCTCCATCATTCCTAAATGTTCTTTATATAGGAATAATTTCTCTTCGCTTCGACTTTAGCATAGCCTTTATAAGACTTTGGTTAGGCCAAACTTGGCATATTGTGTCCAATTCTGTTCACCACATTACAAGAAGGATGTGGAGGCTTTGGAGAAGGTGCAGAAGAGGTTTACCAGGATGCTGCCTGGTTTAGAGGGTATGATCTATAAGGGGAGGCTAGAAAAATTCAGGTTGTTTTCTCTTGAGCAGCAGAGGCTGAGGGGAGATTTGATAGAAGTTTATAAAATTATGAGATGCATAGATTGGGTTGAAGGTCAGAATCTTTGTCCCAGAGTTGCTATGTCTAAGACTAGGGGGCATGCATTTAAGGTGAAAAGGGGAAAGTTCAAAGGAGATGTGAGAGGCAAGTATTTTACACAGAGTGTAGTAGGAGTCTGGAACACACTGCTTGGGGTGGTGGTGGTGGTGAGGCAGGTACAATTAGGGCATTTAAGGGGCTTTTAGATAAGCACATAGCTATGCAAGAAATGGAGGGATATGGACCAAGGGCAGGCAGAAGGGATTAGTTTCATTTGGCATCATGTTCGGCACAACATTGTGGGGTGAAGGGCTCATTCCTGTGCTGTACAGTTCTGTCCTATGTTCTATAACCATTCTAAGATCATTCACCGATAAATCTTCCACTGTTGTCAAGAGTGATTTTTGCTTGTAGTATCTCTACAATTCCTGGTCTGTGGATCTATATTTTGACCACCTTTCATCATCTGATATTTGCAATCTGTACGTTGTCAGATTTTTGAATTTGCCTCAGTTTCCCCTCAGTTGTTAGTGAAGTGTTAGTTATTACAGTAGAATAATACTCCAGAATAAAAGCTTCTTTTACTGTGTAATTCACCGATGCTCTTGAGAATGTGCCCACTGTCACTTGGACTATAGCAAAATGGAGTAACCACCTGACTACAGGATGAGTTGAGCTTCATGAAACTGTCAATAATCAAGAACTAGTCTGAACTCTAATGTTTTTTAATCGAACAAGACTGAAACTAGTTAACCACACCCCCATCTCCTGTTTGATTTACACTTTAATGAGTTCAGATATAGCAATAAAATATATCACCTGTAATATTCAGCATGAAAACAGGGCATTCAGAAATTGGAACATTCAAACCAATTGTATGCTGGGTAATTGCTTCTGAGCAGAGTAAAGAAGATGGATTTGTAACTAAAACGGTTCAAGTTTCCTTCTCCCTTCCCTCTCTCTCAGTCTGTTGAAAGATAGAGCATCTGTCGGTAATTCAAACTGGAAAGGAACATTTGAATACTGAGCACTCGAAGAGGTCTGCGATTTTCACAGTTGCCATTGATCCGGGACATCCCTAACCAACCATAGTCTCAGGGTAAAACCAGACACTCCAAGGGCACCCTTAGGACTTTAAACTGCATATTCGTTTATCTTATTTCATTTTGGACCCTTTCCCCATTCAATATTTTTTACCATCACTTATCTGTTTGATGTTGCATCTTTTTATTGTTCTAAGGGTTAGCAAGTAATAAAGCTCCTCTTCCTTTCATTCAACAAGAAACCTTGTACTTAGCTGCTTATTAGTTTCTGGTGAAATGGTTAACTATTTTTTAATTGCTAAAGACATTAGTTCTTAATTTTCTTTTGAACAAATGAGCCAATTCACCTCTCCTCATCTGTTGTAACAATGCAGAGGCACTGAATTGTTCTTGACATTTTTTTGATTTCCTTAAGTTTACCAAAAGCTTGATGTCCAATTTCTGCCCCCTATTTTGTTGAGCTGTAACAGGCACAGTGCTAATATATGTCTTTTCTGTCTGCAAATAATGAGGCCCTATGTATCAATGTGCGCAGCTTCCAGTACGCTGGTACCAGACTGCAAGCCCAACTGGCAATCATAAATTAGTTGTCAGTGTAATTCTTCTTACACTTAGGATTAGCCAGCAAATGGTGTAAAGTTAAAGAATCAAATCTAATGTTGGATGCAGTGTTGCAATAAGTGCTGACTGATCCCATATATGAATAAAGAAAACATTGATATTATAGGAACAGGAGTAGGCCATTCAGCCCCTTGAACCTATTCCAACATTCAATGAGATCATGGATGATCTGTGGCCTAACTCCATATACCTGCCTTTAGCCCACTTAACTTAATACTTTTGCTTAACAAAAAAAAACCATCTCAGATTTAAAATGAACAACTGTGATTTGTGGAAGAGAGTGCCAAATAACTACCATCATTGGTGTATACAAGTCCAAAGGTGTGCAGGTTAGGTGGATCGGCTGTGCTAAATTGCCCATGATGTCTAGGGGTGTGCAGACTAGGTGGATTGGCTATAGGAAATGCAGCATTACAGGGATAGGATGGGGGGGACGGGTCTGGGTGGAATGCTGTTCGGAGGGTCAGTGTGGACACGATAGGCCAAATGGTCTGCTTCCACATTGTGAGGATTCTATGATTCGATAAGTACTTCCTAATATCTCTTCTGAATGGACTTGCCCTAAGTTTTAGACTATGCTCCCTAGTTCTAAAGAAAACAGGCCAATTTTGCATAATCTCCTCTCATAAGTTAACTCCAGAAATCCATCATTTACCCTTTTTGAACAATTAACATTTTTGGTTTAAACGTTTTGTGTGGTAAATCGTGGTAGCCATCATTGTGGTCTCCTACAGGTAAGGAGACTGAAAGACATTTGTTAGTCATTTTTGAAGTGAACAAAATATTTTAGACTTATATTTCAGTGCTGGTTTTAATATATCTTGTTGTACGCCGATATTGTTTGGTTTATCTGAAAATAGACTCTATTCTGGTGCTCTCAGAACATGAGCTGCATTTATGGGAAACACATGTCAAACAATGATGCAATGAAACAATGATCCATGTCCTTTATTTTCCTTCCAGCAATGTTGATAAAACTTATGGTCTGGAGTATGCAATTGCCTGATGGGCAATCCTTGTGAGTACAACAGTTGTAACATATTAAAAATTACATTGTGTTGTATCCACTTCAGGCTAACATACTCCTGTACCAACAGAGACAAATCAAGAGGAAGAAGAAAAGATTTCATATTTTATCAGCAGTTCTGCTCCTCACTGAACATTATGATGTGGAGGTGCCGGTGCTGGACTGGGGTGGACAAATTTAGAAGTCACACCACACCTGACGAAGGGGCTGCACTCCAAAAGCTTGTGTGATTTCAAATAAACCTGTTGGACTATAACCTGGTGTCGTGTGACTTCTGACTTTACTGAATGTTACTGTTTCTTCCTAAGAGCTCCACAAGAATGGTGAGAAATAGGAAATGTTGCTTTCAGGTGTGGTATTGTAGAAACCATTTTCCGACTTTCTGTAGAAAATATTTTAAGTTGAAACATGGGGGAGCTGATTGAGGACCTAGCCTGTGTCAGACATATAAGATGCACTCCTGTTCCGGATTAGCAACAGAAAAGCCTGCTCAGTGCACACACACGCACAACTCACCAAGACAACCAAGCAAATAATTCTGGATAATTATAGAGAGAACTTTATTTGAAAGGAATGTGATCCCAGATCTTGTTCTTGCACTGTCAGTGTAAGCAGGTTAAGATGGCGTCATGTACATCCGACTTAGCATGTTTTGATGCACCTCAAAACTATCGTCTGTGTTGCCACGTTGGGAAAAGTGGTTGAAATGGTTCGAAGGTGCAGTGGCAAGTTTTGAAATTACTGATGCCACTTGAAAAACAACCTTACTTCTCCACGACAGAAGTGAAGAGCTGTGAGACAGTTGTGAGGCACTTGCACTTTTTTGAAATGAAAGTGACAAAGACTAAGCAAGAAGATGACCTAACAACCTATTTTATGCCCAAGAACAATTCAAATCACAAGGAAATTGTCTTCTGATGCACTAAACAAACAAAAGAATTAATCAATATTGCATGTGATTGACGCAACTAGTAACCAAATGTGATTTTAGTGATGTGTATTATGTCAAATGGGAAATCAAACCACAAATAATCAAATGTTGGTTCTCTAGTCAAATATGTTGGAAGTACTTGAGAAAGACGGAAAACTGTTTGAGCTGTTGGAGATAGCAAGATAGCTATCAGAACCTGGAGCTGCTGAAGATGCCAATAATGCTATATTCCAACTACAACTCCTATGAACTCTGTTCATCGGTGATCACCTACAAAAACGCAAATTGTGCAAAGAATGTTCTGACTGTTGGTGGTGGCTATCCACTTGGAAAAGAATGCTACAGGCAAACAATGCAAAGCTTGTGAAAATGCAACCACTTTATCGTTCAAAATCAACTACTGATACCAATATCAACAGAAAGGGTGCTATGTGGATGTAACACAGTAAAAGGATGACAGAATGTAGCTAAAGTAGAGGCAGATAACTTTGAATGTACTTTTGTGCTCAATACCTGACGCAGAAATACCAGCCAGAAGTGATAGTGACCATTGGCTGCTCAGACGTTGATGCTCTCGTAGACACAGGAGCATCTGTCAATGTCAAAGAAAGTTCAACAAACTTCAGTGTAGTCCCATTCTTTGCAAACCAGGCAATCCAAAAAAAAACTCCTCAAAACTATTGAAGGATCTCAGGACTTTTCAAATTCCAATCTCATTCAAAGATGCCAAAATGAATGTGGAGAATGTGACATGCTTATCAGTTTTTACAAAACGTCAGATGTGCACATGATTGCAGCCACTTACAAAATTTCTACACATACCAGTGACATTCTTGAGTGGTGTGCTGACTGATTCACTGGTTTCAGCAAACTGAAAAGTGGTATGTGCAAGTTGGATAGACACCACCTAATGTGTTCCCAGTCGCACATCAATGGTAGTGAATAGCATTTCATGTCAAAGCACAAACAGACACAGGGACTTCAGCAACCACTTGACTTTGGAATTATTGAGAAAGCTGGAAAAGAGCAAACCACCTGTGCCTCACACATACAAATTGTCAAGAACCCCAAGAGTTAGCACCAGTTTAGAACCTGCATTGATATGCAATCACTAAACCTAGCCATGCAATGTAAAAGACACTTAATACCAATAATTGATGCAATCATTGAGAAGGTGAATGGTGCTAAGCATTTTGGTAAAATTGATAATGCAGGATACCAACAAATTCATGTTTGAAGAAGAAACAGGCATGTTAGAGGACTCTCCACTGACATTGAATTTTTTTCAGTACAAGAGGCTCTACTTTGAGGAGTCATTTCCACAGATTAAGCATTTTAGCCCAGGAAGGACTTAATGCCTTAAAATAAGCAACAGTATCCTCATCTCTGGGTACTCTGAAAGTAAATTCAAGTCACAGCTACATGAATGTCCATAATGTCTTTACAGAATGTAACCTCACCTTAGACATGGACAAGCACTGGATCAATGAAAGCTGCATTGAATTCTTTGGTTATATGTATAATGGTGAAGGAATATCTGCAGGGACTCTGGATGAAATGTGTAGGAAGTGCAGAGTCTGCTCAGGCTTACTATGTAATCGCTTAATTCCTGAACTCACTAGGTTATCTGCCTACCCATGTCTTCTGACACAAGAGCCCACCAAAGAAGATCAAACAATGGTTGTCAGCAAGATACAAAGGCCTACTTTGACTCTGAGGAAACCACCTAACTAATCATGCTGCAAACCTGGTTGGCAATTCTAGTGCAGAAGGACAAATCGGGTCACCCAACCATTGTTGTGATGTCAAACGAATTGCTTTTGTTGAGACGGTCAGTGTTTGCAAACAGAAAATAAAGAGCTGTCAATCACTTGGGATATCTTACAGTTTCATCTGAAGTTGTGCAAACCTGTGTTTCAAATGATAAATCAATATTAGAACACTAATAAGCTTGTTTGACAATCTGTACAGCAATGCTACCACTCAGATAGAACACTGGATGTGCAAACTACAAATCCATGTGAAATAGCAGCCAGGCCAGCTGAACCCATTGGATGCTCACTCATGACATCTGTCGCCAACAGCCAGAGCTACTAATTGTGAGCAAAATGTTGTCAAACAGCATCTGAACTTCAGGAAGGCTAAACCTGAATGTGGTTCCAAAGTTGCTAAAACTAGGCAAATATTGAAATGGCAGCAAAACAATATTAGACATAGCAACAATGTATAACAGCTATCGAGCCATGAAACTGGAAAGAAAGATCAAAAATGTGAGTGCAAATGAAATCACGTTTATGCCATAATATCTTAACAATATCGGAATGATCTCACTGTTATAATCATATTTAATCTTGAGTTACACAGCAATTGTGTCATCATTCCACAATCAGAGAGGAAGTAGTTGTTAATACAGCACATGAAAGTCACCGTAGAACTGTCAAAACCAAATAGCTCCTTTGGGAGAGGATATCGTTGCCAAAAATTACAGAGTCAATCACAATATCAAATCCTTGTGATTCTCTCAAGCTGTCTGAATCCAGGATAATGGACTGAAGTTAACACTGACTTCATTGACTTGCCCTCTGGCAAAGAACTGCTTGTTTCACTGATAACTACAGCAGATTCCAATTCATAGAAATAATTACATCTGCTTCTACAAAGCAGTCATCACAAAACTTGACGAGAGTTTGCAAAGGGTGAGAAGTGACAATGGCCCCATTCAACAGTGATGAGTTCAATAAATTTACAAATTATCTAGGCTTTATGCATTGAAATATCACACCCAATTGACCACGAGCTCAAGGAGGAATTGAGAGAGTTATGTATACATTGAAAAGCGTAATATACATAGCTACTACTGAGAGCAAATGACAGGTGAAAGAGTTGTCTTGCTTTCTTTGCAATTATGGATTAACTCTTCATGACTTCCAGAAGCCTCCAGCTAAACTCATCTTTGCACACTCCATGTGCATGCATCTTACTGAACTACCTAATGAAGCTAATGATTAACAGGTAAGCAAACTTAATTAAGAACCACAGTATTGGATGAAAATAAATGAAGGACAGTGTTATTAGACTCCAAACAGTTGGTGAGATTGAAACCAGGACACATACGTATTTCCTTTTGTGGAAAAAGTTTATTGACTTACTCAGTTTTAGCTTTCTCATTCCATCCTCATTGTCACAGCTGCTTTTTACTTATTTGTTCTCACCAAAAAAAACCCATCTATTTCTCTTAACCTGAAATAAAGCCGTTGACAAACTTAAAAAAATGTGATGAACCAGACATTAACAAATGAAGCATGAAACTTAGAGCTACATCACTGAAAGACATAATGATCATGTTGGAAAGGAACAGCATTTATGACATCCAGCCATTTATTGTGTGGCAACTGTAAACTTTTCACTGTACTCATTCAAGTACATGTGACATTAAAGCTAATTCAATTCAGTTGTTGTGACCTAAATGTGGTATGCAATTGATCACAAAGAGTGCATCGCTTTCAAAATACTGAAAACATCATTCATTGTCTACAATTATATTAGAAGCTATAATATAATTGGTGAAACAGAATGTTCAAGCTTATTGCTTTAGACTTTCGGAAACAAACTATTGAAAGCTGCAAAGCCTCTCATTTATTAATAAGAAGGACGACATAGTGTCTTGAAAATTAGTTCGTATATCTCGTTCACATAGACTTCTCCACATACCTGCAGGGAGAGTCTACAAAGAGAATTCTGACGAAAGGTTACTTGTCTTTATGAGTTAGGTAAAGGAATCCATGTCTCACCAGCACAGCCAGCACTTCTACTCCTCACTGACTCTTAAGTTTCTTCCCAGAAACTCCAGAACAGTGCTTTTTTAAAGGGTTTATCAATAATGGCAGCAGTTCACACTAAAATTAATTGGATCTCTTTCTATTATCAAGCGTTTTTTAAATTAAACATTGGATTTTCACTAGAAAACCACTAAAGCGAGTAATGCCGATGTCATAAACTACTGTAAACAACAGCAAACGACTTTCCTTGAATGTAGTGAAAGAGTGTAGCAGTTGTCATTTGGAGAAATTACATGAATGAGTAAAGGACTGAAGAGCTGAATGTTAGAACTAATTGAATTTGACTCTAGACTAGTAGTATTAACTACATTCCCTGTGATGAAAAAAACTTAACATGCATAGTTTTGTCACTTTCATTCTCAAGGTGTGTTTATGCCTGTGATAACTGAACATCATTGAGCACTAATTGTACACAAAGATAAAGCACGCTGGAGATTGCACTGTTTAATTTAATGAAGCATGGATAGTTAATCTGTAATTTATTCACAGGAAGAGTTGCATTTCAAGGTTCTTTGTAATATTGTGTTTACTAGGATTGGACTGGTCATTTATCCTTCCTGACATCTAGCCAAACAAATTTATGTTTTTCATCAAGCAAAAAAACCTTTGTGACTTGAAATTTCAATCGCAAAAGATGTAAAATCTAATAATGTTTCTGGCAAAATAAATGTTTACTTCACGCTTAAGAAAAGCTAAGGAAAGTTTAGAATTTGTTTTTCTTCAATGCGGAAGGTTGTTCGAATATGGAATACAAATGTGTACTGAAGGTAAATCAATGCAACATTTGAGAGTCTTGGCAAAATGGAAATGTGTAGGGGAATGGGTTTACTGAAGATAGCTCAAATATGGAGCTAATATCAGCGCAGGCTCAATTGATCAAATTGTACTGTGTTGAGGTTTTTCTGATTCTATAGAACAGATGTTAAAATATCAATTTCTTTTTTAAATAATATTTGTGGTGACTGCTTTGTACTTCTGATCTGCAATCAAGATCTGAATAATTTTTTCCATATTTTCTTTAATTTTGCGTAATAGTAAAGATTAAAATCAAATTCTTCAGCCATGACAAACTAGCTTTCTTCAATTAAACTTGCCTTAGACTTGCTTAGTAAAGTCAATGTTAGGACATCAGAGGCAAAATTATGCTACAGTATGGCCACCTAGCTAGTCAGGAAAAATGCTTGCAATGTAATTTCCTCTTGTTTTAACATTTTAACTAATGCGTAGCGGGCATCTTACCATCACTCCATGTGATCGTTTAATCATGTGGTGTGGAGCCAATGGAAAATACCTTGGAAGATTTTGAAACCCAGCCATGAATTGGCAATACCCTGGAGAGAAAATAAAACACAGATTACTTCAATAGCAGAAAGGGCAAAGCGAAGTACTCGCTCAGGTCAGCCAGTCATGATTAAAGCAAAATACTGTGGATGCTGGAAATCTGAAATATAAATAGAAAGTGTTGGACAAACTCAACAGGTCTGGCAGCATCAGTGGAGAGAGAAACACAGTTAACATGTGAAGTTTTCGACCATTTTTATTTCAGTCAGGCTTATTCATCAGAGTGGCAGCAGATGCATCATCTACAGGACCAGAAGCAATCCTAATACATGTGCAAACTGTTGGAATGTGGGAATTAATTGATTTTACATTGAAGACTTTGTGCAGATTGTACAGAGCTACTCAAATAGAGAGAAGGAAGCATTAGCTGTTACAAGGGGATACAAGCAATTTGTAAACTACATCTTGAGGCTGCAATTTCAGGTCTAGATAGATTACAAGCCATTGGTAACATTATGAGGATCTAAAAACATCTTAAAAGTCTCTATATGTGTACAAAGATTCAAGTGTAGGTTGATGAGATTCGATTATGGTATCATTTATGCTCCATAGAAGATAAAAGATGGCTGAGGATGCAAATTCAGTGGCTGTCTGAAAAATCCCGAAGTGGATTGCACTAAGTCTCAAGAGAAACCATGCAATGTTGCACATGACAAGTCTCAGACACTAATACTTCAAACTTGCATATAGTTCTGGTCGCCACACTACCGAAAGGATGTGGATGCTTTGGAGAGGGTACCGAAAAGGTTTACCTGGTATGGGGGATTTTAGCTATGAAGAAAGGTTGGATAGACTAGGTTTTATTTTCACTGGAATGCAGGAGGTTGAGGGGTGACCTGATAGAAGTTTGTAAGATTGTGAATAGCACGGATGGATTTCAAAGTATGAGGCTTTTTCCCATGTTGGAGGGGTCCATTAATAGGGAACACAGGTTCAAGATGTGGGGTTGGGGGGTGTAGTTTAAAAGAGATGTGTGAGGCAAGTTTTTCACACAAAAGGTGGTGAGTGTCTGGAACTCCCTGCCAGAGGTGATGGTGGAAGCAGACACAAAAGCAGCATTCCAGAAACATCTGGATGAATACATGAATAGGAAGGGAATAGAGGGATACGGATCCTGTAAGTGAAGACAATGGAAGGGCAAAGTGTGTCGGCGCAGGCTTGGAGGGCTGAAGGGCCTGTTTCTGTGCTGTATTGTTCTTCGTTCTTGAAAGGAGAGATGCCATTAAAGAAACTGAACTATGGTCTCTTGTGGATACAGAGTTAATGTGAGGCTGATTAACCCTACTTTGGTATGTATCTATCTCCTGTGGGCTGTCTCCCAGATTACAAATATCATTTCAGTTGAAAGAAAGGCAGTTCTGGATGAAAGACTTGTTTGCTTTTCCTGACTAAGAAACACAACATTAGGAGTTAATTCAACAACGGCACTTGTAATTGTGTACTAGAGTGCCAGCTGCATGTGGCCTAGAGTGCTGGCTTAGGGTTCATGTTCCACTGTGCTAATGTGCACTGTGAAGGTGCACAGTTGAGAACTTCCATGAACCACACATGCATGTGCTAGTGAAAAGCAATGAAGGGCTGAATTTCACCCAAAATCAGTTAAGATTCAGTTTTGGGGGTTTCACAGAGGGTTTCTCTCGGTGATTTCTAGCAAGTTATCTCATGCAATTCTCTGCTGCTGGTCTTTTTTGTATGCACCATGATTCCACAGCACACACACATTACGATGTACTCACCAGAGATAGAAGTACATTCAGTTGCCAGGTCCTTCCAAGCTTTGTGCCGCTGGTGCTGTATTTAAAAGAAGTTCACCAGGCTAAATGGTTCCAGTCAAGAATAGCCCTTCACAGTACACGTAATGCAAAGGAAACCAGAAAGTAAGCTTCTGAAGGCACAAAGGTACCACAGGTGGCACATCATTGGAAAAAGAAGGTCACATTCGGAAATGTGTTGGCTGAAGCTACAAGAATTAAGTTCCAGAAGCTTCCATTCTTAGTTCCCGATTATGTCAGAATCTCGTTTGAAGGAGTTCTGTTCTTTTCTTGAATGCTCGGCAAAGCATAAAATCTTAACATCTCAGCATTGCTTGTTGGACAGACTTGAAACAGTTAACATTCAGTTTTATTAAACAACTGGAAAAGCGAAGTAACATCAAACAAGAAAACTGAACGTGATTATGGGAACAAACAGGGGCTGCTTGCTTTGCAATCAACAACAAATTTACAGTCGCTTAATCATCCCATGAGCCAATTCCCATCTACTGGAATGGGGCATCAATGAGGTCCTGCCTGGCTTATCAAGGTCATATTCCTCCTCCTCCTCAATGTCCTCATCTTCCTCCTCAGAAGACTGTTGCCCCTCTCTCACTCTCAGCATCCATCACTGCTCTCAAAGCAGCTCCCTGACTGACTTACCGCTCCTCCCTAGACTAGACCATAAGATGTAGGAGCAGAAATAGGCTGTTTGACCACCATTCAGTGGCATCATGACTGATCTGCTTATCCTTAATTCCACCTTTCTGCTTTATCTTCATAGCCCTTGATCCCCTTTACTGAATAAGAATCTGTCTGCCTCAGCCTTGAAGATTCTGAATGACCCAGCTGCTACAGCCCCCTGTGATAAATAATTCCACAGCCCCTCGTAGCTTGGCGCACCTCAGTCAACTCCCGACCCCCACCTCAGTGTTCTCTGCATTAAGAACAACCACCCCAGCCTATCTAGACTTTCTTCAGAGCTGAATCACTCCAGTCCAGGCAACATCCAGACGATACTTCTGTAAGTTTATTTATTGAAGTAATTCAATACTTTGTTTTCTAGAAGGAAATAAAATAATATGTTGTGCATGCTATTGTGTGTGGCACTCCAGATTGAAACTATACACCTTCCTGGGGGGATTTGTATGCCTTAATTTATGGTTTCACACATCATCTTTCAAAAATGCACATAATGAGCAAATGCACTGATGTTTCTCTATCGGTGACTAAGCAAAGATGGAGAGGTCAGCATCTCAGATGTGCTCTCATTCTTCCATCCCAGCAGTGGCCTCGGATTAACAGTTTAAATAAAGGATTGAGCTGTGCTCAATACAGCCCCTTTTTTTCTACCATTCACACAAAACAAGATTAGTTGTCATGATGTCATTGGGAGAGACACAGTGGGGGTGTTCAAATCTTGCAATTCATGGGTGACTTCACCCTTTTGATAAAATAGTGTATCAGGAATCTTAGGTATTTTCCCTTGCCTAATGTTTACTTGATGGGAAGGCATAATGTACAAGATGGTTTGTTGCATCTGAAGAAATGGGACTCATTCACATGATAGCCTCAGAAAGAAAATAGCTACCAATTAAGTCTTTAAAGAAGTCTTGACTTTCCCAGATAACAAGGTCTTTAACTATACTTTATAAATTCTTTAACACTTAGATTACTGAACTAATATGGCTATCTTTCCAGTTGCCTCATCTATTCAAAAATCATTTAAACTTTGCATCCCTTTTGTAAATGCTCAAATTCTGACCAGTAGTTAATTAAAATACGCATTTATTTAAAATAAGTATCTTGAGAGAAATGAAAAATCTTACACCTAAAGGAATGACCCAAATTTCCTTTACCTACTGAAGGTTATAGTAGATAACTTGCTAGAGATCACAGAGGGAAACCCTCTGTGAAACCCCCAAAACTAAATCTTAACTGATTATGGGTGAAGTTCAGCCCTTTATTACATTTTGTAGTCACCAGCAGAGTAGGGAAGAGATGGCTGAAAATTATATATTGGTGATCACAATGTAGGTGGACAAAAAATGAAATGCCTAACTGAGAATTGATCCCTATATTTGATTGGCCTTTT
Organism: Ginglymostoma cirratum; assembly: GCA_024137785.1. NCBI lineage: Eukaryota > Metazoa > Chordata > Chondrichthyes > Orectolobiformes > Ginglymostomatidae > Ginglymostoma > Ginglymostoma cirratum. Next base: position 49,466,708 of record JAHRHZ010000020.1, read on the forward strand.
AGCATTTAGCAACCTGTTCCGAGGAAGGGTCAGCGGACCCAAAATGTTAACTCTGTTTTCTCCTTCACAGATGCTGCCAGACCTGCTGAGCTTTTCCAGCAACTTTATTTTTGTTCCAGCTTGATACTATCCTTCCTATAACTGGGCAACCAGAGCTGGATACAGTATTCCAGAAGAGGCCTAACTGATGTCCTGTACAAACTCAACATGCCTTTCCAACTCCTACAACAACTCTCATTTATCATTGCCAAATGTTTCACAGGCACATTGTCAAACAATATTTGACCAAAATTTGAACATAAATCCTCAAGCTGAATAAGTTGGAGAATCATGGATATAAATTCCCTGGTCTTGCAAACGATTTTGGCATCCCTTGCTCATGGTAATTCTGGAAGTAATTTGATCTGGTTTGAAGGCAACCACAGGGTGATCTTTGATTGAATTGTAACTATCTGAGTATCCAAGATACTTTTGATTTTACCCCTAGTTCGGATGTCTTCAATATCAGTACCACCCGCGTTTCCCTATGCTGTTTTGTAGGTTGTAGTGTGAGATCACTTGGGGTAGGAGAAAAACCACCCTAAATCAAAGGGGTTTTAAATGGCTAATGTAATATTTTTAGTGGCGACATTTAATGTGGCATTGCTTTCGCTATTGTGTCATCTGGAGACAGGATTCAAGTAGATGTTGCAAATACTATGAAGCAAAGCAAGAAGGATTATTTTTCAGTTCCTAAACCTCAAAGATTATTTGCTTTGCCAAGCTCAAGTGGCTTCCACTGTCCTTCAGAGCTGACATGAAGACTGCAGATGTTTAACAATGTCAGTTTTTTTATTAAGTGAAAGAAATACTGTGGTTAGTGAGATCAAATTGTGCTCATCATAGCAAAACCATTTTAAAAAGTAGATTTCTTCAGACTGTCTTTACATGCTTACAAGTATCCTGGTGCAGAGTTCTTGTTTCAGTCTTCCCAGTGGTTAGTTTTAGTAAGTTAGGCAAATTCACTCTTGGGGCTCTCCTGGTGCATGTCAGAAGCTGGAATCTATAATAGTCCCTCATACACAGTCTGAATCAGCTGAAAATTTGCACTTCAGATATAAGCCGTAAATGTGCTGATATGTCTTATGTTGCAGAAATGTTTTGGAAAGAGTTATGTTGTGCTGCTGGAAATCCCTTTGATACTGTAGGGAGTATTCCGTGGTACCAGAACAATGTAAGACAACATGCATCGTTTTTCATGTTATTGTTCACTCATCTTTGGCCAGTCTATTTCCCGCAGTGATAAACTAAGTGAGTGAAAGTACAATTACACTTGAGCTTGCACAAGCAGACTGGGCCATTTATCCAACAATACACTCATACGTTGGCACAGAACAGTCAAAATGTTGTTGCATTCTTCTTGTTGCAACTGAGGCAGGGTGGAGCTGGGTGATATGATTGAAATGGATGTGGACCTTCTTTGTGATATGGCCGATAAATCTTCAGCCAGCCTTCTCAGCAATCTTCTCAGAAACTACTAATTTCACCTTTTAAAACTATTCAGTGATTTTCAGGCAGTAAACACATAGTCGTTTTTAATATGAAGCATGGCTTGAACTTAGAGGGACTATGAGGAGGAAGACAGAAATCTTCCAGCAGCTCTCCCAGATGACATGGCCAAGGAGGGATGTACCAGGGCTGTCCGAGAGTACAGGTAGCTCAATATGTCAGGATTCTCAGTTTCACATGTGTCTTTACTTTGTCAATGTCAGAACATTAACATAGAGGCAACGTCACTCACTGGCTGGGTTTTTAATCCAGCCTCATTTTCTGCAAAGGAGTGCTGTCCCTGTCCTGCAGCAATCTCCAAGAGCTCCTGTTCTAAAGGTTAATGACTGTCAGCTTAGTAACTCTTCCTACCTGTCTTATGCCAGTCCTTGGCATTGAATGTCTCCTTGTCGTGCATGACTAATGAAGAATTATTAGCATTACATGGAATTATTGCCTTGTCCTCATGCATTCCAATGCCACACTCTAGCCATCCATTCTAACTCTAGCAAGACTATTATCAAACATGGCTGTCACAAGGTTTGGCCTATTTTGCAAGTCGTTACCAATGATGAGAAAGCATGTCTCAGCATGGTCTGCTTTCCCACTCGCAAAATGCTTTGGTTGGACAACTTCATCAGAGGCCTTTTGGTACAATGTTGCATTGCCATACACCCAAGCTGATTGGACAGAGTCGATTATCCACTAATAACACGGGATCCAGAATCTTGGCTGGAACCAAGGCCAAGACTTCTGTCCAGGCTGCCTTCGTCAAGTGGGATGGTCTTCGATTCCCATCTTGGGGAAGAGAACTTCCCACTGTTCCCAGAGATCCTGGAGAAGACTCTCCAGGAGGTATCATTAATGGAAGTTCTTTTTTGTAAAGCATCTTGACGAATAGGGAGAGGAGTCCCAAAATGATCACGATGCAAGTGAATAGATGGAGTGAACATAATTTATTTTCATTCATTCATGGGATGTGGGCATCACTGGCCAGGGCAGCATTTACTGCCTATTTACTGCCTATAGGGCAGTTAAGAGTCAACCACATTATTGTGGGTCTGGAGTCACATGTAGGCCAGACCAGGTAAAGATGGCAGTTTCCTTCCCTAAAGGGCATTAATGAACCAGATGGATTTTTCTGACAATCAGCAATGGTTTCATGGACAGTATTAAATTGTATTTCCGGATTATTATTTAATTCAAATTCTACCATGATAGGCCTTCATAGAAACCCTACAGTGTGAGAGCACCGTGAGTCCACACTGACCCTCCAAAGATCATCCTACCCAGACCCATCCCTCTCCCCTCTCTCTGTAACCCTGCATTTCCCACGGCTAATCCACCCAGACTGCACATCCTTGGACATTATGTGCAATTTAGCATGGCCAATCCACCTAACCTGCACATCTTTGGAAGGAAAGTAGACCACCCAGAGGGGACCTACACAGACATGGGGAGAATGTGTAAAATCCACACAGTCACCTGACAATCGAACCCTGGTGCTGTGAGGCATCAGTGCTGACCACTGAACCCAGGTCCACAGAACATTACTTGGGTCGCAGGATTAATAGTCTGGTGATAATACCTCCCCTGTCAATTGACAGGTGAAAACTGGAGATAATGCAGTCATCTGATGGAGGGCATCAAGGAGGTCGCTAATTGCAAAAAAAACTTAAAGATGACTGTAGATGTGGATGCCTGTGAGATGCTGACAGAGGCAACTCTGTCCGTAGAGCACTCAGTTGCTTCTAAAATGAGTGGCTTTTAGAGCCCACCACAACTGGATTTAATGCAATTGAAGGACGGGGCCAACTGTTTCTGCCTACCCCTGGCATTTTTATTTACATAAGGGACACAAGCTTATTCCACAAATTTAAAATTTGCTTTGTAGTCGCATGCGCGGATGGCCCTGATACCTAAATGGAGGTAGCACGCACTTCCAATCCTGCCACTGGGACTCACAGTCTTTTTATTAAAATCCAGCCACTGTGTTAGGGCTCAAATGACTGTAAACTCAATGAGGTTTGCTTTCACTGTTTACAGCAGGATCTCAACAACCTTGTGTGGTTTACAGACTTGTTACAAATTTCACGTAGTGTTTATATCCAACTTAAAACATTCACTGGCATCTGTTCCTTTTATTTCATATAATGTGTACAGTCTGGATCATTTTGAACGGGTATTATTTGGAGGAGCTGTGTGTGACTACACTATATGTGTTTGTTACCTCACTGATACATCTCCCTTTTTTGTTACAATCTCATTTAGGACTAAAGGATTGCCTTTACTATATAGTTACAACTATAATTGTGTGAAGACTAACTTTTTAAACATTTATAAAAACTCTTAATATGTTTATGGGCATTGTGACTCAGTGGTTAGCATTGCTGCTTCACAGTGCCAGGGATCTGGGTTTGATTCCAGCCTTGGGTGACCGTCTGTGTGGAGCTTGCACATTCTCCCTGTGTCAGTGTGGGTTTCTTCCACATACTGCCACAGTTTCCTCCTACAGTCCAAAGGTGTGCAAATTATGTGGATTGGCCATGCTAAAGTATCTGGGGATGTGTAGTTCAGGTGGATTAGCCATGGTAAATATGGGGATTGGGTGGGAGGATCAGTGCAGACTTGATGAGCCAAATGGCCTCTTTCTGCACTGTATAGATTCTGTTGTTTGTAATTCTTCTTTTCTCTAAAACCTCCACCAAATCACCCGGTGTTTCTACTTACAGGACCAGTTAACAAACATTGCCTAACATTGAGATAACAAGTTGTGGAGCTAGATGAATACAGCAGGCCAAGCAGCATCAGAGGAGCAGGAAACCTGACGTTTTGGGTCTGGACCCTTCTTCGGAAATTTATCTCAGATTCTCCAGCATTGGCAGTTCCTACTATCATTGCCTAACATTATTTGTAATTCTTCAGGTCCCCTTTTAAAGTGCACCAGGGGCCCTCTTGTGGCACAGTGGTAGTGTCCCTGTCCCTGACTAGGTGGCCTAGGTTCAAGTCCCACCTGCTTCAGAGGTATGTCATAACATCTCTGAAACAGGTTGATTAGAAAATAACCTAATTTAAAAGAAAACTGCGCTAGTAATTTTAGATTTCAGCCCAAGAGCATGGGGAAGGAGTCACACATAATTTTGATCAGATTGGAATTCTTAATTTGGTGAACACTAATCGGGCACTGAGTTTCCCTAGCACAATTCAAAGAGTAAAACCTGATCTCTGCTGAATCATCTCAATCCAAATTGAGCTATAATTATTCTCAGTAGCTCCGTGTTAGGGAGAGGCATGCGGTGCAATTACTGAAGGTTGTCACTTTAATAATTATCAGATGACTTATTGGAATTGAATCAGTTTTGGTAGCTAAGGAGCTTTGTGGCATAGTGGTATTGTCCCTGTCCCTGAACTGGGAGACCTGGGTTCAAGTCTATCCTGCTCTAGAGTTGTGTCATAACATGCTTGGACAAGTTGATTTTACAAAAAAAATCAGTGAGTTCTCAATAAGGACAGAGTTGAAACCTCTGTGGTTGACTACCAACAGGGTACTCATGGAGCTATATTCCAGCAAAGACATGGCATCTCTGTGAAAGAAAGGCAAAGTACTGTTCAAGTAAATTAGAGCAAAGGAGTGTTTTCTAATTATTGTGTTTAGCGATGATGAGAACAGTTCTTATTCGTGTTAAAGGTGCACTTGTTCATATTGTATTGCTGTCTTCATTTTGTAGAATTAAAAAGTTTCACATTTGAATTGGATTCCTGAATATTTGATTAAATTGAAGAATTTAGGGATGGACATTGTCAGGTTAGTGATTTGTCCTCCAGTGCTGCAGTATAGGCACTAGATGGCAGTGAAACTTGTATTTACACAGTCTGCTGCTCTGGTGTTTGATGCCTGTTTCATAGTTTGTACGGTTGCCTGCCCAGTATCAAGTGGATGACAAAAGATTAACCTGAACAATAAGTTTCTGAAAGCTTGGGGTGCCATTTTGGGATCCATTTGCAGGAGCAAATAAGGAAATAATTCACTTAGGAACTTAGCAGTTGGAGTTATTGATAAGAAATAACAGCCAACAATTAGTTATATGAATTGGGTATATTGGGAGATTCATTTCAATAATGCTTTAACTTTGTGAATTTTAATGAACCATAGCATTCATAAATTTACAGAGTAGTGGAATTCTAAGTCCTAAGGGGAGGTACCATGTGAAGAGGAGTTGCTGTATTTAATTAAAGCACCACAACAGAGTGATGTACAATTTCTCTTCCACCTTTAGAATCTTTTATTTACTAACGGCATATGTTAATCGCCTAGGCTTCACTTTCGAGCAAAAATAACCACTTTTATTTCAATGCCCGCTACATTATACATTTCCGACCAGATAAGTTCTGTTCGCATGTTGCCTGAATGCAAAACAACAGGAAAATGTACCAGTGTTGATATTTAAATGCCAAGTGTCACCTGTTAGAAATGAGAGTATGGGGAATGGAGATGTCACACTGAAACAGTAGGACACACTCAGTTCTCAAGTAATCAGGCAAAGGCCCTGCACTGAAGTTAACCCATATGTGACTGAGCAATGCCCAACTCCATCACTGTGTGAAAATGGAGCTGTTACATTTAACAGAGTTGCCTTTCCACATCTCGAAGATTACTAACACCCCTCGCTAGTATAAAAACATTGATTTGTGGGTATACATTGTGAAGAGGACCAGCCTCTTCAAACTGGAATAAGACGCCAGAATGTGATAAGTGTTTTATATCGAGTTGCCGTACACGATCCATGCTGTAGCACACAGCACAAAGTACCACCTGGGGACACTGGGTTCTCCCTGATATCTCTTTCCTCACCCCATTCGCTTTCCTGGCCCAGTTTCTTCAGAAGCTAAATAAAAACCAAAAGAACTGCAGATGCTGGAAGAGGGTTCTGAGGAAGGGTCATTCGACCTGAAATGTTAACTCAGATTTCTCTCCACAGTTGCTACCAGACCTGCTGAGGTTTTCCGGCGATTTCTATTCTTGTTTCTTCAGAAGCTATTGTTTGATTGTTATCACTTCAATATCAATGGCTGTGCATTTTACTTGAGACCCTAAGTGTTGAAATCCCACCCACCTCTCTTTTCATTGTTTGTGCAAGATACCACCTTGGCCATTTTTTTGGTCAGGTACTTCCTTATGAGCTTGGATGTTAAATTTTAGTTGATAACACTCCTGTGAAGTACTGAGATAATTTCCCATGTTAAGTATGGTGTAGAAATGCAAGTAGTTGTTCCTATTTTTGGCTTGTTTGTGCAGACATTTCTGGGACTATTAAATTTTACATGGATGTTTATAAATCAACAGGATTAGCAAGCTGAGCAATTTACAATGTCGTTAGCGCAAGAGCAAGATTTTGTGCAGAGAAGTGGGTAAAAATCAGTGCGAACTGTCGAAATAAGTTGTACTTTGAGCATTCTGAAGATGAATTTTAATCATTCGTGTCCAACATTTCTAACTTGTTACTTTGCCCAGAATTTAACAAAGTTAATTTGAAATTGAGTGCCAGGCAAAATTAGGAAGGGATAGTCGTGTAAACCACACAAGACTAATAATTATGTCGTCCACTTAAATCTCTTTCATTGACATGAAAAATTAGGTTAAAATTATTAGAGGAGATTATCGGGAAACTTTGATCTGTCTTTTCTCTTGCAGTTCCCATTGTTGTAAAGGAGAGGTCGTCTTTTAACTAGTATGAATTCATTTGATGAATTGATTCTCTGCCGCCAGAGACAACAAATTTAAGCACAGCGTCTAAAGGCCCCACAAGCTTCCATCCAGCTACATATGTTAAAAAGACAAAGCATTCAATCTGTTTGAGAGACAAAGGCATTTTCTGGACGGGTGAATGACATGATTAAGTAGGTCAAATTGTGTTAAAGCACCCAGTTAGATAAAGACTTTTTAGAAGCTCTCCAGTGCTCCTGTTGTGACTCAATATATTTCGTCACATGTACCGCTACGAATTATCTGAGTAGAGGTCTACTTTTGAGAGCAAAAATCAACCAACACAACAGAAATTTCATACAGCTGTGCTTCTTTGCAAATTCTTTTAATATGCTGATTATTTGCTAATTAGTTAATTATACCAAACGCAAGGTTATGGTCTCGGGACTTTTAAATCCCAAGAGCTGTGTATTGCCTGCTTTTTCAATGGACAAGAGCAGCTTTACATACCTAACAACTGTCTTATTGACCTGCAGCCTACTCTCCTTGAAAAGAGCCAGCATTCCTTTATTTTCAGGTCATAAAAGATGACCTAACCTGATGTGAATCACTGATTTTAGCACCGGGCTAAGCTGACGTGATAAACATGAATCCGCTCCCTTTATCTCATTTACTTTTATCTTCCTACCCCTCCAACTTTAACCTCTTCAGCCCTTCTCTGCTGCCTGCTCTACATTCCACTCTGTAGGCATCCTGCATAGTGCTCCTGGACTTTCTCAGACGATAAATGCACCCACTGGTACCTGCTGTCCAATGACTAAATATCCTTAGGTCAGCTTTGCCTCCTGCGTCAACCTGATTCAGGATCCCTGTGTTTGAGATAAGCTGATTTTCTTTACAGTTGAACATACAAATTAGGAACAGGAGTAGGCCACTGAGTCTCTCAAGCCCATTCTGCCATTCTGATCTATGTCCAAAGACGTGCAGGTTAGGTGGATTGGACATGCTAAATTGCCCACAATGCCCAGGGATGTGCAGGCTAGGTGAATTTGCCATGGGAAATGTAGGGTTACGGGGATAAGTTGAAGGGGGGGGTGGTTTAGTGTGGACTCAAGGCTGAATGGCCTGCTTCCACACTGTAGGGATTCTATAATTCTATGATCTGATTGCTCCACATTGCTTCTTAACCCTAAAACCATTCACCACCTTCCTTAGCTATAAGACAGGTCTAGTCACCACCAGAAATATCTACACTTTGACATGTTGTCTCAACCCGGACTGCTAATTGACATTTCCTAAGCATCTACCAAAAGGACTTGTTTGGCAGATTGGGTTTGCCTTCTCTTTTCTTCCTGTAACCTGAAGAATAGCTTCCTCGCCAGTAATTATTAATGTTGTATCCTCTGGCCACCATCCATCCCAACACATTCATAATAGCCTTCTCAATACTTAGCTCTGTTCTTCTAATATTTCAGACTTTCCTCTAAATTGTTTATGTTTTCCCACTCCTATCATTTGCTTTGTACAATACATATTCCACAATGTCAAGTTTCAATAAACACAGAATTAAAAGAGGCATAAAATATAAAAGTAGGGACATTTTTCTAGAGCTTTACAGAGGATTGGTGAGACTACATGTGGAATGCCATGTCCAGTTTTGGTCTCTTTAGCTGAGAGGGAATTTAATTACGTCAGATGTAGTTCAGAGAAGGTTACGTTGACTCATTTCTGAGATGAAGGGTTTATGCTGTGAAGAAAGATTAAACAGGTTAGAAAGAGATCCATGGGAGTTTAGAAGAATTTGAGGTGATCTTCTTGAAACTTACAAGATCTTGAGAGGATTGGTTAGGGTGGATGCCTGGAAGATGTTTTCCCTTAGCGTGGAGACTAAAACAAGGGGGCGTTGTTTAAGAATAGAACATGGAGGTGAGGACAATTGTTTTTCTATCTGAAAGAGCCAGTAGAAGGTGGAATTCTCTTCCCTAGAAGGTAATGGAGACTGGGTCCTTAAATTTATTCAAGGCTGAGTCAGATAGAATGCAGATAGTCAAGGAGTGAAGGGTGCAGACAGGAAAGTGGAGCTGAGGCTACAACCAGATCAGCAATGATCCCATTGAATGGTAGAGCAGGATTGTATGGCTAGATAGCCTACTCCTATGTTAAATATTCCCACCAATGTAGAGTAGGAAGCTACAGATCGAGAAGATAAATGCCTTTTACATCATTCCTTGTGGGCTAAGAGGTGCAGGAGGCCTCAAGGAAGCCTTGGGTTTCCGCTCTGCCAACTGTTCCCTCTATCTCACCTTTCGCCCCATTCTCCTAAACTCCAATCTCTCTTCCAATTGCCAGCCTTTCCCACTTAAAGATCTAATCTCTTAATTTTTGCCTCCTTAAGGCTGGTACTGTTGTTATGACCTCTCTTCCTAAATAGTGAGAACTTTAATATCCATTTTGTCTTGTAAATGTGTCTTTGAGCACATTACTATGACAAAAGCATATCAAATCAAGATGATATCTTCTTCAAATGCTCCATTTCCAGGAGCTGTCTAAAGACTTAAGACAAGGTAAGTAATTAAGTATTGAACTTAATTTTTTCTCCCAGAATTAACTTTTAGGGTTTCTTCAAACTGGCCCATATAACTTTGAAGGATGAATGTAAACCTTGGATATGCTTTTTTTTATTCACTTCTGGGACTTTATTGCCTGTCCCTCGCTGTCCTCGAACTGAGTGGTTTGCTGCGCCATTTCAAAGAGTGGTTAAGAGTCAAACACATTGCTGTATGTCTGAAGTCACAGGTAGGCCAGACCAGGTGAGGATGGCAGATTTCCTTTCCTGGAGGACATTAGTGAACCAGATTGGTTTTTCCAACAATCAGCAATGGTTTCATGGTCATCAGTAGATTCTTAACTCCAAATTTAAAAGAAAATTATTTTATTCAAATCTCACCACCTGCTGACATGTGATTTGAACCAAGGTTTTCAGAGTATTAGCTGAGTTTCTGAATTAAGATTCTAACTTTAATACCACTAGTCTATTGCCTCCCCATCCTATATGCATAGGATTCCTCATGATCTTCCATAGAAGTTACATGAGCTGATAAAATTAAGCTCCAAAGTGGTTCCCATATTTCAATAGGCTCATCATTGCAAAATGCTCTGTTATTATTGGGCTTGCCCACTCGTACCCCCACTGCAATCATGTTGGTGTTCACATGGTTTGCTTGCTAATATGTCATGGATTCTTAGTCCAAATGAACTGCTCTGTAACAACCAGGGACATGTGATTGCTATGAGAACTCAGTGCTCTATGACTCTGACCAGCTTCTACTCTTCTCCAATACAGCGTTCCTCATAATTCATATTTTAGATGACCCATTGACTTTACACTTGTGCTTCCATATTGAGGCTGTGCAGAGAAACCAGTCAACATCACCCAGCATGTCTGAAAGCTGAATTCCCAATGCATGACGTCATATAAATGTACGTTGTTCTTGTATGGCTCCATAAACAAGAAGTATGAAGGGTGAAGGGGTGTTCAGTGAACATTTGGTACTGCTCTAAATGACTGTGGCATATATTGTGACTGTAACTGAGAAGATTTGATAATTTAAAGCAAATAACTTTAATTCCACAATTTAAACATGAGTGGTTTAAGTGTTTGGGGCTGTAGATTTTAAGAATTGTTGTCAGTATTTCCTGAGATACCCTACTTTAACAGTCTAGATTTCCACTACAGGCTACTTACGCTTTCTTATTTAACATGTAGGAGTCTTAAGCATAGCTCTGAGACAGAAGTTGGTTTAGTTTGCAATGGTAACAGACGGATTTAAAAATGTGGCTTCAGGGAAAAGTCAGTTTAACAAGCATCAGTAAAGCTACTTAACATACTGGTCAGAGTGGAGTACCATTTTCAGGTATACAAGACAAGTCCAGATGGGTTTACATCATTTCCAAGTTTTTCTATTTTCTTTCTTAAATGATTAGCACATGTAATAACTACCGGGAAGTAAGTATTGAATTGTATTTCACTTCCTCAAAAGTTAACTACTTTGATAATAAATAAATCCACCAGAATATGATAGGTCAATGCTATGATTCAGTTGATTTGTATTCTAACAGGGCCGTAATGCTTTATCATGTTGAATTTGAGTTCCCTCTTGGGCAAATAGCATTGCAAATCAGTAACACAATACTATTAGATCTACAGCTTAATCCTTTACAGCTTTGTCTCCTAAAAGGACACTATTGTTGGAGGAATCCCTGTGAAATGGCACTGGACCTTTTGTGAATGGCAGACAACTTGCTTTGGTGATTAAAATCTTCAAAGCGGCATGATTACTAATGCCAGAATACTGCATGAAATTAGTCACTGATTTATCACGTCCCATGTCATTGCTGTCCTTGAGCCAATAAGCATACACAGATGTTTCGTTCAAGGCATAACAGTGGCATTTGGATGATTAGGCATAACAACTATTTGACTTGCATGCCTTTCAGGAACATTCCTAATAATAAAAGAAAAGTTGCCTTTAAACTGTAATGTTTATTTACCTCATGCAGTCACTATTATTAAATGGTATTAATGTCAGAAATATACTCCCTCTTCTCCCACTATTTAGCAGGTAGGAGAAATTTGTCAGAAAGGAGTGTGTGCCTTGCAAGGAGTGTACATTATGAGTCAAGAGTACTGAGAATGTACCGAGGCACTTAGGAGTGAAATGAAGTGTTTAAGAAGCCTTACATCTATTGCAATTTCTGAAATTTCTAATTTGAAGTGCTTTTGCCCTTAACTATATATAATGTACCTTATTGGCATTAATACTATCACAAGTGTATTCAGTGGCCCTTAGCCTTGTATGCCTTGGCTTTGCAAGAGTCTATCTAAATACTTCTTAAATGTTATGAGGGTTTCTGCCTCTACCACCCAGTGAAAATATTTTTCCTTGCATCCCCTCTAAACCATCTGCCCCTTATTTTAAATCCATGCCCCCTGTTCATTCATCCCACCATCAAGGGGCAAAGTCTCTTTCCAGATCTACATTATCTATGCCCCTCATAATTTACTGCTTCTTAATTATGTTCCCCTCAGTCTCCTCTGCTCCAAAGAGAACAACACCAGTCAATCCAATCCGTCTTCTTAACTAAAACTCTCCAGCCTAGGCAACATCCTGGTAAATCTCCACTACACCCTCCCAATGCAATCATATCCCTCCCTTAATGCGGATTCCAGAAAGTCAAATTTGAATGGAACTTTGTTGAAAATAACTCACTGACATTCTGCTACTGAAACTCATTCTTCCTCGAGGCCTCAAATCTGCGCAATCTGTTAACTTTCTTGGTCTTTTTGTTTGTTTTTCTCAGCTTGTCCGCAATGATTTGACTTGCTTCCTATTTCAGGTTTGAGCCGCAATCTCTAATGTGACTCATAATTATCTGGTGGAGTAAAACTGTTCTGACAACTTTTTTTTCAACAATACATTTTTACTTCTAAAGATACTGTAGCTTAGTTGTCTTAATTTAGCCAAACTTATAAACCTACTCTTTGATGGTGCTCATTATGAAGTGTTAGTTGAGGCTGGTATCAAACCAACATTCTTGTACTTTGATAGCGTCTTATGAGAGAGCAGTCCGATGGTCCTCTCGGACTATGTTGACTGAACTGCCAGAGGAAGTGGTGGATGCAGGTACAGTCACGACATTTAAAAGACATTTGGGTAAACGCATGAATAGGAAAGGTTTGGTGGGATATGGGTCAAACACCGGAAAGTGGGACTGATTCAGGTTGTGAACGTGGTCAGCCAGGACTGGTTGGACTGAAAGGTCTGTTTCCATGCTGTGTGACTCTATGATGCTGTGAACCTGTGACTGTGTGTCTTTCTGGGGTCAGATAGCCCTTGCTTAGCTTTCAGGCCAATCCAAAGTCATAACTATGATAATTTGTAAGGCAGAGCCGTAGCTATGATCATTTGTAAGTGAGGCTGTTCATAAGATGCATGCCACAGCACCTGGTTAGTGAGGTCATCAAACTGGCATGGTGGCAGAAGTACCCAATATGATGGGCCTAGGGAGTCTTTAGGAGCAGAGGTTGCGAGTCACTTGTAAGTCAACTGACAAGGAAGCCATTTTAAAAAGACGTCACAAACGTGAACGATTGCTGACCTGAATGGGAACTTAATGCACTCCTTAAGAGCAGCTTACAAAACCAGTGTTCTTCCCTATATGCCACAGCTGCCTTCCCCGTATTGATTCGCATTCTACTGGCAGCAGGGTGGAGCTACATTTTTAACATAAGAAGTTAAGAACAAATATGTCACACTCATCATTACTAAACAATCTATATTTGGGGGTTCATACTCATTGGTTGGCATTACTCCCAGAGGAAAATACTGGAAAGTGGAGTTCCTTGTCAATAATCTTCCTGAATGGCACCCCTGCCCATTTTCCATGCCAGATATTTAAATCTGGAAAGGAAGAATCACTGTTGAGAAACAACTCAGAAGTTTAACATCAGTGTTGTACTTACCCCATGGCTGTATAATTAGATCCTCTGCAACATGTTACCTTCTTGTATTTGATTAACTTACAATTTAGCCTATGATGTTCCTTTTATTTAGTTCACATCTAACAAAGAAAGAAGGAAAATACACAACCATGAAGCTATGTTGTTGGGGCTGTGATGAATTACAAGCAACAATTTGAGGTTGATTTTGAATTGGTGGGTTTAATTCCGTTAAAGTTGTACAATAAACCAAAGACTCTGGACAGCCTACAGTTGCCCAATCTTCTATTAAGTCAGCAGATCAGAATGAGCCATCTCGGTATACCACGCCTGATGACAGAATCCTAGAGAGTCTGCTTTTGTCAAATCTCAATGAAGGACTCTGCAAGGCTCCAGTATCTTCAGATCTTCCACAGTCTTCTACTGCTCATGATGGAGTGACACTACTTTGCTGGGATGTACCAGGAACCTTGTCTTACACAGGGGACAACCAGCAGTTGAAGAATGCGCAGAGTTCAATTATTCTTTGGTTGTCTTTGCAGCACTAAATGATACAGTTGTAGGTTTTTTTGGGGGAGCTGGAAATCTACCATTTACATTCCACTAGACATCATTGCTGACATGCCAGATGCTGGAAAAGACTAGAAACCCTGTCTGCTGAAGATTTTCCTCCAACAGTGAACAATTTTATTAAAATACATCCTGATCTTTTTTAGAAATAGCCAATAGGATTGTTGGAGATTGTTGCCCTGGATGGTAGAGAAGGGCGAAAAGGTGGGAGTATGAAAAAGTAGTGATGATTCAAAGAAAAAATGTTAAAAGGGGTGGTAGGTAGAGTGAAAGGCTTCAGTGGGAGGTGTAGGGTGATGGGATAATACATACAATGGCACTGAGTGAACCATGTCATTGGTGACATTCGAAAACAGGGAACTTGGACCCGAGTGTATTTCATCCTCAAAAAATGTTGTCTTTTATCCTATCCTGTAATAAATCTTGCTTAATGTTCACAGAGCAGGGTGTGGATATGATCTGTTACAAGAATGATGATCCCGCTGTTATGTCTTCTGATTGCCAGAATTTGAAATAATGACACTTTTGGACTCAAACTTTAGGCTTCATTCAGGGTATTTCTTGCTGCTTTCCATGTGGTTGCTGGACTGATACAATGTTACTCAGCACATGAATGTAGTTGTGAATATGCATACCAGGATATATATTCACATAATGATTAGTTCCTAGCTCTTTCAAGAATATCATGACAATATAGCACCTGTAGCAGGAATTCAAGTGACATTTAAAGATTGAAACAATATAAAGGAATTTATATGGTATAAGAATTTAAATTGTGTGAAGGAAATTAAAACCAGTAGAGCTCCAAGGGTGCTTTGGGAGATTCAGATTCCAGTGCTCAATATTTCCTGTAAGATTTTCTATCCGTTGAAATTAATTCATTAATTTAACCGCAGTAACTGTTTAGTTAAAACCCCTTCTAATCTGCCATATATAATACAATAGAATAAACTGTGCATCAAGTGTTAAGCAGATTATTCCAATTTCATAGTTATGTTAAAACATTCAGGGGAATTAACAAAGTTAATGGCATTCTGATGGCCATTGGTTTTGTCCAAATTTAAGTGTATAAAACTCGCAGTTACCTATTCCTTTGCATTTTTTAACCTACATTTCTGGGAATTTTTTATGTGTGACATGACTCTTGCTTTGGCTCGTATGGGTGAATCCACAATCCAATATATTGCATTTGTGTAATGCATGTTTAACACTTACGGTTCCAGCCTTTACAGATTTACAAAATGAACGTACGCTGCGATGCCATAGCGTTAACACTCTCATTCTACAAACTGCATGGGCAGTATGTGGTTTACATAAATGAAAAATTCCAGGGTGAAAGAGAAGTCATTACACCTTAACAACTTGACTTGATTCTGTACAATAAACAATTTCCTCATGAAAATTAGTTTATTTTTCCTTCTGGTGTACATGCAGATTCAAGATAACACTGTAGACCTCAGAATCTAAAGATGACATGAGAACTGGGTGTAGACCAGCCTAAGAGAGAATTCATAGTGTCCATTCTACTTGCTGGAAATGAAGGGTAATGAGTCTATTACTCACACATCTTCGAGCAGCTATAGGATTTAGTAACAGTAGAGATTCCATAACTTAAGTCAACATTTCGGGCCAAAACCCTTTGTCAGTCCTGACAAAGGGTTTCGGCCTGAAATATTGACTTTTCTGCTCCTCGGATGCTGTTTGACCTGCTGTGTTTTTCCAGCTCCACATTTATTGACTCTAACTTCCAGCATCTGCAGTCCTTGCTGTCTCCATTCCATTACTTAGTTCGTCGGACATTCTTTAAATGGAATATAAAAGCTTTCTTTTAAAACGAAAGTGAGTTAGTGAGATGATCCATCGTGTGTGTTAAATAACATTTTGTCTGCAAACAGCATCCAAAGTATCAATACATTGGGAAAAGTGTGAAGCAGATCAAACTTAAGGTAAAAGAAGCATCGTCAATGGAATACAAGTTCATTCTATCAAAATGTTTATTGATGTGAAAAGTTGGCAAATCTTTAAATAATTTTTAATAAAGAAAAATGCACTTCATTTATAGTTTGAACAGCCAAACGTGTATTAAGGTTTGATATTCTCACTTTGTAAGGCAGTACACTAGACTATTGCACACTTTGTATTCATTCAAAGGATGTGGATACATCTGGCTAGGTCAGCACTTTTTTGTCCATCCTTAATTATCCTTGAGAAGGTGGTGGTGAACTGCCAGAATCCACATGGATTCAGTTTTGCTGAGGCTTCTTGTGCCTACACTCAATCAAATGTAACCTTGATATCGAATGCTATCAGCTAAGTTCTGGAGTTCAGTTCTTTTGTAAATGTTTGGACCATTTCTGTGTAATGAAGTCAGGAGTTGAGTGGGTTTGCTGTAACCCAAACTACAGGGTAATGCTGAGAAAATGCCACTTGGTAACATGTCAGTGACCCTTTTCAACACTTTGCTGATGATTGAGAGTAGACTGATGCAGTGGTAATTGGTTGGGTTGGATGTATCCTGCTGTTTATGGATATATTTTGCAGAAGATGATTAGAAACGCTTTAGTCTTATCATTTTCACGGATATGCTGGCCCTCCCCATCGTTGAGGATTAGGATATATGGAACATCCAGCTTGTGTTTGTTATTTAAGTGTCCTTGACTATTCATAACTGGATGTGGCAGGACTGCAAAGGGATTTGATGTGAGTCATTCGTTTCAATCTAGTCCAATATCTGTCCTTCTTTCATTAGTCACAGTTGTTAGAGGGAGTCAAAAAAAAATCTGTTCCGAATGCATCTTCTGGTACGGCTGATGTTTTTCCAACATATTTAGAACCCTGATAATTTTTGGAATATCATGTTCCCAATCTTAGCTGGGCTATTGTAGAAGCTTGAAATTTATCTAATTTGAGGGAGAACCACAGGTAAATCAATCCAAGTCCTATCCCAACATCAGATGCCAAGATGGAACATTGATTTGACCACTTCCTTGTTGAATAATCCAGGAGGTTACACACAATACTTTCATCTCTGGAAGTTGGGTTTGAATGTAGGCCAGACAATGAGATAGAAGCCTCCGGCTGCACATTATGTAAGTTCTGTGTGCAGTAGCCTCAGTTTCAACCCAGTTTCTTTTGGGCAGTAGAGATAACAAGGTGTAGAGCTGGATGAACACAGCAGGCCAAGCAGCATCAGAGGAGCAGGAAGGCTGATGTTTCGGGCCTAGACCCTTCTTCAGAAATAGCTGTAGCTACTTATTGCAAACTGACAGTAAAATAGCTGTTTGCTGAGAGTGACTACAAGAGACAATACTTATAAGAAATCGAAATTTCACATTGCTGTTCCTGTGAGTTTAGGGGATGAGTTAGATAAATAAATAATAATGCTACATTCCAAGAGATTGCATTACAAATATGGTAGAGAAGAATTAAAATATATAGAATTAAGTGAAAAGCATTAACCGTTTCCTTACTAAAGATGATGCTTTGGCACATTGGAGCTAAATTTAATGATTGAATGACTTTTTTCCCATTACATTAATCTTCGTTCACTCATAAATCAATTAGTAAGATAGCTTACAAAATTCAATGGTGATAGAATATTGAATTTATTTAACAGCAGGCAGATTGATTTCATCCCACTGGAAGACTACCTGAAACAAACTCTAAATCTACCAGAATCTTGAGCGTGGTTTTTAAGTAATTATAGCTAATGAAAGTAATCCTACACTTTGAAAAATCTGTACTCTGCTTTCTCATTCACATGGCATTGAAAATCTAAACTTTAATGAGTGTGACTTTAAAATAGATGAAGTCATGGACCAGTAGTTTTTCACTTTGTAATTAGCATTTCACACCACAGTGAAAAAGAAATTACTTAGAAATCCTTACATTCCTTGCAAGAACAGCCGTCTTTGTATCAGTCACACAAAAAGCAGTTTTACATTTTCCAATTTTCTCCCAAAAAACAGCAGTCCCTGCTTGAATACAATTCCAGTGGCAATAATTTACAATGTCATTACACGTTAGGAAAGCCATGCACTTAATCTTGGCATATTAATGCAGAACGATTCTAAACTCAACAATTAAATGGCTCTGAGGATTTTCCCTCAACTCTATTTGGGAATTGATACCATTTATTTATCACTCTTTGTGTGAAGAAAGATCTTCTGAACCAATCTCCTAAATTTATTACTTTTAACTTTGAGCTTTTCTGACTCATAATTCAGTTTAAAATAACTTTTAAATTTACCTTCTATGCCACTCATTCTCTCCTATTCCTTTCCATTATCACCTCCTGCTTATCTCTTTACAAGTTTGAAAAGCCCTAAACTTTGCCGATTTTTTACTTAAAATCTAGACCATCTGCATCTTTACTGGAACTCTTACAGTGTTTAAATGTCTCCCAAGTGCTGGTGACTGACACTGAACGCTGCATTACAGAATGGACTGACCGATTATCATGTTGTTTGCTCATGATTCTCTTTAACTGAACTTATCACTTTGGTGATATACTCAAGCTTTCTATTTATTATGCTGCTGTGTGTTCTACATTGGTCAGATATTGTGAATGTTATGGATTAGCTGTGTCACCAACATGCCGTTGAATGGCTAGCTGCTCTGAGTTCCACACATGACAGTTGTAGCACTGACCTATGTCAGTACCATGCATAGATCTTGGAGGTCCACCCACCCAGAAGAGAAATAGATCAGAGTGAATGCTGTGTGTCCCCCCTTTTTTCTTTCAATGTCCAATAACTCATATCCGTCTACTGTAAATTTTGACTATCGTTGCAATGTTTAGTCATGTACTTTGTCCAACTTTCTGGGAAATTTAATCTTTTGGTTACTTATTATAAACATTGCAGAAAAAAAATCACTGTGAAATGTGAAGCCTAATGAACTTTACCCCTCATGTAGTTCATGTACTGATACTGATGTGCTCTACTATATGTTAGCCTTGTAAGATATTCCACGGATAGCCAAGTTCTGTTGAGTCATATATCTTGAAATTTATTTACAAAATTATTTACAAGACTGCACTATCACAGACTTGCACACAGTCTGGTTTCTGTGTTAATTGATATTGCTGTACGTTACATATAACTGACTAACCGTACCAGTGCAATTACACAGAGGGAGTGCTTGCAGATGGGAAGGTACCTTTATACCAGAACATAGCATGTTATGATGTCACGTAACTTAATGGTGTAGGCCTGTCTGGTCTTGAATCTACACCATAAATATGACAGAGACAAAGGAATATAAGTGGCATTTTTTATGAAGTTTTTGTGGCTTCCGTTTGACATTATGATAGGAAACTTGGAAAACTCTGGTGGAAATTCTCCTTTCAGTTTTACTGCCCTAACTGATACCAGCTGAGCTCAGTTAAATTAACAAGCTAGAAATTCAATGTGGTACCTCTGAGCAAGTGGAACTTTATCTACTGCACCATAGGGGGAGCTAGACTTTTAGTTTTCGAAGGAAAACCTAAGGCAACCCATTCCAATGAATTCTTCTGCTGTGCATTTCTATATTTAAGGATAGAAAATCAAAGCAGTTCTGAACGAAAGTATGCTTGACTGAAAGATTTCAGAAGCTCCTTGTGACTCATCCATTGCCCAAGAGCAGGCTACTGTCCACACAAACAACAATTTATAGCCATCTACCACCTTTAATAGAGTAAACTTTCCCAAGTTTATTAAAAGTATTATGAAACAAGTGTGACACTGAGCTGCAAAAGATGTTGGGTTAGATGGCCAGAAGCTTTGTCAAAGAGCTAGGTCTTAAGGAATGTCGTAGAGTCATAGAGTCATACAGAATGGAAACAGACCCCTCGGTGCGACCAGTCCATGTTGAAACAAAAACAGAAATTGCTGGAAAAGTTCGGCAGGTCTGGCCGCATCTGTGAAGAGAAATCAATGTTAGTGTTTCCGATTCATTGACCCTTCCTCAGAACTGGGGACCCAAAACGTTAACTCTGATTCTCTCCACAGATGCTGCCAGACCTGCTGACCTTTTCCAGCAATTTCTGTTTTGGTTTCTGATTTACAGCATTCACGGTTCTACTGGTTTTTAGTCCACGCTGAACATAATCCCAAACTAAACTGGCCCCCCCGTCTGCTCCTGGCCCATATCCCTCCAAACCTTTCCTGTTCATGTATTTATCTAAGTATCTTTTGAACATTGTAACTGTGCCCACATCCACCACTTTATCAGGAAGACATGAACCATACATAGTAAAAAAATTTGCCCCAATGTCTTTTTTAAATCTCTCTCCTCTCACCTTTAAAATATGTCCCCTGTCTTGAAATCCCCATCCTAGGAAAAAGGAAACTATCATTCACCCTATCCATACTCCTCTTGGTTTTAAAAACTTCAATAAAGTCATCTCTCAACCTCGTACACACCAGTGAATAAGTTCCAGCCTATCCAGCCTTTCTGAATGTCTTAAATAAAGAAGTGATGAATAACACGGCGATGAGTAGGGAATGGAGTAGGTTGTTTGAAAGCTTAGTGCCTTGGTAACTGAAGGCACAGCCATCAATGGTAAAGTGATTAAAATTGCCCCCATCTACATCAACGGAACTGAGGTTGAGAGGGTGAAGACCATCAAGTTCCTTGGAGTGACGATAACTAACAACCTGTCCTGGACTTCCCACATAGATGCAACGGTTGAGAAGGCACGACAATACCTCTTCTTCCTCACGTGGCTCAGGAAATTTGGAATGTCCATAAGGTCCCTCACCAACTTCTACAGACGCAACTTTGAAAACATACTGACCCGGCGCATAACGGCCTGGTATGGCAACTGCTCTGCCCAGGACCGTAAGAAACTGCAGAAGGTGGTGTGCACAGCCCAGACCATCACGGAAGCCAACCGTCCATCCATGGGCTCCTATTTACATGGCTTGCTACCATAGAAAGCCTGCCAACATCATCAAAGACCCATCACATCCTGGTAATGATCTCCTACAACCTCTTCCATCAAGCAGAAGATACAGAAGCCTGAACACGTACACCAGTAGGTTCAGGAACCGCTTCTTCCTGGCCGTTAACAGATTGATGAGTGGACTGTCTAACTTCAAATAACTCTGATCTTGCTAACGTTGATCTTGCCTGGCACAGACCCTGTGCAGTGTAACCTGCATGCCTCTGTCTAAGTCTTTTTGACCTGTACATCCTTTGCTTACTATGGTCTGCATGTACTGCTCATAAACAAAACTTTTCATTGTATTTCAGTACATGTGACAACAAATCAATCAATCAATCAGATATACAAGAAGCCAAAATTAGGGTATCACATGTATCCCTGAATGAGGGTCCCAAGTTGATTATTGTTCCGGATGGGACACCACAAATTGTCAGAATGGTGGGTGAGCAGAGCGAACTGGCTCCTGTTCTTTATATACCCATTCTCTTAATTGGTCACAGCAAAGGCTCCCCTTCCTTTAGATACCTTTCTACCAGCCCAAGTTAATTCATATTTCAATAGGAGCCAACTTAGCCATTCTTTCTTGAAGAGAAATTGTACATTTATTAGCCACTAAATGCACAATAAATGGTGACTCAGAAACAGACAGATCAGAAATGTGAATTAAGTAAAAAGATAAAAATTTAAAAAAAGATATATACCTCAGTCTCTGGATTCTGTGATTAATAAATGGTGGAACATTGCAATAGTTCAGGTGGATGGCACCGATGATGCTGACTTTGATAGTGGAGCAGGCCATTTGGCTTATTGAGTCCATACTGACCCTCCGAAGAGCATCCCACCCCCCCGCCCCCACCCTATTCCTGTAACCCTGTACTTCCAATGGTGAATCCACCTAGCCTGTACATCCTAAGACATTATGGGCAATTTAACGTGGCCAATCCATCTAATCTGCGCATCTTTGGACAGTGAGAAGAAACCAGAGCACCTGGAGGATACCTACACAGACACAAGGAGAATGTGCAAACTCTACACAGACAGTTGGCTGAGGGTGGAATCGAACCTGGGTCCTTTGACCTGTGAGGCAGCAGTGATAACCACTGAGTGACCCCTTGATTTCAAGATTCTTGATTCTGCAGTTAGCTGACAGGCTTTTGGCTTTTTTCCTTCCTGACAGTGACTTCAATAGCTGACATGGCTTCTCACACTCAGAATGAGCAACAGTCTTTTTAACTTGCAATGCTGGGGTATATAATCGCTGTCCTAAAGCTGTCACTTTCACAGCACCACACTGAACACCAGCCCATAAACACACAGGAGATGCTGTCCCACTGAGACAAAGTAATTAGATTGCCTGATACTTGTGCAGTTTGAAGTCTCTTTGAAGCTTCATTGGGACATTGTAAGATGCAACAGAGGTTCTCACAGGGAATCTTTCAGCAGTCAGTGAATTCCTTTCTGAGTAATATTAATATATAATACTTATAAAACTTAATATTGGTTAACAAAGCGGCCAGGAGGAACGCATGTTGGGTTATCAGCAGTTTAGTGGGAATAAGGTCAAGGGAATAGGAAGTAGATCTCATGGACAAGATGTTCAAAGAGAGCATGAGGGAATCTAAGAGAGAAAATCGTAGAAAGATTTAAAATAATAAGGTAAGAATTTAGGGCTGGGCCGGGGACTATCTTTGGGGGAAGTTTGGACACCAATGGACAAGTGACAAGGAAGTCCATGAGCTTCTTGCATACATTATTGGAGGTGAGTGTGCAGAAGATGGGGAAAGGGGCTGAAGGAAACAGCAGTGGAGGAATTAAAGCTGGGGGGAGGGGGGGCGGGATTTATCCTCACAGCTGAGTGGATTGAGAAAGGTTACTGTGAACCTATAAACTGTTGTCCAACAGGGTTTGGGAGTTGGTAAAATGTTTGCTTTTGGTTTGAGCATGGTGTTAACTAGATGTGATTTTAGGAAGGTGATGCGCTTTTTATTTTTCTCCAACTGTTCAGAATGGATACATTGCCCCCTTCATATAACAGAAACGTCACTGCTCCCTGACTGAGGTCAGTGCCATTTCTGTTATCAATGCAATATCTCTCTATAGGAACTGATTCCAGGATGGTAACTGACCATTGTCCGAATTGAAAAAGGTGATCTCCGCAAACTTCTGGATTTGGCTGCAAAACATGTTGAGACATCCGGCCATCATGTAGAGCACAATACAAATACAAGTCTGTCTTCATTTGGTAGTTCTGCATCATTCTGGCTTTCAGATGCAAGCTGTCTGTATTTTTATCAAGCTGCCACCTTAGACAAGAAACATCTACCACTCAAAGTGTTGCATACACTGTCAATCGCCTTTGTGAACAGTATTCAAGATTCGGATAAGGAACCCTGGGGAAGTGAATTTGAATTAATTTGAAATAATTCCAAATTTACTTAAATCAACTTAATGAGTTTAAAAATGCTGACCAATATTAGTAACAGTGTGCATTAGAAAAGTAAGGATGGGTGTAGAAATTCATTCACTGTAGAGCTGTGCATTTTATGCTCATTTGTGTGTTCCTCATCAATCCTTCAGATCCTAGTTGAATTGAAAAGTTGGTGCAGCCGTTTATCATCGAGGGGTCAAACCTGACCCCATCCTTTCACTATGTTAACACAGGTGGAAACAACAGGTCTGTGAACTTTCCTCTGGGTGGCACTGTTTTGATAAACTCAGTATCTGGATGTTCTTATACAAAAGGTACCTAATGCAATGGGGTCAGGTGGCACCTCACAGTTACTGGGCATCATTAGGGTCTGTTTTTGTTGGCTGTTCAATGTTGCTGTGTCCTGCAGGCTTTCCCTGAAGCACTTTCCATTAACTAGCTGCAGGAAAGGATTTGGTTTGAGGACTATAGTTATGATTGCCACAAAGAACTACCTATTTGGATACAGGTAACATAAATCCAATGATTGCCATTTTAATGCCTGAAGCTTGTTTCTTCCTTTGAAATAGTTTTTTTAAAAAATATATTTTCTAATCAACGTGTTCAGACATGTTATTACAAACCTCTGGAGCAGGTGAGACTTGAACCTGGGCGTTTTGGTTCAGAGATAGGGACACGAACACTGTATGACACAGCCCTGAACTTATTGGCATTTCATTATTGGTCATGGGTGCTCTTCCATCAAGTGATGTGACATTTAAATATTTTACATTTTGTCTGCAGATGTTGAAAAAATTATAAAATACACTAAAAGAGTTGGTGTAAGATTTATAATTTTGTAACTAAAGGAAATGTCCTAACCTTAAATGCAATGTGATTATTTCTACTCGATTATCTCAAAACATAGTTCAGGAGAAAGGCCTTTGATTATAATTGCTGGACATGTTTTCTGTCACTTGTCATCTTTATTTAAAGTTGAGCATTGTGAAAGAGTCAGGAATGTTGGCAAGGTATTCCCATTTGGTTCCCAAGCACTGCTGTCAGTGATGAGAGCTATGTTCACACTGTTATGAACGATGTTATCTGTAGGAAATCTAAGTGGGATTTCTGCTAAATGCCAGAAATCAGTGGGATCTTCAACTATGCCTTTTATTATCAAACTTGGCTTTCTAATGCAAAGCTGCTTTTGGATTAGTTGTTTGTTTATTTCACGTTAATTGTTTCTTAAACTTTAAAAGCCTTACGCAACTTTCTAAAATACAGTTGAATGTCTTATTCATGTACGTAGTTACTACCCCAAAGAATTCCAGTAGGTGACTGATATGATCTGTTAAAACCTTCAAGAGCAATGTTTGTTCTTTGGTGTCTCTATCTTCAGATGAACTCTCTTGTGTAAAATGTTGCTGTGTTTAAACCCCTTCTGTGGATATCTGATTTTTTTTAAAGTACACATATTTGACTGATTGCACATCTCCTTATCCTCATCCATTATTCTGGTGCAGAGAAAAAAGATATTGATTAGAACTTTCAAACTTTTGTGTGATGCATTCTTTGCTCACTTTTCTGTGTATTCAGCTGATAAATGTTGACTGCAAGTTATATTCCAGGCAAGATGAATCCTATCTCTGATATTGAATCAAAGGGTCTGAGTGGGAGGAGGTCTTAGGAGAGTACTCCTGCTCCTCTTAGGCCTCAATCAAGACATGAAAGCATCCTGAAGTAGGCCTCATCTTTCTATAGCTGCCTAGTTTCCTGAGGCCTGGAAACCAGGTTCACTCAAAGGTTGACAACTTAAATACTGTGAACACTGGAAACCTAAAACAAAAGGTTAAAAAAAAACAGCAAAAAGTGCTGGGATGACTGGATAAATCAGGTGGGGTGGGAATGGGGATCCAGTGCACCAGTTAACTTTTTACGCTGGGATGCCCCAATCCCCATTGCTGTCACTTATAAATGACCACAGTTACAGCCAGCCCACCTAGCAGAGGAGCTTCTTCTCCAACAGATGGCAGATTTAATTGTGGAGAGTTTAAAAGCATTAAAAAGGAGCCTCCATTTTGAGGTACCAATTCCCTCTCTTACCTACATCAGCAACTGTGATAGTGGGGCCTGCTTCTCTTGCAGTGCTGGTGGGCCTTTGACTAGTTATCCAGCCTTGAACAGCTGCCTATTGTCCTTAACTGAACAGTCAGTTCATGTCTTTAATTGGTCAACCCTTCCAACATTGCATTGGGTATCCGACACTGAGGTACTTCAAGGGCAAGACCAAGAAATTGTCCCCAAGGTGATGTCCTGAGCATTTAAACTAAGTTACTCTTTCCACAGATAGTGTCCAACATATCGACTATTTCCAGCACTTCTGTTTCTTTATTAAATCTGGATGTGAACAGGTTGGAGGCAGGATTTGGCTCAAGATTCAGCTTTAATAAATTTTAACATTTGACCCAAACATAACCCATCTGTTAATATGAAAGTTCCTATCTAATACTGTCAAAATTGTTCTTGCTCCAATTTTGAACTTTAACTTGTAGACCAGGTCTGTCGTTTTCCATGAACACAGCAGGCCAAG
>JAHRHZ010000020.1:49493335-49512738 GCA_024137785.1 Ginglymostoma cirratum
ACCTTTCTGATGAAGGGTCTAGGCCCAAAACGTCAAGCTTTCCTGCTCCTATGATGCTGCTTGGCCTGCTGTGTTCATCCAGCTCCACACCTTGTTATCTTGGATTCTCCAGCATCTGCAGTTCCTATTATCTCTGTCGTTTTCCATCACTATTTTAAAACTAATGGAATTATGGTCACTAGCTCCAAAGTGCTCCCCCACTATAACCACTTGCCCTGCCTTTTTACCCATGTTCTGAACCGTCTACCTCTGGACAGAGTATAACTTCACTGCCCCTCACTCATCTGTATGACTATAGACCGTGGAAGATGAGCGACTGTGACTCTCTCATTCTGTATCATCAGGGCACTTGCTGCTGGAAGCCCTGCATTAGGAATCTGCTCCGTACCTTCTGGGAGTTGATGATGACTTCCAGATGAATGTATTCCTCATCCATTTTTGTGGACGCACAAAATGCCGTGGCCATTTTTGATAATTCTATCCATGTGTTGTTGCAATGTGTCTTGATTTTTTCAAGAAGATTTGTCGCTCAGGTTGTGGATGAGGTTGTAGACTTGCTCACTGAGCCGGTGGATTTGGTTGCAAACATTTCTTCACCGTGCTAGGTAACATCATCAGCGCGTCTCTGGTGAAGCGTCAATGTTCTGTCCCGCTTGTTATTTATATGCCTTGGTTTGCTGGGGTGTTTGGTATTACTTCCGGTTCTGTTTTTCAGTGGTTTGTACACAGGGTCTAATTCGATGTGTTTGTTGATGGAGTTCCAGTTGGAATACCAGGCCTCCAGGAATTCCCTGGCATGTCTCTGTTTGGCTTGTGTGACTATGGATGTGTTGTCCCCGTCAAATTCATGTCCCTCGTTGTCCATGTGTAGTGAGACAAGTGAGAATTGGTCGTGTTTCTTGGTGGCTAGTTGATGTTTGTGTATCATATTGTTGGTTTTCTTCCGGTTTGGCCTACATAGTGTTTCTGAACAGTCCTTGCATGATATTTTGTATATTACACTGGTTTGGCTGATTTTGGATATGGGATACAAACCACGGACAAACAGAACCGGATGTAATACCAACCACCCCAGCAAGCTGAGACATATAAATAACAAGCAGGACAGATCACTGATGCTTCACTGGAGATGCACTGACCATGTGACCGAGCAGGGTGATGAAATGCTTGCAACTAAACCCACTGGCTCAGCGAAAATGTCTGCAACTGCAATGCGTCTTGGTTTATTGATAGCCCAAATGATAACACTGAAACAGTATTGTTCTGAGGAAGGGTCACCGAACCCGAAACGTTAACTCTGTTTTCGCCTTCACAGATGCTGCCAGACCTGCTGAGCTTTTCCAGCAACTTTGTTTTTGTTCAAATGGCTTCCAGAATCTCTTGAGTGAGACAGATGAACTGTGTAAATGGAGTCCATGGATGGAAGGTTGGCTTCTATGATGGTCTGGGCTGAAACTACACCACCGTCTGTAGTTTCTAACAGTCCTGGGCTGAGCAGTGGCCATACCAGGCCATAATGTACCTAGACACTGTGCTTTCTAGAGTGCATCTGTAGAAGTTGTTGAGGATCCTTATGGACATGCCGAATTTCCTGAGCCGCCTGAGGAAGAAGAGGCGTTGTTGTGCCTTCTTGACCATCACATCTATGTGGAAGGTCCAGGAAAAGTTGTTGGTTTTTGTCAATCCAAGGAACTTGACACTCTCAACCCTCTCAACCTCCACTCCGTTGATGTTGGTGGAGGCATGATCTCCTCCTTTTTTTCTGAAGCCAATGATCAGTTCTTTAGTTTTACTGACATTGAGAGAGAGGTTGTTATCATTGCACCACATCCCCAAGTCCTCTATCTCCTTTTTGTATTCTGACTCATCATTGTTTGATATCCGTCCTACCAAGCTGGTGTCATCAGCAAACTTGTAGGTGGTGTTTGTTCGGAATTTGGCCACACAGTCGTGGGTGTACAGGGAGTACAGTAGGGGACAGAGAATGCATCCTTGAAGGCATCAGTGTTGAGTGTTATTGTGGAGTATGTGCAGTTGAAACTATGTGGAGACGCTGTAGAACCTCTAGATGAATGTGACAAACCACATGTATACTGGGTCATGTTGACTTGGTCCATTGTGCTGACAGTAGCAGTATTGTCATTTACATGTAAAATATGTAAGTGATGATGGCCTGCCATTATGGCTTGTTGCTGGTTTCTATCGTGCAGCAAGACATCAATAATATGATCCTTTTTCATGCCCTGGAAGACCTTTGAGGGCTTTAATCGCAATAGACGTGGCAACCAACATGACTGGCATTCTCTTTCAGAGAAATCACACTCTTTTCAATGTGTTTTTGTGATGCATTTGGGGACAAGTTGTCAATAGACACTTTCAGTTTCTATCTGTGTGACATGAATTGGTGTCTATTGATCTAGAAGTTTATTTGTACGTTGAGCTGTTCTGAAAGTCCTTTCCAGACCTTCGCTGGATCTTTTTTTTGTTCTTTAGAAAACTTAATGCATTTACTCTACAAAGTCTCACCTTGTTGATTTGAAGAAACATTTTAAGATATCTCCTCATTTATGGCTTGATCTGTGAAGTAAAGCTGCAAACATTCTTTAAATCACTGTAGTTTACTTCATACTCAGATGTTTGCCTTTTTGTTGAAAAGTCTGTGGCTTTTTTTACTTAAAGTAGAGTGCGGGGATTGTTTGATCCTTTCTTTTATTTAGTTAACTGTTCTGTCCTTTTATTTTTTTCTTCTTTTGTCTTTTGTTTTAGTTTATTTTTCACGTTTGTGGCTTCTTTGAGAGGTTTTGCTGAGTGTGAGTCTGTGTCTTCAAGAGATAAAATCCTGTAGTAGTAAGTTTCAGCCACTAGGGGGAAGATTGCACCAAATAAGAAGTGATGACATCATACCAGCTCTGAACTGAAGGAGACAAAATAGTGGAACAAACCTACTGCTGCAGGCAGGTAAGCTGCTCTAGAAAATCACCTTTCAGTATTTAAATTACTGTTTATGCAAACTGACAGCATCCTTTAATTATTCAAGTTAGTTTGAAGTTTGTGAGAAACCCTTTTGTTGGTGATTTTACACTTAACTGTGCAAGAAGCCTTTTATCTGCTTTAGGAAGCAAGCTGAAAGTTCATTTTGACATTTCTGTAATAACAGTACAGGCCTTGTAGCTTGATAGATCCTGAACTTTAAGTAGGTGGAAGGAGGTTCACCTCCTGGTTACTTAAGTAAAAGATCTGTACTCAAATAACCTTACTGTAGTTGGTTGTCATATGTTTTATGATCCAGGGTTGTTTAATCTTCAGTGAGGATTCTATTACTAGCATTTATTGGTGTTTACTATGAGCTGTTATTAATGACATAGTGTGGCATGAGACCTACTAATGATCTGATGCTGTTATGTCGTGATATTTATGTTAGCTTTTTGGACATAAGAATGAGATGTCGGTCATATAGTGTTGAAGAATGCAACAAATTTTTATTACAGCATCTGGTGTCTACATATTTGTGCAATAATCATAGGCACTTGCATGCCTGGGCTCAAGGTAAGCACTTTGGATGTACTGCAGCACACTTCCCTCAGTGCGTCATGCTGCAAGAGGACAGAGCCCAGTGAAATAGGCTGTCAGCCATAGATCACATATCACGATATGGTGATGACACCATGAGTAAATCCCTGTACAATATATCACTGTGAGACACAACAGGCGTAGACTACTCCCCATAGACTTTGAAACATGATCATTTGGTTGAAGTGAATTCAATGCGCTTGTCATAGAAGCTGACATATGCTGTAGGTATAACATTGATGTCGCTCAATGCCATACGACAGTGTGTCTGAGCCCTTGACTGATCATTGCTGGTAAACTTGACAAACTTATTTTCTGTCTGCAGTAAAGGGCAAGGCAAGATAGAAGTGCTGTGAGCATTCAAGTAAGCACAAAGTGAGTGAATAATTTGTTAACTCTGCCACCGTGCTGTATGATTATGTTTGGAATGACTCCAGATTTGGCTTAGATAATTAGTGGGAAGCAGGGAAGATACAGGTGGAGCCTGTCATAAGTCATGTTATAATGGAGGATCTTCGACTATCATGATGTATTATTTATGTTAGCCTCCTTAACATACAATCAGGTGTGGGTCACATAGTATTAAAGAATTCAACAACAACCTGTATTATAGCACCTGGTCTTTACCTATGTACACTACAATCACAGGCACTTGTGTGTTTATGCTCAAGCTAAGCAATTCAAATGTAGTGTAATATGCTTTCCTCAGCATGTCATTCTACAGGAGGACAGAGCTCAATAAGATGGAGACTGAGAGTTTATACCATTGGATCTCATTGCCACAATATGCTGATGACAACGTAAATATGTCATTTAAAGGTATATTGCAAATCTGCTGCAGGACACCATACAACCAGGCCCAAAATGGCTGAAGAACAACAAAACTATTCTGATCTTAACATGAGGTCTCTGATGATATATCAACTTGTAACATGGTCTTGCACATTTGTGCCAGTTAACCGGATAGACTGGAAAAATCGGCAGGAGGGAGCAACAGTTGCTTTAGTGTGACACCTGAGAACTTTTGGGTATGACCCATAGCAATCAGTCCTGGCAGGAGAGAACAGTGGCCAGGCAGTAGGGGATAGCTGGCAATCTGGAGGGTTGAGGGGAAGATATGGATGTTGGAAGTGGGATAAAGTGTTATTGGACCCTGGGCAAGTTGAAGTATATGTGCTCCTGCTGGTTCACATGGAGTACTGAAGCAATCACTCCCTTGGTGGGTCAGAGCTTGTCCCTTTGTTTGAATGCTATGTTTTCAACTACACTACGACAGCTTGATTTAAAAATGCTATTTACACACCTGAGCTTCCCATGGCAGAACACTCAGACATCCCAAACCAGACTGGGGCTGACCATTTCATTTTATAACCCCACGTATCCCCCTTCTCCAAGTATCCTGAATCTCTCCTGCCTGCAGAATCTCAAACCATTTGTCTCTGTTAATTTGTGCATTAACTGATTCTCATATTTATCTCTCTTTCTTTACTTAAGAGTGCAGGCAAGGGAGAAAGCAAAGGAGTTTGACTGGATCTGAGTTAGCATTTTGGTCAAGTACAAACAATCTTTTTGGTCAACAAATTTATCACTGATATTATCTGTGAGCCAAACGTACTGTTGAAATGTATATTCCTGTACATGCAGCAGAACACTCTGGTGAGACAGCTGTGAGCTATGCCTGTCTGCCTGTCAGGATTAACTACATAGGAGCTGCTCCACTCTCACAGGGCTGTCAATAAAGGAGCACTGTAAGTTGCTTTAAGTAATGTTTACATTGTGAAAGAGGATTCTGGTCATTAAGAGAACCTAATAGGTTGCATTCCACAGCCGTGACTGCAATTTCCTAAAAAAAACTAGTGCACCAGTGTTGTGGGATATAATAGAAATTGCAAAGACCAATCATGTTTGAGTGAGTTCAAGTCAAGGATATTAACGATGTCGCATTTACAGAACATTCAAGGGGCAATTTACTTTGATAAAATACCTTGTCAGCAGAGGATTAGTTCAGAATGGCAATTTCCAAAGGAAAAAAATAAAATTCTTGGGTGGTGATGGTGCAGTACGCATTCTGTAAAAGTCATTCATCATCTGGAAAAGATTCCCTTGTGCCATAGTGTTTTGTGCAATCAATATTTTTCGGATAATCTGCTCAGATCCGTTGTTAGTGCGCACACTCATGAGCATCTGCGACCAGTTTGAACTGGCCGTGGGAGCCAGAGTAAATCAAGGCAAGAGTGAGGCCATGTTCTTTAGGAACTGGGCTGACTGATCCTTTACCCCCTTCACTGTCAGGACAGATTACTTAAAGGTGCTAGGAATATGGTTTGGAGGGGCTGGGGACGTGAGCAAACATTCAGGAGCAGCGTATCGCCAAGGTGAGGCAGAAACTGGTCTTTTAGGAGCACTGCTCCCTCTCCATTGCTGGTAAAAACCTGGTCATTTGGGGTGAGGAACTCCCTCTGATGTTGTATGTGGCCTATTCCCTGAATCTGTGCTGTTGCAGTCACCGGAGCCATTTTCTACTTCATCTGGAGATCTAATATGGACCCCACAGGGACACTATGTACAAGTCTCTGGAGAAGGGGAAGAAGAATGTACCCAACACTGCTCTCATCCTGCTGGCCACCTTTGCATATGGCTACATTGAGCTGTGCGTAGACCCTCGGTACACAAACACTAAGTGTCACTACGTGTTGACGTTCTACCTGTTGTGTAGGATGGGACTGGCCTCATTGCTGAGGAATGCTCCAAGTAGTTGGATTGTTCTGTGTCACTTGTCCTTCATGGAGACATTTGCAAAGGAGAACACATTTAACCACAATTCCATCGGGAAGTGGTCAGCACATACCACCCTCGAGACCCTGCAGGAAAAGGAGAGGGTGGATCCTGTCGTGCGGTTCCCTAAGTAGGAAGTCCAAGTCATTTGAACTTTCTAACATGCACCAAGACATTGCTTGGCTGGTGGTGAGAAGGGCGCTGTCCCATGAGATCCTTCATGTACGCCCAGTCGGTCTGCGTCACCATACGCTGCCCTCGAAGCAGCTGCAGGGAGGTAGAGACTGTTACATATCACCTGCTGGAACATACTTTGCGAAGGAAGCCTGGCAAGAGATACAATGGTTTTTATTGAGGTTTGTCCCAAGAAACTCCATGATGTAGGACTCTGTGCTCTGCAGTCTGTTCCCTGGGATGCACAGTGAGATAAATATCCACTGCACCTGGAGGACCATCAACTCCGTGAAAGACCCCCTTTGGTTTGCCCAAAACTTGTTGGTCTTCCAGAGCACGGAGTTGACCCCGACCGAGTGTTGCAGATTGACATATTCCAAGATCCACGACAACGTGCTGAGGGGCACTCTAAAGCTTGGGGCAGCTGCCACTGAGGCAGAGTGGAGAAAGACCACTATCTATGGTCTTTCAGCTGAAGTTATGTGAGGGTTCGTTCAGTTAACAGATTCTACCCTGCCCCCCCAACCCATGACCTCAGGTGTACGTAAATAGAAAGTTGCATAAGTGAGAAATGCCTGGGCCTTGTTTGTTGGAATGGTCAGGTAAGTCAAACTCCAACTTTTGTTTGTTTCTCCATGCACAAAGATAGTAAAGAACTGAACTGCTTTAGTTACTATGTGTGTACAGAAAGATATTTTTATGAATAAAGTATATTTCTTGAAATTGAAAAAAAAATGTCTGCGGTGAACAAACCTCAGTGTTATCCTAGGCTCAGTCACAATGTGACACTCCTGGCTCCTATCTCCTGTTAAGACGGATCCTGCACGTATTAAGCCTCACTACTTGTGAAATTAGAGCTTGGATTTTACATAGGATTAAGACAAGTCTGTCAGTGTTCATTTTGACGAGAAAGTAGCTAGGGACAAAAAATGTCTGAGGTCTGTGCATTTCCAGTCAAATCTAGAAATCTGAACGTTGCTGACTGATTTGTTGTGCTTCTCCAACACTTGTCCGACACTGTGCTTCACCAACAAGCTCAGCATTGAGACCCATGCGCTGGTGTGAAGTAAATTACTTGTCCGCTTGTCACCTTCAAAACACATCAGAAAAAAGTTGGAATTGATGCATTGAGCTGCAAATGAGTTTTTAGCACCATGATAATGAATGCTAAACAGCTTCTTGGATGTTGAAAGTTTAATTTTGGCTGCAATGGATGGTACTGCACCTGCATAAGGGCACGCTCCACACTTAGCACTCCCAGTGCCGATGACATCATTGCCAGAGATGCTTCCTATTCAAGGGTTAAGGTTTCTGTAACTTTCACAGAGTCAAATGAGATGGCAGGGCAGCAATTGGCAATGCAAGTGGCACCATACCTGTGCCTGTCAGTGGAGTGAGTGCCAGTGTTTTGTCCCAGGTACCTATCAGTGATATCCATGTCACTAATATCCTGTACCAATGCAGTAGCAAGAGATACTCCCTTTAATTTTCCAAACATGGTGTCCCTTTTCTTCTGAATGTAATTATTGTTGGAGATTTTTATAAACTTTTTTTATTTCCCTTTATCTGAAGCTTTTAATTCCATCTTCCCTTTTCTTCCTCTCTGTACACTAAATTCCATTGAATGAAATATTCTAAATTATACTTCCTGGTTTTGACTCTGTATGTCTCAATGGCAGTTCTATCTGGTTGAGGAGGTATATAGTCATTGGACCTGCTCTCGCTCATCGCAGTTCCTCTGTAGAAGGTGCCATGATGAAATGAATATCAATATCAGTTTTTGCAACCCCAGAGGTCTCAAAATCTGTGGGCTTTTATTGTGAAATATGGCAAACACCATTTCCTGTCCACCCATCTCCAAGTCCAGGCTATTCAGTTCTACTCACTGCATTGTTGTGCCTCATGTCCTGAATTAGGAGCATATAGAGACAGGAATAGGCCCTTTTGCCCTTTTGAGCTTATTCTACTATTCAACAAAGCCATGGCTGATCTGTGACCTAACTCCATCTTCCTGTATTTTACCCCTATTCCTTAACACCTTTAGATAACCAACAACTATCAATCACAGCTTTTAAAATTATCAATTGATCTAGCAACAATCACAATTTTCAGTAGAGAATTTAACATTTTGTTTTATTAAAAAGGTTCCTAATTTCATTCCTCTTGCTCCAATTCTTAGACTATATCCTCATAGATCTGGAGTCTACAAGCAAGAGAAATGTTTGCTCAGCCTGTTCCCCTTAATATCTTGAAAGTTTGAGTCAAATAACTGCTTAATCTTGTAACCTTCAGAGCATATGGGTATTATTTTAGTAAATGCATGCTGCACTCCCTCCAAACCAATGTGCCCTTTCTAAGATGTGTGCCCAGAAGTTAGCTGGAGTTGCGAGTGTACAGAAGCAGGAACAATGTCAATAGTGTAGGCACGCAGGAGAGCATGAGCAAAGAAAATTGTCTACTGGAAATGGGAAAGAGGTTGGAGGAGGACGGCATGTCTGTAAACTGATGGTTAATTGGAGTGACAGAGTGTATCAGTGGGGACACTGAAGTCAAAGGGTATTCCCATGAATTAGGGGGGAAGGGAGATACTTTCTGTCAGGAAGGCATGTAAACAAAAAGAAAACTGTCTCTGTAAAAGGTGGAAAGACCATGGAATTAGTTTTGGGATGTGGTGGTTTGTTTGGTTTGTTGAGAATCCAAATTCCTCTTGATCTGTTGACCGCTAAATAAAATAAAAAGCCAGATTGCCAAGCTGCTTCCTGCTGACCCCTCTCTACTGCAGGTATTGTTATTGCCCTGTTCTCTTACAAGCCTTCAAGCAGAACATCTAACTTTACATCACCGAGGTGGACAGTTTTGCCTCTGACCTTGTATCCCTCCTAGCCATACAGTATGGCCATGGGAGCCTCATTTTAACAAAGGCAGCAGCTCCTGAAAAGTGGCTGCTTTTCCCAGCTTCCACCCCTTCCTTTTCCATTGATGGCATTCCTTGTTCTTCTGAGAAATATGTCAAGACCACATGCACCTTGTTTCTGACGTGTAAGAAACCTTCAACACATGGTGACCTTGTCGACTTTTCTGCAGTGATCGCAGAACTGGTAATATTCCAGGCTCAACCGGTAACAATACATATAAGCAGCCATGATGATGGGGAACTTGTGCACCATTTAACACAATTAAGATATACCTTTGCACGATCGTACTCAAATGAGCTAGTTTTGGTACAGACATGTTGGGTCGAATGGCCTCCTTCTGTACTGTAAATTCTATGATCTGATTTGAAACATATTAAGATTAGTCTTCAAGGTTATCAGAATAATAAAAGGCACAGATTTATATTCTTATTCTCAATCAAAGTCAATTTTGTTAACAAAGAGTTAAATGCCTACTGAAGGAATGGGATGCATCCAGCTCATCCATCATTATACTTAAGCTCTGAACAAAGGAAAGTACGACAAGCCTGTTTACATTTTCAGCGGTAGGCGTTGCAACTAACCACAACATAAATTTTAATTACTAGGGGTATGTATTGGATTTGAGGTACAGTAGAAATAGATCAAACAAACCTGCTTCGCCTACAAAATTAAATATAAGGAACAGCACCGTACATCTGTCACCAGATTTTCCAGTGTTCAGACATGCAGTCAGTCACTCTCTAAAACAGTATTCTTAGCCCAAGAAAATATATTGTGGCAACAGAAGATCAACAGTATTCAGAAAGATACCTCATACGCTACCCGCAAAACATGGACTGAGGTAACTCCTTTGAATAGTTTCTCTCTTCCGTGGGAACACAGACACATGCACACATGCACTTTGAACAGAAAACATAATCATTTTGATATAATTTCTTGGCAAGCTATTAGGCAGAGTTCTGAAAATGCAGCTGCATATCTGTCAGAGCGGATTAAAAACTAAGCTGCTATAATTGTTTACTGTATCTTAGAGGAATACATATGTTGTATGGTTCACTCTTGGTTTAAATGTGGTCCTCCTTTAGCACCCAAGACTACCCACAAAATGATGAACTGCTATTTGGGGCTTGTTTTACCACCGAGTGTTTTCGCAATGTTATGCTTGAACACTTGTCAAACATGGCTTGGGCTTTCAGACATTGTGACAATGCGAATTCCAGATGCCATAGCTGTACCACATTGTTTCATACTGTCAATTCAATCTGTTTAGCCCAACTACTCCATGCCAGTGTTTGCAGGCCACGCAAGGTACGGGCACTTTTATGTTGAAGTGTCCTCGTAATTACCCAGCACTAACCCATCATTCATTGCAGCTGGGTGCTCCACAGAAACTGAAAATTTTGTAAACCCACTCATGCCCTTTAATTGAACAGGAAACCAGTGTGTATGCCAGGTCAAAATTCCAATGTGTGAATATCTAACCTAGGATGGGTCATTTTGGAAGCAGTCCCAGCTCTCGCTTTGTGAAGGTAAAGCCAAAGATATGTGGAGAAAATGAAAGCAAATTTATGTAGCCATACAACTGATCTCAACAAGAACAATCTAATAATTAATCACACACTGAAAAGTCTTATTGAAATTAAGCTGGTCATTCAGGTGAAATTAGTTCCAAAACCTATATGTTTCTGTTTTGTAATATATAATCATTCAATAACTCAATGGCTGAAGGATCTTCTCAACTGTAGTTCCCTTCCTTTTTTTTTATCGTAAGCATCATGATAATGCTGCCAGGAATATCTCGCATTCCCATTTGTGAGATGATTGTTTATGCTTAGGTCTTCAACTCCATGGTAAGTATTACCTGTTGTATCTCAGGACCCCACCCTGTCATGCCAGACTCTGTCAGACTTGCTGTAGTTGAAGACAACGGGTTGAGAGGTTGCACAATTCACTGCTCTCTGTTTTTATCGAACGGAGCTTTCCATTTCTCCACGTATCTTTTGATGCCTTCTGAAACATTCCGCCTCTGGAGGTCACAGCTATTGTCAGCTGTCTCCTAGTTGTGTGTCACAATCCATCACCTTCTTATCTCACTTACAGGTGTCCTTGTAGTGGAGGTACAGACAGTCAGGACCCAGTTCCCAGTCGTCTGTGCAGAAGGTATTGGCTTAGCAATAAGTATCTGCTGATGGAGTTAGCTCACTCTGGGACCTTGGAATTGTGAGTTTGTCCTGTGCAAAGCTATTAAGAATGCTTTGGAGACACAGAATGTGGAAAATGTCCAGTCTTTTCTCCTGCCTTGGAGTACGTTGACAAATCTCACTGTTGGAGAACTGGGAACCCAGACTTGTAGTTTGATGTTTTACATGACGTTGCTATTGTCCCACCCTCTTATTTACCTCGAAAATATTTGCTGCGGGTTTTTCAATGAACAAGTGAGAAAAGTTGTTTCTTATCTGTAAATGACTCCAGCTTTCCAAAACTGTTTCTGATGCAGATAGTTTGCAGCCAAGTTTGTTTTACACAAAATAAAACACAAATGGCATTGTAAAGCTTCCACCCTCACTACTTGCAGCTTCACGCTTACGTACAATATTACACAGTGCTCCATTCTCCTGATCAGTAGCGCTTACACATCTCCATATGGGCCAATAAGACAATGGAGCATAGCCTCCTCCTGTGGTGAGGTAATCTTTAATCACCTTCAGGATGTCTCTCTGTTGATATTTGGAGATTGCTGACTGAGAGGCACACCTGGTTTTTCATTACTCTTCAGCATGCCAGTTCTAAGAAACTATTGAAAGCTTCTCTGCTCTAAATCCAGTGGTTGCTTGCCACTCCCCTGCTGTGTGTTTCTTCCACCACTTGGGTCTTCTGAGACTCCTGGCTGTGAAGAGTATGCTATTGCATGAGGTCATCACCTGAAGGGCTCCAGCAAGTCATCTGAAAGATGTTTGTCTGCTCCCCAAGACCTGACAGAGGTCATACCCTTATTTGTAAAAAAAAATACTTTTTAAATATGGACTTTGATAAGAGCTATGTTTTAGTCAACAATCTGATTTATACAAGTCATCTACAATTCTAGAAACTTGCAGTAGTATAACTTACAATATTTACACTTCCTGAAAGCCTTTGAAAAGGCGTCAGATCAAATGTTATTGCAGGAAATAAAAGCTAGTGGTGGAGGGGTATAGAGGGTCTTGTCAGGGTGGATGTAGAAGAATCAAGAAGGAGGGGTTGCTGCTTAAGTGGGCACCCCCTTCTTTTTAAGACAGGGATAATGAAAAATTGTTTTAACCAACTCAAAATGTGGTGAAAGCAGAGTCTTGGAATATTTTTAAAGGAGCAGTCTAAATAAGCAAGGAGCTCAATGGTTATCTGCGGGGGTGGGTGAAAATATGGGTTAATTCGATCAGCTATGATCGTGTTGAATCTTGGAGCTGGCTTGAGGGATTCCATGGCCTATCCTCTGCTGCTGCTCATTCATTGGTTTGTATGCACACCAAACTGAGCTGAGTCTGCTTCAAAACCAGAGCCTCATCGAAGCTTAATTCTCTTGAAAATTGTTGTTATTTCTGAAAATGTGGAAAGAGTATGCACACCAAAATTATCTTGATGTGCCTTCATCAATTTCAGCAGGGATTCTGCATCTTCAGCCAACTGCACTCTCCTGAAGCTGAATGCCAACAGAAAAGAACCTTTGCTGGATGCTCAGTTGGCGGACTTGAACTAGCGTCGAAATCTTTGATGTTAATTCCCGTTTCCTTGTTTTTGCTTGTGTATTTGCGAAAATCATCCCTCCAGGTTGAACGCAGGAAAAAACCATATTTCTGATTTAGTCTAAAAAAGAATTTGTTACAGTTCACTCTTAAATTGGACATCACAAAGCAGACTGTTTGTTTGGGGGACACTGTTTCTGAAAGCGCCGGAGGAAACAATATTTAAAAATGCTTCTGCTTACAGACAGGAGAGAAATATAAAATAATCTTTCTCTCATCTGTAAAATGGGGGAGAAGGTTGGTGGTGACATGAGGATACTGCTTGTCTTGTGTTGCTTTTGGGACATGGTTCCATCTTTCTGATGAATGGCAGCCTCCAGCAATGACTGCTACTACTTTTTAGTTAAAACTACTACTGCCTTCCCAGGTCTGCCACCGCTTATTAGGCAGTGAATTTGACTCTTGGCCAATTAAACAAATTGCAAATTAAAATGTTGAGGTAGTTCCCACGAATGCAGGTTTTTTTTGTATTCATTCACAGGATGTTGGTGTTGCTCGCCTGGCAGCATTTATTGCCTATCCTTAATTGCGAAGACGGCAGTTAAGAGTCAACCCAATGCTGTGGGTCTGGAGTCACGTATAGGCAGACCAGGTAAGAACGGGAATTTACTGCCCTCAAGGGGATTAATGAACCAGCTGGGGTTCTCTTAACAATCGGCAATGGTTTCATAGTCATCATTAGACTCCTAATTCTAGATTTGTGTTTAAAATTGAACTCAGATTCCGTCATCTGGCATGGCAGGATTTGAACCTGGGTTCCCAGAACATTACCTGAAGTCTTGGGATTGATAATCTTAGCGATAATACTATTGGGTATTAATTCATTGTGATGTCAGCATCCTGACCCAGGAATCAAAATCCTGCCAGTTGGACCAGCAGATGGCAAGCTGGTAGCTCAGCTCAGATTACCCTCACAACTCCGAGGCCTAGAATGGCCATTGCATCAAAGAAGTGAATCTACATTTATTTCTTTTTTCAATCTTCATCTGGATCTTCCCTCCTTACCCATGGCCTATCTCCTTGCCCTGCCCCTCACCTTAGTACTTATTCCAGGGTTGCTGTGAACAAGGCTGGCAGCTTAAAATGCAAAGCAGCCACATGGGTGAACTGCCTTGAGAAGGGGGACAGATACAACAGAACACTTCATTTTAATAAGGCCCAAGGTCCAAAGTCTTCAGCTTTGGGCGTAGGATAAATCATCATTGAGATCACAAGAAATGGAGAAAGTCTTACCTCTTTCCTAAAGAACTAAATTCCGCAAGACCATAAGACACAAGATATAAGAGCAGAATTGAGCCCGTAGAGTCTGCTCTGCCATTCAATCATGGCTGATATGTTTTTCTTCTGCCTTCTTCCCACAATCCTTGATCCCCTTAAAATGAATCTATCTATCGCTGTCTTGTAGACATTAAATGATTTGGCCTCCCCAGGGTTGGGCAGCAAGGAGTTGCACTGATTCATCACCCTCTGGCTGAAGAAATTCCTCCTCATTTCAGTTCTAAAGCATTGTCCCTTTGCTCTGAGGCTGTGCCGTCAGGCCCTAGTCTCTTCCACTCATGGAAACATCTCATGTCCACCAAGTTGCATAGTGATCCTTATTCTTTCATGGCAGTGCTCTGGCATAATGACAAGCAAATCACATTTTGAGCTATGTAAAATGCCAAAGAAGACCGATTTTCCTCTTCAGACTGACTGATCATCTATTCCATTTTAAAACCCAAATCTCAATTTCTGCCCCAAATGTGCTTTCTTTGGGAATCACCGCACTGAAGGTTTTAACAAAAAGACTGATACAGTTTTGCAGAGTTCAGGCAACCAACTATATTTTGATTTCTGTTTAGACAGGCAAGCTAGACTTTTTTTTTGCCTTGATAATAAGGGATATGAGAGAGACAGTGTAGACATCTCCGATAAAGACTTCATGTCAGGAAACACCCCTTTGACAGTAGTGATTAGCTTGTTGTGGTAGTAGGCTTAATGCTGTACAGTGGTGTACACTTTGTAAATGGCAGTCCTGTCTTTTCACACTCAACAGTAGCTTATGAGGGATAAATTCCAGGCTAAACGAGTCTCTCTTTTATCCCTACTGAGCCCAAGTGGCAGTGACTGCATTGATGTGTTGATGATATCTTAGGCAGGCAACCATGTGAATACTTGAGTAGTGCATAAGAAGCGTCCAGAGATGGGAGAAGAATCGACTTGATAGACCCAGTCAGTTGGTTGAAACAGAGCAACATCGAAGCTGCTACAGATGTTTAGAATTCCACACTGCTGGTGGCACATTACAGACTTTTCGTTTGTCATTGTTTACAATTACTGTGCAAATGATTTAAAGCTTAACTTTCTGAAGTGGAGATAGCAAGGTGTAGAGGTGGTCTTTCTTCGTCTTTTCAGCAACACTTCCTTGTTGAAACTCTGTGTAAATCCGGCCTTGCTTGTGACCCTGTTTTTGCACACAATTTTGACTTTTTAAAATTGCACCACGGAACTTAAGTACTTGTCAAATCGGCATACACCATCCTCGCATGTTTACTATCTCCAGCTGGCTACAATTAGATCAGTATCTTATCTGTAAGAAAAGATCCCGGAGGAGGAGGATGATGATGATGCATATCAGTACAATTTGTGTGCATGTCTGTCCCTCGCCCCCATACTGTTTAAATTATTGGTCAGAATTCTGTGAGGGAAAAGCGCACAAAGTTCTCGCTTCTTCTTCTTCCTGTGGGTGAACTTCCATTTAGGAGCTTACTCTTGAAAATTTACCCTGTGTCACATCGGTACATTTCAGAGGTGTCATAATTTCTTTGCAATTAAAAAGAGATGGATTAAAAGGGCTGTGTGATATTTGGAAGGTTTTTTTTGTCTGAAATTCCTCTCAGTGCTATTTTCATGGGTGCCCAGATTAATGCCAGTGCTGAAGATGCAGAGGCAATAATTCCAGACAAAGGCATCGAAGGTTTGTATAGAGTGATCCCAGGGTGTAATTTTGGAGATTATAGAGTAAAATAAAAGCTGTGCATACTAAGTAAAGCTGCCAATTTGCATACATCTGGTGTTATCCCACTTGTGTTCATCTGTGCCAACTCTCGTAAAACGAGCCCTGTTCACAGCACATTTGAGAGGAAGAATGGTATTTTCAGATAAAGAGTTGCTCTAAATTAACCTCTTAAATGATGAGTTCAAGCTGTTCAAATGAATTCCTCAGCTTGTGCCCTTGGGCATCTTTTATTTTGCTTTTCTGTTTCTGCTGCCAGAGATGAGTCTTTGCCCCCTGGTGTGATCGGCCATTCCCCAGTGTGCCACACAACTGATGGTATATCTTTAATGTTTTTCATTTGGTTTTTTGACATTAAAACCATTTTAGAATCATACAGTCACACAGCACAGAAAACAGACCCTTCAGTCCAGCCAGTCCATGGCAACCTTAATCCCAAACTAAACTAGTCCCTTGCCTGCTCCTGGCCTATATCCCTCCAAACATTTCTTATTCATGTAGTTATCCAAATGTCTTTTAAATTTGCAACTGTACCTGCTTCCACCACTTTCTCTGACAGTTCATTACACACATGAACCACTCTGTGTGAAAAAAAAGTTGCCTCTCATGTCCTTTTTAAATCTTTCTCCTCTTCACCTTAAAAATATGCCCCACAGTTTTGAACTCCCTTGCCCTAGGGAAAAGACCTCTGTCATTCATCTTATCTTTACCCCTCATGATTTTATAAACGTCAATAAAGTCACCCCTCAACCTTCTACGCTCCAGTGAAAAAAGTGCCAGCCTTTCCAGTCTGTTCTTATATCTCAAACCCTCCATTCCCGGCAAGATCTGGTAAATCATTTTTGAACCCCACTTCAGTTTAATAGTATCCTTCCCGTAACAGGGTGACCAGAACCGTACTCCAGAAGAGGCCTTACCAACCTCAACACGACATCCCAACTTACTTACTTACTTTGTCTCAAACTTGAATTCTGTTATTTGCATGCTACAAGTTAGCTGGCACGCATAGTCTAAGAGTCTTAGCGCTGAGCTTTGTAGTGTGTTCAGTGCTTTTGTTGAGAACAGAGGGGGATTGGGAGCAGAAGGATGACTGAGCAGAGCAGTGAGCCAAATGTGAAGTAAGGCATAAAGTCTTCACCCAGAGTATTTCTGCAAACAGCCAACACAATGCTGATGAATGGCACAATGAAAGTGTACAGTTCTTAAAGATTTTTTTGTAGCGTTAGTAGGAAATCTGGATTTGGTCCTTTGTCAGTGTGGGTGGCAGAGCTTTGTCTTTTCAAAGCCATTCAGAAGGAAAATGATGTCTTAAAGCAGCATTTTATCAACAGCATATATGGTCAAACTACTATTGACAGCATAGAGTGAGTTTGTTCAATATGCACTTTTTGTTATAAGCCCATTTAAAAATTTCGATTAATTCCGTTCCCCATTTCAAAACTGTCATTCTCAGAAACATTAGGGCATTGGAGGGGCACACTGGCTAATTTATATTTTAGAAATCTGAGCCATGAAAGTTAATAAGGGTCACTAATTAAAATAATTTCTTTGATCTCTCTAAATGTATTGTGCTCAAGAGAAGGATGATTATTTTCACTTTAAATATCTGTGCGCCTGTTGCTGAATATTGGTGTGCGAGTCTTTTATTGTGATTCCCAAAAGGTGAATCCATAAAACATCAAATGGGGGCCAGGAAATTCCCAACAACAACTTGTATTCACACAGCACCATTAATGTAAAAAAGAAAATCATGAGGCACTTGATAGAGGTATCGTCACCAAAATGGGGG
This sequence comes from Ginglymostoma cirratum, assembly GCA_024137785.1. NCBI lineage: Eukaryota > Metazoa > Chordata > Chondrichthyes > Orectolobiformes > Ginglymostomatidae > Ginglymostoma > Ginglymostoma cirratum. The sequence continues at coordinate 49,511,333 of JAHRHZ010000020.1, forward strand.
TCAACCAAAAAAGGTGCTGAGGGAACACACAGGGAAATGGGATGCGGAGTCCAGTAGCAGATCAGGAACGCAGAGGTTCTTAGAAATTAAGGGCAACTAGGGATGGGCCATAGATGCTGGCCCAGCCAGGGACACCCACATCCCACAAGATAATATAGGAAAATCAGTAAAGTGCAGTTGGTCTTTTTACACTCAACTGTTACATTTGCATTTGATGTCTAGATTTCCTGAACAATTAATACAAATAAGTGTGTTGACTACTTGGATGGGTCCATTTAAAGCGACACTTTGAAGAAGTAGAATGAACCTTGCTTGTTATGTTGTATGAGCTAGCTGACAATGTCTCTTTTCCTGGTAGGGATCCAAAACGTCTACTTGGTCTAGGGTGGTAGAAAAAAACCCATGTGGTAGACTAATGGGCCGTGTGCTGCAAAACAGATTTTGAATAGATTGGAGGGGGGGGAATGTTTTTGACCAGCACAAATGAACGGACTTTTTTCAGTGCTGTAGATCTCTGTGATTCTAATATGAAGAGATTCTTGTTTTAACCAAGATGTAGTTCATTGCAAGTTAACTATGGATATGTAACACTGATGTGATTAAAAATTGGGCAGAACTTTCTCTTCTTTTGAGACTAAGTCTAAAGACAAGCTGAAACGCAGGTTGTACTCCCATTCTGGAATGGGACAGGTTTTCTGGTGTGATCATGTTCTGTAAGGCTCAATAGATATTCACGTGCAGGTAAAGCAACTGATTTTAGAGTTGGAGGGGAATGGAAGTTCTGTCCATCCCCTGCCTGAACCTTCTAGGCTTCAGCTGTCAGGCACCATATTTAAAAGGCACACACACAGACAGCTCTTCACTCTCTGCAACCGAAGAGCATCATTCATCCCCTGCTCACCTGCCCCAGCCACCTCTGCAGATGTCTGAGAGCGACAATCCAGCAACGCCCCCTTACTGGAGCTCCTGCAGGGAGTCTGTGAGAGAACGGCTCTGCTGTTTTTCAAAGATAGCAACAAGAGGCTATCACAAGTCGCAAAAACAACCTGGACTGAGATTGCTGCGGAGGTCAGTGACCTTTGAAACTGGAGATTGGACTGGTTAATGTGCTGCAATGAATATTCTGTTGCACTCTGCCAAGGTATGTATCACTGTCTATTCCATGCTTCTAGGCCCTAATCAGTGTGAGTTAGCATTGTCCCCTTGCCACCGTACAGGATTTCTACACAAATTTGGGTATCAGACACCTCCAAAGGATACTCATTTACAGTCTGGGATAAAAGGTACTGCAGATGCTGGAGAATCCGAGATAACAAGGTGTGGGGCTGGATGAACACAGCAGGCCAAGCAGCATCATAGGAGCAGGAAAGCTTGACGTTTCGGGCCTAGATGAAGGGTCTAGGCCC
>JAHRHZ010000020.1:49513138-49530639 GCA_024137785.1 Ginglymostoma cirratum
CTTTCCTGCTCCTATGATGCTGCTTGGCCTGCTGTGTTCATCCAGCCCCACACCTTGTTATCTCATTTACAGTCTGTCACGTTATCCCTGCTACATCAATGTTGCATTCCTGGTACCACAATGGCCCTGTCACTCAAATCTGCCACAGTCCACACGAAAAACATGGAAAGGAGCTACAACATTCAGCAGCTCACACACCATCAAATCACTGATCTGTCATCAGAACTTGGAGAATATACACATTGGCTGGTGTTTCACCAAGGATTTGCCATGAATGAGAAGCATGGAAGAAGGTGGCGTGGTTGAAGATGAAAAGAATTTTATTAAAGAAAATAAGTACATTTATAACTGCCAACATGCAAACAGAATTTGTCGTCATAACTAATTGCTGTTAAGGGAATCTTGCTGTGTGTAAATTGGTGGCCACGCTTCCTACATTACAGCAGTGACCATACTTCAAATTGTACCTCATAGGTTGTAAAGTATTTTGCAATAACCTGATATTATGAAAGTGAGTATATTAATGCAAGTCCTTTCTTTCTTTCTTTTGGCAATTTAAATCCGTAGTGACACAATACGTCACATGCCTGCTTTCTTGCAAGTAAATGGGGCACAGCAGCTATGAAGTGCAGTATTTTCTTTCATGCTGTATTGTTTCTGGCAGTGATATCTTTAAGAGATCTGGATCGTGCAGGATATAAAATTGATGACAAGCACAGATGCCAATTGTTTGAAGTTGAGTTGGAAGGTGCACTGTTTAAAGTGTTGTTTCTGATCAGCACTTCATTTGGTCTGGAGTGGAGTTTGTTACAAAACCTGATTCTCAAAGCTACTTATAATTTTTCGACATAACATCATATAAGGTCAACAGAAGCGTCTCGAAGGTAATATAATAAATGTGGACTAAAACCTGAAATGTGTCGGTGATGCTGTGATAGGCAGTGATGGTGTCGCTTTACATAATGTACACAGCATCCTTATTTTACAGAGGCCCATTAATTCTAATCCTTTCAGGTTCTAGGCAACAGAAATCTTTTTATCCTGTGTTTTATTGCAGAATGGAAGTCTTTGAATGAAGGCAAACACACAAACGGTACAGTTAACAAGCATGCAGTCACAAGGTAGTGACATTGGATTGAAGAGATTCATCCTCAAAATGTTGGTCTTTGGATTCTCCTTAAGTGGTCAAGACTTCACTGATTGTTTCATGTTTGTGAAATGCTGAATTCCCTTGGTTCGCATGTTAAACGTAATTTTACCCAGGTGGACAATCTAATGGTAGTGTAAGGAATGTTGGGAGAATTTAACGAATGTGTTAATTTAAAAATACAAGAAGTTATATGGGAAAGGGTTTTGTTGGTCCTTAATAGCTGTTTGGGAAAAAGGTAGCAAGCTGAATAAATGTGGAGGCAAGGAACAGATTACCTAGCTAAGTGGTGAAACAGTCCAATATTCAAACTCTGGCTGGTGAATCGGAGGTGCAGCAGCAGATGATAACATTAATAAAGTCCGTCGGGGTCTGATAGGAACTGATAACGAAATTTAATATTCTCAGTGGTGGTGTGTTACAGTTCACTTGGGGAGTCTGTTTGGTTTCAGCAACATACACTTTTGACAAGTATATTGTGGTCTGAAACTATGAATGGGGATGGTTGAGGCATCACCTTTCTCTCTCTCTCTTACTTTTTTGGCCACATTATGAATGACCTTCCACAGCCATCGGTCCACAAATGGAACTCAGATCCAGAACATCTGGCTCAGAGTCAGGGATACTACTTACTGCATCTCCACTGTAATCTAATACCAGAGAAATTCCACAAATGAGCATGAAATAGATGGCATAAATTACAAATACAGTAAAGATATACCTACCCACGACCCATAATTGCATTCCATGATAGTAGTTAGGCAACCTGCTCCACATATACTGCTAGCCTGTGTCCAGCCTTACATAATCTTGCAATTCTTTTAACTGCTGAGAAAGTAAATCTATTGGGCATGCATTACACCAGTGAATTCCAATAGAGATCAAAGTATATTGAAAAGCACTAACAGAATGTAACTGCATTACTAACTGGCACATAATGGACTGCAACATATTTGTCATCTCTTTCAATTTGCAGTATATCAAAATTACTTATGATTGCATGGGATGTTGTGAACTAACATAAGGAAACAGGCATAAACTGGAAAAAACGTTCAGTGACCAGAAGCCTTAGCTTCACTTGGAGGAAATCACTCTGGAGAACCTTATTTGCAAGAATATCAAAGTGAGCAAGAAGGTTCAGTTGTGGTAGTGACGAGGACCTGTCATTGTATAGTGGAGGCAATGTTTACCTCTGGCTGTTTCCTCTTCATCCTGTGAGTTTCTTCCCCTGCTGGAGTAGCGAGGTACTGCCTTCAAGTTCCTGTTGCCATGTGGAATGGGAAAATCCTATTCTTTAAGTGATACCGGTCTCAGAATTTGGGCCGATGTTATTAGCAGTTTTGAGTCACAGCACGACACATGCAGCAGTCCTTTATCATGGCAAACTCAATATTCTGGCACTCCTTTGACTGCACCTTCCCACTCAATAATCTGTGATTGAAAGCATGTGTTGTTCCTAAAGGGGATGTTATAAGAACTGTGAAGGAACAACTTGAAAATGTCTGTGTTCTCCATTGTTTTGTTTCAGTCTCTGTTGGGCTTCACTCAGTGTTGTGGCCAAGGTCAGAAGTTCAGTGATTTGGATACTCTCAACATTCTTGTGTTCTACATCTTGTTACTTGGAGATGTGTTCAAATCGATGACTGGAAAATAGCTCTTTATCTTGAACATTTGACTTGATACCATGGTCTGACCCCTTTATCTTTGGAAAGACATCATTATTCTTATGAATGTCTATAAATAAACAAATGAGAACCGTTTAAAGCCTACTGTTGTTCTTCAAGATATTTGTTCATATTTTTTAACTTAAACCTGAAAGGAGTTAGGCATATTACTATGTACAACCACAGGAGAAACAAACCTAAAGTATTACTCAGAGAATAACTAATATCTTGTCGTATCAATAAGCTATACTGAAAGGCATGCTAAAGAACCTCAAAAAAAAGGAGCCAATGAGGCATGCCAACCAGCAACGTTGTAGATTTTAGCTATTATTTGTATTGAATTAGCAAGCTTCAGCAGGAATAAGAGTTGGTAAAATCACATCAGTTATATATGAGCAAGGGGTAACGAAAAGCTGTGGATCCTCCTCCTTATTCAGCAACTTGGTTCATTCCAGGGATGATTTTTGATCATTTTCTGACTGTTCCTTTAATGAATATTGGCCTGTAGCTACACTAGAATGTGTTCATGCCACATAAGGTATAACAACGTTCAGGTAGGATTCCCTGTATTCTGGCACTGAATTGGAGAAACAAGATGGTGAAACCAACTGACCTATAGACACAGGTAAGCTTCATCGGTCTAAAATAACATCTAATACTTTAGAAGCTGTATTTTTGGTTAGGTAGTTTTTTTTATTTAAGCATCAGGAAGATGGCTGATAACTCTTTATTTAAAAAAAAAACAAACATGACAGGGCTTCAATCTTGACAGAACTGATATTTTAAGCAGAAAGCGTCCTCATTGTTCAATGTGCAGATCTGCACTCTCAGAAATTGGTGCTGTTAGATTTCTGAACTTTTCACTGTCCAGGGCTGTTTCTTCTTTTGGTGAGCATTCCAAGTGTCTACTGCCAAGAACATGAAATATGTTATAAGCAGTGTAAGGGCTGTCTTCGTGTGCATCTGATTAACTTGCTTACTTATTGAGACTCGCTTATTATGAGACGTGATTCACCATGAGACATGGTTTATTATTATTGAAACACAAGATATATACATGCAATTCCATGAAATCCATCTTTCCCTCTAAATTGCTGAGTAACCTCACAGTTCTTAAGTAACTATGTTCAGTTTTAAATCACACTGATTTAAAATCTGCTTTGGAAACAAATAGGTGGATAGCTGGAGGATGTTTCCTTTTGTAAGTGTGACTGAATCTGGCAGGAATAATTTAAGGATGAGATGCCTCCCTTTTTGACAGCGTTGAGGAAGATTTTACCCCTGAGAGGTCATTGGTATATGGAATTCTCTTAGTCATAGAGTAATAGCATCATACAGTATGGAAACAGACCGTTTGGTCCAACTAGTCGACACTGACCGTATTCCCAAACTAAACTAGTCCCACTTGCCTGCATTTGGCCCATGCCCCTCCAAACCTTTCCTATTCACGTACCAGTCCAAATGTCTTAAATGTTGGAACTGTGCCTGCAAACACCATTTCCTCTGGCCGTTCATTCCACACACAAATCACCCTGTGCAAAAAAAAAGTTTCCCCTCGTATCCTTTTTTAAAATACTTCTCCGCTAACCTTAAATATATGGCCCCTAGTCTTGAAATCCCCCATCCTAGGGAAAAGATCTTAGCTATTCATCTTATCTGCACCAGTTTGATTTTATAAACCCCTCTTTTCCAGAAAGTAGGGGAAGATTTATTTATTTCTTAATCGCTGAGTTAGAGTTTTGATAGACAAGGTAGTTGAGGTTTGGGGAATGCAAACAGGAAAGTAGAGCTGAAATTCCAATCAGTTTAGTCATGATCTGATTGAATCGTGTAGCAGTTTGAAGGGCCAAATAGCCCACTGATGCTCCTATGCTCCTGTGAAAGTCCTGTGGGAAAGAATATATGAGGCATCAGAGGCGTGGAAAGGCCATACTGTGCTGTGACGTCCTCCTCTTCAGTCAATTAATCTTCCATTACTGCGGGTCACATTGTAAAGTAGGGCGTCTGTTTGAGGCACAAAAGGGCTGGTCCCATTTGTGCAGCCAACCTGAGTAATTTCCTTCAGAAAAGGGGAAAAGGAATAAGGAAAGAGAACTGATAGGATTAAGTACGTTATATAGGAACTCCAGGGCAATGAGAGAGGAATTCACAGATTGTAGATTGATATGGCATGGAGCCTCATAATTAATGATTGTTGTTGACAACAAGGTTGTTCATCCCACAGATTCTCAGGACACTTGACTGTGGTTTGGATGAGAGTTTCACTACGGATTAATGAGACCAGGTACCACACAGAACTGACAATATCTTCAGGGCCTTACTTGGGATAGTACCTCCACCTGTCACCAGTGTCAGGGGCCTCCTATACCATGGGCAAGTCTGAGAGATGGGGGCTGCTGGAGGTAATGTGGAGAAGTGGGACTAGGTAGGGTGACCAATAAAGACCGCTTTGAGTCGGGTGGAGCAATGCTGGTGACTGTGACAATGGGGGGAGGTGCCTGGTGACTGTGATAATGGGGATGGGGAAGGGGAAGGGGCTGGTGACTGATAGATTGGGGAGGGGTTTAAGGGAGCTGGTGAATGTGGGAATGGAATGGGAATGGGGAGGAGGGAGGGGGCTAGTGACTGAGAGCAGGAAACAAGTGACATATGTAATGTTGAGGATGGAGTGGTGACGTTGACTGAACAAGATAAAATAAATGTTGAAATCTGCACTCTAAAACAATGTGTAAAATTATTGCTATTACAGAAAACTTTGTTGGTTCTCGTTATGCATACCATATTCCTATTGGCAAAATCCTTGGTGAACTGCCTCTCATCCACATTCCTGACCCAGAATGGCTGCATGTGTTCCATGCTGAACAGAGCCCCTGATATTAATGGCAGCATGCATTCACCTTGTTGAACAATGCCCTCTATAAAGATAGCAGCTATACATGCACTCTGTTGAGCACTGTCCCTTTAAAGATGGCAGCCACGCCTGCATGCCAACCACTTTCTTCCTTCTGTCTTTTCTTGCCCTAGATATTCTTTCGATACTTCAAGCAGTAAGCTACGTCTCTCCCTGCCTTAGATGGGCAAGCTTTCCATTTCTACATATTCCTAGTGCAAGAGCATCAACTATGCTCCATGCCAGGGTGCCCTGGAGACATTTGAGATCACGCCACTAGTACCAGTTAGACTATCTTATCAGCAGATGTCTCTCCATCAACGGCATCCTCGGCACTCTCAGCTATTACAGCATTAACTGTGACACTGACCACTTCCTGGTGTGTAGCAAGGTCAGCTTTCAGGCTTCGATCAAGGAAGGATACCACTCCAGAGAGTAAGGTAGTGCTTGAATCAACACCTGCCACAGTACTGAACCAGAAGGGATCCAGGAGTTCCTCAACATCTCCATTCATGCCCTTTCAGCTACTAACAATCAAGGCTAGAGTGGGGTATCTAGTGTGATCAACTTTGTCTCACCATCTATAATGCTGCACGCTTTACGTGCAGGAAAAGAGAACAGAGAAATGTTGACCACTTTGAACTTTTATTGGGTTAAATGGGGTCAGCTACTCCAGCCATTGGGAGACCCCTTGTGAATTACAAACTCATCCCTAACAAACAAAACCTAAATGCTTTCAGAGCAGCCAGACACAAGTCTCAGTAGACTGCTCAGAAGTGCACCAGTCAATCTTTGAAAGTCTGCAAGAATATACAATTTGGTGGTGAATTCAGGAATGCTATGGGGTTATATTCAGGAATTAAGAAAGCTAAAGGCTCAGCAGGAAGGAAATCAGCTGCCCTGAAGACTGAAACAGGAACGATAATTTCTGAACCTAGCAAGAAAGATGGAAAGTTGGGTAAGACATTGCCTTGAATTCTTTGCATCAGAGAGCATTATCATTGAAGAAGCTCTAGCTCCAATCCAGACTGTCTTTCAGGGAGGAGTTGGATAGTGAGACCAACATGGTAGAGCTCATTAACACATAGGCTGTCTCACTAGTGCTAAATCGTAGAAAATGAAGACAATCCACCAGAAATCATCACCAGTGGAAATCTGGCACTGTTGCATCTTCTCCATGAACTCTTGTGCCTCTGATAGAAGGAAAGATCTGAGCCTTAAGGTAAATATGATTAAAACATAATCACCTTGCACTAAACAAGGGAGATTGCAGTGTCTGCAACAATTGCCAAGGCATCTAAGGTTTTGGAATCGATTTGTAGCTCGGGTTGTGGGTGTTGAGGTTGGTTTGCCCGCCTAGTTGGTTTGTTGTTCCGCAGACATTTCGTTACCATGCTTGGTAACATCCTCAGTGCAGCCTCTGATGAAGTGTCGGTGTGTTTTCCCACCTGGCTTTTAAACTCTAGGGTCCGTTGCGATGGATTGCCTCATTTCCGGGTTTCCTCCGTAGTGGAATGCATATGGGGTCGAGTTCAATGTGGTTATTAATAGTCTGCTTCGTGGAGTGCCATGCTTCTAGGAATTCTCATGCTTGTCTCTGCCTAGCCTGTCCCAGGATCTTGGTGTTATCCCAGTTGAAGTCGTGGTTCTCCGTGTCCATGTGGATTGAGATGAGTGAGTATTGGTCGTGTCTTTTTGTTGCCAGTTGGTGTTCATTTACTCTTGTTGTTAATTTCCTTCCTGTTTGTCCAGTGTAGTGTTTCTCACAGTCTCTGCAGGGAATCTTGTAGATGACATTGGTCCTGTCCATGGCGGGGAGTGGGTCTTAGTTTGGCTGAGCACTTGTCATAGGGTTGATGTGGGTTTGTGTGCCACTTTGATGCCCAGCGGTTGTAGAAGTCTTGTGGTGAGTTCTGAAGTGTTCCTGATGTAGGGTAGTGTGATGAGTGTGTCGGGGCATGTAGAATCTTTCTGATGCTGTTCCTGTAGGCATCTCCTGGCCCAGTTTTTTGGATATCCATTATCCTTGAACACTTGGAAGAGGTATCCTCCTCCTCTTGGCGTAGTTCCATGTTGCTGCAGTGTGTTGTTGCCCTTTTAAATGGTGTTCACACGCAGCTTTGTTTGTGTGTGCTGGGATGGTCACTGTTGAAGTTCAGTACCTGGTCTGTGTGTGTGGCTTTTCGGTGTACTTTCGTTTGCAGTTCCCCATTTGTCTTGCTCTCTACCATGACGTCCAGGAATGGGAGTTGTTTGTTCTTCTCCTCCTTTCTGGTGAATCTGATTCCGGTGAGGGTGTTGTTTATAAGTTCGTGTGTCTCTTCTAATTTGGTCCGTTTAATGATGACAAAGGTGTCGTCTACGTAGCGTATCCATTGTTTAGGTTGGATTTGCATAAGGGCAGTCCTTTCCAGTCTTTGCATCACTGCTTCTGCTATGAGTCCGGACATAGGTGATCCCATGGGTGTCCTGTTGATTTGCTCGTATGCTTGGTCATTGAAGGTGAAGTGGGTGGTAAGGCATAGGTCCAGTAGTTTAAGCATGTTGTCCTTGGAGATGGTTTCACTGGGGTCGTGTTCTTGTTCAAGTAGCGTTGTCATTGTTTCCCTTGCTAGTGGTATGTCTATTGATGTGAATAGGGCAGTGACATCAAACGATATCATGGTCTCTTCGTTCTCTATCTTTATGTCTTTGATGGAGTTGAGGAATTCTTGGGCTGTGTGGATGGAACACTATTTAAACACTATTTAAAAGGGCAACAACACACTGCAGCAACGTGGAACTACGCCAAGAGGAGGAGTGTCCAAGTGTCCAAGGATAATGGATATCCAAAGAACTGGGTCAGGAGATGCCTACAGGAACAGCATCAGAAAGATTCTACATGCCCCGCCACACTCATCACACTACCCTACATCAGGAACACGTCAGAACTCACCACAAGACTTCGACCGCTGGGCATCAGAGTGGCACACAAACCCACATCAACCCTACGACAAGTGCTCACCCGAACTAAAGACCCGCTCCCCATCATGGACAGGACCAATGTCATCTACAAAATCCCCTGCAGTGACTGTGAGGAACACTACATCGGACAAACAGGAAGGAAACTAACAACAAGAGTACATGAACACCAACTGGCTACAAAAAGACACGACTCATCTCAATCATCTCAATCCACATGGACAAGGAGAACCACGCCTTCAACTGGGCCAACACCAAGATCCTGGGACAGGCTAGGCAGAGACAAGCATGAGAATCCCTGGAAGCATGGCACTCCACGAAGCAGGCTATTAATAAACACATTGAACTCGACCCCATGTACATTCCACTATGGAGGAAACACGGAAGTGAGGCAATCCATCTCAATGGACCCTAGAGTTTAAAAGCCAGGTGGGAAAACACACTGACGCTTCATCAGAGGCTGCACTGAGGATGTTACCAAGCACATTAACGAAATGTCTGCGGAACAACAAACCAGCTCTGCGGGCGAGCCAACCAACCTCAACACCCACAACCCGAGCTACAAATCGATTCCAAAACCTTAGAGACCTATGGGCGCAACTTGCTCAAACTGGCAAGGAAATGGGAAAACTATGCCAAACGAGAGAGCGCAACCCGCGAACAACTCTACTTCCAACATGGATGCCTCAGGAACCAGGTATTACCATGCAGTGTGAAGTACAAACCACCCATCAACAACCTACAGGCCCGGAAAACAGCAGAACAAAACAGCTGCAAGATGGTAAGGCTAATGATAAACGATGCACACAACCGGCTCCACAAATACAACAGAGAAATTACTTGCCAAAAAACTTTATTCCAGGAAGCTACCAATCAAGACTGGACAACCGACATGGAACGAGCCATTAACATCAGCCGACAGACACAAGAGCCAAGAAAAGACAGACCCTGCAAGACAAGCTAACCACACTTACCCACAAAAACAACAACAGAACTGACACATGGATAAGGAACCTCTCCGACAGGAAATTGACAGATGCGGAAAAAACTGTTCTCACCCGGGGACTGAACTACAACTGCAGGGATGCCAACAAAACGGAATGGCTAGCTACACTGGAAGCCACACTCAAGACCAACAATATCAACGAAGAAAGACAACAGGCTTTCAGACAGACGGTAGACCCGACATGAACCAGAAAGAGGGAACTCAACACCCTCAACACAAGGGAAAGACAAGCCCTGGACGGATTAAAGAAGGACAGAACATCACTATACGACCTGCAGACAAAGGGCGCATGACAGTGATAATGAATAAAAAGGACGACATCTCCAAAGCACAAGCTCTGCTCGCCAACAAGAACACATACCGGCCAGTACAAACTGACCCAACACTGCAACTAGGCAACAAAATCCTATACACGCTACAAAGACTTAAACAAACAGGACAGATCAACAAAGCAGACTTCTTAAGAATGAAACCCGAAGGAAACAACACACCACGATTCTACGGCCTCCCTAAAGTGCACAAACCGGGAGTCCCCCACAGAGCCATAGTCTCCCTACCAGGCACTCCATCGCACAGTTTAGCCAGAGAACTACAAAGAAGACTCAAGCACCTAGTCAACAAATCACTCCACTCCATCCACTCAGCCCAAGAATTCCTCAACTCCATCAAAGACATAAAGATAGAGAACGAAGAGACCATGATATCGTTTGATGTCACTGCCCTATTCACATCAATAGACATACCACTAGCAAGGGAAACAATGACAACGCTACTTGAACAAGAACACGACCCCAGTGAAACCATCTCCAAGGACAACATGCTTAAACTACTGGACCTATGCCTTACCACCCACTTCACTTTCAATGACCAAGCATACGAGCAAATCAACAGGACACCCATGGGATCACCTATGTCCGGACTCATAGCAGAAGCAGTGATGCAAAGACTGGAAAGGACTGCCCTTATGCAAATCCAACCTAAACAATGGATACACTATGTAGACAACACCTTTGTCATCAGTAAACGGACCAAATTAGAAGAGACACACGAACTTATAAACAACACCCTCACTGGAATCAGATTCACCAGAGAGGAGGAGAAGAACAAACAGCTCCCATTCCTGGACATCATGGTAGAGAGCAAGACAAATGGGGAACTGCAAACGAAAGTACACCGAAAAGCCACACACACAGACCAGGTACTGAACTTCAACAGTGACCATCCCAGCACACACAAACAAAGCTGCGTGTGAACACCATTTAAAAGGGCAACAACACACTGCAGCAACATGGAACTACGCCAAGAGGAGGAGGAATACCTCTTCCAAGTGTTTACGGATAATAAATATCCAAAGAACTGGGTCAGGAGATGCCTCCAGGAACAGCATCAGAAAGGTTCTACACGCCCCAACACACTCATCACACTACCCTACATCAGGAACACGTCAGAACTCACCACAAGACTTCTACGACCGCTGGGCATCAGAGTGGCACACAAACCCACATCAACCCTACGACAAGTGCTCACCCGAACTAAAGACCCGCTCCCCGCCATGGACAGGACCAATGTCATCTACAAGATCCCCTGCAGAGACTGCGAAAAACCTACATTGGACAAACGGGAAGGAAACTAACAACAAGAGTAAATGAACACCAACTGGCTACAAAAAAACACGACCAATACTCACTCATTTCAATCCACGTGGACACGGAGAACCACGACTTCGACTAGGATCTCACTGCGAAGTATTATGGAGAAAGCCTTTGCTCATTTTGCTGTAAGTGTATTGCAGAGCCTGGTACCACATCCGCCGAGAGCATCAGTGTGGCTCAGAGCTGGCAGATTGAGAGTCAGTCTCATTTTCCCACCTAAGATGTTACAGGGGAAGTGCTGCCAATGGTGCAGACCACTCGACCTGCCTAGATAGATTTGAACAAGATCTTTGATCTCATTAGCATGATCCTGCTGCTGCTGAAAATAGGCTGCCCTCCTGAAATCTTGAGTGTAATTTCTCCTTTCCACATGAACATTCCGACAGTTACAACAGAGCCTCAGCAGCCACTAAAATCAGCAGCAGGGACACACGTGGCTGTGGCGTCAGCTTTCTTCAGGATATTTTCTCCCTGCTGCAATGTATGTTTTCAGCAACTCTTGTGGCTATGGTGGCAATGTGGCAGCATCGGGTCGCAAGGGCTTGGGATGGTTTCAAGAACGGCAACTTGGTGAGCCAGGCCTGTTCCTCCTTGCTATGGTGGTGATACAGTGGTTTCAGAGTCAGTTTCGGCAGCATGGTGGGTCTGGTCTGGAAATCCTTGTTTTGGCAGCTTCATTGGCGGCATCCCATGGCCACTTCAGAAACCCAGGAGTCGTGGAGGGAACAAATGGTGAATTTTGTTCTGACATTGTCTCAATTATTTCATTTTATAATATCTGTAATTAAAATAGCGCAGAGTTATACACAGCTCACTGTATTTTCATGAATACAAGTGACAATAAATTGCTATTTTTACAAAGAATAAAACAAGTCGAGCCTGTGAGTGGTGGTTTACTGATGATGTCACATGGGCATCCCATTCTAGGCATGGTAGGTAAGTGTGCAGATGACACCAACATTGGTGATATAGTGGACAGTGATGAAGGCTATCTAACAGTATAACTGAATCTAGTTTAACTGGGCCAGTGGGCCAAGGATTGGCAAACGGAGTTTAATTTAGATAAATGCAAGGTGTTGCATTTCGGTCAGGGAGACTTGCACAGTTAATGATGGGGCCCTGGGGAGTCGAACAGAGAGATTTAGGGTACATAATTCCTTGAGAGTGGAATGACATGTAGACAGGGTAGTGAAGAAGGCATTTGGCAGGCTTGTCTTCATCTGTCAGAATATTGAGTACAGGAGTTGGGACATCATGTTATATCTGTCCAAGACATTAGGAGGGCCACATTTGGAGTACTGCATACAATTCTGGTCACCCTGCTGTAAGGAGGATGTTGGACACAGTAAGGAATGCAGGTGCTTGAAGCTGGAGTCAGTAAATGTAGAACTGGAAGAGAACAGCAGGCCAGACAGCATCCGAAGAGCAGGGAAGGAGGCTGAACAACTTCCGTACCTACTGCCTTGGGTGAATAATGGACATCTCCTGGCAGATTGTTTTGAGTATGAAAGTACACCAGTGTGCTTGCTATTGGCACACATCATCTACAACCTGATTCACAAGGATGTCTGTAAGACCTCAAATTGACCTGGTTCGGAGTCCGTATTGCTGACTGATTTGGCTGGAGACAAGCAGCCAGGAAAGGTGTAGAAAAGGAATAGGACAAAGAAAAATGATTAGCTGGTGGGTAACGAGCCTGGCATATAAAAATGACATTAACCAGTCAACCTGGGGCCAATGTATGTCAGCTGGGGAAGGGTTAGCCTCTCACAATTTGGTGTTCAGAGTAACAACAGATGATGTTGAATCTAGGAGTGTCATACACTGGTGGTAGACTATCCTGGGATGCGGTGCTTACCAATACAGACCAAAGACAAGCATTGCTTCAGCATGTAGTTGACTGGTCTTTGTGTTTGATGTGAAACTGTGGTGGCCATTCCAACTCAACCAGACAGTATTGTGAATCTGTATATTAAAATGTTGCACAGGCCACTGGATGGTGATGGCGATAGGAAATATGGTTGACTGTGATTTTTCCATTTTCCATAGACTGGAATTGCTGCAGCTGCTGCATCTATACAACAAAGTGATTCTTAACAGATTTCAGATGTTTTCTTAACTTGAATAAAATAATAAAATAATCGATGTCAAGGTCCTTGTGTGGAATGTACAAAATGGTAGAATTACATTTTGTGGTCAGTTTTACAAAATGAGACAATTTTTCTTCTCCCAATCCAAACACTCAGAATAGAATATTAACATCTAAAGAGATTTAGCTTGATTTTAATTGGATGACCACAACTTGCTAATCTTAATTGTTTGTCGCACAGATTTCTATTTTTGGAATGACAAAGTAAGGGTTATAAAGTGTATCTTAACGAAACTGGTAATAAAGTCCATAGGCTGTTCAAAGATCTTGAACATTCCAAGCAGCAGAAACCACATTTATGTGCAGATCAAACTTTTGTCTTGGTGGTTTCCCTTCAAAGGGCTTTTTTGAGTCTGTGGCCTGTGATTATTGTGACACTGATTGTTTGGAATGATAAGGAGCTTTATTGTCAAAAAAAGGTTGACTTGGTTACTAAGCTAAAGGACAACAACCCAGTAGTTTCTCTAATTAACCAAATGCACGTCACTCCCTCCCAAAAACTTTCTGAAAGCTACAATCTTTTACTGCAGACAGCTTGGCAACAATGGAAGGGATCTAAACCACAAACAACATGGAAGATGGAAAGACTGCATCTTGGATTGAAGGTTCCTCTATTCAGTAGTTTTAATAAGAGAGTAGATTAAACTAAAATCTATTGCAACGTTAGAGGGAAATACTAAGCCATTTTCCACTCTGAGTTTCTCTCCAAAAACGACTGTTAAAAAATCTGATTTTGATTGTCTTGTGCTTGCTAAAGCCTTATTTAAGATCCTTCGGGAATAAAGAGACCAAGCATTTCTCAACTGCAGTCAAATTGAAAGGTGATGTTTTGCCCCATTTTGGATCAGATCCAGACTTTGGAGTATCAAAACCAAAAGATTTTGAATTTTTAGTGCAGACTAGTCATTTTACAGTGAGGGTGTAGTTGGAGGATATGAGGGGTTTATCTGAACCCCTTGATTTAAATGCAGTTTATAAGAAGAATCAGAGGGAGAGAGCAACTGGTTAAAAAGAGAACATTTATATCTGTACGAAAAGGGCATGCCCAACAAATGCATTTACCAAGATCACAAAGAACAAATGGAATAGGATTACTGCCAAATTGTCTTTAATGATACAGATTCATCAAATAATCTCTCATAGCACTTCTAAGCTTTACTTTCACTGGATGCCAAGCATGAAACATCTTTTCTGTAGAGATAAACCTTTCCAAGTTTCACACTAAAATCACTAGTAAAGTTAAAAAAAAGACAAAGCCTGTGTGGACTCAGTTCTTGTGAATTAGCGAATAAATGTTGTTCAGTGAGAATGCGCAGTGAACATTACTAAGGGGCTCCTTTGTAAAATGGTTAGGAACATGGAGCTCTGTTGGCATACAAGGATTTGTCCACTTTATTGTTGTTTCTGTCAAAAATTACAAAATGCTCATTTGATTAATCTGGTGTTTGATGCTGAAAATTTACTGAATACTCATTACTCTGGATCATTCGTCATATACTAATAGGTCTATTGTTTATTGTTTATTGCACATTATGTCAGATAAACTATTTATTATTCTCAGTACATTTTATTAACTGTTCACTGAGTTATTCATCGTTTTAGCTTCATTGTTTTCACAAGTTTTTATTCTACAACAGTGTTTCAAAGGAGCAAGACTTTGCTACGTTATACTAGTCACTCTTAATTCTAACTCATCATGCACTGGTACATTTATTCGAGATTCCAGGACCTAGGCCTTCTGGTTGGCAGACATTAATAGCAGGGGAAGACTTCTGTCCACCACAAAAATACTTGTATGGTTAATGCTTTGAGTTGAGAATATTTTGTGTGCTGCAGACAGACTGCTGCGCCTCTGAAGCAAGGGGCTGGAATTCTGGCTGTCCTGGAGCTGGGATTGGAGGTGGGAAGGGGCTAGTAAAAACAGCTCCGCTGTTTGATGTACATCTCTTCTGGCTCCATCTCTGGCTTTGGGCTGTTTTTGTGAAGAAGGGATCCCGGGTGAGGCGGGGTGGGCAAGGTATGGCAATCTCATTTGAGATTTGAACAGATAGTGAGGTCCAGGTTAGGTGCCCGTGTGTTGGTTGGTGAGGGTTGTGACCTGAGTTTGGCAGCAGGCCAGGTTGGATGGGCACTGAGGTAGAAGAATATCTCTCCATAGCTAGCTCTTTTCTTCCTGTCACAGTGGGAAAATACAGCCCAGAGTTTTGTTACACGCTTCATACAATGGAAAGAAGAAGGCATTGGCTAAGTTGCTCAGAGGCAGTACTGATCCAATGATTTTTGTAAAACCTATTTTGTAAATGCATAGGCCTTCACAAAATGTGGAGCAAGAACGTTTAGATGACTCTGTCTACAAGCATTGTATTATTGATAGCTGAGTGCATACAAACCACCATGAATTCTGAGCAACATATGGCTGGGTTTTTTTTAACCGTGTATCTCGCCTGAATACCCTGTGTTCAATGCCATGCTATGCATTTGGGTTTGAGACAGATTGATCAAGGAGAAGGCAAAATCAAAGGCAGTCTTCAGGCTTCAAGGTCAAAGTAACACTATTTCCTACTAATCCTGTTATAAATGGTAATCAAATACCAGGTTCTGTCTTATACTAACATGCTGTAGCTACTTTGAGCACTCATGCCAATGTGCTCCTTGTGTGTCTTTCAGACAGTCTCACATTCCAAAGTACCTTCTTCCAGAGTATTCTAACTCTGATTAACTCCAGGGTCCTGAGCACCTTACACAACAAAGATGTGTTTCCCTTATTGTTAAGTCATTTGCCTGACCCGACTTCACATTCGTGTCTGAACATTCTTGATAAATAGAGTTGCTTTTCATAAAGTAGGCAGCTGGAAAGGCCCTAGAATGAGATCATGATCACCATTCCTCTCTAACAGTTTCTGAAAGGCTGGAAGATTGACAAGGTGAGGCCAGAGAGCAGAGGCCATTTTGCCCATGGATCTTACATTGACCTAATTGTTCATTTATTCTAGAGAGATTGAGTTCATGGATCAATTTTCAACGTATGCTATGACTAGTTCAGTCCCCTTACAAAACTGGAAGTTTGGACAGGACACCTTTGAAAACTGTACATTCTTATACTTATCATAAAAAAACAGAAATTGGGCCTTTCTCTTTCTCTTTTTCCTCTTGTAGGAGAACAAAACATGGCCCTCAGTTGTGATTCTTTTAAAACTATTTTCACCAATCCAATACAGCACTACTCTTGTGGCTTGAGTATATATCAGCTCTGATTGAACTATTTTGTTCTAGGGTGACAGTTTCAATAATTATCTTTAACTAGCGTGTCTTTGAGCAAAGTCATACCTTAAGAGGATATAGTTTCACGACAAAGATGATTAAGAACATTTTAGTACCATTTATTAATGAAATACATCTGTGCCAGCAAGCACTTTGAATATAGAGTACTGCTTTGCCAAGAGAATTATTTTTACGTTTAATCTTTTTAGCTCATTCTAATTTGATTAATTCTGAAGTTTTTTTGGGTTTGGCTGTTAAACAAAAGCTTTGATACCAATACATCAGAAGCTTGTATTCTTGGATTTTCTTTCGATTAGCATTGTCAACACTGCAGTCCCTTGAATAATGATGCATCTATTTCACCGGATACAGTCTAATTCAATGTAGTTTATAACCCACCACAGTATGTGGCTCAGTTTATTATGTGCATTACATAATGTATTACAATGTTTGTAGCTAACATTCAAATTCTCTTCTGCCAGTGCTCAGGGACAGGATGTTGAAGCTGCTGACATTAACATTGTGCATCTACGCCACGACAGAACAGGACATTGACATCAGTCGTTGCTGCCACCTGTTCCCATTAACACCTCCGCTACCATCTCACTCCGCACTCCCCTCACCATCTCACTCCACACTCCCTTCACCATCTCACTCTGCGCTCCGCTAACCATCTCACTCTGCACTCAGCTAACCATCTCACTCTCCACTCCCCTCACCATCCCACTCCGCACTCGCTTCACCATCTCACTCCGCACTCCCCTCACCATC
>JAHRHZ010000020.1:49530649-49579170 GCA_024137785.1 Ginglymostoma cirratum
CACTCCGCACTCCCCTCACCATCTCACTCCGCACTCCCTTCACCATCCCACTCCGCACTCCCCTCACCATCTCACTCCGCACTCCCCTCACCATCCCACTCCGCACTCCCTTCACCATCTCACTTCGCACTCCCTTCACCATCTCACTCTGGACTCCGCTCACCATCCCACTCTGCACTCCCCTCACCATCTCTCTTGTCAGTACCCTCACTGCTCTGCTGGGGATGGGCGTATGGTTGCAATCAACATGCTTCCAAAACAGGTCAAAGTCTCAAATTGGGCGCATCAGTAGGCAGAACCTTTTTAAAAGAAGTGGGATAATTACAGGAGAGATCATACTGTTGATTTGGGTGGTGAAAGCAGCATTTTTTTTATAAATCATGGTATCACAGTCACTGTAACCATTGCACAGTGCCTGCAGTCGTGTCAGGACCAAGTGCAGCCTTCTCCGAAATGCTTTGATTTGATTTTCTCCCCGTCCCACTGCAGACATCATTATGGGCCGTGGAATTGCAAAGGAGAACTGCTCCCAGTCACTACTGTTTGACTAGTGTTTCCTGTCTTCTGAGTGGAATATCTGAGAACAGGAATTCATGCTGTTTGAAATTATAGCCACTATCCCATGATGCAGCAATTCATATAGCATTCTGAAGCCACTGGCAGATGCCTCAATTTGCTGCATTGTTGTAATAATTGCTGTTCTTAATGTTACTTTAAAACCAGAAGTGATGGACTTACCTGATAAATACGACAAAATCCTGGAGTATAAAATATTGGAAAAAATTCTCAAGCCTACTGCAAATAAGGGGACGCAAGTCAACATTCAGGTCAATGATCCTTTGTGAAAAGTTGGTCAAATCAGAATTGAGTTATCATGTAAAAGTCATCAACCTGAAACATTGACTCTGTTTCTCTCTCTACGCATGTGTGAAACCTGCTGCATGCTTTTAATATTATCTCGTTTTAATCGAGATTTCCAGTATCCCCATCATTTTGTTTTTGAAAATTGCTAGCATTGATATTATGGGTGAATTCTTAGTTACAAGCACTGAAAAATGATCTGGAAATTCAAGGAGTAGCAGACAGTTTTTGATTATGTGTGATTGGCAGAGCAGAAACTCTGCCTGCAATTTGGGATAAAGACCTCCAGGAATACTGTAATTTCTGTAATTCAGGGATATGTGGCCAATGTCATGTTAGTGATAGCGGTCCAAGTGAATCAATCACACACCAGAGTTTATTTAAAACAGTAAAACACATTATAAGTTTTGAAGTAGACAGTGTAACAAACTGGTTCTGAAGAAGGGTCACTGAACTTGAAATGTTAACTCTTTCTTTCTCCACAGATGCTGTCAGACCAGCTGAGTTTCTCCAGCAACTTATGTTTTTGCTTTAGATCTTCAGTCTCTGTATTCCTTGGTCTTATTACCACAAACCAATTGACCATAAGACAGATTCACAACTTTATATACACACTGCACATGGAGTCCTTAAAGGTGAGCTCTCTTAAAGGCAAGGTACACATATAAAAGCTAATTCTTATAGGGAAGTTCCATGCAGCCATATCAGGCTGAGATGATTGGTCCTTAGAAGGATGAGCACAACGTTCTCGAGGCCAAGTGGGCTGAAGCAGTGAAATTTTTATTCTCAAATTCTTCGGCTGTCACTTTCCAAGTCTTTCCAACAATTTTATGTTTCAATTGGCACTGCCAACAAAACCATCTGGTTTTTGTCTTATTGACAAATCTGAATATGTGGTATTCCAACCCATCATTTTAGTTGGGTCACCACTAGCTGCGTATTAGATCTGGCCATAGTCCATTCTCTGTCTCATTCCACCACTCAGCCGATATCGTGAGCAGCAAAGAGGCTGTGGAAGCCTCTTTGCTGGTCACAATGGAGAGGTGGAAGAGGCCGTGCTCATTAGGAGGCGGTAGATGTACTTAAAAATGGAGGGGGTTGGGAGCTCAGTGGGCCTGAAATCAGGTTGTCAGACGTGCTTTTAGCCTCTCCAAGTATAGAAATTTCTGGGCCAGTATCGTTATCTGAGATTCCTTTCTTAGAAGCTAATCAGAACCTTTCATATTATATAACTTTCATCATTATATAGAATCGCTCAGGATCATTTACATGACATTCAATACACTTGATGCAAAAGATTAGTCAGTCATTCAAGCATAAATCTAATTGTACAGCAAATTGGCCCTTCTATTGTCCTTATTGTAAATGATGAATGATAATTTTAAAATCAATTTTGCCGTTCTTTTCCAGGCCAGTATTAATATATCTGGGTTGATGAACAGGGGCTATTAAGGTTTTTTTTAGACTTTCTAACTAAAATATGTTTTGTTTTATTATATAATTGAGGAAAAATAGATAAATGGTAAAGGTTAGAAATATTGGAATTCCAAAGGGATCTGGGGATTCAGATACATCAATCATTAAAATGTTATGAATAGGTCCAGAAACAAATCAAAAAGGATTCTGGATTGGCTGAGCTCATCCTCGCCCTCAATCTTTTAACTTCTCTTTTAACTCCTCTCATTTTCTTTAGGTAAGAGGGGTGGCCATGTGTACCCGCACGGGCCCTAGTTATGCCTGTCTCTTCATGGGATACATGGAGCATTCCTGGTTCCAGTCCTATTCCAGCCCCCACCCACAACTCTTTCTCCGATATGTTGATGACGTCATCAGTGCTGCTTCCCTCTCTTGTATGGAATTGGAAAATTTCATCAATTTCGCCTTCACTTTCACCCCTCACTTTCACTAGTTCTATCTCTGGCTCCTCCCTTCCCATCCTCGATATTTCTGTTTCCATTTCTGGGGATAGACTGGCCACTAATATCCATTACAAACCCACCAACTCCCACAGCTACCTGGACTATGCATCCTCACACCCGACTTCCGGTAAAGACTCCATTCCATTCTCTCAGTTCCTCCATCTCCATGGCATATGTTCAGATGAGGCCAACTTCGACCAGGGAGCCTCCAAAATGTCCACCTTCTTCCTCAACCGAGGATTCCCCAGCTCCGTTGTCAACAGGGCCCTCAACCAGGTCCGACCCAACTCCTGCACTTCGACCCTCACCCCTTTTCTTCACTCACGCAACAGCGATAGCGTTCCCCTTGTCCTCCTCCCTCCCCAGTATCCAAGGGCCCAAACATACCTCCCAGTTGAAGCAACACTTCACCTGCATTTCACACAATATAGTCTTCTCTTGCTTTAGGCTCGATCCTATCATTTACTCCCTACCCCATCCCTCTCCATTTTCTCTGCATATCAACTGATGTTTTCCCAGTCACCATCAGTTCTGAGGAAGGGTCACTGGACCTGAAATGTTAACTCTGTTTTCTCCTTCACAAATGCTGCCAGACCTGCTGAGCTTTTCCAGCAACTTTGTTTTTGTTCCTGATTTACAGTTCTTTTAGTTTTTATTCTGGAAAGTCTCCTTGTGGTTGGAACCCCAGATTCCAAGAAGCTCCCAGACAATTGTGGAAATTTCCTGGGGTGGAGAGTGAGGTGTCGTGTTTGGGAAGTGATGTTGAAAATTGTAAGTTACAGGATGTATTTCCATTGACAGTCCAGTTCTTGTGGGGCTGTACTTTTAAAATCATGGTTCAATGTTTCAAATGATTTTAGTGATAAAACCGTGTTTTGTAATTCGAATAGTCGTCTGCAACCATATCGAAGAACTTGAGCTTTCATCCACATATCAGTCATGATTTGTATAATTATATAACTCTTATCCACAATATAAACTGAACTGTCCTGTCTGTAGTAGGATTGTCATTTAATTACCACTGTTAGAAGTTGTGGCTAGCTTCTGTGGCAGACCTTGTTTTAGCATAATCAGTGCCAGTTTGTATTTTATATCCTTAATTGAACACAGATGCCAAAAGTTTACCCGATAGCTTTAACGATTAGGGATTTTGTGGCACGGTGTTGGTGTCCCTGTACCTGAGCCAAAGGTGCATAAGAACATATGAGTGCCTGGTGGCTCAATGGTTAACACTGCTGCCTCACAGCACCAGGGACCTAGGTTCGACTCCACCCTCAGGTGACAGTCTGTGTGGAGTTTGCATGTTCTCCCCGAGTCTGAGTGGGTTTCCTCCCACAGTCCAGTGCACATTGGCCATGGGAAATGCATTGGGGTGGTGTAGACTCAATGGGCCAAATGGCTTGCTTCCACACTGTAGGGATTCCATGACCACTGAACAGGTTGATTAGAAAATATCTATAATGAACTATCCTGAGGCGATCTTGCAGCACAGTGGTAGTGTCCCTGCCAGTTTATCAGGGTTCAGTAATGCCTTTTATCTTTTGATTTCTGCTCTTGACCTGATTACATTTACAATATACACAATAATTCAGCTACAAGTCTAATGGGAATAGTGTCCAAATTTGCAGACGATACAAAAATTGGAAGCGTTTTTCTGAACTAAAGGGAATATTGAATGAACCACTTGAATGGTCAAATAGCAAGAGATGGGATTCATTCCTTTCATTTGATGCATTTTGATGTTAACAAATGCAAGTAACAATGGATTGGGATAAAATTTCCTGAGGGCCTCCACGTAACAATTTCCCCAGGGAACCGACACACCTCCCTTCCTTTGCCTCAGACCTGACCACTTTCCCTCACCCACTCCCCGGGTACGTGCACCCATTTCACCTTCACTCCAAGCCCCGTTCTATCATTCTGGATCTGACCACCTGGGTCCTGACTGCACCCCCCAACTTTCTCTGCTCTGAATCGCACTCCGGATCCATTGTCCCATCCTGGCTCTTCATTTATCTCCTGCAGGACCCAGCTTCTGCTCCTTCAATTTGCCTCTTCATCCTCCTCCCTGACACCCGACCTGTCACCATCACCAACTCAACACTCGATTGCATCACTTAACTGGCCCACCTTGTACTTTATGCCTTAATCACCTGGCATCCTTACCTCTTATTTACCTTATGCAGCAGCAGCTGTCCATGTGGCTCCTGTAATTCTGGACCTTTATATTTCAGAGTACAGCGGCTAACTACCTGTTAAGAGGGGGAGGGCATGGTTTGTGTTCCCCTGATAGTTCTGCTTTACAAGCGAACTGTCAGAATGTAAGTATAGCCCCACACTTCTGAAGGAGCCCTGATGGGAATCTCCAATCAGAAAATAAGTTCTTGATTAGTGAGGGGATAAAGAGTAATGGGGACAAAGCAAGAGAATGGGGTTCAGAAACCTATCACCCACCATTGAATGGTAGAGCAGACTCAAAGGGTCGAATGATCTAATTCTGCTCCTAAACCTTATGGTCATGTGGAAAAAACAGAGGGAGTTGGGGATTCAAGTTCAGTAAGACTTGGAAAGTAGTGTTTGGAATGGACAAGGCAATAAAACAAAGGTAATTACACATTTGTTTTGATGCCTTAAATGTCTCCAATATAATATTTTAGCAAGGCCATAGTTGAAGTTCTGTGTGTCAATTTGGTCTCTGCATTGCAACAAATATGCTGAGGCAACAGAGAGGCTACAGCACTGCTATTTTTAAGAAGCTGTCTGAAGAGAGTACAAAGTCAAAGTTGGAAAAACAAAAAAATCCGAGATAACAAGCATTGGGCTGGATGAACACAGCAGGCCAAGCAGCATCATAGGAGCAGGAAAACTTGACGTTTCGGGCCTAGACCCTTCATCAGAAATGGGGGAGGGGAAGGGGGTTCTGAAATAAATAGAGAGAGAGGGGGAGGCGGATAGAGGATGGATAGAGGAGAGGATAGGTGGAGAGGAGGCAGACAAGTCGAAGAGGCGGGGATGGAGCCAGTAAAGGTGAGTGTAGGTGGAGGGGTAGGGAGGAGATAGGTCAGTCCAGGGAGGACGGACAGGTCAAGGGGGCGGGATGATGTTAGTAGATCCTCAGATGACATGTCCATCCTGGGCCTCCTGCAATGCCACAGTGATGCCACCCGAAGGCTGCAGGAACAGCAAATCATATTCAGCCTGGGAACCCTGCAGCCCAATGGCATCAATGTGGATTTCACAAGCTTCAAAATCTCCCCTCCCCCAACCGCATCCCAAAACCAGCCCAGCTCATCTCCACCTCCCTAACCTGTTCTTCCTCTCACCTCAAACCACACCCCCATCTCCTATCTACTAACATCATCCCGCCCCCTTGACCTGTCTGTCCTCCCTGGACTGACCTATCTCCTCCCTACCCCCCTACCTGCCCATCCCCGCCTATTCGACTTGTCTGCGTCCTCTCCACCTATCCTCTCCTCTATCCATCCTCTATCCGCCTCCCCCTCTCTCCCTATTTATTTCAGAACCCTCTTCCTCTCCCCCATTTCTGATGAAGGGTTTAGGCCCGAAACGTCAAGCTTTCCTGCTCCTATGATGCTGCTTGACCTGCTGTGTTCATCCAGCCCCACACCTTGTTATCTCGGATTCTCCAGCATCTGCATTACCTTTTATCTCTAAAAAAATCCAGCTGTTCTTTTTTCACCACAGCAGAAGTGATTATTGGTCTGACCAGAAAGTTGTTTAAATTGTGAAGGAATCACTAGAAACAAGCTATTCCTGTGGACTAAGACATACAGAATAAGTGAACATCAATAAAGCATAGAATGCCAGGGTTTCAGACTGAGAGCGGGAAACGATTATTTCATATGGAGGATTGGGAAGCTGTGCTTTATTGTCACATGTACTCAAGTACAGGAGTACAGTAAAAAGTGTACAATGAAAACCAAAAGAACTGCGGACGCTGTAAATCAGGAACAAAAACAGAAGTTGCTGGAAAAGCTCAGCAGGTCTGGCAGCACCTGTGGAGGAGAAAACAGAGTTAACGTTTCGGGTCCGGTGACCCTTCCTCAGAACAGTATACAGTACAAAAGTGTACGATGTTGCCCCACACAGCATCATCTTAGGTACAAGGGTAGCCAGATACAACAAAACTCAGGTACAAAGTAGTAAAAGAAACAAAGTTTTTTAAAAAGTCAAGCATTACCTTCACAGAATACATAGAAAAAGAAAGAAATAAGGTAATAGTTAATGTTAAAGTCCCACGTAATATAAACTACAAAAATAAAGGAAGAAAGCTAAATGTTCAACAGTTTTGATGATTGGATGCTGGGGCCTCAATCTCCTCCACTTCACTCACTGTCAGGGAGACCTCAGCTGCCTGTTCTTGACACTGCTGCCGCAGATACTGGAGACCCTCCCTCACTGCTTGCTCTTCGCGCATTAGGCCATGAGGTTACCGCTGCTGCTGAAACCACTGCCTCCGGAACATGCCCAGGCAGTACCCACTCGCACACAGAGATGTCGCCACGCTGGGCCAAGAAACCCGGTGGGTTGGAGCATAGACCAGGACAGATTATGTAGAAATTTTAACTCCTCCCCTTCCTTCATGATCCAGCTAATGTGGGAACTTGTGAATGGAATAGTGAATGGCAATCAGTACATGACACACCATCTACTGAAATCATTCTCAGTTATTAATTATGGATTACCCAGAGACAGAATTAGTACATATTAAAAAAAAACAGGTTTTGTCATTTAAAAACAAAGTGAAAGAAACAGTGTTGATGTTTCAAGTCAAATATAACTGCTATTCAGAAGACAGAACACGTTTTGTCTTTTATTTTCCAAAAGAGTTGCAGAGTAATGTAATTCTTTCACTCTAACCATGTTCTAGCAACTTGAAAAATCTAGGGGTGAGATAACAAGCATGGGGCTGGATGAACACAGCAGGTCAAGCAGCATCATAGGAGCAGGAAAACTTGACGTTTCGGGCCTAAACCCTTCATCAGAAAATTTTCTGATTTTCTGATGAAGGGTTTAGGCCCGAAACGTCAAGTTTTCCTGCTCCTATGATGCTGCTTAACCTGCTGTGTTCATCCAGCCCCATGCTTGTTATCTCGGATTCTCCAGCATCTGCAGTACCTTTTAAATCTAGGGGTGACACACCTTTTAAACTGGACCTAAGGAAATGCTCTGTACTGCAGCCTAACTTCAGAGCTGTGTTCCTTTCTGCTTTTAAATGTGGTAATGGATTATTTCAGCAAGTGAGTAAGTGACTTCCTTGATTAAAGAAAGATCAGCCAGGATCAATCTGATTTTACCATCTGAGACTTTGCTGTCCACAGTTCTCAGGATTCACTCAATATATCCTCGGCTTTGATCGCAGTTTAATGGTTGACTGTGTCCTGACCTGTGGATGGCATTTGACACAGTTAACCATAAATTACTAGTCAAAGAGCTTAAATTGTTTGCTTTTGGGCCTGAGACAATTTCCTGGTGTTAATTTACTCAAATAGTCAGTTGTAAATGGTGCATTTATCTGTTCTTATTGTGACAGTGGTTAGTACTTCCCAAAGTTTAGTTTCAGCCTTAATCAATACCTCTATACTACCTACTGGTTTACTGATGTAGAGTGTTTATATAGCTGGGTGAAGTTGTCAAATATTCCCCATGAATGAGTTGCTGACATTTTATTATCATTTCAATTGAGCACAATACGGGAGAGGAAATAATGATTCCAAATTAGGTTGTTAAAAATTACATCACAGTTCAAAAAGAATGACCTTCTATTTACGATGTGCAACAGAAAACTCCAAACTGTATTGATGAAGAGTTGCCTCAATTGGAGTTCAAATTTAGGGCAGCTTAAAGATTTCTGAGCACTATGAAGTGGTTGGCACAGAAATGTTTACTTGCACTTTCTCACACACCATTAGATGGAGATAATGAGCTGCCTACAGGATAGTGAAAATCAGGAAGTGAGCCTTACGGGATAGTACTGTTCATTGATTCAAGGCTGGTATTATGGCAAGGATCATAAAGCTCTCTCCATCAGGCAATGGTACATAATGCAGGGAGACAGAACACATGGGCATTCATGCTTCATAATAGACTTGTAAGTGACTATTCAGAGGGGAGGTCTCCTGTGTCTTGATTGGAGCCATCAGACTGCACTCAGATTCATAGAACATACCCATGGTAACCATCTGTTTGAATAGGTCCACTTTTCTTTCCTCTCTGTTCCTCCTACTGCCTCCAAAGAACAATCCAAAGTTTCATATAGTGAAAGCCCTATAGAGAACATTGCAATCATTTATCACATCACTCCAAGTTGATAGAGCTGAAATTCCTACTGGAAAACACGATAAGAAGGCTACAGATGAATGCAAATTCTATTTAGGGGAGATCATCTCATTTAGCACCTGGCAGGAGTGCAAATGCGATTGTGTTATCAGCTAATTGGTATCTTCTGACACTTGAACAGTTGTAACTCAGAATTGAGAGACCGTGGGAATGAATTGTTTAAAAAAAAATGAATCAACTTGTTCAGAGATATTATTACATATCTCTGGAGCAGGTGGGACCTGAACCTGGCTCAGATATAGGGACACCACCACTAGAGCCCTCAAGTACACTTAAAGGAAGGTTATATGTGTTGCCATGGATTTAAAAGCATAGTTCTCATGGAAATGAGCTGGGGTTATCAATGTAAATGACAAAACAACCTATGCTGCACAACTTAGCAATAAGACCTCCTTTCATTTAAAACATTGTACTCAAGATAAAGTTAACCTTGCTACCTCACGTATTAAGTGCTTATCTCTATTTTACCTATTTAACAGTGTTTTAAAAAGTAAATATATGTTGTTCTAATGCAATTTTCCAACACTTGTTTGAATTAATGTCTCAAACAGACCTGCTTAATCTCTTCTTGAGATCAACTTCTTTTTGAAGTTTGGCTGGTTGTAAAATATTTTTTTGAAACTAAATTGAAACGTGCAAGCAGTATGCCTGCAATTAGTGCCTCCTGCATGCTTGCTTAGTCAAAGCAAGCTTTTAAATCCCTACAGAGCAGACAGATCTTTAAAATTTTCAATAACAAGGCTGCTTTGTACGGCATATTGACATAATCGGCGAATCTCAGTAAACAAAGCTGCACAATTTGTTTCAGACTCCTCATCCAAATCATGTTGCAAAAGGAGAGCAGGGACTGCAGCTGGTTTTGTTGCAATCTGTCAGCTCACTTGATGCCAGCCATACATTCTGCACGACTAGATTCCCTTCCCTAGAATTGTTGTACCTATAAACAATGTTGGCCTCAAGACAGACAGTTTAAAATTCGTGCATTTTTATGTTGTCTTTCACAACCTCTGCACGTTCCAAAGCACTTCACAACCAGTGAAGTAGTTTTGATGTGTAGTCAGTGTTGTTATGTGAAAAGTGAGGCAGCCTGCTGTGTTGGTACCACTGCAACTGTAGGGGAGGTAGATTTAGATTTAGACTTTACTGTCACGTGTACTCAAGTACAAAAATACAGGAGTAAGTTCAAAGTTTTCAATGTCGCCACACATGGTGCCATCTTAAGTAAAAGTATCTAGGTACAAAATCTTAAGAACAAGATGAAAAGAAATAAGGAACAATGTTACAAGTTAAACACTACAGTCACTCTTGGTATAGTGTAAAAAGAAAAAAAAAGTTGAAAGTTAAACATTGCAGTCTTTCTTCATATTAAGTCGTTCTTAATTGCGTAGCCATCCTGGGACAGCACTTCCTACAAGGGCTGAATCTCCTCCGCTTTGCCGTGCTTTCCCTGCGCTAGCTCGATCTCCCCGCTCTCATTGTCGTTGCAGATATCGGGGGAAACCGCTATCAGGCGTTGGGCTCCTTCCCAGGATCTCAGACTGTCAAAGCCCTAATCCAGGTGCCATCCGCGCTGAGCCTTTGTTTCACCTTGGGCATGCACACCGGGCAACGGGGAACTCACTGAGAGTCCCAGGTCAGGCCTCCATCCCCACTGCCATGCACTGAACATCAAGCTGACCACCAAATTCAATGAGCCCAACGCCAATGTGGAAAGTAAGTTAGTAGTAAAAAAACTCAAAAAAAAAACTAAAACTAAACAAAGGGGAGAAGAACGAACGGAGAGGACGAGGCTACTCCGCCACTGTCTTGCTGAGATGCCGACTGACAGACTCGAGTCTATGCTGGGACTACTCACCAACCATCACTCACCACCGATGCTGTTGCTGTGATTGAGCTCTTCAACAAGAGGTAAGTAAAAAAAAATGGGAAAAGAGGGAAAAATGGAAATAAAAACGAAAAGAAAAAGTGGATGGAGCTGATGAGCCCCAAGCTTAGAGCCCTACTCCACTGCCATCTTACTAAATACTAGTAACCCATGCAGACACAGTGTCTATAATGCCAATGCTGAACCGAATGGGATAACCAGTGCTTAAGGATGCCATAGCTATACATGGAGTGAGGGTGGTATTGGTTCCTCGGGTCCAAGTGATGCCAGACACATTCACAAATGCATCATCTTTTGCCACTGCGGGGCAACTTCACTTGGTGTGCTTCTCGCTGCAATTGTATAGGGTCTTGGTGAGACCACACCTGGAACGCTGTTTGCAATTTTAATCCCCTTGTCTGAGGGAAGATGTTCTGGTCACGGAGGGAAAGCTGCAAAGGTTTGCCAGACAGATTCGTGGGCTGGCAGGAGTGACATATGAAGAGAGACAGGCTCAACTAGAATCATTATCACTAGAGTTTAGAAGAACGTGGAGTACCTTAGAGTAACCTATAAGATTCTAACAGGACTAGGTATGCTAAATGCAGAAAGGACATTCCCAATGACTGGGGAGACCGGAACCAGTGGTCACTGTTGAAGGAAATGGAGTAGGACCTTTAGGACTGAGGTAAAGAGAAATGTTGTCATCCAGGGAGTGGTGACCCTGTGGAATTCTCAGCCACAGAAAGCAGTTGAGACCAAAACATTGAATGTTTTCAAGAAGGGTTTATGATATCGTTCTTAGGGCTAATAGGCTCAAAGGGTGAAAGTGGGTACAGGGTATCCAGTTGGATGATTTGCCATGAGCATATTGGATGGTGGATCAGGCTCAAAAGGGCTGAATGGTCTCCTATTTTCAAAGTTTCTGTTGCTGGCATCACCTTCACATGTGGAGGCAGTCGCCACCTTTGTCAGCAATCTTTGTTTTGGCAACACACTTTCCATTGGTTTGCAGCAGTGTCCAATAAACAACATTGTGACATAACCAGGTAGTGTTTTTCTGGAGTTGATTGAGGCATAAATATTGGCCAGGGAACAGGGTAGAACTCCCCTGCCCTTTAAATCGAGCCATGGTGTTTTTTACAACCTCTGAGAGTTTCTCAGTTTAATGTCTCATCTGAAAAACTGTCCTTGTGACAGTGCAGCACCATCTCAATACTGCATGGAGTGTCAGCTTCCTGGATTATGTGCTCAAGAATCTGTTGTGGAATTTAATTATCTGAACCACAGAACTAGCCAGGGGAATGTTGTAAATTACATGTAACAAATCCCTGAAGTGTGCGAGAGGAGAGCTGGAATACTAGTCACTGCAACCTCTTAGTTAGTTTAAGTTGTCTTCCACCCTTCCTGATTGCTGCACCACTCAGTTTGTGCCTTGCTGGTGACTCATGCTATCTAAACTTGGATGGGAGTAATCCACTAAGCCTTTGCTAGCTCTTTACTCAGTCAAACTATTCATAAACTAACTAATTGATAAGTAGATTATCCCAGAAGATTGATATGAGTTTGGTTTGATTTATCATTGTCACGGGGACCTAAGTACAGTGGTAAGTTTTGTTTTGTGTGTAGTACAGCAAATCATAACATACAAAAACACAAATATCACAGGGTGATTGAACAGAGCAAAGAATACAAAGTTATGGCTGCAAAGAAGATGTACAAAAAGCAAGATCAACGTTAGATTTGAAATTTGAGAGGTCCATTCAGAAGTCGAATAACAGCAGGGAAGAAGCTGTTCTCGAATGTGTTGGTACGTGTGTTTCAGCTTTTGTAATGTCTGCCTGATGGAAGAGGTTGGTCAAGGTTCTAAACAGGGTTGGAGGGGTCTTTGATGTTGGTTGCTTTACCATGGCAATGAGAAGTGTAAATGGAGTCCATTGATGGGAGATTGGTTTGTGTGATGGTCTGGGCTGTGTTCACAACTTTCTGCAGTTTCTTATGGTCTTGTGCAGAGCATTTGCCTTACCAGGCTGTAATGCATCCAGATAGAATGCTTTCTATGGTGCATTGGTAAAAGTTGGTGAGAGTCCTTACGGACATGTCTAATTTCTTTAGCCGCCTGAGGAAGAAGAGGCGTTTTGGCTTTCTTGACCATCACATCGATGTGGGGGGACCAGGACAGATTGTTGGTGATCATCACTCCCAGGAACTTGACACTCTCAACCATCTCTACCTCCTTTTCAGTGATGTAGACAGGGTGTCCTCCTTGCTTCCTGAAGTCGATGATCAGCTCTTTAGTTTTGCTGACATTGCGGGAGGAAATTGTTATCTTTGCACCACGTCACCAAGCACGCTATCTCTTTCCTGTATTCTGTCTCATTATTGTTTGATATCCGGCCTACGATGGTGGTGTCATCAGCAAACTTGTAGATGGAGTTTGGATGAAATTTGCCCAAACAGTGTACAGGGAGTACAGTAAGGAACTGACTACACATTCTTGTTGGGCGCCAACATTGAGGAATATCGTAGAGAAAGTGCTATTGCCTATCTTCACTGATTGCGGTCAGTGGGTCAGGAAGTCGAGCATCCAGTTTATTGTTCACAGTTACATTTTGCAAGAGCTGTGTTAAGTGGGATCTAGCTTTTCTTGTCTATGGGTGTTGTATGATCATTCAGTCTCATTGCCCAATTCGAACAGTTGCTCACTCCGTGTTCCATTTTCTTAACAGTCCTTCAAATCATTTTTTCAAGATCTATTTATTGATGCACTTCCAGGCTCCTAGTGCAGAAATAGGATGGAGCTCTTCCGTGTTAACTGGTGAAAGAGACCTGTCAGCCACTCATTTGCTGGTTCACGAATTCAGAAGAAAGCAGGTTCTTTGGTCTTCTCCGTTGCTTTACTTAGTGTCATGTTTGAGTTGCTGTACATCTTACTTGGAGTAATGCAGAGATAGTTACAAATTCAAACACTTTATTTACATTACGTTACTTAAAATATCATTGAACTTTAAAGAACTTTCAATATGCACATAATCATAGTTAGAAGCATACATTTAGTCTCTCTCGCTCTCTCTCTAGGTTGTTGTCTCTGAGAGTAAGGAGTCAGTCATTAGACTCACTCATTCTAACCACAAGCTAAAGCAGTCAAACACTGAATTTTTTGACCAGGTAACCAAATAATACACGGTTCCCCTTTTAACTCAAGACCTTTCTGTCAATTAATTCTAAACAGCAAAAACATACATAACATCATTTCTTAGAGCTCAACATGTCTGTTTCCTTGATGTAGAGAATTAATCTCTGAGATATGAAGATCTCTGATGGCTAGGATTAGATCTACAAATCTGTTGTTGTGGTTCTCTCTGAACAATCTATTCGGCAGATGATCAATGTTACTCATTGGAAAAAAGGCAACCCCATCATCACTATGGTCAAAATTGGTTGTCTTGCTATAAAAACATCACACATTCCACTTGGCAGTGTTGCTCAAAATAGGATTGGTACTGAGCAACTTCTTTGATCTTGTTTGGACATGGTAGAAATGATACAAGATTGTGGTTGCAACTTGGCTCCTTAACTTAAACTCAATTTCAAACTCAAACTGTGGCTCCCTTGTGCCTTTGACATTTGTGGAAGTTTTCTTTCCCTTGTCACGTTGCAATGTTGTCTGTTTTCACTCTGATATTCTCATTAATCTTATTGATAGTGGCATGTGGATTTTATGACCCATCATTGGTTTGTCTGGTTTCTTTCTATCAGGGATTGAGGGATGGATCAATATATGTGAAGAAAGGTGTGAATGGATTGTTCGAATGTTTGCCACTCTGACATACTAGCTCTCAAACTGACCTTTGGCATCCTGTTGAATCTTTTCATGCCAGTATGTGATTTGTGTGAGATCAGGTGGTGAATAATTCTGAGGCTTCCTAAGAACTCTGTGAGCTGGCTAGAGACAAACTGCAACCATTACCTGTAATGATAGCCTTTGACAAATGTCACTTCGTAAATAGCTTGTCTAGAATGTCAGTGATTGGACAGGTAATAGTAAAATTTGTTGTAGTGATCTCTAGCCTTCCCATAGGACAATGGTGGCTCAGTGGTTAGCACTGCTATCTCACAACGCCACGCACGCAGGTTCAATTCCACTCTTGGGTAACTGTCTGTCTGTGTGGAGTTTTCACTTTCTGCCTGTGTCTGCGTAGGTTTCATCCAGGAGCTCTGGTTTCCTCCCACAGTAAGAAGTATAGGTTAGGTGGATTGGCCATGCTAAATGCACATAGGTCCAAGGATGTGCAAGCCAGGTGGATGAGTCATGAGAAATGCAGGGTTACGTGGATAGGATAGGGTGGCGGGGGTGGGGGGAGGAGTTGAACATAGGTGGGATGCTTTTCAGGGGGTCGGTGTGGACTCAATGGGCCGAATGGCCAGCTTCCACACTGTAGGTATGCTATGATAGTACTTTAATGATAATGAAAATCATGAAAATCAAGCAGAAAGTGTTAATTCTAAGGGGATGCTTGCACTTCTCCAAAATATCTATTTGGAGTTGTTGCCATAGTTTTGTTGGCCCTGGTGCTGGGTGAAAAGGTGCAAGACATGATTTAATTGCTTTTTCACTTGGTGCATAACCTATACAGTTTCTAAGAATCTTCTATACAGTGATGTGCTGGTGGCTACCGACACAAGTCCTTTTATGGTCAAGTTTCAACATATGCTTCTGTAGCACTTTTGGAATTACTGTTGGAATTCCAATATCACCGAACAATGTGAGTTCATCTGTACTCTGTAGTATGGGATCAAGTCTCTCCCTGTTCTACAAGGCCTCTCAGTTTTTACGTATTGACTTACTTTCTGTCGTATGCTGTCTAGATACCATTTCTGCTATCAACTCATCTAGATTAACAAGATTCAGTTTAAGGTTATTGCGAAGATTTTTAGCTCAGGTTGTGGATGAGATTGTTGGCTTGCTTGCCGAGCTGGCTGGTTATCGTACAGACAGATTGTCACCATGCTAAGTAACGTCACCAGTGCAGCCTCCG
This sequence comes from Ginglymostoma cirratum, assembly GCA_024137785.1. NCBI lineage: Eukaryota > Metazoa > Chordata > Chondrichthyes > Orectolobiformes > Ginglymostomatidae > Ginglymostoma > Ginglymostoma cirratum. Next base: position 49,546,693 of record JAHRHZ010000020.1, read on the forward strand.
ATGAAGCGTTGTTGTTCTACTCCGTTTGGTATTAATATGATCTGGTCCGTTAAGTTGGGTTGTGTCATTTCTAATTCTGTTCTGCATGGGTTTGTATATGGGGTCTAATTCCACGTTTATTGATTGCAATACGGGTTGAGAACCAGGCCTCTAGGAATTCCCGTGCATGGCTGTGGTTGGCTTCAGCTAGAGTGGTCGCGTTATCCCAGTCAAATTGATGGCTTTCATTGTTGGAGTGCACTGAGATGAGGGAAAGTTCATCATGTTGTTTTGCTGCAAGCTGGTGTTCGTGTATCCTGATGGCTAGTTTCCTTCCGGTCTGGCCAATTTAATGTTTGTTGCAGTCATTGCAAGGCATTCTGTAACTACGTTGGTCCTGCATGTCATGGGTATGGCGTCTTTGGTCCTTGTGAGTGTTTGTCGTAGTATGGCTATGCGTTTGTGTGCTACTATGATGCCTAGTGGTCTTAGGAGTCTTGTTGTCAGTTCTGATATGTTCTTGATATAGGGTAGCGTGGCTAGTGTCTTGGGGTGTACTGTTTCCTCTTGGCATTGTCTATCTAGTAGGCTCCTGTGGATGAAGTTGTTGAGATATGCATTGTTCACAAAGACCTTGTGTGGGTGCTCTTCCTCCTTCCTGTGTAGTTCTGGCATGTTGCAGTGAGTTGTGGCCCATTTGAATAGTGTCCTAACACAGCTTTGTTTGTGGACGTTGGGGTGATTTGCTGTAGAAATTGAGGATTTGGTCAGTATGGGTTGCTTTCCTATATGCTTTGGTTTGGAACTCCCTGTTGGTCATTCGTCCTACCCTGACATCTGGAAATGACAGTTGATTGTTGTCTTCCTCTTCTCTTGTAAATTCTCCTCTGAGTGAATATGTGTATTGCTTGTATTCATCAATAAGCTTTTGCTTGAGTCACTTTACAGCTGACTTGTATTATGTGTCTTGAGGAACTCCACAACCCAGTTCTTTCAACAGAGCCTGCTTCCTCCAATAATACATGGGTGTGTAAAGTCACTTTGCTTCTGCAGCCTGTTTAGGATAGTACCCTTTGTCTTATATTGTCTCTCTATATTCTTCTTGCCAACATGACTGACCTCACAGTTCTTTGCATTGAACTTCATCTGCCTGCTGTCTTCCCATTCCACTAATCTATCTGTGTTCTTTTTGAAGTTGGACACTATCCTGCTTGAGATTTGTGTCATTCACAGATTTTGCAAGTGTGTCCAGGAATTCTACATCATAAATATATAAGAAGAGGTGTATCCTAAGAATCCTAATACTTAAGGAACATAATTATGAACCATCCCCAGCCTGAAATACAGCCTATCACCTATACAGAGATAAGAGATAAAAGGTACTGCAGATGCTGGAGAATCCGAGATAACAAGCATGGGGCTGGATGAACACAGCAGGCCAAGCAGCATCACAGGAGCAGAAATTTCTGATGAAGGGTTTAGGCCCGAAACGTCAAGTTTTCCTGCTCCTGTGATGCTGCTTGGCCTGCTGTGTTCATCCAGCCCCATGCTTGTTATCTCTATCACCTATACAGTCTGTTTCCTGTCATTAGGTTTGTTATACAAAGATCTAAGCAGCTGAAAGGGTTAATGATGAGGAGTGCTTTAAGCATCACCCACTACCATCACTAAAGATGTAGTATTAGACAAATTAATGGGGCTAAAAGAAAACAGGTCCTTGGTCCCTCATGTCTTACTTCCGCTACAGAGAGGGTGGATGCATTGGTTGTAATTTTCAAAAAGATCCTTGGATCCTGGAAAAGTGCCAGAGGATTTGAAAACTGCTAATGTGACACCTCTATTCAAAAAAGGAGAGGGGCAAAAAAACAAGTAACTATAGGCTGATTAGCCCAACATCTATTGTTGGAAAAGGACTGGAATCAATTATTGAGGAAGTAATAGCAGAACATTTGGAGAACCATAAATCTACTTAAGCAGAGTCAGCTTCATGAAAGGGAAATCGTGTCTGACTACTTTATTACAGTTTTTCAAGGAAGTTTCAACCAGAGTGGATAGAGAAGAATCAGTGGATGTGTTGTATTAGGACTCCCAGAATGTGTTCGACAAAGTCCCTCGTAAAAGGTTAAGTCATAAGATAGGAGCCCATGGGGCTGCAGAGAGGATATTGGCACGGATAGAGGATTGGCTCATGGGAAGGAAACAGTGAGTGAGGGTAAAGGGTTCTCTTTCAGGTTGGCAACTTGTGACCAGTGGGGTTCCACAGGGATCAGTGCTGGGACTGCAACTGTTTTACAATATATAGAAACAACTTGGAGCAAGGATGTGAATGTACTATAGCCAAATTTGCAGACAACACAAAAATGGGAGGAAAGGCAGATGGTGAGAGGGATACAAACAGTTTACAGAGCAAGATATTGATAGGTTAAGTAAATAGGCAAAAAGTTGGCAAATAGAGATAATGTGGGAAAATGAGATAACAAGGTGTAGAGCTGGATGAACACAGCAGGCCAAGCAACGTCAGAGGAGCAGGAAGGCTGACGTTTCGGGCCTAGACCCTTCTTCAGAAAATGTCAAGTTGTTCATTTTCATGTTATTGAAATGGTGAAAAACTACAGAAGCTGCAACACAAATGGACTTGGGGGTATTTGCATATGAAACACAGAAAGCCAGCACACCGAGGCAGCAGATGATCGTGACAGCTAATGGGTTGTTGGCCCTTATTTCACGGGGGCTGGAGTATAAGAGTAGGAAAGTCTTATTGCAACTGGTCAAGGTGCTGGTGAAGCCACATCTGGAGTACTGTGAGCGGTTTTTGGTCGCCTGTTCAAAGAAAAATATGATTTCATCGGAGGCATTTCAGACAAGGTTCACTAGGATGATCCCTGGTATGGAGGGATTGTCTTACGGGGAAAGGCAAAACAGATTGGGACTCCCTGGAACTTAGGAGAATGAGAGGTGATCTCATAGAGTCATATAGGATTCTTCAGGGGCTTGACAGAATAAATGCTGAGAGGATGCTTCCCCTCATGGGAAAGTCTAGGACCAGAGGGCATAATCTAAGAATAAAGGGGTGACAATTTAAGACAGAGATGAGGAGGAATTTCATTTCTCAGAGGATTTGAGAGTCTTTGGAACTCCTTGCCACAGAGAGCTGTGGGGCAGAAACCTTGTGTATATTTAATGCTGAGATAGATAGATTCTTGATCAGTAGGGGAATCAAGGGTTACAGGGAAAATGCAGTAAAATGGATGTGAGGAATGTCAGATCAGCCATGATTCTATTGAATGGTGGAGCAGGTTCAAGTGGCTGAACAGCCTACTCCTGTTCCTATTATGGTCTTATGATAGCATGATAGCATGTGAACTTGTGGGGACACCAGCTCAGGATCTCAAAGGAGTATGACCTATCATCCAGGTCCTCCTCACTGTCTCTGTTACAATGTCTATCACATCAGTGTAACCTGATTGCTAACATGCAATAAACTACATCGAGAGCACCTTCTTATTAGATGATCAGTTGGTATCCTCTACTACACTGTACTCGGCAGATGATGAATGCAGCTAATTTACCTTAGTGAGCAATAGTACAGACAGTATGTACTCATGCAGCATGATGAGCAGTGGCTGGGATTTCTTATACAACACTGGTAATTTTGTATCCATGTTGTACAGTCCCTTTTGTTCCACAAGCTCTAGCTTTGTTCACAAATCTATTATACGGCAATTTATCCACAAATCTCTAGTACAACATTTTAACAAATGCTTTTTGGTAGTTCATGTGCACCATACTGTATATTACTGTTCTCAACTCTCTCTGTTACCTCATCAAAAGACTCATGCCAGTTAGTTAACCTTGATTTACTCTGAACAAATCAATGTTGGCTTTTCTTAATTAGTCCATGTTTATCCAATCTTGTCTTGAGTTATTATTTCTAAAAGCTTCCCCAGTGCTGAGGTTAACTGATGGATTGGTAGTTGTTGTGATGACATTTATCTTTTTTTGAACGAGAGATATTATAAACACACTCCTTCATATGAATGCACAATGTGTTCACCATGTTGCTTGGCATGATTTATACCAGTTGCTGAACAAGGTTATATGTAATTCTCAGCCAGAATGGAAATGGTCGAGTAATTCGCTGTCAATCTTGCCCAGAAACCACATTGCTTTAACCAGGATTAACCTATACACATCATGTGTATTATATAGCTATCCTTCACTCTGCATTTTGCTGCAGAAATAAACCAGCTGTACACCAGAGACTGTGTTTGTTGTAGTTTTGGTCATGAATGTAATGACTCTATCAATTTAAACCACAAGTCCTACCTCTTCTGGCTTGAAGAATCCATCTATCAAATCAATGGCTTTCTACCAATATCCTGCTGGTTTTCTAGCAGATCCTAAATATATGGGGCTGATAGATATTTCATTATTTGCGCTAATTAACAATGATACAGATATTTGTTTTCTACTTATTTGTAGTCTTTGATGATAGTGTCATAAGACTATATTGATTCTATGAGAATACAATCAAGTAAGGATGAGCAGACATTTCTAAATTCAGGGATTAGAGCATTGTGTACTCAAGGAAATGAACTCTGCCATTGGGATAAGGATTTGATACCTGAATTATAAATCAGAGCTTACAGTTGACAACAACTTTCATTTTTATCATGACTTTAGTGAGGTTGAAGTTCAGTTGGATATGTAAAGGTGGAACTGGACATTCCTATTCTCTTGCTGTTGGTGGAGTGCTTATGTAACAGAGGAGGCCAGTTATTTATGGACGTGGGTTGCCTTGTGTAGACGCAAAAGCAGGAGAGCAATGCAAGAATTCTCTTGAAATGGAATGTCGTGTCAAATTGGGATATGAAAGGGCCTTTTGTTCCTCAGGAGTTTATAAATTGGAAATTTTAGTGAATTGTTCTGAGCATTTGTAACTTGGTTGTGAGGTTGAGATGGAGTGACATGCAAAAGCAGATGAGTTGTTTCAAACAAGAAGACAGCCAAAAGAGAAAACACAAGAGGTTTATTAATTGTTCAAAAGCAGACAGTGCCACATTGATAGATGTTAAGGCCCAAATAAGGAGAAGATATACATCTGAAAACGTAATAAAAGAGATATGAAATATGCACTTAAAGTTATATTTAATGTACCAGCAAAGTTTCTAAGCCCTGAAATTCCTTACATTTTTTTAGCCCATTACAAATTGTGAATTCCTGGGTACAAATTTCAAGAATGCATTATGGTTTTGTCGCCAGGAAGAGGTTTCTGATGAGATGGTAAACTGAGGTTTATTAACTTATTTAATTCTAGCTAAGATGATCTTATGTCAAATTTCCTTGTTTTTGCCGTTGCACAATTTAAGGGCCTACTTAACGTGCAGCTGATGACACCATGTAGAATTGGCAGATCGAGGAAAGTCAACGATAATGTACTGGCTTGTTGTAGGTAATTGTTTTTCGGTTGATTCCAGTGAAACTAATGTTATTGCCAGTGGCAGCGTAAGGCAATACAAATGCACCCATTCTCATGGTAGATGGCAAGGTCTTGTAATGGCAAACAATTCTGAGGGTTAGAGACGGTTAGATGTCCTTGAGGTAGTTCAAATCCTTCTTAAATATGTAAAAAGAAAAAGATTAGTGAAGAAAAGTGTAGGCCCTTAGCAGTCTGAAGTAAGAGTGGCATGGTGGCTCAGTGGTTAGCACTGCTGCCTCACAGCGCCAGGGACCCGGGTTTGATTCTACCCTTGGGTGACTCTCTGGGTTGGAGCTTGCATAATCTCTTTGTGTCTGTGTGAGTTTCTTATGGGTGTACCAATTTCGTCCCACAGTCCTAAGATGTGCAGGTTGGGTGGATTGGACTTGATAAACTGCCCCATATTGTCCAGTGATGTGTGGGTTAGCCATGGGAAACGTAAGGGTTATTGGGATAGGTTAGGGCATGGGTCTGGGTGGGATGCTCTTTGGAGGGTTGGTGTGGGCTGAATGGCCTGCTTGCTCACTGTAGGGATTCTACGAATTAATAATGGCAGGGTTTTTTAAACAAGATCTTTTGTTTTAGCTTCACAGGAGAAGGCACAGAAGGCTTCCCAGAAATGCTAAGGATGCAACACTTTTTTGGGAAGGAGAAATTAAGGAAATTAGTATTAAGCAGAAAAAAGTGCTGGAGAAATGAATGGGATTGAAAGCTGAAATACCGGAAACAGAAAGAATATATGTGAACTGGTGTTGAAGGACACCCTCATGAGAATGGGATACGATGCTCAAGTCATCGATCGCCAGTTCCGACATGCCACAGTAAAAAACTGTAATGACCTCCTCAGGAGACAGACACAGGAAAAGGTGCCCTTCGTCGTCCAGTATTTCCTGGGTGTGGAGAAACTACGTCATGTTCTTTGCAGCCTTCACCACATTATTGGTGACGATGAGCACCTTGCCAAGATCTTCCCTATGCCTCCACTTCTCGCCTTCAAACAATTGCCAAATCTTAAACAGACCATTATTGGCAGCAATGTTTACCTGAAGTTTAGCCTTCAGGTCAACATCGATCACAACACTGTACAACCCTGCCATGGCAACCTCTGAAAGACATGTCAGATCTTCGACATAGACAAGACCGTCACACGTGGGAACACCACCCACCACGTGCATGGCAGGTACTCATGTGACTCGGCCAACGTTGTCTACCTCATAAGAGGCAAGCAAGGATGCCCCGAGGCATGGTATATTAGCAAAACAACGCAGACACTGCAACAACAGGTGAATGGACACAGCTCAACAATCGCCAAACAGGATGTTCCCTCCCAGCGGGGGAACACTTCAGTGGCCAAGGACATTCGGCCTCCGATCTTCAGGTAAACTTCCTCCAAGGCGGACTTCAGGATACACAACAATACAGAGTCTCCGAGCAGAGGCGAAGACCCATGAGGTTAGTCTCAACCTCACTACTAGCACACTATACATGCGCACACACGTAGACCCTCTCTCATACACACACATTCTCACACACACATACACCTCTGGAGTGAATTTGCATTTGCAGATTTGTAATTGCAGATACGTTCTATTTTGTTCAAAAAGCATACAATTTGTAGACAGTCAATGTGGCATTCTATAAATTCCTACTTTGGAAACAAAACCAGTCTGACTCCATGCTAAAACACAGATTCTAAATCAGACCTGACACCCAAAATGCATTATCTGACCTGAGATGTCACCTCTGGTATACTGATAACTAAGGGTTTTATCTCGGGGCAGTGACTTGAAAGAAATTCTGGGATTTGCATATTAATCAATTGAAACCTGCATCTCCTTTCTAACTAATTAAAGACTTAATAGCCATCTTTGGATTGCTCAATACATTCTCATCAGTTCTATGACACTTTGATCTGTTGCTTTTAAATTCTGTGTTGGATGCCACCTCTCTCACTAACACCTGAAGAAGGAGTTGAACTCTGAAAGCTGTAGTTCCAAATAAACATGTCGAACTATAACCTGGTGTCGGGTGATTTTTGATCTTGTCCATTGATCTGGCAGCCTCCAGGGACAGAGAAAGAGTTAATGTTTCTGAAGGAAAGTTATATGTGACTCAAAAGGTTAATTCTTTCTTTTTCCATGGTACTGCTCAGTGCTTCCAGCACTTTCTGTTTCTATGTATCATTTATTGTTAGCAATGTTGTCCCGTTGACAGATGAATACTCAGCTGAATAACCATGTCTTCGAATCCAAGCCTTAAAATGTGTTGATAAAACACTGGTGACCTATGAGGCTTCCTAGTATGTAAGGCAAAAATTTTGGCGTGTCTGCCTTAGTTCCATCTTTCTCTATTTTTTCGCCTACAATGTTTACAAATAATAGCTCCCTCCCTTATTCGTAAGCTATGAAATTGCTAACTTAAATGACTACTATGATTCACACATGTGTGAATCACCCTTCATATCCTCTTAAGCAGTCCCTCAAGATTGAAGGTGACTTTGTTCCACTGCAAAGTTGTGATCCTGACGTGAATAAATAATCTACTACTGGATCCACACACCTTGCCACAGGTGGTGCAATTTTTGGAGGTAGCTGGGTAGGTGGGATGCTCAGGTTCCTGCTGCTGTTTGCATTAGACATCCACATAGAATTTTTGGAGATGCTAGAGATGGTTGGAAGATGTTTCTTCTCTAGCTTGATACCCACGAGTCATTTGGGATATGACATTTTATCAAGGGGACTTTGAGGACAGCTATGAAGCATTTCCTCAGTCCTCCTGATAACTACTTGCAATGATAGATCTCAGAATAGTGAGTTTGTTTTGATCATCTCATGTTATGCTTATGGATGATATTGCCTGTCCAAAGTAACTGACTGATAGAACTGGAGATGTTGGCCTGAGAGAGAGCAATGGTATTGGATTGCCTACCCTGCTTTTGGGATAGCAGTATTTTGCCAACGTATAGCTCATGATATATCTCGAGTGATTCATCTCCCATACATTGTCCATTGTCCTGATGCACGCAAGAAGGCAGGTAACAGTCTTGCCCGGTAGCCCATGAGCTTGTTGGTGAATTTGAGGTCTTTGTCATCAACCACTGTGTTCCTCAGATGGTAAAAGGATGCGCTGGCAGATGGGAGATGTTGTTGGAATTCATCATGGATGTATAGTCTCAAGACATAAGAATTGATCCACGTTGTCCCCTGGCTCGCTCAGATGTTGATAGGTGGGGACAATGCTGCACAATTGGAACAGGCTGGTACAGGATCTTCGTCTTCTAGATGGTCCCAATATTAGCCTTGACTCCAGCAATCTTCCAGGAGAACCTCCACCCTAATACAAATGCATAACGCATTGCCTAACATTTTAATATCATTACCAAATCAAGATATGTGATTTCTTGTACTAGTGTAGTTTAAAAGACCAGAAGGAGTTTTATTTACTCAAAATGTAATTGTCAAAATTTTTGTTACTAAGTGACGATGGTTTAATTCATGTCTTTAACAAGCTCATCCAGAGCTGCTTCAAACGCACTTGGAGGTAAATGCCACAACTCTACGGAACTGGTCCACATGATTTAGAAGGCCCCAGGTTTGATTGTCAGACTGTGCGGAAATGTGTTGATCTCAGCATACTGCTAGCGCTATCATTGACCTGAATGCTCATGATCCCAAGGAGAGGAAACAGCACCATTCGTGATCCAGTTTACAATCCAGTGACCTCTGCTCTTAGCCACAGAGTGAACAAGCAGGTACGCTTGAGATGCCTTTTACAGTCCAACTGGCCGACAATGTTAATTTGTTACAAACTGTGCAGGCTGAACCTTTAAAAGAAAAGAATCCCCAGGACGCCAATGGAAAGGAAACTGCAGTACAGGATTTCACTTTTTAAATCTTTTACTGTAATGAACCACCTAGGAAGAGGGAGCAATTCCTCCTAGCACCGGGAATAGCAGAAGCTGTTGTGCATACAAGTATGACTGTTACAATTGAAAGTAACGTGTACAGACCATTTAGCTTCATTCTGCCTGCATGTCCATCACAGCAAGTTGAATCAGTATAAAATCAGTACATGTTGCTGGATCGAAACCCTGGAACCCTGTACCTGATTGCATTGTGGGAGCTGTTTGATTGCATGGACTACCGCAGTTAAAGACAGCAAATCACCACATTATCAAGGCCAACTAGGAATGGCCAATTAATGTTGGATTTGCTTGAAGACTGTGTTCCAAAAATGAATTTTAAAAACCACCATGATTATCCTTTGTAGGATGATTGTTTATACAGTTCCTGCTGTAGCTATCACGCACAGTTCTATATATTATCATGAGACTGAAAAACTGTACTGAATCAAACTGAGAAAAACCAGGCCACTAGAATGTTCTGATTATATTAAGCAGGACTCCTACTCCAACCCAGTTTGTTTATGTTTCATGTTTGTACTGAAGGCAGTTTGTTGGATTGGGGGAAATAATATGCTTCTGTCCTTCTATGCAATTATTTCATTACTTACATGGGCTGTTACATCGTGCCTGACAACAGGAAAAGGGATTCAGCATTAAAAGTTGAATGGGAAATATACAGCACACCCTAAACACAACCATGTAATTTTGAAACAAAAACAGAAACTTAGCAGGTGTGGCAGTGTCAATGGAGCAAATGCATTTCAAGTCCAGTAACACTTCTTCAAAACATTTAAGAACACCGATATTATGTCAGAGGTAAACAAAAGCAGAAATTGCTGGAAAAGCTCAGCAGGTCTGGCGGCATCTGTGGAGAGAAATCAGACTTAATGTTTCTGGTCCAGTGACCCTTCCTTAGAACTGATGGTAGCTAGGTAGCTAGCTACGTTAAGTCTGATTTCTTTCCACAGATGCTGCCAAATGTGTTGAGCTTTTCCAGCAATTTCTGTTTTTGTTTCTGATTTCAGAAAATGCAGTTCTTTAGGTTTTTATTGTGTTAAAAAATATGGGCTTGACTGTCTACTAAACTGATATGACACGTTGTTTCAGTACTGAGTGCGCTGCATTGTCAGAAATGTTCAACTTTGATATAATTTTAAATGGCGATCCTGTCTGCCTGCTTCATTGATTATTGATAGAGCCATACACTACATGAAGCTCACCTGGTGTCTTGGTGACCAAACAAGGGAGCATTTCCATATTCCATTCACAATCTGAAAGAGTTGTTCTGAACAGATATTGAAAGAATAGAGGTTTGTTAGTCTTCTATCATTTATTGCTTTAGAGGAATTTTGCTTATTGCAAATAGTTGCAGTGTTTAAGTGTCGCTGGAGTTCCGTTTTGAGATCAGGATAAATATATTCAATACTTATTTCATACACATCTTTATGATGAGGCATTTTAACTATACTCATAGAGTGACTTTCTTTTGACCTTTTCTTCATTCTACAGACTTCAAAACCTACTTGTGTCTCAATCACTTATTTGATAGAACAGAAATTTCATTAAGTTCAATATAAAGATCATTGATTGTGTACAAGCATGATGGTCAAAAGGCATGCACTGTATAACTTTTGCATGTGCACACTTTAGAATTTATTGGCTTGGATTTTAGAAAGAAGGATATTCTGTCATCTAGCTCAATTACAGTTCAGTCAGCTCAAAAGCTCATTACTTTATAACTTTTCTTCCTCCATAAGATGTCATTTTTTTCCAAAGGTTTAGACGTGTCGATACTAAAGTATTTACTGCTGACAGAGAATGCTCTTTCAGACTGCAAATAAAATATGGAAAAGCTCTCTTGTGTGTTAACAATCAGCACTCTCTCAACACTGCAGTGCCGGGAGACAGGGAATATGATAATGTAGGCTGACTTAATCGTTTCTAAAACAGACTATAGATGCCTTTGAGACAAATCATGCACTTGACTGGTGCAGGACACAGCAGCATTTCTAACAGTAATGCTGGCAGTGTTATGGAATTTGAAATTGTGCCTCAGCTGTGATATTTATTCACGACCCTCTGCAGTGTGCCTCAATGAAGGCTGGTACTATGATGCTGTTGTGCCCACAATTATTACCAATTTAAAGTTTAGAAATACACTGGCATTGGAGACGGTCCAGAGAAGGTTCACTAGACTGGTACTACGTATGGAGGGATTGTTTTAGGAGGAGAGGTTGAGAAGACACTCACTGGACTTTAGAAGAATGAGAGGCAATCCTATTGAAACATGCAAGAAGCTTAGGGAACTTGACAGAGTAGAGGAAAAGTTGTTTCCCCTTGTAGGAGAATATAGGACAAGAGGGCATAATCTCAGAGTAAAGGGTCACATATTCAAGACGGCGATGAGGAGGAATTTATTCTCTCAGAGGATAGTGATTCTGTGGAATTCTTTACTCCAGAGAATTGTTAATATTGAGTCATTGACCATATTCAAGACTGAGACAGATTGAAATCAGTAAAGGAATTAAGGGTTATGGGGAAAGGGCAGGAATGTGGAGTTGAGGATTGTGAGATCAGCCATAATCTCATTGAATGGTAGAGCAGACTCGATGGGCTGAATGGCCTACTTCTGCTCCTGTGTCTTACAGAAAAATTTTCACCAGTGTTAAAGATTTTTTTCAAATTGCCATTATATTAATTATCAGGCTTCTTTCAGATTTCTGCACATAATTGAACCCTAAATTATGAAACTTTTATAGTAATTTATGATAATAAAAAAATGACTTCATCACATATGAATATAAAAGGAATTCCCATGGTAGTGGATTGCTGATTTGTACGGATTCATAAAAAAGTCTGGTTACATTGCTTATTATGATCTAAATTCTTTTACTATCTGTATTTCTGTCAGAAATTCCAATGGAAGAAGTTTAGGTATGGATGTTTAATAATCTTCTATCCCGTTGCAGCTTTCACACATGTATTTATCCATTCAATCTGGATAAATAGCATAATTGGGGGAATTTGAATTCAATTAGGTAAATAAATCTGGACAAAAAAACTAGTCTCAATCAGGGTGAAATTGCCACTTATTATTACCACTGCAGGCAGTCCCTCGGTTGTGAACAGGTTCCATTCCGGAGTCCCTTCATAAGGCAATTTTGTACGCAAGTCAGAACACAATGCAGGACAATGTAAAGAAGCCATTTGTAAGTATAAGAAAATATTCATTTGTCAGGTCTTTACGAGCTCTACGTGAGATCATGTTAATTAGCATTCGTAAGTTGGCTGTTCATAAATCAGAGACACCCTATACTAACATTGCTCGTTCTATTGTCATAAATACCTATTTGATGTCCTGTTGGGAAGGAAAATCAGATAGACCACCCAGTGTTAACCCAGACTTTGGATATGACAATGGCACACTCAGACTAGTCGAACACCGCAAACAGGACATGTGCCAAAAAAAAAATTGGAAGAGCTGTTAAGTGACAGAATGACCTATTCATACTCACCAATCAGTTATGTGGATATATTTGAGATGCCTTTGTTTACTCTTAGAGATTAAGATGGGATTTGGTAGAGCTCTTCAAAATCATGAGGGGTCTTAACAGAGTGGAGAAGGAGTGGAGAAACTCTACCATTTAGAGGAAGAAGCGAAAGCCAGAGGATACCAATATAAGGTGAATGATAAAAGAACTAAGGAAAACCTTTTTAACATAGCAATGAATGAATATTTTTTAAAAAGTGGTTAGGAATGCACAGTCTGAGAGCGGAGGCAGATTCAATTATAGATTTCAAAAGTGAATTAGATAAGCGCTTGAAGAGCGAGGATTTGCAGAGCTACAGGGATAGGCACGGGAGTGGGATAGGCTGAGTTGTTCACGAAGAGGAATTGATGTGTTAAATGGCTACCTTTTTAGTGATAACCATTCTAGAATTCTTGATTGAAATGCTGATCTGGGGCATTAAATATTTATGTGTTAGAGTCACAAATAGGATTTTCCATCCATTTCCGGTGTACCAGGAATACCTCTTTCTTTTCCTAATCAGAAAGTTCTGAGTTCGGTTTCACTCTAGGGCCTTCAGTGTATAATCCAGGATAATATCACTTCTCTACTGAGAAAGGCCTGTATTGTTTGGATAGTAAGTTGAGACCCTAACAGTTCAGTTTGACATAAAAATTCCCATGAAACTAACCAACGTTCCAGCCAATGTGATCAACTGACATCTTTAGACCCGAATATACATAATAATTTATTTAATTGTTGGATCTTGCTATGTCCCAAAGAGTTGCTGCATCTCTTTATATTGTAACAATGATTACACTTCTGGCACCATGTTTTCCATATTTTATATTTAATGGAAATATTCTATTTTTTTGCGTGCTATTTAAACGAGTTGTTATTCAGTAGGATTTTAGTTGCTCTCCTCTCTTGGTTTTCATATTTCACGCACATTGCAATGTATGAAATTATTAGCTGCATTTTCTGCATGTTAGCACGTGTCACAAAATTTTGCTCTCACGAAAGGGGCAATACTGGAATCTGTTTGGGTATAAAGTGTTGTCACTGAAAAGGAATTACTGATTTGAGAATGGAATACATGCCAGCAGGTTAAATCCATCTGTCCAGGAGACTTGGCAAGGTGTACACAGTAGGTTTGAATGTTTAGATTTGGTAATGTTCAGTATTTTAAATATAATTCCAATGTAGAATTTTTTTGTTTTTTGGCGACAAGAAACATAGGATACTGTAATTAGCTCAACTGTCAGAGTCATTTACCATGCTCAATTCAGTGAGCAATATACTTGAAAACTGGGCATTAATATATGGGTAATAACTCAGTTTTAAAATAAAAACACCTTGAAAATAAGTGAATTATGAAAGACACTATAATGTTCGAAGAGTTAGAAGAGAAAACAACAGGCCTAGACTGAAGTCCAGGAAGTCGCTTGTTATTGATATAAGGATGTTAGGGTCTGAAAAGGATAATACTGAGCAATGCTTTAGGCACTATCCACTACAATGTCATCATACAGGCCTGGTGGGAGAACAGTTAAGGATCTCAAAGGAGTATTACCGACCATCCAGATACTCCACATCATCGCTATCATGATGTCTGTCGTATCGGTATAATTTGTACTAAGCTGCCGACATGTTGAGTAACTGAAAGTTTCTTAAGACAACAGCCTCTTCTTGTTTGATGAGCAAGTGTTGTTTCTCTACCACACCAAGCCAAGTAAGCCCAGCTGGTCCCTACCGCAAAAGAGGATGGCAGCAGCAAACATTTTCTTTAGCAGGCAGAGGAGGAGGTTGATTATTTCCACTTAGCCAAAGCAAAAGGAAGATGAGAAGCTGAAAGGTGTTTCTATTAAACTTCTCTACCTGCAGGCTGTTAGGGCTTAGGAAGAAAATTTAATGCATGAATCTGCATGTGCATAATGCAGTGACCAAATATCCCACATCATCGGTCTCCTCACCAACTCAACTATTAGGCATTCTAATCCTTTCATCTTCCTCTTTTGTCCCATTCCAAGGAAACTTTAAGCCCAGTTAAAATTAATAGCAGCTAGATTTAATATACTCAGTGATTTGTGACTATGCCTACTGTTGTTGTCTTGGCAATTTTCTTTGTCAATGCATCTCTTGTGTGATTTAAATCCTAACCTAGGGCTATTTCTCATGTAATCCCTACATGGCAAGAGTAAATGAGAAAAGTGGCAGCCTTGTGTCACTGGGATGTTTCCAGGATTGAGGGGCTGCTGTTTTATCATGATGTGACCCTGCTGTGGTATCTGTTGTCATTTGAATGTGTGCAGACATATCTGTGCCTGCTCTGACTGTGGCCCTACTGCTAGGCTCCTCCAGCATTACCAATGACCTGTGTGAGAACAGGACTCTGGGCAAGGAGGCACGAAGGGTCTAGGCGCGAAATGTCAAGCTTTCCTGCTCCTATGATGCTGCTTGGCCTGCTGTGTTCATCCAGCTCCACACCTTGTTATCACGGAAGCCCAGTATATTGTCTCTCTCCAACTAGTGCCATTGAGGGTTGAAATTAGTTCACACAAATTGTTGCAGATTAGGTTAAGTCTGCTATAGGAATATCTCTACAGTTAAACTAAATACTTCAACATGCTTAGGATCCCTGTCACATGGACACCAATATAGTTCCTTGTCAATTTGCCACTTGCTCAAGATATACTGCTGTACCAATAATAGTCATTCACATTGCGTGGATCCAGCAAGCTGGGTCCTTCATGCTGAATTGTCGAGTATATTATTGGTGTATTCTCTGATGATTTCTGAGAACACTGATATTCTGATAATTTTGTTGTGTAATAAGATGAAGCATCAATCCTAAAAATCTACAGTATTAGAATAAAAGGAAGGACATGCACTTGTACAGTAAATTTCAGAACCTCCAGATCATCCTGAAGTACGTTATGACCAATTAATTATTTTTGAAGGAGCAAATTACTGCAGGTGCTGGAATCTGTACTGAAAACAAAAAAATGCAGGAGATCACAGCGGGTCAGGCAGCATCCATGGAGAGAGAGCAAGCTAACGTTTCGAGTCTAGATGACACTGAAACATGGGAAATATATAAACCAATTTGCAGAAGGCACGGTCCTATAAATAGCAATCATGGCATGAAAAGAAAGGAGACAGAAAGCAGGTAACTACAGCTCAGTTAGCTGAACATCTGTCAAAGGGAAAATATGAGTATCCATTATTAAAGAGGTTTCTCAGGACACTTAGAAAATATTAGGTAAAGTCATCGTGATTCTGTAAAAGAAAATTATGTTTGCCTAATTTATAAGAGTTCTTTGAAGAAGTATCAGTGGCATAGAGGTGCAGTCTGCTTGGATTTCCAGAAGGCGTTTGATAAGGTACCACTTCAAAAGGAATTACTCAAAATAAGAGTTCATGGTATAGTGGGTGACATTAACATTAATGAAAGACTGGTTAACGGGAAGTGGAGCAAAGGGATAAATCGGTCTTTTCCTATTTGGATAGCTGTATCCAGTGGAGTGCTAGAGGTATCAGGGTGGGGGCTTCAACTATTTACAATATCTGTCAATGATTCTTAGAAGAGACCGAAGGCACAGTTGCTAAATTTGTTGATGATACAGAGAAAAACAGGAAAGTAAATTGTGAGGAGGCATAAAATGTCTCCAAAGGGATAGACTATACGAGTGGGCAGAATTGGATATTGGAGTATAATGTGGGAAAATATGAACTTTTCTATTTTGTCAGAAAAAGTGGAAAAGAGGCAGTTTTTTTTTTAATGGCGAAAGATTGCAAAACTCTGAAGTAAAGTGGGATCAGAATGTCCTGGTACATGAATCCCAATAAGTTAGCATGCAGATACAGCAAGGGTCACTAAATATTTTTAAGGCTGTGGTAGACAGATCTTTGATTGTCAAGGGAGTCAAAGGTTTTAGGAGGCTAAGAGGAAAGTAGAGTCAAGACCACAATTTGATCAGCCATGATCTTGCCAAATAGAGCATGCTCAAAGTGACTGAACGATCTACTCCTGCTCTTAATTAGTATACTCTGTATTAGTAGGACAGGGGATCAAATTGCATTAAGGCAGGTGGTGGAATTTGAATTCAATCAATAAATCTGGAAGTTAACATTATTTTCAGTCATGGTGATTAAGAAACCATCTTCTATTATCGTAGAAGTCCTTCTGGTTCACTATGCCCTTAAAAAAGAAGATATCCATCCTTGACCTAAGTGTAAGTCCAGGCCCACAGTAATGTGTTGACTCTCAAATGCCTCTGAATTGGCCCAGCAAGCCACTCAGTTGCATCAGACAGCTACAAATTCAAAAAGGAAAGTCACCGCACAGATCACCTGGCATCGAAAATGACAGGCAAACTCAGCTATATTGACTCTGCAGAGTCCTCCCTAACATCCGAGAGTTTGTGCCAAAATTGGGAGAGTTGTCCCACAAACTACACATACTGATAATCTAACATAGTCATACTCAGAGAATCATATCTTACAATACCGACGTTTCCATTCCCGGGTATGTCCTGTCCAACTGGTTCAGTTGATTGGAAAATTATGGAATTATTAAGGGAGGGAGGGCTCAGCAGAGGTTATTAAAGTTTCTAGAACAAGTAATAGGGCAGAGAGTATGGAATGGGTTTGGAATCTAACATCATGCACAGCAGATAAGGGGCAGCCAACGCAGGGCTTAGGGTGTTGTACTTAAATGAACATAGTTTTTGAACAAGGTGAATGAACTTGTAGCACAGATTGAAATTGGCAGGTACGAATTTGTAGGTATCATAGAGAAAAGGCTACATGGATCAGGGGTGGGAATTAAATATCTAAGGATACACATCCTATCAGAAGGACAGGCAGATTGGCGGAGGGTCGGGTTTGCCTTGTTAGTATGAAATAAAACTAAACCGCTAGCAAGAAGTGATATAGAGTGGGAAGGCATTGAATCTGTGTGGGTAGAATTGAGAAACTGCAAAGGACAAAAGACTAATGAGATGTGGGGAAGAAAATACGTCAGGAGATAGAAAGGATATGCAAGAAAGTCACCATTACAATAATCATGGGGAATTTCAACATGCAGGTGGACTGGGAAAATCAGATTGGTGGCAGATCCCAAGAAAAGGCATTCGTGGAATGTTTACAGATTTTTTTTGGGGCAGCTTATGATAAAGCCCATAGGGAACAAACAATTCTGGATTTGGTGATGTATAATGACACAGACCTGATTAGAGAGCTTCAGGTGAAGGAACACCTAGGAGGCAGAGACCATAATACAATGAACCTATAAGGGGCAGTGACCGTAAAATGACAGAATTCATCCTGCAGTTTGAGAGGGAGAAGCTGGAATCAGATGTAATGATATTGCAATTGAGGAAAGGTAACTACAAAGACATGAGGGAGGAGCTGGTCAGAGTTGGTTGGAAGGGAAGCCTACCAATGAAGACAGTGGAACAGCAATGGCAAGAGTTTCTGGAGGTAATTTGGGAGGCACAGCATAAATTCATCCCAAGGATGAGGAAACGTACTAAGAGAGAACAAGAAAACCACGGTTGACAATGGAAATTAGAGATAGCGTAAAAGCAAAAGAAAGAACATATAATATGGTGACGATTACTGGGAAGCCAGAGAATTGGGAAGCCTTTAAAATCCAGCAGAAGACACCTAAAAAAGTAACAAGGGAGGAGAAGTTGAAATAAACAAGAAGATTGCAGGAGTTTTGTTTTAGATGTATAAAAGTTAAAAGAGAGGCAAGAGTGAACATTGGAAAGTGTGCTGGAAAATGAGACTGGAGAAGTAGCAATGGGAAACAAGGAAATGGCAGAGGAACTGAATAGGTATTTTGCATCAGTTTTCACAGTTGAAGACACTAGTAGCGTACCAGAACTTCAAAAATGTCAGGGGCAGAGGTAAGTGTAGTGGCCAAGACTAAGAAGGTGCAGGGGAAGCTAAAAGCTCGGAAGGTGGATAAGTCACCTGACCAATGGACTATCCCCCAGAGTTCTGAAGGAAATAGCTGAGGAGATTTTGGAGGCATTGGTGGTGATCTTTCAGGAGTCAGGGAAAGTCTATGAGGACAAGAAAATGGCTAATATAACATCCCTGCTTAAGAAGGGAGAGAGGCAGAGGACAGGAAATGATAGGCCAATTAGCCTGAGTTCAATCATAGGTAAGATTTCAGAGTTCATTATTAAAGATGAGATCGAGGAGTACTTGGAAGTGCATGGTAAAATATAGCTGAGTCAGCACACTTCATCACAATGAGGTCATGACTGACAGTCTGTTAGAATTTTTTGAGGAAGTGAGACAAAGCAGAGCAAATGGACATGATCTATTTGGATATCCAGAAGGCCTTTCATAAGGTTCTGTGTAGGAGGCTGCTGAATAAAAGCCCGTGGAGTTGGGGGCAAGATAGAGCATGGATAGAGGATTGGCTGACTGGCAGAGGCAGTGATTAGGGACAAAGGAGTCTTTTTCAGGATGGCAGCCAGTGACTACAGGAGTTCTGCAGGGATCAGTGTTGGGACCACAACTACACGTATCATACGTAAACGATCTGGACAAAAGAACTGAAGGTATTGTTGCTAAATTTGCAGACGGCACAAAGATAATTTGAGGGACAAGCTAATGTTGAGGAAGTGGAGAGACTGTGAAAGGACTTGGGCAGGCTAGGAGAATGGGGGAGAAAAGGTGGCACAACCTGTGAAAGTGTGATGTTATGCACTTTGGTGCGAAGAATAGAGGCGTAGCCTTTCCCCATTAGAAACAGTCTTCAGAAATCTGAAGCACAAAGGGACATGGGACTGAAGGTTCAGGATTCACTTAATGTTAATATGCAGGTTCAATTGTCAGTAAGGAAGGCAAATGCAATGTTCACATTCATTTCAAGAGGGCTTGAATAGAAGTGCAAAGATATACTGCTGAGGCTGTATCAGGCTCTGGTCAGACCGCATTTGGAATCTTGTGAGCAGTTTTGCGTCTTGTATCTAAGGGGGATATTCTGGCCTTGGAGGAAGTCCAGAGGAGTTTCACAAGAATGATGCCAGGGATGAAGGGCTTGTCATGTCAGCAATTGTTGAGGGTTCTGGGTCTGTACTCAATGGAGTTTAGAAGGATGAGGGAGGATTTTATTGAAACTGACAGAATACTGAGAGGTCTGGATAGAGTGGATGTGGAGAAGATGTTTCCACTAGTCGAAGAGACTGGGACCTGAGGGCACAGCTTCAGAGTGAAGGGATGACTCTGTAGAACTGAGATGAGGTGGAATTTCTTCAGCCAGAGGGTGGTGAATGTGTGCAATTTATTACTGCAGAAGGCTATAGAGGCCAAGTCACCGAGTGTATATAAGACAGAGATAGGTAGGTTCTTGATCGAGGGTTTCAGGGAGTAGGAAGGAGAATAGGATTGAGAAATATTATCAGACATGATTGAATGGCAGAGCAGACTATGGGGGCCAAATGGCCTAAGTCTGCTCCCATGTTTTGTGGTCTATTATTACCATCAAGTAAACTGATCAACCCCAGTTCAATGAAAGGTTCAGAAGGGCACTGCAGGAGCAGCGTCAGACATACCATAAATGAGGTGTCAACTTGGTGTAGCTACAACTACAACACAGGACTAATCGCAAACTGAACAGTGGAAGCCGCATGCAATGGATACAATAAAGTGATCCTACAACCAGTGCTGAAGCTGGCATGCTGGTTAGGCTTGCACATGGGCCACAGAGAATGGTGAATGCTATTTTGAAGTTCACATGAAATAGAATGGTTTCATGGAAGACCAGTGAAAAGGAGAAAACAAATGTGTTACTGTGTTGGTTGTATGAAGCAGTTGGAGATCCCTGTCATTTTGTTGTTCTCTCTGGAAACCCGAGCAACATTTTTGCTGACACTGATCTGAAAGACACCAGCATAACTTGGAAGCACAGACAGAATTTCCACCACTCTCTGTGAAGTTACAGATGGAATGGGAGAAAGCTGTGAGGGGTCTTGGGACCTGTTTTTTTTTTAATTTACACAATCATGACAAGATAAATGAATGGACACCTGAATAAACAGTCAAAAATTACATGACATTGCATTTACAGTCCATTCAACCCATCTGGTGCATAGCAGTACTCTCACTTCTCTTCATCTAAACATATTTATGTAACATTTTATTCTTTTCTCTCTCATGCACATACCCAGCTTTCTTAAGTGTGTCCATGTTATTCACCCAACTGCTGCTTGTGACAATGAGAGCTCACTCTCTGGTCTAACCCTAACCCTGTCTTTCCACTGAATATCTGTTTTTTAATTTCAAAAATATACTTTATTCATATGAAAACTCCTTATGTAGATACATTGTCACAAATGGGGTTCGGTTCTGTACAGAAGCATATCAAGGAAACAAAAACATTGGAGTTTGACTCTTTCCAACAAACCAATGACATCTCTTACACGTACATGACAATATTTACATACATTTGAGGCACTGGGAGGGTCCAGTAACTGAACGGACGCCCATTTAACTTCAGCTGAAAGACCTGACTGTGGTCTTGGCTCACTGCACCTTGGCAGCAGCTGCCCCAAGCTTTCGTGCGTTCGTCAGTATATAGTCCTGGACCTTGCAATGTACTAGTGTGCAGCACTGAGTTGGGGTCATTTAGCAGTGATGATTACACTTAAGGTCCCTAATTTTGGATTTCCCCAGAAGTTGGAAATGTATATCTACTATAACAAATCCCTTCATAATTGTAATGACTTATACAAGGTCACTTCTCATCTTTCTCTTTGCTAAATATTACAATATTACATGATAGGCATAACCTCTCCTTGCAAATCTTGTTGCATCTTTTCCTGCTTTCCTATGTCCTTTTAACATTGAAACAAAGTGCTTGATTGAATTCTAGCAATGCTGATATGGATGACGTTTTCTGGAGTTTGGTCTTTCTAGCCTTGCAAGCAACTCTAATTAAAGTAGATTGCTGGAAAGGAAATTGTGCAATAGTTTACATTTATAAAGGTCAGCATAAGCCAAGCTGATACTAAAAATATTGGGAATAGTTTCGTTCTCAGCGTGAGTAATTTTAACTGACGGTTTCTGGACAGCAGTGCCTTGGTGTGTGCATAACTTTGCTGATAGCCAGAACAGCTGCAGTGAGTGGTGAAAGCTTTTTGATATTTATTAATACCGTATTAATAGATTGCCAGTCTTAGTTTCTTGGAAAGCAAATAAAAAGGAAAACAGAAGACATTACCATGCTGGTAGCAATGATACCCCTTTCGAGCAGTGCTTACTTAACAATGTACTATGAATCAAGATGTAAATGTTTTTAAATATGCCTGAGTGAAACTTCTTGAGGAGTGGACATAGTGAGAGAGGTAGTAGTAGTAGCCTTCAGGATCAGAAGATCTCTGGCTCCAGCATTCCCTATTACACTTAGAGCTTTCAGTAAAATAATGTCCAGTTTAGCCTCTCCAACAGTCACAAAGTTCTTAGTCTACAGAATGACTTTGTAATTCTGGTTAAACCAATAATGGGATAATTTACTGAAGTTTGAAGCTATCAATTTAGCCTTAACCAACTGAATGGTATTTTATAGCTAACAGACTAAACCGTGGTTCTTTCACCAGGCTCTACAAGCAGTTGTGATATCAACAATAGAGCTCTGCATCATGACTATGTAATTAAACTATTATATATTTTATAAGGAAGGCTTTTCTTCCCTTTTAGAAATGGACATAACAACTTAAAAGATGGTTCCTGGGAGTTACATGATTCTTCAGCCAGATAGATGGGCAGGCTGATGTGTCATCTCAATACTAAACATTATAGGAAACCACTTAGAATTTGACTAACTCTGGAACAACCCAATGGATTGTTATAGGTATGAGAAGTCAAAGCTTCCAAGACTAACAGGAGACTAAGGACTACCATATGGCATTCTGACATAATTGACTTTCTGGAACAGCGATTTGTGAAAAGGTAACGCAGGAGCCATCTTAAATTTGATCTGTCTATGACACATTGAGACATCATCTTAAACAGAGGACCAAGTAGAATTCTGGAAAGATGGCTCTGAACAAGGTGAGGTGGCAAATTTAAGGTCTGCTGTACTGAATCAGGCTACCAATGGGTATAAAGGAACCTTCCAGAATCTGTCCAACTATACGTGCAACTTCCAACTATTCGACTATGGAAGCCATTTCAGTTACTGAATTATCTTCAGGTTTTCAACACCTTCACCTCAGAAAGAGAAATTTTTAAGCTAGTAACAACTCTGCAATGTTAATAGATTGATCTTACTTTTATATTTACAAGTACATTTTATCTGTATCTACTTTTAATTTTGTATCTTGTTTTATCTAATAGTTTTATGACCATTTTACTTAGTGACTTCCAGCGATACTTGCTGAAATAACTCCATAAAAGGCTGGCATCCTGTCACCAAGTAACCCTTTATTTACATGAGCATAGTACTTGACACAGACCTAGCTAGTTCAGAGCCGGCTCTGAGCGACCAAAACCTCTGACACTCTTGTTTATATCTGTCAGCCAAGGCTCCCTGATTGGACCACATTAATAGCCCCAATCAGGGAACTCATAATCTATGAGATCACCTGCCTGATCTTGTTATAACCACAATAACTGCAAAATAAGCAAGTCTTTGAACTTGACTAAAATTAAAGTTTTGCAACTTGGAACATAGTGGGCTAAATGAATGCTATAATTCATCGTTCACTGTTCACACCATAGACATGTCTGTGGTCAATACAATAGAATTAACATCTACAGAGCACCCGGTTAGAGGCCATTGGAAAAACTAACCAGATGATAATCTAACAGTGAAGAAGGTTAACTTGATGATTATACCTACAATGAAGTATTTTACATGATTGAAACTGTAACCTCCTACTCTGCCCTCCCCAGCTGTGACCTCCAACTTCCCTCTCTCAAAGCTTGCCTGTATTCTCCTGGCTTCTTTCTCTGTTGTAATCATTCTATGATTCTATAACACTGTCACTGGAAACATTGCTTGAGGATGCCAATGATCTGCTCTGTAATATCTGACATGTCAGTGTGCCTTGCAGAAGGAATTCCTTTTGTTTCTGAAAACTAACTAAGTACCCATCAAGTCCTCATGCTCACTCTGTGGGGTACCCGTTTCAACAGAGACTGAAGTTAAACTGTCTTTCTGTGTGAGAAAACCATGATTGCATCACCTACCCAGTTGTACACTGCAGCCTACAGGATTGTGCTAAACCCTCCAACTGCAGCCATTCACTAGGCACATAACAGATGCAGACATTGCAGTCCTTGCCTGTGTTCAGGTTGTAATGTGGCTGCAACAACTGACAGCAAGTTTCACTCATGAGCAATATTCCAAACTTCTTGTTGAGCACAGTCAGTCTTTCAGCATGTGATACTGATGACACTTTTGCACAGCCGTGCAGATGTGCAACTTAACATAAAATGAGGCCTGAATAGTCACTTCTGCTGTGCAGTTACGCACACACAAAGCTTAGTGCAAACGTAGGTCGCAGTATCTTTTGACAAACAAAGAAGCCTGAATTATTGATCCTCATTAACTTGACAAGAATTTGCTCATTAAACACTTCTGGACACTGCCTCCTGCTTAGCCCCTTTTTCCCATTCTCCTCTCCCAGCAGTTTGTTCTGCTCTGCTTTGCCTCTCTTTATTCTCTGCATCATTCTCAATTAATAGAGAAAACGAGAACAAGCTATCCATATCTGAACATGTGCTGTTTCAGTGCATTTTTAAATTTACAGATGTCTCTCTCGAGCAATGTTCAAACTTCTGCCGAGCATATGAAAACTAAAAAAATCAATGCACCAGTGCTGAGGAGTGCAGTAAGCACTTTCCAATCTTTTGATGCCAAGTGAACCCGGGTGGGAGAACAACTTTATTTCTCAAAGGAGAAAGAACTACCATCCAACTCTCCCTCATAGTCTTAATAACAATGGCTGATTTGAATGAGCTTGGTTTCATCTTCTACCTGATTGCTATCATGCAATGGACCGCCTCATGTTTGAGACAACAGTTTTTTCTTGTCATATTACCAAGTGGTTTTCTTCAGCCATTCTGGATCAGTCAGTCAACTTTAGATCCCAACCTGGAAGGAGGATGGTGGCAGCAAATCGACCTGTTGTACCTTTCACCAACTATACAGGAAACCCATCAGAGATCAAAATTCTCTGATAGTTAACCTGTAAGTAAACCCTGATCCTTTAAAATAGTTTTGGTGTGGTGTCTTCTACTTTGCTTGATGGCATGTTCAGTCATGTAAAGTTAAGTGAGGGTGTAGGCTGGAGTATGGAATTCCAGCATGGCACTGCAAATGGATATCAGCATCTGCACGCTGCTGATGGTCATTAGATATAGATGGTAAACCACTTTGCCAAGAGATTGCCTGGCAAACCTCCCATCAGTGTGCTTACATTTAAATATTGAAGTTTGGAAGGATCAACAAGGCAATGGTACAGAACGCAATTCCCATTCCCCCTGATTTCGAATGACAGTGAAGTTTCATGTTTGTAAATGCAGAATGTAAGAGAAGAGTAAGTAGATCGTGCATTTTATTCCGGCATGTTTTCTTAGTAGGATAAATCAGATTTTGGTTTTAAAATTACAAAATTTAAAAGGCATCTGGATGGATACATGAACAGGAAGGGCACAGAGGGATATGGGCCAAATGCTGGGAAGTGGGACTAGATTAATTTAGAATATCTTTTCGGACTGGATGAACTGGACCAAAGGATCTGTTTTTATGCTGTACAACTTTATGACTGTATGACTCAATGAGTCAAATTGACGGAATCGTTTTTCATCCATCTAAGAAGCAGAGGTTGGGTAGCAGTAAGTGTGTTATTATGTATACTGAGCAAGGAACCATTGTTATGACTCCTGCTATTAAGTGTTTAATAATGAGCAAAAAACCATGCACACCCAGTCCGTAGACATGTGAGGTCTGCTTCTGATCATCACTGCTAATGTGGAATACAAGCGAATATCCAACATATCCTACGTGTCAATGGTAGTGTACCTACCTCTAGGCCAGGTGGTCTGGGTTTAAATCCCACCTCCTCTGGAGATATCATATAACACTTCTGAACAGTGTGGTTAAAATGTGAAAAGTTTTTTGACTTCCAAAGGAAAAAAGGACATGACAGGCCTTAGTGAGGTTGGTTAATTTAGTTAAGCTATTGCTTATCGGAATCTTGCATGCATTTAATAAGGCAAATAGCATGCTTGCTGCAACAAAACATTACTTTTCAGAAGTTTAATATTCGCACCTAGACTACAGTACAAACTTTCTGTTCAAATGAAGTTCTCATATTACACAGAAATAATGCCAAAAAAAATCCTGTTTTAGGTATGAAAGACGGATTTCTAGGTCAAAATGCCTTGATCGGTCAAGTGAAAACACTGTAAACTTCTAAATGAAACAATTTTAATCCTTTGTTATCATCTTTTACTTAAAGGCAACGTCTAGACGCAGTTAATGATTACTGTTGCAGAAATTGGTTCTCCTGAATCGTCCTTAATTTTTTATGTTTTTACCATTCTGGATATTAGCCTGAAAAGTTAGATCCTGTTGTTCACAGTCACTTTTGCAGATGTAAAGATTTCACTATGGCATTCTAGAACAGAAATACAATGCAGCAGGATTATTTTACAACTTTGCAACACCATATTTTGAGATTTAATGCACTTTGTAAGAGTGAGAGGAATAGACTTTACTGAATGTTGATACACTACAATCTTCCACTGCAATAAACTTCTATACATTGTACAATAGTGACTGTTCCACCTATCCAAATGCAGACATTACCGATCATAAATTATTTTGGTAACACAGATGTACTAATGCATCAAGTTATTTCATTGGCTGGCTGGAGCATGTAACATCATGGCTGAAACTGTGCCAATAAATTGACCAGCTCATTCAATCACATGACCAGATTGGTCTTTAAAGCTGTGAGCTTCATTTAGTTCAATAATCAATAAGGAATACTAATGTCCAAAATGGATGGTGGAACTTCAGAGTCAAAACAAATCTGATGCATAAAACATCTACAGCTTCTTTGAAACACTTAGAAATCTATGTCACTGAGAAGTTAAAATTGTTTAGCAAATAGAAAAAAAATTTAAAAGGTTTACAGGATACAGACACCTTGGTAGACTTCAAGAGTGTGGGAGAACAAGCTGATGAGTGCCTCACTGTGATAGCTCTCCAGCTGGCTGAGGGAGAATTGTCCCAGGCCCTGGCACTAGGAGGGCTCCCAGAAACCAGGTACCTGCTCAGGTCCAGTCAGGACAGAGCCCTGTGGAATCAGTAATCAGGGACTCCATCCACACACACCAGGAGGAACAGGAGTGGCAGTCAGCAATGTGGGAGGCAATGGCCCTTACTGCTCACATGCTGCAGGAGTGTAGCTGTGCCTTGGGGACACATCTGCCACAAGTTTGTGATTGACTGTCTCTTGACAATAAGGACTGCAGATGCTGAAAGCCAGAGTCAATAGGTGTGAGGCTGGAAAAGCACAGCAGGTCAGACAGCATCAAAGGAGCAGGAAAGTCAATGTTTCAGACTGAACCGTTTACTTGCCTGTTCCTCCCTTTGCTGTCTGACTTGCTGTGCTTTTCCAGCCTTACACCTATAGACTCTGACTCCATGGATAGGTTGGCAGTGCCATGGAGAGCCCAGGTCCAGCTCCCTCAGGGGCTGCTAGAGAGGTACACATACCCGCATTCCATCTAGTCATTCGTCCTCAGGACTGAAACCATGCTGACAGGGGGATGGGAGCCTGGTGACCACTGCCTTCCTCACAGGGAGACAGGGAGGTACCAAGGGACCTCCAGCCAGAGGAGGAACAGCACAGAGACCCCTCAGAAATCTCGCCTTGGGACACTCCAGAGGAGGCTGGGCCCTCATCCTCCACCCTGCCTAAGGATGGTTGACTTGCTTCTGACATGAAGACCCTCAGCATGCCTGGACCATGCAGATTGAAACACGCCTGGGGTGGGTCACCTGACCAAATCTCCAAAGCTAACAGCCTCCCTCCACCCCAAATGCAGACAATACTGAGGCAAAGAAAGACAGACGTATTTTTGGGCAGTTTGGTTCCAATGGTGACTGCGCACTGTAACGACAATCTCATGTTTGTACAGGTTTGAAGTGTATTGTACAACATCTGTTTGTGTGGGTGTCAGCATAGCACCAAATGTGACTGTACGAGCATGATGCCTAACACTATGTCCGTACAGGATAAGCACCATGGATCAATGTCTATGTTAGGAGCCTGTTGCAGCATTTGGAAGTGAGAGGAACAAGCTATATATTAAGTAATGAGTTATGATGGTGCCATTGCCCTTCATTTTAAAATGTCCCTATAGTCCCTGGCCATTTAGTCCAAAATGACGTGTGTGGATGAACTGATTAATGATATATGGAACAGGGAGGTACACGGGGATCCAGAGTCCAAAGGTCTTTGTCTGTACATGGCATGTACCTGTGTGTAGTCTTTTTCCTTGTAAAGGAGTCTGTCATCAATGGGTCTTGCAGTCCCCTCCATCACGGACATTTTCACGGATGATACGAAGGTGGGTCGAGTTGTGGACAGTGCGGAGGGCTGTTCTAGGTTACAAAGGGACATTGACAGAATGCAGAGCTGGGCTGAGAAGTGGCAGATGGAGTTTAACCCTGAAAAGTGTGAGGTGATTCATTTTGGAAGGACAATCTTGAAAGCAGAATACAGGGTTAACGGAAAGATTCTTGGCAGAGTGGATGAGCAGAGGGATCTTGCGGTTCATGTTCGCAGTTCCCTGAGAGCTGCCACCCAGGTAGATAGAGTTGTTAAGAAGGCATATGGTGTGTTAGCTTTCATTAATAGAGGAATTGAGTTCAAGAGCCGTGAAGTTATGCTCCAGCTATACAAAAGCCTGGTTCGGCCACATCTGGAGAATTGTGTCCAGTTCTGGTCACCTCATTACAGGAAAGATGTGGAAGCGTTAGAAAAGGTGCAGAGGAGATTTAACAGGATGTTGCCTGGAATGGAGGAATGGTCTTACGAGGAAAGGTTGAGAGAGCTAGGGGTTTTCTCTTTAGAACGATGAAGCATGAGAGGTGACTTGATAGAGGTGTACAAAATGATCAGAGGCATAGATAGAGTAGACAGCCAGAGACTTTTTCCTCGGGTGGAGGTAGCTTTTACGAGGGGGCATAGTTTTAAAGTGAAAAGAGGTAGATATCGGTGAGACGTCAGAGGCAGGTTCTTTACTCAGAGAGTGGTCGGGGTGTGGAATGCGTTGCCAGAGAGGGTAGTGGAGTCGTCCTCATTAGGGGCATTTAAGTGGCTATTAGACAGGCGTATGGATGATAGTATAAGGTAGCGGTGGAGGTTAGATAGACCTTAGATTTAGGGTAAAAGTTCAGCACAACATCGTGTGCTGAAGGGCCTGTACTGTGCTGTCCTGTTCTATGTCTATGTCTATGTCCATCACTGGTTAAGACACTTACCCCACCCACCCTGGGTGTGTTCACTGGCCATTTTCGTTCCTATCATGTGCTGTTGATTTCCAGCATATTGGAAGGTGGCAGTGAACTGTGGAATACTCCTTACCACATGAGCCCATTCCTATCTTTGCTTTGCTGTGTCTCCTCCACGTAAATGTAGTTGCTCCTATCATCAGTCACCTCCCCAAGCCCCCAGTAGGAAGCTCTTAATGCCCACAAATAGGTTCCTCACTCACCTTCCTGCTGCAGAGAACACGCCCATCATTTCCTCCCCCTCTCCATTACCCCTTTGTCTCTGTGGATGGATATGACTGTGGCCCACTTCCTTGAACAAGCTAACTAGACAGTCCCAGATAAGGAGTGCCCAGACTTCTGACTGACGTTCGACCTCATTGACCATAAACCCTGGACTGGCTGCTATGGACCCATTAGCCTGACTGTGCCCCATTTCCTGGGCTGCAGAGGCATGGACCCCTGACCAAAACCACCCACTTTAGATACCTAATTATGGCCAATCCCCTGGAATGACATCAGAGGCTGCCTTTGATGTACAGTGTCAGTGCCCCTGGCAATGTTCGGCTGAACAATATGGTTGTTGAAATCATCTGTGAAGGGTGTTGGGTGTGCTAATGCCGTTTGTAGCATTGACATCTAATTCTGTGTGACTGTGCCAATTGACACCCTATGCAAAAGTAAGGTGAGGTGAGGTTGGCATTCTGTGAGCATAAAGGTAAGACAGGAAATGAGCAACCCTGAGATGCAGCTTGGTGCAAGCCATGAGTTGGGTACCTGCCCCTGTGCACAATAGGCTCTTGCAGTGGCCTTTCAATGTTAGTTTCCAGTGCACCCTGTAATGCAAACATCCTAAGTGTCCTGGAAATGGATTGTAACAGGTTGGCATATGTTGGATGCCAATGCCGATGGATAAGAGGTGCATATGCCTGGTGCCCATGGATTATGTCCCGAGATGCTGGGTGGCAAGGTGGCTCAGTGGTTAGCACTGCTGTCTCACAGTGCCAGGGGCCTGGGTTCAATTCCACCCTCGGGCTGTCTGTGTGGAGTTTGCACATTCTCCCTCTGTCTGTGTAGGTTTTCTCCGGGTGCTCTGGTTTCCTCCCGCAACACAAACGATGTGCAGGTTAGGTGGATTGGCCATGCTAAATTGCCTGTAGTGTTCAGGGATGTGTAGATTAGATGAGTTTGGGGAATGGGTCTGGGTGGGATGCTCTGAGGGTCAGTGTGGAATTGTTGGGCTGAAGGGCCTGTTTCCACACTGTAGGGGTTCTATGGATTCTATGGCTGCTGTTTGGTGCTGAGTCAGCAGCAAGCTGAGGTCTCCAGGTACCCTCTCTGACCTCCGTTTTGAGAATACTTGACATCAATACTTGTTCAGCATGGTTGCTAAGATAAGAAGTTGAATATTAATGAGGTATATTGGGCCATTATTAAGGTATTTAACAAGCTACAGTTTACCCTTAATTGGCAACTTGCTGCTGCCTAGTGAGGATCCTAGCTCCTCATTAAATACATAAAACATGCAGTCAGTTGCTCCTGATCTTGAGGTAGACCTCACTGAACATCAAGCCTCACTTATTGCAAATATTGTCATAGATGACATTTGCTTAGTCCCCCAAAAGGAGCCCATGTCACACCCACACAATGGTCTTGCACATGTTCTTACACATGCAAGAATTAAACACAATTAAGGTGATAGTATTTTCCACGTTATGTTTACTTTAAGGTATACAATCCCTGTCTCCTTCATAGCAGCCCTGCAGTTTCTTAGATGATTTTGATTTTTTTTTTAAAAGTTGAACTGAGGATCTTGTAAAGTGAAGGGTTCTCAGTTGTTTGTAAATTCACTAGTAGTCAAACTTCAAGGAGATTGATTCACAGATGAACATGAAGTTGGAACAACTTTAGGGAGTCCTTCTCTTTGTTGGTATCTCCAGTTTACCAGTTATTAGCTGT
Source organism: Ginglymostoma cirratum (assembly GCA_024137785.1). Lineage (NCBI taxonomy): Eukaryota > Metazoa > Chordata > Chondrichthyes > Orectolobiformes > Ginglymostomatidae > Ginglymostoma > Ginglymostoma cirratum. Next base: position 49,578,060 of record JAHRHZ010000020.1, read on the forward strand.
TAGTTACCTTAGCTGCTAGAAGTACTTGCAATTTGTTTTGTGGATCATGTTTCAGCTGATTTTACAAGCAGTAACAATGCGGCTTCCTCATTATGTGACTTTCTACAAGTTAAGCATCCTTTCCGAAACAAGGGGTGGTGTTTATATTAGCTGCAACATCTGTATTTTTTTAACACTTTGAGGGTTTGTGACTATCGGTGACTTTTTAAAAATGATGGAATCTGTCTAAAGATGCCCTTTTGGAAAGGACTTTGATTCACATCAGTCTGTAAAATTTCTATTGTTCCCTCTTAAGACAGGGGAATGGATTCATTCCAGAGAATCACAGAACTGTTCCAGCGCAGAAGGCGGCCATCAGGTCCATAGTGTCTACTCCAGTTCTCTGTTTTAACTTAGTGCCACTCTCCTGCTATTTCCCTGTAACCCTGAATATTATTTCCACTTAAAATGTCATCAAATGCCCTCATGAAAGCCTCAATTAAACCCACCTCCACCATACTTCCAGGCAGTATATTCCAGACCATAGTCATTTGTTGTGTGAAAACTATTTCTGTCATTTCACTTTTGCTTCTTTTGAAATACACTTTTTAAATCTGTGCTGTCTGGTTCTCAATCTTCTTACCAAGGGAACAGTTTCTCCCTATCCCTATAATTTTAAAAACTTCTTGGAAATCTTCTCTTGGCCTCCTTGTCCCCAAGGAGAACAGTCCCAACTTCTCAAATCTGTCCTCATAACTGTACAGTCTCATTTAAAATTCTCCAAACTTTTCTGTCATCTGCAAACTTTGAAACTATCGTTTTCACACCAAGATCTAGATCATTTATATATATCAGGAGAAACAAGGGTACCAACTGTGATCCTGGGGAACCACAAACCTTCCTCCAGCTGTAAAATGCCCATTAACCTTTACTCCCTGTTTCCTATTACTCAGCCAATTTTATATCCATCTTACTGTTGTCACTCTTATTTCATGACCTGTAACCTTTCTTCACGAATCTGTTCAATAGCACTGCATTGAAAGCATTAAGAAGTCCATGTTTACTACATCAACAACATTGCACTCATCAACCTTCTCTATTACTACTTCAAACACTCCCGCAAGTTAACAAG
>JAHRHZ010000020.1:49579570-49621131 GCA_024137785.1 Ginglymostoma cirratum
GCTTGGCCTGCTGTGTTCATCCAGCCCCACATCTTGTTATCTCGGATTCTCCAGCATCTGCAGTACCTTTTATCTGTGATACAATTTTACTCCCGCAAGTTAGTTAGTTAATATTTCCTTAACAAATCCATGTTGACCAGTCCTAATCAACTCACACTATTCCATGTAACTATTAATTCTATCATCAATAACTGTTTCTAGAAATATCCCCACTGTTGAAATTAAACTGATTGATTTGTTTTTGTTGGGCCTATTTTTGAATAATACTTGCTATCCCCAATTCTCTGGTACCACCACTGAATTCAGGGAAGATTGAAGGATCATTGACAGTGCCTCTGCAATTTCCACTCAAACTTTCTTCAATGTCCTTCAGTGCATCTCACCCAGTCCTGTAGACTGGTCAACCTGAAGTACTGATTCCTGAAATGTCTTCTTTTTATAAATTTTAAACTGTTCAAGTGACTGAGCTATCTCCTGTGTCACCATAGCCTGGTAGTATTTTCCTCACAGGTAAAGACAGATACAAAGTATTAATTTAACTCCTCAGCCATGACTCTTACCTTTCTATGTATAAGTTAACTTTTTACTTCCTAATTGGTCCTGGTCCTCTTTTAACTACCCTTTTATTATGGATGTCCTTAAAAAAGACTTTGGACGCTGCTTTGTGTTAGCTGCTAATCTCTTTCATAATTGGTCTTTGCTTCTCTTTGCTTTTTCACCTTCCTTCTCAGTCTTCTATATTCACCTTGCATCTGAAATCTTTTATCTACCTGACACCTGTCAAAAGTACATGTTTTCTTCTTTAACTTAATTTATGTCTCCTTTGTCACTGAGGAAGCTTTGGATTTGATTACCTTACCTCTTCCCTTCTGAAGAAATGTACCTTGACTGTGTGCAAATCAGCTCTTCTTTGAAACTAGTCCATTGATCAGCAATTGTTTCTCTCACCAAACTTTGGTTCCTGTTATCCAGTCCAGCTCTGATCTTGCCCCATTGAAATATGCTCCCTGCTGGTTGATCATTCTTACTCTGGATTAACCAAAGTCTCATTCCATCATCATTTTCAACCTTACAATATAACGATCACCGTCCCTTAAACGTTCTCCCAAACAGCATCTCCTTTCTTACTGGATTGGGCACACACTGCTGTAGAAAATTCTCCCAAACAAAATCTTGGAATGGCTGTCTCTCATTGTCCCTTAGTTTACCACTATCCCATTCTCTTTCCACGTAACTAAAGCTCCCCTGTTATGACCACTCTGTGATATTTACACCTCCCTGTAATTTCCTTGCAGGTTCATTCCTCTGTATCGTTCCCATTTGTTGGTGGTCTATATGTTACCCAAGCAATTTAATTATGCCAAATAAAAACCAAAAGAACTGCGGATGCTGAAAATCAGGAACAAAAACAAAGTTGCAGGAAAAGCTCAGCAGGTCTGGCAGCATCAGTGGAGGAGAAAACAGAGTTAGCATTCCGGGTCCGGTGACCCTTCCTCAGAATTCCTTAGCTCAAGCTGAATTGATCCTGCTCTTGAATCCTCTGAAACATCATCTTTCTCCACTATTGCAAGGTTCTACATGACCAAACACCACACCATTCTTTTACCTTTCCAGACACGAAGCAACCAGGAATATTTAACATCCAGACCTCCCATTCTTTGAGCTAGATCTCCATTATCACAACATATGACAATCTGCAACTGTAGTTTCCCAAACTTATCAATTACACTCCATATATGTGGTGTTTTAGACCTCATCACTGCCCTCCTTATTCAACCTCACCAACTGACTTCTTATTCTCTATTTTGGCACTATTTGCCTGTCCCAGCAGTTTGTGTACCCTGATATTATTTTCTAATAATCTCTTCTTGTTCCCACACCCATGTTAGGTTTCTAACATTCCCCAACAGCACTAGCAAAGTGCCATCCAAGTAACTCATCCTTTGCCCCATACAGATGCATTTGGCTTGCATGGGTACCATGTTTTCAGAGCCTGTCCTAGGACTCTAAAGCGCTCCCTACCACATCATCTTTCCAGTCATGCATTCATGTGTCTTATCTTTCATTCCTGGACTCGTTTGCATGTGACACTGGGAGTAGTTCAGAGATTACTACTTTAGAAGTCTTGCTTGTGAATTTTCTACCTCACTTCCTAAGTTCTGATTTCAGGACCATATCCTTCTTCCTACCTATGTTGTCATTACCAATGTGGACCATGACCTCTGGCTGTTCACCCTCCTCCAGTGTAATGTCCAGTAGCTGTTCCGGGATAGTCTTGCCCCCAGCACCAGGGAGGCAATGTACCACCCTGCGCCACATTTATGGCTCCAGAAGGACCTATTTGTTATCCTAAATAGAGAATCCTCTCATCAATATTGTTCTTCCATTCTTCTTCACCTTCTCCTAGACTCATAGAGTTATAGACTCATATAGCCCAGATACAGAGCCTTCAATCCAACTCGTCCATGCCAAACAACATTTCCTAAACTGAACTAGTCGCATTTGCCTGCATTTGGCACATATCCCTCTAAACATTTCCTATTCATGTATCTATCCAAATGTTTTTTAAACTTTTTATAACTGTACTTGCATCTCCCACTTCCTCTGGCAGCTCATTCCACACATGCACCACCTTCTGTACGGAAAGGTTACCCCTCAGATCTCTTTTAAATCTTTCACCTCTCACCTTAAGTCTACGCCTTCTAGTTTTGGTCTCCCCTAACCTGGGAAAAAGACCTTGGCCATTCACCGTATACATGTCCCTCATGAGTTAATAAATGACGAACAACAGTGGAGCCAGCACTGATCCTTGCAGCACACTGCTGGTCACAGACCTCCAGTCCAAATAACAACCCTCTGCCTACCACCCTCTGTCGTCTGCCATTAAGCCAATTCTGTATCCAATTGGCTATCTTTCCACGGATGCCATGTGACCTCATTTTACTAACCAGTTTAACATATGGGACCTTGTCAAAGGCCTTGCTGAAGTCCATGTAGATAATATCTACTGCTCCGCCTTCTCGGTCACGTCTTGTAGATCTGGACCACCTATGGCGTAATGGTAATGGCTCTTGCTGCACTTTTCTAAGGAACCATCGTCGTCCGCAATATCCTGATTAGAAAACCACCTAATTCTTGGGACTTCAGCACTACCTGCCTGTCTCTCTTGGACAGTCTAGTGGTCACCAGTTCAACTCTTGCTGCAGCTTGGGCTCTGAAATTTGGAGCGCAAGCTTATGCAGCCAGAGACACTCCTTGGACATAAGCTTATCTAATGTCATAAGTTGTGACCACAATTCTCCACAAGCCACACAAGAGGTATTGCACTTGGCTGAGTTGCCCTGTCACATCTTATGCTTATACTTTATTTCCTCTGACTTTATTAATTGTACTTACTTGAAATTATTTTAAACTTATTCTTGCACTGGAGATTAGTAAAAAAATAGCAATTCTCCTCTCTTACACACAGATCTGCTCCCTCTGCTATACCTATAAGTTCTTACTAATCCTGTGCTAGTTTAGAAATCTCCAACGTTCAAAGCTACTGAAGTTGTAACATGGTCCCTAACAGCAGCAACATGACCAATCAATTCCTGACCTTCCTGTGATACCATGGTTGCTATGTTCCTGTGCTGCTAAATCACATTCTGGAAGATCTGCGCCTCTCTGTGCCTCCGTTGTTGAAAGTAAGTCCCTGCTTACGTCACTCTCTCACCCATTCTTTATTGAGTTCCTGCCCCATTCTCTCCCTGCACTTTATAAAGCTGCTGTTCCTGCTCTCTCTTCTCTTTATGAAGTTGCTGTCCCCAGACTGTGTTCAGCTCTTTATGAACTACTGTTCCTACTCTGTCTTGCACTATTTCAGAAGCTGCTGTTTCTGCACTATATCTGCTGCTCCTTCTGAAGCCACTGTTCCTCTTCTGTCTGTTCCAGTGTTTCACTGGAACACTGTTGTCCCCACTCTCATTATATTCATGAACTTGTTGTTCCCAATCTGTCTTGCACTGTTAAGTGATCCTTGGGGCAGCCATCATTCCAGCCGATGATGAAAAACTGACTGAAATTTCATAATTAGTGATAGGGCATGAGATGAGAAGCACTGTTTAAAATCATTGCAGGACATTTTGTTCAATTTGCATAAACAGTTACAGGAGGGAAGGAGTTGGTGACAAATATCAGGAGCTTTCGATGAGTCCAAATTACAAGCAAAATGAACAAAGACCCCCACCCCAACCCCTGAAAATCACAGTGTTATGGAAGGTTTCTGAAGTGTTTGAGACAGTAGGCAAAACAAAGTTGTGTGGGTCTTTACTGATCTAATAAATCCACCTTATAACTTGTCATTGATTCAAGATAATTCACAAAATGTTAAAGTAACTTCTGTAGAGTAAAAGAATAGGTCTTGTGTACACGTTCCACAGAAGTTCACAACATTTACCTACACAATATTCCTTGGAAATAATGTGAAAATGCCACTCAAAAAGTGAAAGGGATACATGCACATTTGATCCCATCTGAGAAACTGTGCTTAAAATAGGATATGTCTCAAAACAGAGATAACAAGGTGTAGAGCTGATGAACACAGCAGGCCAAGCAGCATCAGAGGAGCAGAAAAGCCGACATTTCGGGTCTGGACCCTTCTTCAGAAATGGGGGAGGGGAAGGGGATTCTTAAATAAATAGAGAGTGGGGGGAGGTGGACGGAAGATGGATAAAGGAGCAGATAGGTGAAGAGGAGACAGATAGGTCAAGGAGGAGGGGATGGATCCAGTAAAGGTGAGCGTAGGTGGGGAGTTAAGGTGGGGGTTGGTCAGTCCAGGGAAGACGGACAGGTCAAGGAGGCGGGCATGAAGCTGGTAAGTAGGAGGTGGGGGTGGGGTTGAGGTGGGAGGAGTGGATAGGTGGGAGAAAGGACGGACAGGTTAGGGAGGCGGGGACGAGCTGGGCTGGTTTTGGGATGTAGTCGGGGGCAGGGAGATTTTGAAGCTTGTGAAGTCCGCGTTGATGCCGTTGGGCTGCAGGGTTCCCAAGCGAAATATGAGGTGCTGTTCCTGCAACCTTTGGGTGGCAGCGTTGTGGCACTGCAGGAGGCCCAGGATGGACATGTTGTCCAAGGAGTGGGAGGGGGAGTTGAAGTGGTTCGCGACTGGGAGATGCAGTCGTTTGTCGCGAATCGAGCGTAGGTGTTCCACAAAGCAGTCCCCAAGCCTCCGCTTGGTTTCCCCGCTGTAGAGGAGGCCACATCGGGAACAGCGGATACAGTATACCACATTAACAGATGTGCATGTGAACATCTGTTTGATGTGGAAGGTTTTCTTGGGGCCTGGGATGGGGGTGAGAGGGGAGGTGTAGGGGCAAGTGTAGCACTTCCTGCGGTTGCGGGGGAAAGTGCCGGGGGTGGTGGGGAGTGTGGAGCGGACAAGGGAGTCATGGAGAGAGTGGTCCCTCCGGAAAGCAGATAAGGGTGGGGAGGGAAAAATGTCTTTGGTAGTGGGGTCAGATTACAGGTGGCGGAAGTGCCGGAGGATGATGCATTGGATCCGGAGGTTGATAGGGTGGTACGTGAGGACGAGGGGGATTCTGTTTTGGTTGTTATTGCGGGGAGGGGGTGTGAGGGATGAGTTGCGGCAAATGCGAGAGATGCCGTCGAGGACGTTTCCGACCACTGTGGAGGGGAAGTTGCGTTCCTTGAAAAACGAGGACATTTGGGATGTCCGGGAGTGGAATGCCTCATCTTGGGAGCAGATGCGGCGGAGGTGAAAGAATTGGGAATAGGGGATGGCATTTTTGCAGGAAGGTGGGTCAGAGGAGGTGTATCCTAGGTTGCTGTGGGAGTCAGTAGGCTTGAAATGGATATCGGTTTCCAGGTGGTTGCCAGAGATGGAAACAGAAAGGTCCAGGAAGGAGAGAGAGGTATCGGAGATGGTCCAGGTGAACTTAAGATTGGGGTGGTAGGTGTTAGTGAAGTGGATGAACTGTTCGAGCTCCTCGTGGGAACAAAGGAATATTGTTTTGTTTACTTAGAGTTCAAGAGCAAACCAAGTGGCCTTACAACTTGTCACCTCATGGAATTAAATGAAATCAGGGAAGTTTGTTTCAACACGTGGTATCTGTAATGGGTGGCTGATCCATATTGCAAGTTTTATTTGGTATCATATGTTGAAACTGTAACAACTGTAAAAAAATCAATTTGGTAATATTGTACTTAATTGTTTGTCAATGTTCTTTTTTTCACATGCGAAGAATCTATAACTGGACTCGGGCAACTTATACACTTTTGCCATGTATGAGAAGGGAGATTATTTTGATTGTGATGTGTAACAAATTGTAATTGTATTCTTTTTAAACTGGTTTACAATTTTGCTACACAAAGCAAAAAGGCAGATGTTCTCCTTGTCAGCTATAAATCTGCCAATGGCATATTTGCGAATTGGGAGTCGATTAACTCAGTTGGCTGGATGGCTGGTTTGCAAGGCAGAGTGAGGCCAATAGCACAGGTTTAATTCCTGTACCAGCTGAAGTTACCGTGAAAGACACTCCTTTTCAACCTCACCCCTCACCTGAGGCATGGTTCTCTCTTTAATGGGAGAGTGGTACTGTGGCAACTTTATCTTTACCCCATTGCTAATGGCACCAAGACACAGCAGATCCTGATGGTGGTGTGATCACAATGAGCTCTTCTGTCAAAAATCAGAACTGTTTTGAGATATTCATTTTCCTGTGTCATTCAAGTTTCTGATACTAATTGAAACGGACGTTTCACATCAACTCTTCCAGATAGTTCTTCAATGAATATAATTATTAATACAGCAACAGCCTTTGTGTTTTTGTTTGCTTTTTCTGATGCACCTTCAAACTTGCTAAAACCAGTAGGATTAAAGATTTGTTGCAACACCTTTGGCACGTTTTTGTGTTTCTGAAAATTATGGGTTTTCTGATCTTTTCTTGATCACTTCAGTTAAATTATATCACTTCTTCAGACCCGGCCATTTTATTCCAAAATGTCAGCTTTAAATCTGCTGCCATGCAAACCCACACACACGAGGAAGGGCAGGAATTAAATCTTGGAAATTTGGATGGGAAGCTGGAGCTTCATTTGCATAGGATGTAACCGAACTCCTTTGACTTAATGACAGCCTTATGATTGACTTCCAGCTAATGTTAATGCTTAGCATGTTCATGATGGCTCAGTGGTAGCATTTCTGTCCATGAGCCAGCAGTTTATATGATCAAGTCCCACAACGGTGTAGGTATATCAACACTATTTACACTTCAGTGCAGTACAAATGGTGTCCTGCACTGTTGAAGTTGCTGTCTTTCAGATGAGATGGTGAAACAAGCTATCACTGCCCAATCATGTGGATGTAAAAATCTCAGAGTACTATTTTTTGAGGAAGAGCAAGTATGTTCTCGCTGGCTTACTTCTGTTCCTCAAAAAAATCCTCAAAATATTTTCAGATCAAAGTATTGTGGGGTGGCACGGGTGGCTCAGTGGTTAACACTGTTGCCTCACCGTACCAGGGACCTGGGTTCAATTCCAGCTTTGGGCATCTGCCTGTGTTGAGTTTGCAAATTCTCCCCATATCTATGTGGGTTTCCTCTGGATGGTCCAGTTTCCTCCCACAGTCCAAAGATATGCAGGTTAGGTGGATTGGCCATGCTAAATTGTCCATAGTGCTCAGGGATGTGCAGGCTAGGTGAATTAGCCATGATTAATGCAGGGTTAAGTGGATAGGGTTGGGGACTAAGTCTGGGTGGGCTGCTGTTTGAAGGTTTGGTGCAGACTTGATAGGCTGAATGGCCTTTTTGCACATTGTAGGGACTCAGTGATTTAGTGTCATAGTAATTTGTGGGATCTTGCTGTGGAATAAGGGCTTGATGTAAACCAGTTAGTGATGTAACTGGAGATCTAAGTATGAGATAAGTGGAGTCATCTGTGAGAGGAGTGACACTACCATGCTCGCATCCAAATTACTGGTAGAGAAGAGGAGACAATGTTTACCAACTGAGCCAGCGCTCAGCGACTGGTATAAGCCAGGCCAGACATAAACAACAGACTGAACCATACTGGTAGAAGTCCTTCCATAGTCACACCAATTCCAAACTAGCTGTACAAAACTGCTGTATTTTTCCCCACACCACTACACTCATAACTTCAAAAGTACTTTTGTATCTTTAAAGCATCTTAGCACATCTTGATTTTGTGACAAGTGATATATCAATGCAGGTCCCACATTTTGTAACTGACACAATTGTGAGTTCTGTCTGAACTGCAGCCCTCATGTATATATTAGCAAATTCCGACAAGTCAATATTCCCAGTGTGATCAATTCAACAAATGCTTCTTCAAGCTGTTGCAGTATATAGCTAATGAATGTGCACAAATGTATACTATTTCTGGTCAATTGGTCAAATCCCATCCAGAATCTTGTTTAAAATAAAATCTTGAGAGTTAGTGATGTCATTAATTGACTCAGTATATTTTGTCCCAAATTCTCCTGATTTCCATAAGTTGTGACAAGTAATCAGGTAACTCTACCTTACCTTTATAAGGGATTCCCTTATGTGATAAAATGGTGCCTTTGATCACACTTATACACTCTTTACTGACTGAGTTATTCGTTACTCAGTGCTGGAGCTGGACACTTGTGTTTAGCCTTTTCTACTTTGTAATATAATTAAATAAGGTGAAGGCAGGAATTCATATTGTCATTGTAGACATTAAAATGTCAGTGTATGTTAACTGTTGAGATTTTTAAAAAAGGTAATTATAACCGCAAAAAAACAGGATAAAACTGAACTAATTTTTTTTCTAAAAGCTATAGAATGTGGGAAGTATGAAAAGTTTTCTTAGTGAGTGAGTTTTTTACCTATGAAATAGGGTCCCTAGGGAGAAAATGGAAGCAATTAATATTGGTTTCATAGAATCCGTACAGTGTGTAAACAGGCCATTTGGCCAATCAAGTCCACACCGATCCTCCAAAGAGCATTCCACCCAGAGCCACCCCAACCCTGTAACCCTGCATCTCCAATGAGTAATCCACCTAACCTGCACATCTTTGGACAGTGGCAGGAAACTGCAGCACCTGGAGGAAATCCACGCAGACATGGGAAAAACGTGCAAACTCCACAGAGATAGTTGCCAGAGGGTGAAATGAACCCATGTCCCTGGCACTGTGAGGCGGCAGTATTAACCGCTGAGCTACCATGCTGCCCGTTATTTATTCAAATACAAATTAGATAGACTTCTTTCAGAAAATATCTTTTTGGTATAACGGTATATGGATAATATGAGTCATGTAATGTGGTAAGTGCAGCATGCTTGACAGGAAAAAAATATTGCTTTGCACCCTTTATTCCCAAAGACCTCCATCACATGCTGTAGAGTAATTGGCAAGGACTGATTACTATGATTATTGACACTTCTGCAAAGTTAGTTTTGATGGTGTAGCCATTGTGTCTGCAAGGATGAAAATCAATTCCTCCCACCAAGTCCTATTCTCTCAACTCAAATGAACAATATTCCAGGAAGGAATGAAGAAGACTCTTCAAAGACCCTCTGAATTTCCCTTTAAAGCCCGGCAGCATTGATCGTATTGACTGGGAGGAGTTTACTGCCAAGCACATACAAAGGAACTAACTTGTCCATCAAGCTGCAGGTTCGGATCTCAAAAATCTTCAACGATGAGGCACAACAATGGCAGAAAGAGAAAGAACGGAAGCAATTCCTGCTGTCTGAATCCCACTACCTTTACAGGATGTCCTGCTCCTTCATCCCAAACATCTGCCTCTTGAAATTTGTCACATGAAGACACATGGCAGAACCTCACCACCCTGGGCTGATGACATCAACAAATTGAGAACTAACTGATTACAACTGCCATAATTCGTCAACAACTCTATTATTGTATCCTGAGATCACTTGAAATTATTAAAGCAAACTAGACCGAAATAGCCTTTTCTTTAAATCTAGCAATTCCAATGTTTCTTAATTAGTTTGTTCTGATGTAATATACAAGAAGGAATTAACTTTAATGCCACTTTAACATACCACCCTGTTCCCTGGCCAACATCTCTGTCTCTGGCTTGCTACAGTGTTGCAGCGAAGCCCAGCGCAAGCTGAAGAAACAACACCTCATTTTCCACTTGGCGACACTACAGCCCTCCAGACTCAATATGTCTCCCATGTCCCAGCCCTCTACCCCACACACCAGGCCTTGTTACTGCATAGCCTGCCAGTACACACCTCCTGTTGTTAGTCACTAACAGTCCCCATTAACAACTATTCACCCTCCCAGCCCGATTGTTAGCAACTCCTTTGTCTGTCCAAATGTCTTTCTCTCTCTCTCTGGGCTCTATCCTATTGTTTACTCCCCACCCTACCCACCTCCCTATTTTCTGCATATAAACTGATGTTTTCCCAGCCACCATCAGTTCTGAGGAAGGGTCACCGGACCCGAAACGTTTACTCTGTTTTTACCTTCACAGATGCTGCCAGACCTGCTGAGCTTTTCCAGCAACTTTGTTTTTGTTCAGGAATTAACTTGTGTTCAGGTTGAAGACTTCACTGTTTTTTTTTTAAATTTAGCTCTTTTTAATTTGTTTTCTACCCTTTCTCCAGTAAAGTTGTTACAAACCCTTCAAGCTTTCAGGACTGGTGGCTGAAGTATTCCTTGCTGTCTGCCCAAGATGTTCTGAAACAATCCAGTGACAGATCCATATGTTTTGTGGATGTGCTTCTGCCCCATTCTCCCTTCTGTGAGTAATATCCAGCTTTAAAATGCACAACAGAGGTTGAAAATTCAGCAGTGTTCGGAAGTTGTAAAACCAATCTCAATACTGTCTGATTCTGCCAATTGTGCCTTCTGTACCATCAATCTATGTATATTTGACTTCTGAATTTACGCTAGCTAACATTTCCAGAATGCAAAAATCTAGGAAACTGAATTCATCTTCTGAAATAACTTCAATTCTATTGCATGTCATGCTTTCAGTCCTCAGGTATCTATAACTTTTACATCAATAAGAAATCATAGGAACACTGTGACAGGATTAGACTGAATTCAGCAATTGAAGCCTGTTCTGCCAAACCATTAGATACAACTTGATTTGTACCTGAATTCCACTTACCTTCCCATTTTGCTTTACAAAAACTTGTCAATATTAATTTTCAAATCTTTAGTTGAACCATCCCGATCTTAACCTTTGTTATGGAATTTCAGATTTTCACTACTTTGTATGAAGGTGTATTTCACAATACCATTGCAGAACAGACAAACTCTAATTTTAAGGTTATTAGTTTTTGTCTGTACTCCCTCATTGAAGGTGATTGTTTCCCTCCTGCAACCATCTATAACACCTTGATTAGATCATCTTTTAATCTTCTGTATTTAAAGAAATACAAGCCTAATTTACACAGCCTGTCCTCAAATGTATCAGAGATAAAAGGTACTGCAGATGCTGGAGAATCCGAGATAACAAGGCATGGGGCTGGATGAACACAGCAGGCCAAGCAGCATCATAGGAGCAGGAAAACAGCATTTCTGATGAAGGGTCTAGGCCCGAAATGTCAAGTCTTCCTGCTCCAATGATGCTGCTTGGCCTGCTGTGTTCATCCAGCCCCACGCCTTGTTATCTCTGTCCTCAAATGTACCTGTTTTAGCAAGGTATCATTCTAGTGAATCATATTTCTACAAAGCCAATGGCTTCCCATGCCACAACTTATGATTTCCTTTTCACAACCATTTACTTCATTGAAAATAATGGCTTGTGACTGTAAGAGAATTAAAAACATGAAGGAGGAAGAATCCTAACGCTGCATCATTATTGTATTGTAATTCTGGAACCTTTAGCCACAGGTACAGATATCTTTAAAAAAAAAAACATGATCAGAAAAAATTTAGCTGTGCATAATTTAATGGAAGGAAATTTGAGTAAACTGCTTGAAAATAATCTGCCTCAGGAACAGGCAGAAGCAACCTTTGCCATTGTGCATTACCTCCTTTCTATCAGAATCCCATTTTGGCTGGTTTAATTGAGACAATGGATGCTGTTATGTGAGTGTAAAGTGAAACTACTATCCTCATTGCCCTTTTCACCAATTATAGACAAATACAGTATCATGCTGCGAGTATAAACTACATTGACTTTGGTAATAATATTTACTGATATGAAGTAATTTTCTATTCTTTTGTCATGTTGATTAATGATGGACCTGAGAAATTCGTTGCATTGATGCAGGGACTTATCTGTTAGTCTTCAGTTGCTGCTGCTTTTCTGTACTCTGGCTGATGACCTAGCTCATGATCAGATGACTAAGTCTTGCAGCATTCCCCACTTTGCTGAGAACATTGATTTTAACCAGAACAATAACCCATTTACTCAATTGCATGAGAGATGATGTAATCTATTTGCATAACTGTTACTCCTTTTGAACTGGCATGCTCAAGATCGGTGCCATTTCACGCTGTCCCTATTAACTGGGAAGTTTCATTAACTTTGCTTTCAATTTCCAACCTATTCTTGTCTTCATATTATCCATCTCCAATTTTCTCTAGACTTCCTCAAAGTCACTGTCTATTTGGGGAGGTTAAAGACTCTCAATTAATATCCACAATGAGCCCATTGATTTCCACTGCTACTTTAATCTCACTTCATCTCACCCTGATTCCTGCAAGGACTCTACACCTTATTATAGTTGACAGAGCCTTTGGCTTCCATTTTCTAGACTTCTGATTTCACTCTAACACCTCTTTTGCCAGAGTTATAATAAGCTTTTCAGTGTATTCATCCCCCATATTATCAACCTCCATATTCAATATAATATCATCTGCCATTTCTCACCACCTTCAGAATATGGCACAACAAGACACATCTTGCCATCTCTCCTTTCATCACTTGGAAGGGACCGTTCCTTCTGCAACATGTGTTCATTCCTCAATCACATCCAAAAACCTCCTTATGCTGACAGCAATTTCTTGTGCAAGCACAAGATATATTCAACATCTGTCCTTTTACCAGCTCCCTTCTCACTGTCCCAGGAGCCACATATTCCTTCCAGGTGAAATATCAATCTACATATACTATATTGAGGAGATCACTTGAGTATTGGCTAACTGCATTAACAAACACCTCTGTTCAATCCACATGTCTGACCCCAAGCTTTTAAGTCTCCGTCACCTTCCCACAGTGAATGCTACGTTCTCAGCCCCCAACACTGTTCCAGTGAATCCCAATGTAAGCTTGAGAAAATGCAAGTCATGAGCATAGAATCCCTACAGTGTGGAAACAGGCCAATCGCCCCAACAGGTCCACACTGCCCCCCCTGAAGAGGATCCCACCCAGACCCATTCCCCTAACCCTGCATTTCCTATGTCTAACGCACCTAATCTACACATCCCTGAACACTATGGGCAATTTAGCATGGCTAGTCCACCTCGCCTGCACATCTTTGGACTGTAGGAGGAAACTGGAGCACCCACAGGAAATCCACGCAGACACGGGGAGAACGTGCAAACGCCACACAGACAGTTGCCCGAGGCTGGAATCAAACCCGGGTCCCTGGTGCTGTGAGGCAGCAGTGCTAACCACTGAGCCACTGTGCCGCTGAACATCTTTCATGTTATAGTCTTCAAGACTCAACACTTGAGTTCAACCATTTCAAATCGTAACTTCTGTTATCATTGGATTTGTGTTTGGATGATAGACGTTTGTAATGATTCTGCTTCACCCATTTGCACCTCATCTAGACCTGTGTTTTATTTCTTCACTTGTCCCATCACCATCACCTTCTGCATTCCACCGTCATTCCTTTAGTCATTTCATCTCTTCTGCCTTCCATCCATCATGGGACTTTCCTTTTGTACTACACCGCATTGTTTTCTCTGCATCTGTGCTTGGCTAAAACCTGCTACATTTCTAACTTTATCAAGTTCTGTTGAAAGGTGATCAACCTGAAATATTAACTCTTTCCATATATGCTATCTGACCTGCTAACTCTGTTTCCAGCATTTGCATTACTTTTATTGAAGAATGGGTAAGAAATGAACGTCCCAAATTGCATACGTTACAACCAGTGGGAACTTATAATTCAATAACTGATCCACCTACAATTTGTTAATTACAGAGTTTTTCTTGTATGCAGTTGAGCTTACATTTCCCTTCATTCAAAATATTATTGATTGCCTCATGTCCAATTTTGCTATCACCTCCTTTGATGTTCAGCATGATTTTCCAATACTTTCTCCATGGGGCTTAAGGTTGAGACTCTGACTTGTCTAAACTTACATTACATCAGTAACTTCCCAAGTATGTGACGGTTGAATATGGCATATGGCAGCACTGTGTCTGAAAATCTAGGCATAATCGCTCCATAGTTATCCTATAGTTTTAAAGTGAGTGGAGGTAGATATAGGGGAGATGTGAGAGGTAGGTTCTTTACTCAGAGAGTGGTGGGGCGTGGAATGCATTGCTAGAGAGGGTAGTGAAGTCGGCCTTATTAAGGGCGTTTAAGCGGCTATTAGATAGGCATATGGATGATAGTATAAGGTAGGGGTGGAAGTTAGATAGACCTTAGGTTTAGGGTAAAAGTTCGGCACAACATTGTGGGCCGAAGGGCCTGTACTGAGCTGTACAGTTCTATGTTCTATGTTCTATGTTCATTTCTCTGCTACACTGAGGCCAGAACAAAGTAATCCC
This sequence comes from Ginglymostoma cirratum, assembly GCA_024137785.1. Taxonomy (NCBI): domain Eukaryota; kingdom Metazoa; phylum Chordata; class Chondrichthyes; order Orectolobiformes; family Ginglymostomatidae; genus Ginglymostoma; species Ginglymostoma cirratum. The sequence continues at coordinate 49,594,267 of JAHRHZ010000020.1, forward strand.
TCTATGCTACTGAACCTCAGCTACTCAACTGCAGGATCTTCCACTAACTTCTGTCAAAGCTAATTATTATGTGATGGATTTGCTTTCTCTATATATAGAGAGAGAGACTTCCAAACTGTCAAAATTCATCAAATAAGGACTCAGTAAGATTTGATAATTATTTAAAAATGCCTCTCATTTTAATTTTTATTTGTTCAGTTATTTTTTGATACATTAATTTATTGTGATCCGGTACAGTATTAAACTTCTGTCAGAGGGGAGAGATAATCTTTGAAGTTTGGGATAAAACTACACCAATAACTAAAACAACATAGAAAAGAACTTTCAATTTGTTATCTTGGGTATACTATCAAACATATCTAGACATATATTGCTCATAATTTTACCTGAGGCCTTAATCATCATTAGCGTGTGGCTTATACTTTGTATATGTGTCATAATTATTCAATTTGTTACATTGAACTATAGTTTAAATTTATGTTTCAACCCACAAATACGTCTGATAAAACTAAAGCATACATAAGTAGCTATATGATTGGAGTGATGAATGAATTTAGACTGTCTCTTTAGACAGATGATGCAGACAGCTTTCCCTTCATGTAAGGAAAATGTTTTATCTGTTCTGATCCAAGTGTTTGATTGAATTCAGGACATTTCCTGAAGCTGGTCATTACATGTTCAACATAAAGCTTGTTCACTGTCATCTTTGTTTGGAGGAATCTGTGAGGGGCTTTGTGAGTGATTGAGATCAGCTGAGGTTTTGGAAATGAAGGCTTTCTTAGCAACGGATCATTCATAAATTCTCAAGCAATCTTAGGGATCATTTTGTACTCCCATTTTCCCAAAAGGGAGCTTCTCTGGCAGAGAGGCATATTGGAGATTGGCTCCAACTTTGTGAAAAAATAACTAGCATTTCATTACCTTAGGGCACGCTAAAATGTTCTGCAGCAAATGGAGTATTTTTGAAGTGTAGTCATTGTTCTTACATCCCCAATTACCTTCCACATCACAATGCAGCAACAAAAAGTCCCTCTGGTTTGATTACCACACATGCCTCTGAAAATAAAGCTAAAAACATAACGAACAAAAAAAAACTCAAGGAGTTGGATAGCCTATTCTAATTGTTGTGTTCCAAACTCCAGGTATAGATAAAAGAATTGTTGCAGCAATAAACTCTTCAATCTACTTTTAATATAATTAGTACTGTAATTATGATCTCAATCAACGTTCTTTGTGTCCACATGCACTCATATGGTTCACACATTTAATCTGCATTATCCGGGGTGTCTCAGCCCAACAATGAACAGCAAAGTGAAGATAGGTATCTGGACAAATTGATTCAAAATATGTCATAACACACCTCTGGGGCAGTTGAGGCTTGAACTCTGGCCTTCAGGTCAAGGTAGGGCCACACTACCATTGCATCACGAGACCCTTAGGAAAGTAAATACATGTCATATATATAATTGTAAAACAGATGTTCCCCAGCAGATAAAGTTCTTACTTCCAAACACTGAAAATGAAAACTGTGTATCAGTCTAGCACTCGGTCTAACTGAATGACATATTAATGCCCATTAGCCTTATGGACCAGTAAACTCTCAGATACTGGCTACACACTGTTTGGTTGCAAGTCACATAAAGAGTATGCTGACTCTCTGTCACTGTAATGTACTGCCGGACATAGGTGAAGGCCATTATTATGTATTAAGGTGAAAATAATTTTTCACAAGCAAGCAGATTTTCAACAATAGAAGGATCATGACAAGCTTTCAGTATAAATACAAACTAAGTTTTGCAAATTCTTAGAATCGACCAAACTACCCAAGAGGGAGTAGTGAAAGTGTTTTGTCAATTCAAGCTCCCTTCCTGACATTTAAAATTCAGTCTTTGAGAACAGACTAAACGTAGTGTTTTTCCTGTCTACACTTTTCAATTAAAAAGTATCCATGTGACAAAAAACAGCTGAGCACTTTTTGAACATGTGTCTTACTTGCAAAAGTCTAAGTGGTCCAAGCTCAGGAGGTCTCATGCTGTTTCTCTCTCAGTCAGAAGTCACACAACACCAGGTTATAGTCTAAAAGGTTTATTTGAAATCACAAGCTTTTCAAAAGCTGCTTCTTTGTCAGGTGAAGTGACTTCTGACTCTGTCCACCCCAATCCAACACTGGCACCTCGACTTCATCACTGTTTCTCTCTGCACTTGGATTGGGCACTGACTTTAATTTCTGGGAAGTGGAAAGTTGCTTTCCAATGATGGCCATATCAATGGACATTGCTATTTTGTTGTGCTATATTTGTGGGAATGCAGTACTTTCATATACATTCAGTACCTGCTATGATTCAGGGGTGAAGGTCACCAGTCGGTGTGGGTTGATTTCTCGCTTTGTGTCCCAGGCTGACCCTTCAGTAGAGTCTGGGGGACCACTGTTGGAGATGTTGTCATTTGGATGAAATATTAAACTTAGGGCTTTCCTATGAAGTTCCCGTGGGTCTTTTGCGGAGAAGAGTGAGTTAGCTTTCTCCATTGCCCAAGTCCACATTTATCCCTCAACCAAAAGCAATAAATTGAAAAATTATAAATTATTTGGTCATTTTTCTAAGTTCTATTTTTGGGAACTTGCTGGATGAAAATTGCTTGCTGTAGTTTTTATATTCTAATAGTAACCGTACTTCGAAAATATCTCGGGATCCTGAAGTCATGAAATATAAATCTAAGTTCTTTCCATTAACTTTAGCTTAAATACGCATGATAATGTGTAGCGCAAACACAAAGAGAGGCAGCTTATCACAGTCATCAGAAGTGACCAGTCAATGGGATGGATATGTGGCTGTACAGCACCAGACCATGTCTGTCTCACACCTACAGCATGTACCAACCACATGTGCACTAAAAACACTGCATGTGCTTCAATATGTCTCAAAATGGAACAGGAGTAGTCCCCAGTCAAGGGAGATACCCTTCAGATAGAGGGTCCCAGCGCAAGAAGATAATGGTTGCATCCAATGTAAGTCCAGCAGATCGTCGTCAGCCCTGTCAATCGAGGGCAACCAGTCAACGGAGTTGCAGAAAAGCAGTTTGGAAGATGCACAGATATCACTCGGGGTCTGGTCATCATTGTTCAGGTTTGTCCATAAAGTTCATTCAAGGGCATGGGGCATGGGGCATGGGGCATGGTCAGTCCAGAGGGTTCAACCACCAAATATCAAGGGGCTGTTGCCAGGGACGACTGCTATGGGAGGGAAGCTAGGTAATGTAATCGGGGGGATTGGAGGCAGCCTGCTGGGATACAAAGGTGATAACAACTGTGAAAAGAGTCAACTCAATACTTAAAGAAGTCGAAGACGATAGAGCATTGAAGGGAAAGAGGTAATGTGGAAGTTGAGGGAGGTGGTCGTTGATAGTGAACAGCATCCTGAATTTGATGGAAGTCAGTGACCTACTGTATCTGGCATGTTGATGGAATACGTCTGGGGCTGGTGGGGGTGAAGAAGGGAAATGAAGAGTTCGTTAGTTGGGTTTGATGGAGATGATAGAGAAACTTACTAAGCGGGCATGCGTGTATTTGGGAGCTCATCAAAAATAAGAGGCTGAGCCTGCAAGTCACCGCATGAGCAGTGAATGCTGTTTCCTACCATTGCTCTGTAAATAACAAGAGCACAATGAAGCTGAAAATAGCCGTGACCCCACACAGAATGGACAGGGACTTCGCTTTTGAGTGATGTGAGGCCCTTCAAAGGACATCAGCATTACACAGTACAGCTGGAAGCACTATGTGCTGAATGTGAATCCGCAGCGTAAACCTGTAGTGTGCAGTCCAAACTCTGGCCTCAAGCCCTTAACCACATTATGCAGTATCAGGGATCAATGCCAATTATGGCTGTGCTGCATAAGCAATCTATTCGTGGCCTGGAAAGATTGATCCCAGTTTCTAAAGTAATAAGCATCTTCCATGTTCCCAGAGCCTACACATGTTGCAAGAGCTGTTCACTTCAAAACTTGAACTCTAGAATGTTGTGTAACATTAAATGCAGTGAGGGTATGTACCTTCAATCTTCTAGTTGTGGCTAGACAGACATTCACTCCCACAGCAGATAATGGAAGGTCCACATGTTTATAAATGTAATAACGTATTTACAATGAGGTATCACCAATGTTACCTACGTGCCCTTTCTCTTCCATTATGTCACAGTGCAGTCCCAGGCTCTGCAGTTATGGTGGGGGGCTCTTGCTCTACAGAGGAGCTCATTGGACTAATAGGTTTGGTTGGGCCATCCTGGGGGGCCATTGATGTCTACAGGGGAGAAATCTGCTGAGTGTGGCCTGCCCAGAAGCAAGTGCCTCCAGCTTGGCTTTTGAACTCTCAAACAGCTGAGAGTGGCAGGAAGGGTAGAGGTAGAAATCATGGCCACCTCTAGAATGTCCTGGGGATGTTGGGGGGAGGGATCTGTATGTGATGTCTCCTCTGACTGGGTGCCTAATGGCACCAACCTGACTCTTTGTGAGGTGAGGGGCATCTGGAGTGGGGTCAAGGTCCCTTAGTCCCTGAGCACCAATACTAGAGTCTTGGAGTGCAGGTCTATGTGTGTAACCAGCAGACTCTGAGAATGTTAGACCTGGCTCTCCATTGCCAGCCACGTTGGAGGCAGCCAGATGGCCACATGCCTGAGGCAACAGTTGCCCAGTGTGCCATACAAACCTGCCCACTGCCCCCGTGTCCTATTCTGAATTGCAATGAAGTTTTTAATGGCCAACACTATGGTGTCCTCTCCTGCCTGGGGCTGAGTAGATGCCTCATCTCCAGGAGTCCTCGAATTGCCAGCGACCTGGGCAATTTCTCTCATTACCAGCTGTGGAGACGTGGCAGTGACGTATTGACCAGCATGTGCTCACGACTCTAACCTAGCTAACTACTGAGGCGTCTGCATTGGAGTGTGCAGGAGGCAGCCTTGCTGATACATCCTCAGAGATGGTGGAGGAGGAGATGTCTTGGCTGCAGAGACCATACTGATACAACCCATGCCTGCAAGAATGTATCATGAACAAGTCTCGAAGTCTCCATCGGCAGGTAAAGAATACATTCACAGTGGAGGTAATGGGAGAGTGACACAGCAATGGACAATGCTTCTTAGTTGGTTGCTGGGATGTGGAAATTTCTGCATCGCCACAGGATTGGACTCAGTTTTCATTGGCGAGATCCAACATCCTCACTTCATAAGGGGTGGGGAGATGAATGCTGGATGCCCCACTGGCTGAAGCCTATTATGAAGCTTTTTCTCCCTGAATGAAAGAAAAGGTGGGATTGAGTGAGACAGAAGTGGCTGGCACAGCTGTTAGTGGTGGGGGGAAGGTGGGAGGTGGCCTTAGTACGCAGTGGAGAAGGCCTGCAAGATTAGTACTCTGAGGGTTTGGGTTGGATTAGAGTAAGTGAGGGAAGATTTTGCATGCTATAATGAGAGTGATAGTGCATGAGCCTTGGTGGGAGATGGATGTAGTCGCCAAGATAGTGAGTGTGTGGCAACACAGAGAAAGTGGTGCCACTTACTATAGCAGAGTGAGGAAAGTTGTTGACCTCCTTGCAACACTGCTGGGTGTGTCTCTGGATAGTTGATCCCACTCTGGCAAGGGTGGCAACCATAGACCAGGCTGGAATAGTTTGGTATCAGGACCTCCTCTGCCAGATGTGGGAGAAGAGAATGGCCCCCTCCGTGCAGGATGCCAGTTTTTCCTTATCTGTCATGTCCAAGGCAAATGACACAAACCGTGCAAGGCAGCCCAGGGCTGACAGTGCTTGATTTGGTGCAAAACGGTGTTTGAAATATAGTGCAACACCAGGAATCCCACAAGGACCCAGCAGTGGCGAGCGGGAGAAATGTGGTGCATGACAAATGAGGCGAATTTAGGATGATAGCATGATGAACCTCATGAGGGAAAGAAACTCTCCATGCCAAAAGTTTGCCAGAACTAACACAGCCTATTCAACCCAGAATGTTGTGACAATGGGTATAAACCCTAAAATACTCGAGCCATTTCTGTTCCTTATGTGTCTTTTTTTGGAAGGCAGCAACCAAGACAAATTAACTGCAAGTATAAATTCAGTGTTTGGCTGTGCAAAAGATCTGTGTGACTTATCGAATGTGACACCCAAGGGTGCCAAAGAAATTTCAATCATATTGGATTATGATCTCTTGTGAGTAAAAGATGAGAGGTGGGTAACCACACTGCTACTCAACAGTAAGACACCGACCTGCGGATTACATTTCAAACTGCAAATACATTGTGCTTTTCTATTTGAAAAATGAGAGGACAGGGATTAACCGTTAACTCTACTGGTGTGAACCAGTGGGATTGAATATCCTTGTGTGCACTGGGTTCGAGCATTAGGCAGTTACATTTGAAGGATTATCCACTTGTTAACCCTGTATTGTAAGTAGTTGCTGTCTCACTGCAAGTGTTGCAAAAGGAATCAGAATAAAAGAACTTCCGTCAGTGTACAAAACCTGGAATCGCAAAAATAATCTATTTAGCTGCCAATATCAACAGCATCTCTACAGCACAATAACAGTTGTAATATCACCTTATCTGTTCTCTACTAACAACTCAAAGAGCGAACTTCTTTTATTTTGGACTCACCTCTTATGTAAGGGCGATACGGTGGTTCAGTGGTTAGCAAAGGGTGGCAAAGTGGCTAGCAATGCTGCCTCCTGGCATCAGGGACTCGATCCAGCCTCAGGCAACTGTCTCTGTGGTGTTTACACATTCTCCTTGTGTTTGTGTGTGTTTCCTCCCACAGTCCATAAATGTGCAGGTCGGTAAGTTGTCCATGCTAAATTGCCCCATAGTGTCTAGGGATGAACAGGCTGGGTGGGTTAGCCAGAGTAAATGTAGATTATGGGGAAAGGGTGGGACGTTATTTGGAGGGTCCATGAAAATTCATGAGTCCAATGACCTCTTTCTGCACTGATGGGATTCTATGCAACACATTTCTAATCTCTCTTTGTATAGACATGTGTTAATATTTTTTCTCAGTCTTTTTTTTGTTAGTTTGTGAAAGCCTGGGTAAACTGGTTCTTTTTTTTGAAAGCATAAATTCATTTGCATTTAGGAGAAAGGTATCTAGAAGGGAAGGGATATGTTTATATATTAAGTTTGTGGCACCCAACAGAGGGGCTGGGTAGATGAGGGAGAGAATCCAGCTCACACCTCCTCATCCAGGAGTTTAAAGTTAAGGCCATCAAGTCCAGAGCTGTAACAAATTGGGGAGCCTCTATTGGTTACAGTAGAAACATAGAAAATGGGGGTGAATAGACCATTCGGTCCATTGAACCTACTCCACAATTCAACAGCTGGTCATCTATGACACTGCCATACTCCCCTCTCCCCACAGCCATTGACACTTTCAGTTTCTAGAATTGGCCAGAGTTCTGGGCATGGAGTCAATGTTAGCAGGGCTTCACTGGAACTGAGTTTAATAACATGTATCACGCCAGTCTTTCATGTTCTCTTGCTGAGAATCGTCTTTTACATTCAGAGCGAGATTCAAGTAACTGATTATTACTTCAAAGGCGTTAGTACTGTAATTCACAACAATAAGCTCAGCTCCCTGTGCATTCGCTCCTACTTTGTTAGCGTGAATGTTTCGCAGACACAAACGGCGTTGGAAGAATACTGCACGTTCAGTGCTCTCGGCAGGGGAACTGCTACCGAACTCAACAAGGGCTCGTTATTTCCAAGTGGTGTCTAGCGCAGCCCGGGTCTCCGGCTGCAGAAAACAAGGGTTAAATTCGTTGGAAGTGAATGCAGCGCCTGTCTGAGGCTGCAGAGGCGGATTGGGGAGGTAGCCAGCAAAGAGGCGGGGTCCGGCTCGTTTGATGTGCGGGGCTGGCCGAGAGAATGAATGGATGTGCAGGCAGCTCACACCATCCCCACCGGTCGGCGGGCAGAGTGAGAGCCGCTCGCTGAGGATGCACAAGGCAGGGCGAGCTCTGTGTGCCTGGCCCCGAGCCTGCTGCTGAAATGAGTCCGTGTGGGCAATGGGCGCAATCGAAGGGGGGTTCGCAGCGCTGGATATTACAGCAAAGAACTTTTACGTAAGCGACAAGGCTGCCCCTCCTGATCGTCCCAGTGCTGCTGCTGCTGCGGGCAAGTCTGAACCCAGTGCATTTCGTGTGTTAGACGGGAGAAGGTGCTGGAGACCCCGGGGGAAACCATGCAGTTGATGATTTGGGTAAAAGGGCTGCTGTGTCAACTGTTTGTATTCCTACCTCTTACTCGAGAATTACGTTTACATCCTAAACAAGGTACCGTGGCTTTATGGTGGCAGAGTTTACATTGATTTCAGATCCGATGGGGAATGAGTTGTAGATATGGTATAGCTGTATGCACACAACACCCTTTTATCTATATGATAAACTTTCGAATAGGTGAATATACCGGAGGTGTGTTTTATATTTAATTTAATTTAATTTAATTTAATTTAATTTAATTTGTCACGTAAGGTGAAAAGGATTGTTTTGCAAATCACTGTACAATTATAAATGATTCAGACTGGATTTTCACACTACTGTTAACATAGTATTCTAGAATGATTAGCTGGTATGAGAAAGTAATGTTTGAAATTGTCTTAACTTTTGACCTGACGGGTGAAGTTTGAACTCACAAGGGTGTTAAACTCCTTTCAGAAAGCTTCATCAGGCAGCTGAGCTCCTACGAGATCACCTCTCCGAAGCGGCTCAACGATTTCGGAGAGGCTTTCCCGCACACCCATCACTTCAGGAGGAGGAAGCGGAGCCCGGACTCGGAACCCTGGGCCTCCCGGACTCACTACCAGCTCCACGCCTTCGGGCAGCTGTACCGGCTCAACCTGAGCGCTCACTCGGACTTCATCGCCGCCACGTACCGGGTCAGACACTTGGGCAGAGCGGAGCCTGGCAGCCTGCACTCTGACTCTGATCTGAAACACTGTTTCTATAGCGGGCATGTCAACTCAGAGATGCAGCACACCGCGGTAGTCAGTTTGTGCACTGGCATTGTGAGTATACTGGGCCAACTGTGACTAGAGGCTGGGCTTTAGCGGGGAAGGGAGCTGATTGCTGCCCTCACTTTGTCTGTACCTGAGCAATGAGCGGTGGAAGGGGATAATCCGTAGTTGGAGGGAGGGTGGGTGGGAAGGTTCAGAAACAAAAATTGCTGGGAAAACTCATCCGGTCTGGCAGCATCTGTGGAGAGAGAAAACAGGGTTTCAGTTCCAGTGACCCTTCTTCAGAACTGAAGGTTCAATATATGTCATTGCAGACCTCCTGAAGGAAGTAGGGCTTGAACCCAGTCCAGAGGCAGGGACTGCACCACAAATTGGGGTGCCCATGAGAATCTGGCAGTCATTATGTCGATACATGCTTTATGAATGTAGAAAGCAGCCCGGCATGGCTCATCCTCTATTTAGGGATGGGGTGATTCCGGCTTATTTTGGAACCCGCTGCTTTCGGGGCCTTGTTATCGCTGTCACTGGGTGTACGGTTTGATGTGGACGGTTTTGTACCGCTGTTTAACTTGCAGGGGGCGGAGGGAGAGCGTGGATCGAGCGGTTCGATGAGTTGAAGTGGCTTCAGCTGCTGGGCCGAGCAGATACGGCACGTCCACACAGCGGCAGGCGGCTCTTTAGCCGGAAGCCCGGCTTGTCACTGACTCAGCCCCAGAACCGTCTCATACAATCTGATCGGCTGCGGCCAAACAGAACCTCTTTTTTGAGAAGCGATTGTCTCTTTCTGGCTGGCCTGTTTATAATTGCCAGAAAACAAATTTGCACGGCAATTTCCACAGTAATTACGGCAGTCAGATTCTCAGCCTTCTCAAATATCCCAGTGCCTGTTCTAAATTAAACATGTTATACGGTTCGAAAGTATGCACCACACTCGCAGTGTTGTACATTCAACAAATGGGAAAGGAGAGGACACTGGCCAAGTCCCAAGAGGCAAGACTGGCAAGTGGGCTTGACCTAGTACGTTTCTGTTCAATGGTCGCAGGTAATTCTAAGGATCACTTGAGCAAGGGGCTCCGCCTGTTTGCTGCCAATAGAGCTCAATTAGAGCTGCTTTCGAATCCCAGTTACATTCTTTCATTTGTTAATAAAAAGAAATAGCTCTGGTAGGAGGTGGACTCAAAGAAACTTGCCTGTAAGTGCTAGCACTTGTGTTCGATTCTTTGGTTGCATTTGGGGGCTGGCAGGTCACTGTTCTCCAGAGGGACATTGAGGAGGTCATTTTTATCCAGATGTGCATCCTGGAGTTAGCAAAGCTGAAGTAACACAGAAAAATACAAACCCACAAATGGTCACATCTTATACTTGGTAACAGAGCGTAGAGACATTGAATAGTTAAAACTATCAATGTTTAAAACACCAAAAAAGTCTATTTGTTCCATCATGTCTATCTTAGCCAAAAATATCTATTCAGCCGAATCCCGATTTCTAGCTCTTGGTCTGTAGCTCTGTGGCTTATAGCACCTTATGTATGTATCCATGTCATAGAGTCATTCAGCACGGAAAGAGTGTGTTTGGTCCAACTCGTCCATGCTGACCATGTTCCCAAACTAACCTAGTCTCACTTGCCTGAGTTTGACCAATTCCTTCCAAACCCACACTGTTTTTAAAAAAAAATGTTGCCCCTCATTTCTTTCTCCTCTCATCTTCAAAATATTCTCCCTAGTTTTGAACTTCCCCCATCCTAGGGGAAAGACCTTGCTGTTCATCTTACCTTTGCCCCTCATGATGTTATAAACCTCTATAAGGTCACCCATCAATCTCCTACTGTCCTGTGAAAAAATCCCAGCATATTCAGCCTATTTTTATTGCTCAGTGTTTTTACCTCGACCACCTTGCAGGTGACAAATTTCTCCCCAACTCTCCTTTAATCCTTTTATCAATATTTTAAAAGCTATCCCCCGGTCATTAACCACTCTTAAAGGAAATTAGATCCTGCTCATCATTTAATACATTTCAATAAAATCTTTCTTCAGCCTAGTTTTCTTTGTGGTTAAAATACTCCATTCTTGACTCCATACAAAACACTCATTGGTGCATAATCGGTTTTGTTTTCTGCTTCAATATTAATGGTGGGGAGCAGGATGGGGAGAAACCTGTGCAGGAGTGAATACAATCAGAAATGCTTTGTGATCTGGCCCACCTTCTTGTCCCCCCCCCCCCATCCAAATACTGACAGCTGGAGAAGGCAGGGTCATTTTTGAATATCAGAATGCTAACCATGAGCGTTAACAGACAAAGTCAGAGGCATGAAACTAGAGAGTATCCAGCATCTGTGAGTTTTGTCCACTCCATAAATCTAAATTGGAAGCTTTACAATGGCATTAGTGTCTCATTCAGTTGGAGTGAGTGTTAGAGAGATGCATATCTTTTCGTTCTTGGCATCCAGAAGCAAGAAGTTCATCTGGGGAGCAACTGTTGCTTGCATACCTACACTTGTCTGTCTATTAATGAACAGATAATCCACATTCAACTTGTGAACCATACGAGTGAAGTTCTTCCACCCATTTGCCAAAAATAAAGGTTTTGAAAATATGTTGCCATGCTAATTGTGTACAGTGCAGTTTGGAAATGTTATTGCTACCACACTTTGTTAACCAGCAGTGAACATAGAACATAGAACAATACAGCGCAGAACAGGCCCTTTGGCCCTCGATGTTGCGCCGACCTGTGAACTAATCTAAGCCCACTCCCTACACTATCCCATCATCATCCATCTGCTTATCCAAGGACTGTTTAAATGCCCCTAATGTGGCTGAGTTAACTACATTGGCAGGCAGAGCATTCCACGCCCTTACCACTCCCTGAGTAAAGAACCTGCCTCTGACATTTGTCTTAAATCTATCACCCCTCAATTTGCAGCTATGCCCCCTCATACTAGCCTACATCATCAACCTAGGTAAAAGACTCTCACTGTCCACCCTATCCTCAATCCCATGCCTCCGCATTTTCTCCAATAGCCTACCATGTGGAACCTTATCAAACGCTTTACTGAAGTCCAAGTACACCACGTCAACTGCCCTACCCTCATCCACGTGCTTGGTCACCTTCTCAAAAAACTCAATGAGGCTTGTGAGACACGACCTGCCCTTGACAAATCCATGTCGACTATCTCCAATCAAATTGTTGCTTGCTAGATGATTATAAATCCTACCTTTTATAATCCTTTCCAAAACTTTTCCTACAACAAAATTAGGAGCACAGGAATAGATCATCCATCCTCTTGAGCCTAACGCCACTGCGTCCTGCTCTCTTCTGTTACATCATGGCTACTTACACTATTTGCTCATCTTTGTTCTGTATCCTGTGATTCTTTAAGTTTAGCAGAATTTATTAATCTCAAAGAAAACTTCAATGCACCCAGCATTCAAAGCATTTTGGGGACAGAGTTCCAGATTTTTTAAATCCTCTGTCTGAATAAGTATGACCAAGATCACACTTAAATGGTTTAGCTCTAATGTTATAAATATGACCCTTGCCCTGGTTTTACCTCATCAAAGAAAATAGTTTCTCCTTATTTACTCTTTCCAATCTACTCATTATTTTAAACAGCTCAAGTAGATCAACATTCTAAACTCAAGAATGTAACTGAACTCTATGCAGTGTTTAACTCTTTATGTTCCGGTATAATTCTGGTAAAGGGTGAGAAGTTAGAAGTGATAAATCCTGAATGTTTCAAGGTTCTTATGAACACTTAATTGGCAGCTTACTATAAAGGATTGTGGAAGCAAATATTGAAGCCCATTTACGCACTTCATCTAAGGATAGAAAGCTTCCTTTTCTCATTAATGAGTTTTTATTAAATTTGGTCCTGTAGTTGAATCCTTCTGCCTCACTCTTCTGAGTTTAGACAATCATTGCGAGCTCTTAGCTCCATGAATATGCATGGTGTTTCGCTGGCTGAATATGTACCAGACACATTCTACATGCAGTTGCAAATGCTGCACAATGATTGCAGGACCTTCGCTGAAGTCAAGGGTGTAACAAAAATTATAGTTTTGGTTTGCTTCTACCCCTTGAGCGTCTGATTGTGCTTAGGTGTCCATTCATTCTCGATGGTATTTGCTTCCCATATACACAATTAGCAATGACCTTTTGCTTTTGATGCTGCCAGGCATTCTTGTCATTGAGGCTAAGTTTAAAGAACAACTTTGCAAAATATGCTAAACTCTGCAGCTTTACAAACAAAATGTGCATTGCATGTTCAGCTTCTCCAGTGTAATGACTATTATGACTCACAACTAAGTAATTTAGTGGCTATTTTATTATTCTCCAACTAGCTTATTGTTTGTCCTTGAGGGCTATTGGTCACTGTGTATCGCCCTTCATTTTAGAAGGCATAATTCTGTGAGCTGTCCTGAAGGCTTCTATTCATGCTAACTTATGATTTTTAGACAGGAGGTGTGATGCACTTGCTGTGACATGTGATGGTTTTCCAGCTTTCTTCATGCTAGCTGTAAGGTGTGAATTGACCGAGGAATTCAATTGAGTTTCTCTTTCAAATAATATCACTTGAACTTTATAAATTTCTGGAGGCATGGACTTCTTGCTACAGGAAAGATCTGCAAGTCTAGGCCATCCTTCAGCATCTATTTCAAGCAGAATGGTAATTCCTGTCTGACCCTGAATTATTCGTTTCAGTAGGCTGTCTCCCATGAGTGGCTTAACCATAAACTCACCCATGGCCTCAGCCAATAGCCATGCCTGTACTCTTTCATGGGGTGATCATGATGAGGAGAGCATTCTGTCTTGCTTAATCAGAACATTTGTAGTCATTTTTTTGATGTATCATATCACATTTAGAGTGATAGATCTGTACGGCATGGAAACAGACCCTTCAGTCCAATTTGTCCATTCCCACTAGATATCCTAAATTAATTTAGTCCTATGTTCCAGTATTTGGCCCATATCCCTCTAAATCCTTGGTATTTATATACCCACCCAGATGCCTTTTAAATGTTGTAATTGTACCAGCCTCCACCACTTCCTCTGGCAGTTCATTCCATACGCGCACCACCATCCATGTGAAAAAGTTGCCCCTTAGGTCACTCTTAAATCTTTTCCTTCTCACCTTAAGCCTATGCCCTCTATGACTCTCCCACCCCAGGGAAAAGACTTTGTCTATTTACCCTATCCATGTCCAGCATGATTTTATAAACCTCTTTAAGGTCACCTCGCAGCCTCTGACGCTCCAGGGAAAATAGCCCCAGCCTATTCAGCCTCTCCATACAGCTCAAACCCTCCAACCCTGGCAACACCCTGTAAACCTTTTCTCTTAAATCTCTTCGTAGACATAAGATACAATGAAGTACTTTGAAATGTAGTGAACAATATTGGATAGAACAGCAATCATTTTGTTCTGAGCTTTGTGGATTTTCTCTACATTGGTGTCTTTCAGCTTCAACAGTATTCCAAGTATTCATGTCATTCATTTATCTTTCTTTTGCACATTGTCATGTCCACTTTTGAATATGTTGTTTCAAGTCATTTTGTACTTTCTAAGTTGTTTCCTCTATAGCTCCTTGTTTGGTATCATCTGGAGGTTTAACCATTTTGCACTGAGCTTCAGAATTCAGGTCATTTTATATACATGAGATGCCGTGGGGGTCCCAATGAATGTTATACATCCATTCAGCACTGCCCCCTCCTATCTCACCCTAGCATGCCATGTTTTGTCATGTGTATTAACAACTAATAATCATTCATGTGAAGCTGTCTCAAAATACCTTTTGGAGTTGAGATAGATCATTAGGGGTTTTTCCAGTCTGTCTCCAGGTTGTCACTTCCTCAGTGAAGGCAAGGAAGTTGGTCAGGCATGAATTTTCCCTTCTGAATCCCTGACATTTGCTGCAGATTAGACTACCAACTGCTAATTGATTCTATAATATTATAGACAGTGACTGTTCATGAGCACAGGACATTTTAAAGCACTTTTCAGCCAATTAAGTAATTTTGAAGTGTTGTTACAGTTTAAATGTCACAGGTAATTTGCTCACAGCAAGCTTCCACAAACATATTGTGATAATGATCAGATGACCTGTTTCTCATTGTGTCAGTTGAGGGATAAATGTTGACGAGCTCAACAAGGTAACACCCATGAGCTTTCTTGAGATAATGTCATGAGACCTCCTATGCCCACCTACAGGTAAAACAGGTTTTTAACAGTTGTGCCCCTGTTGTTCCCAACTTTTCATCCACAAGACAGCATATCTGATACTACAGTACCCAGTATCAACTGTGTTTTGCCTTTATAACGTCCTTAATGTTCATTCCTCACGTAATAATGGATAGAATCCCTTTAGTCGTCTTAATTATGAGTTTTACCTACATACTAATGTTTTCTGACCCTTGCACAAAAGCACCATAATCCCTCTGGACTTCAGAATTCTGTAGTCATTGTCCATTTCAGAAATGCCTTCGTTTTTTTTTAAAAACTTCTGCCAAAGTGAATAACTTTACATTTTGCCATTTTATATGCCATAAAGAGATCAAGAACAATACAACGCAGGAACAGCGATTTTGGCCGTCCAGTCCTACGCCAGCACAATTTGCCCTTCCATACTAAAACTGTCTTCACTTATAGGATCCGTATCCCTCTATTTCCTTCCTATTCATGTACTTGTCCAGGTGTTCTTGCATGCTGCAATTGTGTCTGCTTCCACCACCCCTCTGCCTGTGCATTCAGTCACTCTCAACCCTTTGTGTGAAAAACTTCCTTCGCATATCTCTTTTAAACGGTTCTGACGAAGGGTCACTGGACCCAAAACGTTAACTCTCTGATTTTTTTTTTCTCCACAGATGCCGCCAGACCTGCTGAGCTTTTCCAGCAACTTCTGTTTTTGTTCTTTTAAACTTCCGCCCCGTACTTTGAACCTGTGTCCCCTAATAATTGATGCCTTCCCCTGGGTAAAAAGCCTCACACTTTCCACTCTATTCATGGCACCTGGAAAATTTTTGCCCACTCACTCAACCGTCTGCACCTTCCTTATGTCTTCACAGCATTCTTTCCTATCTATCTATCTAAATGTAGATGCCATGGCTTAACGTCCCTCATCTAAATCATTGATATAAATTCTAAGGTTTTGGAGTAGATCTGTAGCTCGGGTTGTGGATGTTGAGGTTGGTTGGCTCGCCGAGCTGGTTTGTTGTTTCGCAGACGTTTCATTACCGTGCTTGGTAACACCCTCAGTGCAGCCTCTAATGAAGCATTGGTGTGTTTTCCTGCCTGGTTTTTAAACTCTGGGGTCCGTTGAGATGGATTGCCTCACTTCCGGGTTTCCTTCGTAGTGGAATGTATATGGGGTCGAGTTCGATGTGTTTATTAATAGCCTGCTTCGTGGAGTGCCATGCTTCCAGGAATTCTCGTGCTTGTCTCTGCCTAGCCTGCCCCAGGATGCACTGCTGCACTGAGGATGTTACCCAGCATGGTAACGAAACGTCTGCGAAACAACAAACCAGCTCGGTGAGCCAACCAACCTCAATTGATATAAATTGTAAAACAATACGGCCTCAGTATGGACCCGTCAGGACTCCACTTGTTACATCCTGCCATCAGACATGCACGGTCTATATTTTCTACCAGCCAGCCCATCTTCTATTCTTGCTGTGAGCTTTTATTTACCGCAACAACCTTTGAAACACTCCCAAGTTAGGCACCCTTATGTGAAGAGAGGAAGATGAGATATCAGCCTGGATTTCAGCTACCACCATCTGCTGGAAAATGGGCAGGGGCACAACTGTTAAAATAACGCATCATTTTCCAACAGGTGAGCATGACACCTAGAGAAAAGAAATAGCATCAGTTTTATAATATGCAGATACTGACGCCATCCAGCTCTCAGGTTGGGACTGAAGGCTAACAGAGCTGACAGATTTCCAAAATAACGAGCAGGCAAAAAAAAAAGTAGATAGAGAGAAACTGTTACCACTAGGAAAAGGAACAAGAGTGAGGGCACACAGATTTGAAGTGATTTGTGAAAGATGTAAGGGTGATATGAGAAAATCTTTATTTTCAGTCAATAAGTAGTTGAGGTCTAGACTACATTGCATAGGAGTGAGGTAGAGACAGGTTCATATGAGGCACTCGAGGGTATTGGATGCCTATTTGGTTGAAAGTTAACGTGCAAGGGAACAGGGAGAATAGAGCAGATCGGCATTCGGTAATAATGTTTATTTGACTAACTGGTGCAGACATGATGAGCTGAATGGCCTCATTCTGTGCCCTAAGACTTCCTTATTGTGTAGTCTGCAGTGTCAAGCTGAAGCAGGAAAGTGGGACTTGTTCATTGCTCCTTGAAAGTAGAATCACAGGTAGACACTGTGATGAAGGAGGCTTTTAGCATGCTTGCTTTCGTGGGTTAGAGCATTGAATATAGGAATTGGGATGTCTTCTTGCACCTGTGCAAGACGTCAGTAAGTCAATATTTGGAGGACTGTGTGCAATTCTGATTGCCCTACTACAGAAAGGATATTATGAAACTAGAAAGAGTGCAGAAAGGATTTACTAGGATACTATCTGGACTGGAGGCTAGAGTTATAAGGAGAGGTTGGATAGGCGGGGACTTTTTTCCCTGGAACATTGGAGACTGAGGGGTGACCTTATAAAGGTCTATAGTATCATGAGAGGCATAGATAAGGTAGATAGTCAACAGCTTTTCCCCATGGCAGGGGAGTCTAAAACTAGAGGGCATAAGTTTAAGGTAAGTGGGGAGAGATACAAAAGGGTCCAGAGGGCAATTTTTTCACAGAGGGTGGTGAGCGTCTGGAATGGGCTGCCAGATGTGGTAGTGGAGGCGAGTACAATTTTGTCATTTTAAGAAACATTTAGACAGGTGCAGGGATATGGACCAAACGCAGGCAAATGGGACTAGATTAGTTGTGAAAATTGGGCAGCATGGACAAGATGTTCCAAAGGGCCTGTTTCCATGCTGTAAACCTCAATGATTCTATGACTCTAGTGTCGATACTCTGAGGTAAAACCTGTTGAGAGCTAGATCCTGGCCCAGGATGAGTTTTATATTTTTCCGATTCTTCTGTGGGTCACGGGTACCAGGAGTATATGTCCAGGCATCTTAATTTGCTTTGGGGGCTTCCTTAGGATGACCTACATCCTTTCACACTGGTCATGACAGGACTTCCTGATTACAGCCAAACAAGCCCTCATGACTGCTGCAGGCTGTTCCTATGGGTTACAAGCTACAGATTTCCACTCCTGCTCATTGGCCTGGCAGTCAGTTTGGCCAGCTGTTCAGCTGGGATGTTCCACCAGACTTGTCAATGAGGCCCCTCTGTTAAGCTGGGCCTTTCTGAGTTTACTACTGTGTTCCTTCTGCCTTGTTCCTAATTAATATCAGAGTCAGTATTTCTAATCCATGACCTTCCCCTGGGACTCAAAGCTGCTATTGATGAGAGCTTTTAAGCAAATCAAGCAATGAGAAAAGGCTGGACAGGATTTGTGGAGAGGCAGCTTGGGGAGTGGAGGTTAGGAGTGATTAACTGAAATAGCTATCGTGCAAAGCCAAACAATTTCCAGCATCCTCGGAATATTGTTTCTTGGTTGCCTGAAGTTAACAAAATCTTAAGTACAGTAAAAAAGGAACTGTGTTTCAGCATCTTTACAGTGAATGGTTCCTGTGTTTACTATCATCCCAAGAAGTTGGCTGAACGTCCATGTATGCGTCACTCCAACATAATGTCATTTTCTCTGTTGTTAATTCAAATGTCAGCACCCGATTGTACAAGAAGGTGGAAAAGGCGTCTTGGACTTTGTACTGTTCTAAATTCATTAAATGCAATGTAGTGAAGCAAATAAGTAATTTATGTTGCACTGTAATGCATTTGGATGAGGCTTGTAGGTGGGAAATGCTTATAATCGTGTGTTGAATGACTATATCATAAAGATCATGGAACAAGAGACTTTCACAGCATAATGTACGGGGGTGTTCTATCTGAAGGAGGCTACGAACAGTTTATTTTCCCAGAATAAGGCAAGCTTAAGTAATTAATGAATATGTTGATAGCACAGCTGTACTGAAGGAGGTAGGGATAAATGGTGGATGTACCAGCTGTATCTTGAGGGTTGAACAAAAGTTGAAGTAAGTCCTTTTGGAATGAACTTGATGTATCAAGTAATTAATTAAAATTTGGCAGATGGCCACGATGTTTGACAGGGAAACAGTCCAAAGGCTGAGCTTTGTGAAGAATGCAGTAATGTGCTGCCTCTGAATAAACTGTGTAATGTTGGATAGCAAAGCCAATAGCATGGAAACATTCAACTCTATTTACTTTTTCCTCTTTTGAATAATTCTGAACTCTGACTGCAACATGCTTAAAATGAACATGTCCATGAACACAATAAAATCAGCAAGTTTGTTGGAATGCTCAGCACTGTTATTCAGTGTGATATTATGCGAGGGAGTCACTGGACTTTGGGATGATATCTGTAGGTTGCGCAATGGTTACCTTTTGAATGGGGGAGACGGTGATGTAGTAGTAATGCCATGAGTATTCCACATGTCTAGGCTGATGCTCTGGCGACCACAGGTTTAATCCTCACGACAGCATTGGTTGGAACTTTAATACATCTGAAATATTAAGTCAGTTTCATTATAAAAACCACCAGAGATTGTTTTAGAAACCTAATAGAGTCACTACAATAAACTAAATTTGTTTCTTTAGGGCATGAAATCTGTCATCCTTTTGTGATCTTGCCTCCATGTGACTCCACACCCTTCTCCTGAAATGGTCTGGCAAACCACTCAGTTTAAGGGAAAATGGGGATGGGCAACAAATGCTTGCCTTGCCAGTGATTCCTGCATCCCAAGAAAGAATAACGAAAATAAAACTTTGTTGATAGTGTAGAAAGACTGGTTTTCATCTGTGGGAGGAAGCATTCCTGCAGGTTTGACCACATGACATTCTAATGCCATGATGCTTGTTCATATAATATCTTCAACACCGGATTTGTAAAGGTTGTAGTTGGCTATCTTTGCCTGCATGATCTCTCTTTCCCTTACAACTCGAAGTTCCTCAGACTGTCTCTTTCCCTGGCTCAGAGCTCCAACTACCTCGCTTCCCCCAACCACCTCCCACGTCCATTCCAACATCATTGTGGTTCAATAGAGGGACAGCTTCTAGAAGCAATTATTCAAGAGAGAATTAATAGTCATATGGATTTAAATTGATTTGCAAAAGCAGCAAAGGTGATACAAGGAGCCAGGAACTGTGATGGAGACAGGTTCAACAGAGGCATTGAAGAGAGCATGAGTTGCTTATTTGGATAAAAATAACATGTGAGAATATAGAGGAAAAGCAGTGGATTGGCATTAGGTGATGCTATTCATTTGAAGAACCAGTGCACACATTATGTGCTGAATGGTCTCAATCTTCAGCACAGGATTTCTTTGATTCAGTCCACTGGCTGTTCTCGGCGTTCTGTGATATTGTGATTCACTCCACTGGCTGTTCCCAGTGTCCTGTGATTCAGTACCATGCCTGGCCCTGGCATTCTGATGTTTTGTGATTCAGTCCACTGGGTGCTTCTAATGCCAAAGGATAACTGGAGCTTTCTTATTAATTCTGAGATTTCTCTGGTGTCAGCCAGTGATTGTATGGAGGACATGGATCCTGTGACCCAATTTTCCCTGAAAACTGTACAACGGGTCAGCCATGCTGAAATCTGAAGCACAAATTCATTGCGGGAAAAACAATATTCCCTTTAAAATGTAGACATATGTAGCCGCGAAACAAGTGGGGAAAAAACAAGTTAAAATTCTGGTAGATACAGAATTTTTGAACAATGAAATTTTCCACTTCCATTTTCATTAATGTCTAATAATTCACCCTCCAGTATGGGACACTCCTAGGCAATCTGACAGAAACAGGAGTAAACTCGAGGATTATCTGTTCACTCAAAACCCAGTGAACTTGAATTTGACAAGAAAGATCCTGTCTGAACAACCTCTCGATTTTATTTAAGAGAGTGATATCTTCTGTGGACACTGACTATTGTGACAGTGTAGTTTGCTTGAGCTTCCAAGGTACTTGGCAAAATTTCACACAAAATGCTGTGACGATCCAGGATAAATCTTAGGGTTTGAGAGGTTGGTTCGAGAGTAGAATACAATGAAAGCTGACTATTGGTGTAATTATTAGAAGTGGAGTGGGGAGGTGGGGTGGTGGGGAAAGTAGGGAAGGTATGGAAACAGTGAGTTAGATGCCCATGGAGTCAGCTGTGGATTCTACAAGGTTTCCAACCTATGCCAGTACCTGGGTTCGATGCAGTTTGGTCAACTTGCTTTAAAGGGAGGGCAGTGGGTTCAGCAAAATTAAGTTGGGACAAATATGTCAGTGGGCAGATAATGACAAATGCAATTTAATGAGGGAAATGCAAAGTAGCATAGACAAGAAGAAAAGGGAGGATTGTTGCATTCCAGTCGAAATAATGAAAACTCTGGCTGAATGAGAGTCAGTAGACTTAATAACTTTAGTGCTGACTATTTCAAACCACTGTACAGAAAGAATCAACAAGGAGAACTGATTTTGAAATCTAGAGTCAAAGCAGTAGCATCTATGGTGAACTGCAAAATATTCAGCAAGTCGCAGAGATTTCCGAACACCAAAGGGTGTGCATAGAAAAACAACAAGGCTGATTCCCTGATCATAAGAGGGCCTAGTTAACAGCGAAACCTCCATTTTTATTCTCAAAAAGAGGCAATTTCACTGAAGGATTTAAGTCAGCAAAAGATAGGTGAAAGCTAAATCTGGAAAGTTTCCTCAGAGCAAATCAGGAGAGTAGCATAGGGGATTGCACGTTCAAATAAAAGGAACACTTGGGACTGATATCAGGAAGTTCTTCAGACTGAGTGGTCAGCTCATGGCCGTCATGGAAAGAGGGCGGTAGATCTTTTTGGACTTATAATTTTTTGCTGATAACACTCCTGTGAAGCCCTTTTGAACATTTCATTATCTAAAGGTGGCTAGATATTTTTAATCAATCTGTTCAAGAGCGTACATATCTGGAGCAGGTGGGACTTGGACACAAGCCTCCTGATTCAGAGGCAGTGACCCTACAACTGCATCATAAGAACAGTCTCATGAAGAGGCTATAGAAATAGGTTAAACTGCCAATAGCTGAGTGAACTGACAACACCTTCATGTTATAGACAGTGTAAATGCAGCATTAATTATCCACAATAAACAGTCAGATTAAATTAACTGCTTTTGAACTGCAAGCCCTCTGGGAGATGGCACAGTATTTGTGAGTCACATGCCATTTGCTCCCTGAGGCAATGATGAAATCATCTGAAGTTGGAAACGTGGGAGCATCCTCCTGCTATTAGTGCCATAACATCATCTATGCCACCTGAATGGAGAGACATAACTCAATTTGACATCTCATCTGAAGGCAGCGAATCTGACAGCACTGTGCTCCTTCAAGATTGCAGTTAGGTGACAACTTTGATTTCTGTTCTCATGTCTCTAGAGCTGATAAAGATACAGAAGCATTGCCAGAACAGTGAGCTCACCATTATACAAATCTCTAGACTCAAAGCTTGAAGGTGCTGTATCAGCGTCCTTTGCTCTCACAAAAAAGAGATTCTTTCTTTGTGTGTGGGGTTTCCTTTTGAACTTGTTGCTTTGCTCTTATGCTTTCTGCATGCATAAACCAAAAGGAGTACAGTATCTTTGAACCAACACTCATGTTTACATGTTCCAACACCCAATTTTTGTACTCGTTAAGTGGCAGTTTTCTGCTTTACTTTATCTTGACAATAAACAAAAGATTTCATTCTCCTTAGTTTACTTGCAGTTCTCTAACTATTCACAGCATTATTTGCAGATATTACGTTAATCCTAAAACCATGATTTTAGGGACTGAAGGAAGGACGGGACATTCTAAGTGGTAAGAGAATTTGTTGAAAGTTTGAGGCTGATCAAACACAAACACAGATTAACATTGGTTTCATCTGGTGCCAAACTGATAATAAAAACCTGAGGACATGAAACATTATGTCACTAAAGTCCTATCATTTATAATATCACTTGATTGATTTACCTTGTGTATGAAATGAAAAAAATGTTTGAAAATTTGTATCTGCAGGAGTACTGATATGATTTAGTAATGGAAAGTTAACTAGATTTCAAGTGGATGAATTGATTTATCAAGTGCCAAATTGAATGACACCCAAGTGGTTAATTGTATGTTAATGTTTAATTGATGATGGACATTAAATAGGGATTCACCTGAGACCCTAACAATAGACGTGGACATAGTTGTTGGGTTAGGAGGTATTCCATACTTGTGCAAGCAAATACTTATAGAATTGTTGAAAGATTGTTTCACTAATTCACCAGCAATTGGTTATCTGGACTTAAACATTGGTCAGGGTACAAAAGATGTATCTAATATTGTTGGAAACTGTTTGCAACCTTGTTGAACTAGGAAGCGATAGATGTGATGCAAAGTAAATTAGTCTGTGTTCTGTTCATTAAATCTGTGACTTGTGATACAATTACGTTCAGGAAAATTGACCTCATCGTGTAGGTTTGGGTGTGTTCCTTCGCCCATTGGTCTTTACGTGTCTTCACAAGTGGAGAAAAGAAATATTGAATTGCATGTAAAAGTTTTAAAAAATATTAACCACAGTGATTGTAGTTCAGTGTTTGGACTAAGAATCTAACTGAAACTCAGCAAGGTGCATGATCTGCCCCATTGCTTAGTAATTGATAACATGGAACAAAGCTCCATCAAAAATAATTAATGTCACATTGATTGGCCCTTTTGGAAGAAATTGCTGATGCATATATGGTTGAGAATGTAATTGAATGTAGTGTGTGTGTGCTGGTAGTTCTGCTCCTGTGCCATGTAGGCTTCAGGTTCGCTCAGATGTATGTGTGATTGAACTGATTTCAGATGGGGCAGTAACGGAAGTCAGATTGTTCATGTATACTTGGTGTCCCACTGCTACCAGAATGATCTTGAGGTGGTTCTACTGGAGAAAAGATCTCCTCCCATCTCCTTACAGAACAGGTATTTGCGGAGAAGGTCTGAAAAGACAAACAGTATTTTTGTTCAGCTTCGTCCTGAGCAGCAGCATAACAGAGGAATATGTGCTCAATATTGTACTCGGGGATAGTCAATGAAGCTGGTATTGATTTCTGCTGGAGGACCATCATCTTCGTGAAAGGCACTCATTTGTCTGCCTGTGACTTGTTGATTTTCCATGGCAAGGAGCTATCCGTGACCAAATGTCGCAGACCAAAATACTCCTAGGTCCGGAAATACATCTTGAGAGATGTACTAGAGAGCTTGGTGAAGTTGTTGTGGTTTCGGGCCCCTCGCTGGTGTACACAAGTGCTGGAAGCAATGTAAAATCCCTCTGGCTGTAGGTCTCAAGTAAGCTTTCATATCATGTAAATGTGATGAAATCTGCATTTTAAATGGAGTGAAGCACACTGGAGTGCAATGGAAATTAGGTGGAATGTATTCTCTCAGTTGTCGTCCTTTGGAATTCTGTTCCATAGACAGCAACAGAGGTTAAACATTTGTCTAACTCAGCTTTGAAATATCAGATTATCATCTACAAGGGAGTCACAGATCAGGGGCGGTAAAATGGAGGTAAGGCCACAATCACATCAACAATGATCTTATTGAATAACAGATCAGGCTCGATGGGCTGAATGGCCTCCTTCTGTGTCTTATAATCACATAACTTAGTGCAATACTTATCAAATTGGTTAAGTACATTATGTGGCATTTAGATTACACTGTAATATCCTTTTTAAATTTTATGATTGTATATTGAATTAAAAAGTGGTAAATCTCCACTTTTTGGGCTAGGCAGTGAGTAATTAGAATTAGTAGAGTTCTCGGAGAAAAAGCAAGGGTAGATGAGAAGGTAGTAGCTGTTTGGATTGTGTTGACTATAATGATGGAGTCCAATAGCTCATAATTGTGGAAGCTGAAGTTCGAAGGGAAGGGGACAGTATTTTGAAGAGTTGGTTGGTAGTTGGATTTCAAGAAGATCCTGGAGCAATGGGTTGTTTTGACAGGTGAGTCATGTGGTACTACCAGATCAGGTGATGGAAGGCGAGAACAATCCTGTGTTACATCTACTCACGTCTTGCTCCTTTTGGGCTTGAAGGAATTGCATTGAGAACGCTGACGAGATAATCAAGTTGGGAGTGACGAAGCATTTTGCTGAGAGCGAAGGCATCAAAATCTGGGGGTGTGGGTTGAGGGAATTAACGACTGCAGAAATGTTGTGTTGAGCAAAGGCCAAAAGTAAGGTGGTCAAGAGTTTGACAATATAGCTATTAAAAAATAAGAACAAGCATTTTTGAGTGCAGCTTGCAGAAAAAGTGCAGTTGGAGGGGAGGGAAATAGCACTGGTGAGGGACAGTAGGACATGATCAGCAGTGACCTTGTCAATAATTGAGGCTAGAGAAGATGGCAAAGTGAAGAGGGGTGAATATGGCTAAGTAGTAATGTTTATCTCTGTACCTTCTGAAAAATAATTTCAGTGTGGGTTCTGCACTCTGACATTAGAGATTAAGTTTAATTCTAAATTCCTTTGCAGTGATTCCACACTTATGCTGCCAAGCCATACTGTTCTTTTATATTGCAGCTAACTGTCCGATGCAGCTATCTAAATAACTGCATTGTGACTTTGGTTCTTTTCCCAAATATTGCGAGGAGAGGAAATGACAGATTTTCAGGGAGGAGTATGGGTGTTCATGAAGTCCCACAGTGGTTTTTAATGTGCACTTGTACCACATAGTGGCATAAAAGTAACACAACACCGAGGCTTTTCTAATTCTCCATGGGCCGCTTATAAATTTGTGCAGGAATACTTCAACGAATTGAGATCAAGAGTAACATATCTTTAGCTGAGTCTCAAATCTTGTAATTTGTGTCTGATTCATTTGGTTTTACTGAGTGGTTGGGGATTAAATGAATAATATTTGTCAGTATCCTATTTTAAGGAAGAAAAATAGTTCCTTCTAACATTACCTGAGCTTCTCGTACAATTCAATTAATCTGTGAGCAGTTTCTTATTCAGATTAAAATCTCTGTGAGGGCTGTCTGGGAATTTTAGGAATATGTTTGCTATTCCTGTACAAAAACATTTTATTGTAACTAAACAAACTTTCATCTGTTTTAATGGTGCCACTTAAATTTTTGGGTGGTTCGTGATTGTTCTTGAGTTTGTTCTGTATAAAATAGACTTTAATATATATGAAAATGCTGCCTTTCTGAATTTTGGGTAGTTTAGCATTATCCACGATGTTGGACAAATGCATGATTCAGTAATTTTAAGCTTTTACATTGTTTTTGTCAAACTGACAAGAAACAATGAGGGTTAAAAGTGGAAATATCTAACGTAGCACCGAGCATAAAGGAAAGCAAAGTCAGGTTGTTTGAAAACCTGCAGCATAACTGGAGTGACTGTACCATTACTTTGTCCTCAGAATTGACATATGGGCATGAGCATGATGACAATGCACCAAGACATCTGGGTGATAATGGGAGTGGAGCCAATATATTGTGAAGTGACAGGTCGAGAGCGGAAATGCCATTGCCAGGTCTTTCGACATTCCCGTAAGCTTATCTTTTGAAGTCTGTTGAAGAATTCTTCCAAACAAAACATTATCCCAACTCTAACTGAAAGGCTGAGGTTATGTACCTTCTGAGGTGGCAAATGTATTTTTATGTTGCCTGGACATTGTGCGACAGTAAGATCATTTTAAGATTGACACTTGTCATTTCCCCTTTTTGACTGTGTGTGTGTGTGTGTGTGTGTGTGTGTGTGTGTGTGTGTGTGTGT
>JAHRHZ010000020.1:49621141-49646978 GCA_024137785.1 Ginglymostoma cirratum
TGTGTGTGTGTGTGTGTGTGTGTGTGTGTGTGTGTGTGTGTGTGTGTTTAAAAACTCATCGACCAAATTAAAAACCTTAGACTTTGGGTTGCGAGAGAAACAATTAGAAAAGAGTTGGGACACTTAAAAACAGCTGTTTAAGTCACCTGCCCTAAAAGTAGACAAATAGGATGGATAACAAGGTGGAGAGCTGGATGGGCACAGCAGGCCAAGCAGCATCAGAGGAGCAGGAAAGCTGACGTTTTGGGTCTAGACCCGAAACGTCAGCTTTCCTGCTGTGTTCATCCAGCTCTCCAGCATCTACAGTTCCTACTATCTCTAACAAAAAGAAGGGGATGTCCAAGGAGTGGAATTAATGACCACACCTGGGAAGGTCTATCCAAGGGGTAATTACTTGAACGTTAAAATTTGTAGTGTGGAGGGTACAGGTCACTGCATGGTGAAAAGATTTCTTAATATGTGTATTGCTGAATTAGAGATGTAAATCTCAAATTTTAAGAACAGGAATGAACCCCTGCAATCTGTATCAATGGACAACAGGGCAGTTATGAAAGTTAAGTCTTGGAATACTTTGCATAATGAGGTGATCTCATTGTGGGCCAATTCAGCCAGGTTTCAATCATTTGAAGCCTGCATGATCTTAGGAAGACTTTAACAAATACGAAGAACTGGACATTGATGCAATGACTGCCACAGACCTGCTCAAAAAGAGCTACTGCGGTGATATCCTAGGGCTGAAATGATTGACTTCCAACTATTAGTGTCCCCCTTCCCCACCCCCGACCCGATTCCCACTAATTCCAGTTTTTCTATGGTTCTTGATGCCATACTTTGTTAAATGCTGCCTTTATTTGAAAGGTATTCATTACTACTCCACCACTGGAATTCAGCTCTTTTGTCCATGTTTGAACCAAGGCTGTAATGATGGTTGGGGCTGAGTGTCTTTGTGGAACCCAAACTGTGCATCAAAAATTCGATTACTCCTTTGCAAATGCCACTTGATTGCACTGTTGATAATCCTGCCAACATTTCACTGATCAAGAGTAGACTGGGGTGGTAATTAGCTGGGTTGGATTTGCTCTGCTTTTTGTGAACAGGGCATACCTGGACAATTTTCCACATTGTCAGGTAAATGCCAGTGTGGTAGCTGTACTGGAACAACATAGCTTTGGGTGAGTTAGTTCCAGAGCACAAGTCTTCATTTGAACTGCAGAAATATTGTCATGGTCTTAGCCTTTGCGGTATCTGATGTCTTAAGTTGTTTTTTTCATATCATGTGGAATGAATCAAATTGTTTGAATGTGATGCTGGGAAGCTCAGAAGAAATCTGTTGGATCATCTGATTGACACTTTAGGTCAAAGATAGGTGTGAATGCTTGAGCCTTATCTTTTGTATTAATCTGTTGGTCTCCCTCTCTGAGGGTGGGGACTTTTTCCTTCTTTTATTCATTCATGGGATGAGGGTGTCGCTGGCTTGGTCAGCTTTTATTGGCCATCTCTAATTGCACAGGGGGCTGGTGTCACATGTAGGCCAGACTGGGTAAGGATGGCAGTTTCCTTCCCTAAAGGACTTTAGTGAACGAGATGAGGTTTTTCCATTTGACAATTAATTCATGGTCAGACGTTTGTGGATCTTCCACCTCTTGTTCATTGTTTAATTGTCCCCAGCTTAGATCTGACCTGTTGGTTGTGAGTCCTGTCCATTGCGTGCTGCGGCTGACAATATTCCTTTTAAACCTTGCACTTTTTTGTGTGTGACCCAAATGACGGCGCAAAGGCCTTATGGTTGAGGTTACATTGGTTTTTTTTATCATTTTGTCGGGTTTAATACACTTTCTCTTTCTTTCACTCATGAAAACCTTGTTGATTAGCTCCTTTTTGATCTCAACAAAAATAGTTCACTGCATTTTAATTGGACTGAGGCTGATCCTTGCAGAAAAAGAATTTAAACCTTTGTTGTGACTAACCAAAAAGATTGAGCCAGTTCATCCTTTCTCACCTGGTCTTAACTATTATTGATTATTAGAACCCTGTAAAGAAAATATGATCTGGATTTTGTTTGGCAAAATTATGATCTTGCCCCATTCTGATATCTTGCTCACACATTTGAAGTGGAGGATAAAGCTTTGAGTTTTTGTGTGTCACTTTCTGTGAATTTTTCATGCAGAAATGATTTTTAAGGATTGTTGTGGTTATTGTTGTACTTTCCTGTCTATTTTATGCAACTCAATGATAGCAATCTCTTATCACAAACTTAGTCATAGAGTCAAAGAAAAGGCTGTTCAGACCATTGAGTCTGTGCTGGTCAAAACAACCTCTTAACTATTCTAACTATCTAAGATTACAAAGAGATCTTGATCAATTGGGTCAATGGGCTGAAAAGTGGCAAATGGAGTTTAATTTGGATAAATGCAAGTTGTTGCATTTTGCTAAAACAAAAAGAGGCAAGACTCGTACGATTGAAATTAAGGCCTTTGGTAGTGTTGTAGGACAGAGGGGCGTAGGGGTTCAGGTACATAATCCTTTGAAGTTTGCATCGCATACGATAGGGTGGTTAAGAAGGCATTTAGCACACTTGCCCCCATTGCTCAGACCCTTGAGTATAGGAGTTGGGACATCATGTTGAGGTTGTACAGGACGTTGGTGAGGCGTCTTCTGGAGTACTGTGTCCAGTTCTGGTCTCCTTGTTATAGGAAGGATATCATTAAGCTTCAGAGGGTTCAGAAGAGATTAACCAGGATGTTACTAGGAATGGAGTGGTTTAAGTTATAAGGAGAGGCTGATAGGCTGGGGCTTTTTTTTTTACTGGAATGTAGGAGGTAGAGGGGTGACCTTTTAGAGGTTTATAAAATCACGAGTGGTATAGATATCATGAATGACAGGTGTCTTTTCCTTAGGGCGGGGGATTTCAAGATTACAGGGCACATTTTTAAGGTGAGAGGAGAAAGATTTTAAAGAAATGAGGCGCAAATGTTTTACACAGAAGAGTGATGTGTGTGTGGAATGAAATTCCAGAGGAATTGATGGATGCAGGTGCAGTTACAATGTTTAAAAGACATTTAGATAAGTACATGAATAAGAAATTTTTGGAGGGATATGGGCCAAGCGCAGGCAGGTGGGACTAGTTTAGTTTAAGATTGTTCTGTGTGGACTGTTTGGATCGAAGCATCTGTTCTGTGCAGTATGACTTTGTGATCCCATTTTTCCAACACTTGACTCAAACGTTTGTATGCCTTGGCTTGTGGGTTCATGTCCCACTGTAGAGACTTGTGCACATAATCTTGGTTTAGGCAATACTTGTTGAACTCTTGGAGGTGCTACCTTTTTCAGATGTTCAGCTGAGGCTCTGCCTGTCTGCTGGGTGGATGTTAATGATCCCACTGTACTATTTTGGAGGAGGACCCTGGAATTCCTCCTGAGGTGTTGGCCAGCATTTACTTCCCAACTTGCACATAAAACAAATTGACAATCTGACTGTTTATTTCAATACCAAGTTGCTTTGCTGGAAAACATTAGGTTCCTGTGTTTTCTACATTGCAGCACGATGATATTGATTACTTTTAAAAGTACTTCAACAGTGAGTGATTGTGTCCTGAAGTTGTGAAAACTGCTTTATAAAAGCATGTCTCTTTTCATTTTCTTGCAACCTCCCTGCATTTCCTCCCTTCCTTGCACCTGCAGACTGCACAAGCTTGTAAACAGTCTCCCTCAGTGTGCATGTTTGGTTCATAAAGTGTTAGTGTTATTGTACTGTATAACAGCTGGTTAGGGTTCAAATTTATATTTGTAACTCCTTACTGAATCATGCAATCAACGTTTTGCAATTAAGGTGTTCCAACAATCTTTCAGTACTTTAAAATAAGTGGATATAATTTCAGGGCATATAGACCCTGAATAGCTTTAGGATTGAGTTGCGTACAAGGCTGGTCGTAAGATCATTAACAATAGAAAAGGGAGCAGACCATTTGGCCCGCTTGCGCATTTACATCAGTAATCTGTCTCATTCAATTTTAATTATATTCAATTGCCAGGCGTTCATTAGTCTCTGCAGAAGAGAATTCCAAATACTACTGACACGCAGAGAAATTTCTCATCTGCATCTTAAATGGGAAAGCCCTTATTTTGGAATAGGCTCCCCTAGTTGTATTGCTCCCAAGGTGCAATCACCTCTCAGCATGTGCCTTGTCAATACTGCTTCAGAATATAATATGAATGTATGTTTCAATGAGGTGGCCTCTCATTCTACAAAACTCCGAATCTACTCAACCAGTTCATTCATCCCATGAGTTAATCTCGTGAACTTTCTTTGAACTGCTTCCAAGCAAAGATCATTTATGAAACGATACTGTTAGACAATAGATTTCTCAATGTGATTGTAAACCCAGATCAAAATTCACAGAAAGGTTTGTATTGGCCTTCATTACCAAAACATAAACATGAGACTATGATCATAAAACTGCACAATAGGAGGCCAGATAGCCAGCTCTCCATTAAATCCCTCAGCTAGTCCCACTGTCCTGCCTTGCAAGTGACAAGGCCGTGGTGTAATGGTAATTTCTGAAGAGGGGTCCTGACCCGAAATATCTACGTTCCTGCTCCACTGATGCTGTCTGGCCTGCTGTGCTCCTCCAGCTCCACACTGTGTTATCTCTAATGTTCTAGGGACATGGGTTCAAATCCCACTACGGCAGGTGGTGAAAAGCTAGCCTAATAGTGACCATGTCACTGTCAATTGTTATTAAAAACCCAGCTCATTCACTAATGTCCTTTTATAGGAAAGGAAATCTGCTGACCTTACTTGATCTCGTCCACATGTGGCACCAGACTCCAGCAATGGACTCTTAACTGCTTGCTGGACAATTAGGGACAGGCAATAGATGCTAGAAATCCATCTCTCTTGAATAAAATTTTAAAAAGCTATATCCATATCTGATCTTGCACTCTGAAAACTGAGATACAGCATCTCATAGGATGCCTTCAACTCTGGTTGAGGGAGCATAATGCATGCAAAACATCCGTAAACTATACACTAGGCTCCTTTCTTTCACAACCCCACTTGTGAACATTTTGTTGAAAAGCAAAGTTGCACAGTATGATCTTTTGTAACAAAGTTTCATAAATAAATTTAAAGGTTTTTTTAATAGCTTACAGGAGATTTTAGTTGTAGAGTTCGATGCATGTGCAGTTAAGATTGTCATATCTGGAAATATTTGTAAGAATTACCTTGCTGCATGTATTTGTCACTGTTCTTCTAATGAGGACAATTTTGAGATATGAGTAGAAACAGCCCTGGAATTTTCCAATGTGACAATTCCTTTTTAAAGACAATTTTCACAACCAATGTTTGCGGGGAGATTTTTATCTGTGGTGACAGCATTTGTTAAATTTTTACTTAGTTTTGCTACCAACAATAAATAGAGGAAATCTTCTTGAATTGTTTGTTTTCTTCACATTGATTTGTTCAACATCTACGTGTTGTTAAAAGCTGCTATGTTCATTGGAATGGATAGCTGGAATTGATAATGAACTGCTAATTCCCTAGCAATCCCATATCTTTCAAATTGTTATTTATTGCACATTTTCAGTGCAATGATTTTTGTGGTGGGGTGACATTTTATCTTTAAGATAATTGTTAACAGGTAGGATTCAGTAAATAGATAAATTGGTAAATATTAATTCAGAACCTTTGATTTAATAACATGGTTAACTGCAAAGCAGTTTGAAGCTCAATATCATGACCAATGCAAATGTTCAAAAGCTCAAAACCCATCACACACGCACGTGTTGTTCAAAGTGTTTGTTTTATTTTTGACTTCATCGTGGTGATGGATATTTAACGTCAGTTAAGGTGATGGGAATTTAATGTCATGGAGTGGTTGTAGCCAAAACAGCAAGTGGTTAAGAGGAGCTTATAAATACAATAGTGTCATACGGTATGGAAACAGACCCTTCGGTCCAACTTGTCCATGCAGACCAAATTTCCCAAACTAAACTGGTCCCACTTGCCTGTATTTAGCTCATATCCCTCCTAACCCTTCTTATTTATGTACCTGTCCAAATATCTCAGATGTTGTAACTGTATCTGCACCTACTGCTTTCTCTGGCAGTTCATTCCACATACGTTTCAGGCTTTGTGTGAAAGAGTTGCCCCTCAAGCCCCTTCTAAATCTTTTCTTTGTCGCCTTAAATCTATGCCCTCTAGTTCGGGCTCCCCTGGGGAGAAGACCTTTGCTATTCACCTTTATCTCTGCCCTTCATGATTTTATAAACCTCCATAAGGTCACCCCTTAATCTTCTACGCTCGAGTGAAAGAAGTCCCACGGCAGGCATCTGATGTACTTCAGCTACAATGAGTGGGCTGTGATCCTGGCTTGCTGCAGGCTGCATCATGTCCTGTGCTCTGACTGACATTCATATCAGGTTGGGCTCTATTCCAGGAAAGTAGCTTTACACCATACAGCATACACCATACACTTTAATGATTGAATTTCAAATTGGTCACATTCCCATTGTGGTAAATGTTTCATGTCCAATGTTGTGTCTCCAACATGCCTTGTGACAGAGAAATGAAAAATGGTTCTTTGTAGCTTAAGCAGAATTGTTGACCTTTTTGAACGAACAGCATGGTTGGTGTTAAATCCTCATTCTTATTACCTGTGACAGATGGGCACTTTTCAAACACCTGATGGACAATATTTTTTGGAACCTCTCATGAAACCAGATGGAGGGCAATATGAAGATGAGCACAATAAACCACACCTCATATACAAGCATGGAGCACTGAATAGTAATCCTTTGGGAAAAACTTCTCATCCGTGTGCAACGTTCGGTAGGTGGGAACACTTCACATTGTTTTTGTAAAGGATTCATCAAGTATACTTTGCTTTATAAAGAAATACGTGCATTTTCTTTCTCTCTCTGGTTCTTGTGCACTGTGGATAACTAATCAACTGTTTAGGGTGCTGTTATAGGCAAGTCTGAATCTATCTTCACCTTGCATCTGCACACGTGTGCATCTGGCAGAAGTTGTTAAATAGTAATTAAGAGTGTGAACCCTGGCCATATTCCACCTTCTGACTATGGAATATTGAAACTAACTTTATTTTCTTAACTCGGGGGCATGGGAACAAATTAAGATCAGTGACTCCAGCACACACTGGCAACCTCAGACTATCTTTACCCATTACCATAACCATCTGAATAATTGAAAATTTCTGCCCTCCCACTTTAAATTTGTATTAACCAACATTTTTACATTTTATCAGGGGGATTGGCTGCCTCAGTTGGCTGGATGGATGGTTTGTATTGCCGAGTAATGTCAACAGCATGGGTTCAATTCCTGCACCGGCTGAGGTTACAATGAGGCAAACTCCTTCGCAGCCTCTTCCTTTGTCTGAGGTGTGGTAACCCTCAAGTTAAACTACCACCAGTCGTCTCTTTCCAATGACAGTAGCCCTATGGTCTGCCCGGACTATGTGGTGACTTTACCTTATTTACTTAACTTTACATCACACGTGGAGGCAAGATTGCGCCATCTGAACAAAGAAACAACTGGCCTACTTGTGCACCATTTTCTAAACAGCATAAGACGAATCTGATACTTCTTGGATGGCTTATGAAGTGTTTGATCCTATGTCCCATTCTGTGCCTTGGCACACGTTTTTTTTTTAAAAAACATTATGCTAAAGATGTTAGTTATCTCTGATAGCTTTAGAGGTTACTTGGTTAATTTTCTCTCCGTAGAGAGATCATAAGACTTTTGTTTTATTTGAAAGGCCTTTCAAGTTGTAATCTACCAACAGATTAAACTGAGCAAATACAGATTATTTATATAGGTTATTTGTTGACTTTAGGCTTAAAATTACATTACAAATGATGACATGGATTTTAATACATGTGCGCTTTTGATAACAGGCGAATGTTAGCAAGACCTGAATTTATAACCCAAAAAGTTGTTTGAAACCTCAAGTCTTTGAAAAATCCGAGAGAACATAATTTTTAGTCTAATCTGGGCAAGTTCAATTTAAAAAAAAATCTTTCGAAAAGAACTTGGTATTGAAGATTAACAATTTTGTGTTGCTGCCCATTATAGTTTCATTACAAGTTTCTCAAACAATCCTCTTCTGAACACATTGTTTAAGCACATGACACATGAATGAGAAAATCCACACTCTCAATTGATTGACAAATAAATACTTCGTGACTATTTTTTTTAAGTTATGCAGGAAAAGAATTTTTGGATTTTAGACAGTTTCCTGGGGATAAAAGATCTCCAAATTTTGCTTCAACGGCAAGTAAAAAAAAGTCGAGCAAAGGCCAAATAGCCTCCATAGGGAGGCTAAATGGCAGTTATAGAATGTATGTACCTGTGTGACTATGTCTGACTCAGCCATGTTTGACATCTGTGAAATAGAGTGCAAAAGTGATTACAACAACACTGATTAAAAATATGGATTGGTAATCTGAGTGTATTCTGACAAGTTAAATTCAGATGTCTGTAGATGAGGCAATGATAGAAATGTCTGCAATTTTTTGGAGATCACGAAAGAATCTTCAACCCTTAGGAAAAGAGGAAGACATGTGAAGCAGGGTCCAGTGGTTCAATGCAGTTGGAAGAAACTGGCAGGGGACCTTGAAGAGAATTAATGGCATTGAGTGAGTTGCCAAATAAGCAATTGTATTTAATCAGTGATCTGGAGGTGCAACTGGAGCAGGATCAAAGAACTTAGATTGCTAACTGCAGCTAAGAAGAGAGTCCTGCAATGTTCCTTCTTGAGCACAACAGAGTGTGGGAAAACGGTGTAACAAACTCTGGTAAGTGTCTGATTTTACATGTTGTGGAATAATGTTACTTTTTTCAAATTCATGAGATACAGTTATTACAAGTGTTTGTCATTTGATATACAAACCGTGACAATGTTTATCAATACAATTCTGTTCAACTTCTGAAGGACACAAAATTTTAACAAAATGTACTATGTCTTTGTAATGCGGTTATTCTCTTCAATTTGGAGAGAGACTTCGGACCCTCCTGGTTGAGCAACAAGTTACCTCATTGTATGCTGTAAGTGTTGCAGTGCTCAAATTGCATGAAGCATACTCCATTGCCAATGCTAATTAATAGTTACTTTCCTAGACACAAGCTCAGAAATCAACAAAACCATCTGATATAGTCAAGCTTGAGAAGCTTATTGGAGAGGGAAAAGCCCTGCAAATAGGAAAATGTCTCTGTCTCTGTTTAGTTTTGAAGTCAGGAGAATTATTGCAGCTACAGTGTATTTGCTGTTTGATAGAACACTTGAAGTCCCACGTATCAAAGGACATTGAACAATCAGTCTTTGATTTGCTCGGGGTGCTGCGCTCCAGTATCATTCAAACATCAAAGTCTGTTGCTGATTATTTTGGTGACCCGTAGATACAGCAACGTGATATTGGTTGAAGAGATTGGACTTGCATGTTTCAGATCAGGATTGTAGCCACCTTTTAAAAACAGAGATTTATAAAAGCTTGGGGGAGTTGGGCTGGTTTCGGAGGGTTTGATGGCCAGAGTGAAATATCTATTTGTGTTAGAGGCAGTATAGCGGTGTTGCAGTTATGACACTTGACCCGTAATTAGGCCAAAGGTGAAGAAAGTGAGAATTTAAAACTCACTCTTGCAGTCTGCCAATTTGAAGTCATTTCAAATCAAATATGAAAATAATAAACTGAAGTCATAAAAGCTGTTGTTATAAAATTAGTTCACTAATGCTGTCCTCATCAAGTCTGTTATATGTGATTTCGGCTCCAATGGTTGATTTTGTATTGCCCTCCACATGGCTCAGGCAGTCACTCAGCTGTCCCAACTAGGCAACTAGGGTGGGCAGTAGATATTAGAAGGGCCAACAATGCCCAAAAACCAAGATAGGAAATGTCTAACAAGTATCTCAGCACCTTTTAGCCAGCCCCTTTGCCAACTAAGTGAAATAGATATGATTAGCACCAATATGGAATCTACCTGTTGAAATATGCTGGATGCACATCCAATGCTTCTGATTCTCTTAGTGGAATTATGTCCCCACTTGAAAAGACATTGTTCTTAAGAATATAAGAAATAGGGCAGGCCTCTGCACTATTATCAATATGGCTCATTTTCAACCTTAATTCTATTTTCCCCATCTGATCCCAACATTGCTTGATTCTCTTCTAAGGTCTATCACTCTCACTCTTGAATATAGTTAATGACTGAGCATTTGCAGTCTCTGGAATAGTAAATTTCGAAGATTCACAGTGCTCTGAGTAAATAGCTGTTATCTTGGTCAGAAATAACTGAACTATTGCCCTGAGACCATGCTCCTTCGTGCAAAACTCTCCAGCTGTGGGAAACAAACTTTCAATATTGACTTTGTCAAATTCTCTCAGAATGGTTAGATATGACAATAATATCACCTCTCGTTTTTGTAAACTCCAAAGAATATGGACTAATTTTACTTAATAGCCCCTTGCAGGATAACCCTTTTCTTTTAATCAATCTAATCATTTCAATCAATTATTAATGGACTATCAATGTGAAACATTGTTCCAAGGACAGAACAAGAAAGCTCACTTATAGGAATGAACATCACACAGTTACAAATTTTTTTGTTCAGTGTCTCCTTTACTTCAGTCACTTTTAAGAACTGTCAAAATTCCCATTGAACACATTAAGTGAACTGATTTATTTCCATACAAGTTATTTGAACAGTGCATTCCAATTTTACATGGTTGTAAAATATTTGATTTATTAACCTTAACTGTTTGCTAACATTATTTTGAACAACACGTAACAGTAACAAATTGGGATACAAAAGGGTAGTTAGTGAATAAAGATAGAGTCACTGTAGTCTTAGCAGACCGTAGGTCAGCTCTGTCATTCGAGAGAGGCAACTGATGTGGTTTAACCTGAGGGTCACCATGTCTCAGGCGAGGGGAAAGGTTGGACCTTTATGGTAGCCTCAATCGATCCCATGGTATTGGCATCACTCTGTAACACAAACCAGTCGTCCAGCCAACTGAATTGACTGACCCCTCCCTGACACGGTGATTGCAGAAATCGAGTATGTGGGAAGTTTATGGATTGGAGAAATGCATAGCCTTTCCAACCCTTCCTCCCCACACCTGCCAACCTCTGTCTTAACAGCTGGCCCTTCGGTTAGTTACAGACTCTCAAATTGGTTGTTGCAGCATTTAAAGAGCCATGTGAAGTCCTGGGAACTCAGCTGAATCAACACTATTATGCTATATGCGTGGCAAATTTTTGGGTATTTTTAGGATCAGGGTCCCTGTCAAGTAACGTTCATCGGTGGATTTTTAAAGGAGGTCCCTATTTCAAGATGTAACTGATTAGTCACAGTCCCTTCTTTGCTAAATTGAGCTAGTGTGTAGAATTTCTGCTGTCTTCAAGTTTCAAGAGCCTGCCATTAAAGCTTTGCTAACTTGTATACAAT
Source organism: Ginglymostoma cirratum (assembly GCA_024137785.1). Taxonomy (NCBI): domain Eukaryota; kingdom Metazoa; phylum Chordata; class Chondrichthyes; order Orectolobiformes; family Ginglymostomatidae; genus Ginglymostoma; species Ginglymostoma cirratum. The sequence goes on from JAHRHZ010000020.1 coordinate 49,632,604, forward strand.
GTGACATTGAACTTTGTACAATCCAGTCTAATCTCCTCCAGGAGTTTGGAAGGATGCCATGACAGTGAAATTCTCAGTTCCCTTAACTGACCTGCACAGGAGTTATGTTGGGATTAACTAAATCTGGAGCAGTCATATCTCCCATTAATTTGCCCAAGAGCAATGGAGAGAAAAATTGATTAGGATATGGAATAAGTAATTGATTCTCCAAACTTGCTTTATGTCCTAATTAATCTCAAAACTTTTACTTTGGGAGTTAAGGACAGGTGCCCAGAGCAGGTGGAAATGAGTAATATGCTGTCTTTGCACTGTTCAGTGTGTACATCAGTACACCATTCCATGGGTGCCATCAAGTCCCCCGAAACCTCATTCAAGTTTGAGCCAGAAAAAGTTGAATTGTGTCATCCTATTAGCACTGCTAGGTGAGGTCTAATGAAATTTCTGGCCAAATTAATGTGGTGATGAAATTTTCTATAAGATTCTTGTGGGACAGTTCACTGTTTTAAATGTCGCACGCATGCAAATTATTGTTATTGAAAATACCTTGCCCAGTTCAGAGCAATATGACATCTCCAAAACTACATCACAGATCGTCCAATCCAGCCAAGTGACGGAATTTAATGACACAGATTGACCATTGAATCTAGGGCTTCACTGAACTGTCTGGCCCATATTAAGTGGTGTATTTTGCTTTTGGGCTGTTACAGACCCAATTATTATTGAGTAATGGCTCCACCACCTTTCCCCATGGTTTGTTTCTGCAGGTTAAAGTTTGAATTGATATGTTGATAGGGGTTGTCTTAGAGCAACCTGATGAGTCCAGACTGTTTTAACCTGCCGACTGCCGTATTTATGCAATTGCCTGTAATGTGATAGTGTGGAACTGATATAACTGAGAAAGGAAAGGAAAGCAGAACTGGTATGTAGTGTGACTAAAGTCTCCCAACAGGGGAGATCGATTATTTTTAAAGTAATTTTATTCATTCCTTCATTGCTTTATTTCAATTACAACAATACTTACAGGAAAGCTGTATAGTAATGAATTTTGCAAGTAAATTCAGATTAGAAAATTGTGAGCAGTATGTTGTTTTTTTTATAAGATGTAATTTTTTTTTGGTTATCCATGAGATGTTAGCTAGTCCTGTTTCTGTTTGCATGCTCTTACCATAGGCAGATACTGCAGTTAACTTCATGCTTGAGTGATCTCTTGGATCTCTTTTCATTGCCTAGATAGGCTGAAGAAGATTGCCCCAGATTATTTTTTTTCTCCAAATTGACTAGGGCTTTTTTTAAATCCTGATTTCAGTTTTGCACATCACAGGAGATCACATATTTTGAATGGGGTGAAAAGTATATCCGTTATGCAAACAATGTATCAGAATTGTGTGATCGCTTCTGCAACATGGAAAAAAATATCAGCGCATTGCAGATGCAAGTAGCAAAGGACAGCACAGAGGAGGCTGAGGGGGATCTGATTGGACTTGACGGTGGCAGTGCCTGGAGCAGGGATTCCTGGCTGTGGTAGGCCCAGAGCCTGGAATGTTGGCAATGGTGGTAGGGCCTCAGCTGCGGTGGTGCCCAGAGCAGGGTCATTAAGCCTGGAGCGGGGACTGTTGGCAGTGTTGGTAAGGTAGTGGCAGTGGAGTCAGGATCTATTGGGGGAATTGTTGTCATCATCGCTGTACCCAGAGCGGGCACTCCTTGAGGTTGGAACATCAGAAGCCCTGGAGTCGTGCATGAGACCCAATTTGAACAGAAGATGAATTCTGTTTAAACAATGTTTTAGAATCATAGAAGTCCTACAGTGTGGAAATAGGCCCTTCAGCCCAACAAGTCCACATTGACCCATCCCTCATAACCCACCCAATCTACACATCCTGAGCACTATGGGTAATTTAGCACGGCCAGTCCACCTAACCTGCACATCCTTGGACTGTGGGAGGAAACTGGAGCACCCGGAGTAAACCCATATAGACACGGGGAGAATGTGCAAACTCCACACAGACAGTTGCCTGAGGCAGGAATCAAACCCAGGTCCCTGGCGCTGTAATGCGGCAGTGTTAACCGCTGAGCCACCGAGCCGCCCACTTTTTTTTAAAATTCATTTTGTTTTTATTAATTTGGTTCTGGGTCCCATTTTGTTTCTTTATTTTTCTTTTTGTATTTTTATTCTTTTTGTAACACAAAATGGCACTGGATTTTGGCGATAAAACGCTTTTCACAGTACCGTCCTAGACATGAATGAATGATTTTATTGCCTCATATCTGATTGCGGTATACAAAATTGAGGGAGAGAGACGGGTAGACCGTGAGAATCGCCTCGTGGGAGACCAGAGGCATAAGTTTTAAGTGAGGAGCAAGTGGTTTGTTTACAGGAGATCTGAGAGAACAGTTTTCACCCAGAGAGTGGTAGATACATGAAATGTGCTGCCTGAGAGGATGGTGGAGGTAGGTACTCTCTCAATACTTGAGAAGCAGCTGGATGCGTACTTAAAATGCCTGAGTATAGGCTATGGACCAAGTGCAGGAAAATGTGATTAGTATAGTTTGGTGTTGGTTGACGGTATAGACGTGGTGGGCCAAAGGATCTGTCTCTGTGCTGTATGACTCTGACTCTGACTCAGAGAGCTTTTACCTCATGGTCATTGTATGTTTGTAATGCCTCCCAGTTTATATCATTGTCTTATCGGCCCCTACCATTGTAAACATGCCCAGTCCTACACCGCCTTTCCTCCCCCACCACCAATAACAGAACCTAGGTTATGTATATCTCCCTCTTCTTGTGCTTATCCAATGATGGTCAAACCATCATCTTCTGCTCTGGAACTTCCTCCGTAAGCCGCCTCAATCTCCATCATCCCTCCACCCCTCTCTCCTCGTTTTAGGACATTCCGCAAAACCTACTTTTTTGAGGTAGCTTTTGACTGTATCCCTTGAATCATTTCTTTGCCTGTGCCCAATTTGATCCTGTAATGGTCTTTGCAATTTTCCTGTTTGTTGGGTATGCTGTATAAATGGAGACTGTTTTAGGTTCTAAATTCTATTTCTACCATTAAGCATATTGTCAATTTAAATTTCAGTGCAGCAAATTTCTAGAAGTAGCCCGACTTGCTACAGATGCAAAGGCAGCACCTTTTGAGTTGATTTCAACCTTCAATGCCCCACAGATAGGTGGTTAATAGTTAACACCTCTTTTACTTTCTTGGAACTCAACCTTGCAATGCCATTTCCAATTTTAACCTGCAGGGTTTTGAATGGGTTAAAGTGCTCAACAAAGCAAATGGAACAATGCAAATTGAGGCTTAAAGGACTTGGAATCTAAGCAGGTAGGCTGCCATTTACCTCCTTCCAGAGTGATGTAGACAGGCAGCAGGTAGGCTGCCATTTACCTCCTTCCAGAGTGATGTAGACAGGCAGCATGGGGGCTCAGTGGTTAGCGGGTGGCACAGTGGCTCAGTGGTTAGCACTGCTGCCTTACAGTGCCAGGGACCCAGGTTTGATTCCTCGGGTGACCGTCTGTGTGGACTTTGCACATTCTCCCCATGTCTGTGTGGGTTTCCTCCGGGTGCTCCGGTTTCCTCCCAGTCCAAAGATGTGCAGGGTAGGTGGATTGGCTGTGCTAAATTGCCCATAGTGCCCAGGGATGTTTAGACATGGGAAATGCAGGGGTAGTGGAATGGGTCTTAGTGGGATGCTCTTCGGAGGGGTGGTGTGGACATGTTGGGCCAAATGGCCTGTTTCCACACTGTAGGGATTCTATGATTATCAGCAACAAGGTCCTCCTTCATATAATCTTACCCTGACATCAGTTGCTCTGTCTCCTCTTCTCAGTTACTCTTTGCTTGATTCAAGGGATACTTTTGAACTCCTAGTTTAGGTCATTCAAACAACAAAAACAAACTTCTGAAATATATACATTTAAGCACAGACCCATTAATTATTTTCCTACTTAGTGCCACGATAGAGAAATGTCTGGTTATATTACATTATTAAATATTTACATAAAGTGAAAATATTTTCAACATGTTGCAATCTCTGTCTTATGTTGCCATACGGACCATGTCAACTTTTCCATCAATAGACTCATAGGATAAAGATGCTACTTAATTGATTGGAGGAAGGATAAAGGCAATTATTTTACTGACAGCTTGCCCCTCCTTTTGAATAATGGTTGATAACAACGTGACAGATAAGACACCTGCAGCCACCATCAAAGCATAAAATTGACTCAAACAAATGACTCCAGTTGGAACTGTAGATGTCCAGCGCCAGTGGCCTCAGACCTTTTCTAAAAGATAGCATCTATTTTAAGATGAAATGGTGAGATGACTTTGAAGAATGAAGGAGAGCTGTTCTCTGTCATTGCCAGCATAAGGCTACCTGTGTTGGCTAATTATTGTTGCAAAGGATGTGATTGAGGCTGTAGTTCTGACCTTTTAGCTTGCCGTTTGCACAACGATCTTTATCTTAACATGAGGGTTCCTCTTTTTCCCAAAGAAATCAAAACAAGTGGCAGAACAAAACATTGACTCATGTCTACCTACATGCGCCATACGTTAGTGATACAAACGTGTGACTCACCATGCTGCAAGATATGTAAAAAATGTAATTATTAAAACAGCAATTTGTAAGTGATCACCAATTTCACTTAACAATTCGGATCACTTTCACAATAATTACGTAACCTGTAGTGGTACAGATTTCCAACATATCGTTTCACTTACAGCCACGGGCATGTTCACAAATCCCAACTATTTAGTCAATAAATACAACAACTGCTGCGAAGCTGGCCCAGAATTTCCTGAAACCTTTGAATGTCATTACATGAGCGGAGTGTGGTGATGCTTTGTTTCTGATGAAATCCATGCGCATTGTCAATAAATTCAATTGGTTTTATGTTGAAGTATTTCTGCATAAAAGTTTCCTCAGTCATTTGAGTCCTTATGAAAAACTTTGGCCAAAACACAGTGTTGTTCTTATCCACTATTCATGCAAAATGCAGGTCACCTGGATTTCCTGAGCTTATATCAGAAAAGGGCTGGCATTGATATATCGACATTTCAGAACTGGAAAGTCCTTTGTCATGTTCCAACATCCTTTATAAATAGTTGGTCAGGACAATTGGGACTGGATGATGTGCATTCATACAAGTGGTTTTGTGAACAATTTGGAAGATGGCAAGGCCTTGCAATATATGGCTTCTGGGGAAGGAATTCGTAGGAAAAAACGGAGTAGGAAAAGACCATTGAGCCTGCACAATCTGCATATCTTTTCATGTCATTAATGATCGATTTTCAGATAATCTTGAACGTACTCGATAACTCTGCTTCCGCAGCCTTCTGAGATAGAGAATTCTAAAGATTCATCACACTCTGCATGAAAAAATTCCTTCGCATTTCAGTCATAAATGACTCAGTGTCTTATTCTGAGACTGTGTCCTCTGTTTTTAGACCTTACATTCTTTGTGCATTCAGCCTAACTCACCCTTTAAAAACTTTATAAGTTTCATTGATAAGTTATAGTGTTGGATGAGAAGTTTCTGCATCAATGATACAGTGGGGTGAAGAGGTAATGTTCATAAACTGGAGTTGGAAGAGTGCAGGGGGCACTGGGTGTATTGGATTGGACAAGGTTGCAATGATCAGTTGGGAGAATCATTGAAGGATGAGGGTTTTGAACTCAGTGCTTTGGAGGATTGGTGAATCAAGGATGGTTTGAAACTTTGTCTGATGGGTGAGTAGAGCATAAAGTGAGACTTTTTAATTCAATCGGGGATGTGGACATCGTTGCAAGGTCAGTGCTTATTGCCCATCCCTCATTTTCCTGAGAAGGTGCTGAAGAGCCATTGCATTGATGAGGTAGTTAGATAAAGCAGCTGAGAGTCACCTACATTGCTGTTGTTCTGAAGTTGTGTTTATCTGAGGCTGGGTAATGATGCTAGCTTTCCTTCCTGAAAATATGACACAGGATGGCCCATCATGTTTGCTCTGGTTCTCTGAGGTCAACTGAGCAAATGTTACACCCCTGCCCTTTCTTTGTAACCCTGCTTTTTCTCTTCACTTTCCTATCCAATTTCCTTTTGAAAGCAAGAATTGTTTATGCCTGCACCGCACTCTCAGACAGTGCACTCTCAAGCAGCATTGGTTAGGATTGAAGATCTCCTTCCTCTTGTCACTCTTCGTTCCTTTGCCATTCATCATAAATTGTGGTCCTCTAAATCATCTTTCTTTTTAACCAATGGAACAACTTCTCCCTATTTATTATATCCTCCTATCAAATCTCCTCAACCTTCTCCAAGAAGAACAGCCCCATCTTCTCCGTCACTTTTCACCAGCCTGTCTATATCCGTATAATGTCTGTGACTATTAATGAACAAGATAGGATTCACAAACAGAGGAAACAGCGACAAGAGGAGTCTTATAGCCCATCAGACCTGCTCTGCCATACTACATGATCCTGGATGATTCTCCATTTCAATGTCACACTCCCGATCTCTCCATTCCCCGTATCACCCTCAGTGTCTAGAAGTCTATTTCTTTTCTCACTGACATGCTTTCACTGCTTTGTGTGGTAGAGAGTACCACAAGGTCACCACCCTCTGTGTAAGGTGGTTTATCCTGTATCCTGAGACTATGACTCTTTGTTGCAGACCCCTCCAAATTGGGGGACCATCACCCTGCATCCAGTCTGTCCAGTCCTGTAAGAATTTTATACGTTTCAGTGAGATCTCCTCGCATTCTTTTACACCAAAAACTGTCACTATTCCTGTGGTGGGGATGTGAGACTCACTTCCTGAAAGAGTGGCGGAGGCAGAAACCTCCCTCGGAACCTATACAATGCACTTGGTTGTGCTGAAATCTACAGGCCAAGAGCTGGAAGGTGGGGTTAGACTGGAAAAGCAGTTTTCTATGTTGAGCGGGTACTTCTGCACTGTAAGTCTTTTATATTTCCAAATCTATTTAATTAAGTGACTTTATAATTCCCAGCCACCACTGTTGAACTTGAACTCGTGCTTTTAGATGTTTGTTTGAGGCTGACTGGTTACTGGCCCAGTGATATTACCCCTACGACACTGTTCCATTTATAACCGGTGAGGTTAGTTAGAGAGTGCCTAGCATGGTTCACCCTGAGAATAACATTGGAAAAACCAAGTTTGGGACTGAAAATGTACGGGCTGAGACTTTAAAGGACAGTGAGGATGAGAATAAGAGGTCACATGAAGTACAGAAAACACAGGAAACCACTCTTTCAACCTATCTAAAAAGTGTTTGAATAATTTTGTGCCATCATCAGGCCTTAATTTATATCAGAGCACCATAGATGGAAATGCATTTTCTTTAGAATTGGGTGGTGAACAGATATGATGCCTACATGCCCAGTTTCTTGATGTTATTATGATCCATGCTCTGAAATCATTTGAGCCTATTTGCAAATCTGCCCGTATACTTATTATTTTTCACTCGTCTTAACATCAAAAGGAATGTTTGACAGCCTGTGTTGAGATTTCCACTAGAAAGTGCATGAGGGCCTGTGACTTTATTAATGTTCTTTTGAGAATGTGCATACCCTTTACCACAGGCGGCCAAGACCAGAAAGTTGCCCACGATGAATTGGCACAGTCTCCAATTCCAACACTAAGTAATAGCAATGCCTGAGCTTCAACATCCTGTTCAGTGTTGGTGAATATTACATTTTTGCTATGGGCTTGTTGTGTCGTGTGGGGCTGGGGGGTGGAAGCGGGTCTGTAAAGAGAAACGTTACACTCTCTGCACTCTGAAATAATCAGTGGTGAGCATGTGCTGTTGGCATTCACCATCAGATCATTGCTGTCAGCAAACATATTGAAGCAAATGCTAGTTTCATTCGGTAACGGAGATATCACGTGTATTTGCTATAGGCCTTGAATACCAAGTTATAATTACCCTTTGTGGAGAGTGGGTTTCGCAGAAACTGTAAACCTGTCTGCTTCCTTCACTCAAACAGTTCTTGATTAAAAGTCCTTGGATTATGATTATAATGCAGAGGTGCTTGTACACCCTGAGGTGCTATCCATATGTGACTAGTTTCTGTCATGAGATTTTTTTTTTGTTTTTTTTGAGAGCTCAAGTCCAGTTTAAGACTCTGTAGCTATTGATTTTCTTCATGGTCATTTTGTCATCTTTCCTTTACCGTTATTAGTTTAACCCTATTAATAATCTCTTACAGACTGCCTGCTGGAAGAGAATTAACACAGTAGTGTTTGAAAGTCCTTGTACTCGATATTTCGATAGCAATATCCAGGCTTTGCTTCGGAGAGGAAACAAACTGCCGCAAATTAGCTCAACCCCAATCCATTGAAGGAAACCAAGTATAAGCATTGTTGCAACTCTGCCATTGGCTTCTTTCTGAGGAAAGACTCTTCACATAGTCTTTCTGTTATCCTACCAAGTAGAATTGATCATGTGTGAGAGATAATAGGAACTGCAGATGCTGGAGAATCCGAGATAACAAGGTGTAGAGCTGGATGAACACGGCAGGCCAAGCAGCATCATAGGAGCAGGAAAGCTTGACGTTTCAGGCCTGATGAAGGGTCTAGGCCCGAAACGTCAAGATTTCCTGCTCTCTTGATCATGTGTGAGCCTAGATTATAAGCTTGGTACTCGTACTCATTTTTGAAACCTCTCTAAGACTCTCTGTGAAATCTGTGTTCCTTCACTTCTGGCCTCTTGCACAACTCACTTCCTCTGTTCAACATTTTGAAGCTCAAGAATTCCCACCAATAAATTGTCCCGTTCTCTCCTCATTTTCATTTTTAAATACATATAGTCAGGGAAGCATTTAATAGTTTGATGTTGCTGTTAGCAATCGGGGGTAGACAGCGGTGAAGTCAGTGGCAATCCAAAGGCTCAGATGCAGAGGATTGAGATAGGGAAGCATGAGTTCAAATCACACCACAAAAGCAGTCGAAAATTTTCCTTGGTCTCCATAGGATAGAAGTCCAAATGACAATGCGGCAGTGTTTGCTTCAATCTCCATTTTTCTGAAGTGGGCTTCTGGAGAAACAGATGTTCTGTGAGTACTTTCTCAATGTTTTGGAGCTCTTGAGCGTAAAAGCCTGGGTAAGGTCATAGGCAAACAGCTATGACTTTGTAGAAGGAGACGGCTATCACTGTCGGATAGAGCTGGTGCAAGTACTGATCCCTTTGGGATTCTTATGCTTGTGCAGCCGAATTGGTCTCAAAGATGCACACAGAGGTGACAGTTATTGATTAGTTATAAGACCTTTACACAGGAGATAACTTCAGAAAGTAGCTCCTGGTTTTAAGATACTACTTTAAAATCTCAGCTCTAATCAATCATTTGGTCCAAATGGTTTCTTCTTTGGCTCTGTCAGTTGTCTGTTTGCACCTGTCTGGAACTTCCTGGGATGCTTTCCTGTATTGAAAGCGATACATAAATGCAAGTTGTTATAAAATCAAAACAAGTTGAAGCTCAGAAGGAATGCTTTTGGCAATCAAACCCAAACTGGCCATTCAGCCTCATTCTGCTTTCCAGTTTCTGTCTCATTGTGCTATAGATTCCCGCGCTTTTAGTACATGTCCAAGTTCTTTCATATGTTATAGGGTTTCTGCCTCTATTGCCCTGTTTAAGGCAATGAGTTCCAAATTAAGATCACCTCCTTGGTTTACAAAAAAAATCATAAAATGCCCTATAAACCATCCATCTTTTACCCTAAATCCTAAGGGGATTTTCTATCTGTTTTTCTATCTGTCTTTCTATCTGTTTTGTCTAGATTCTTCTTAATTTTATACATGCCAGTTAAGTATGTCCCTCAGCTTCTATAGAAAACAGTCCAAACTTTTCCAATCTTTCCTCAAAAATACAATTCTCCCATGAGGTAACAAGGTTGTAAATTCCAGTTGTAATCACAAAAATTTGTGTGGTGACTAGAACTGCATGCGATACAGCAGGTCCAGCCTAACCAGTGTTGTGCAGTTGAAAATAAAATCCACTGAGAAACAGTAGTAATAATACAACGAAATTCTTTTAGGTTGAAAATGACATACTCCAAGCACAAACAAGAATCTCAGCCTTCCATAAAGCTAATTATGTAGGCGTGAGGGAAGAGCTGACTAAGGTTGATCGGATGAAGAGCTGTAATGTTATAATTGCGAACAAGCAGTGGGAAAGAGAAAATTCAAAATGTTCAGCAAAATTTCTGAAAGGAACTGCAAAGATAATTTAACACTTTGGTGTTTTATTTTTATTTATTTGAAACTCTGAGGGTTTCAATTTTACTTCATGGTTTTAAAACAGGTGATATGATCCCGACATTAGTTTTGATTTGCTATTCAACATGTGATACAGGTCATTCAATTGTCAGAGTAGGATGCCTTATTGAATTATCATATCTTTAAAGCTTATATACTTTTTCATGATATGTTGCAATTTTTCCAAGAGGGAAAAACTAAACATTGGCAAATCCACTTTTTGTACTTTACCATCATAACTTGATTTTCTCTCTGAAGGTCTGTTCCACTCTCCTCAGTTAGAAAAAGTGAGGCATCTTAAACCAATTCTTCCCCATTAACAAAAATTTTCGTTGCTATTCTTGAGCTCACTTGGTATCGAGTAGATGAATATGAAGCTAATTGTTAGGTCAGATCAGTACAGGTTAGCAGTACCAGTAATGGCCGCCTTTGCAGCTTTATTGCTGCATACCAAGACCTGTGAGTGTTGCCTTGTCTCTGAGCAAACTTGAAGTAAACTGACCAAATTTTCTTTTGGTTTTGTTTTTTGGTTGGCACAGAGGGCAGTATAAATTAAATGAACATTTGAGAATACAGACAAATACTTTTATTCTGAGGGGGTGCTACAGGTGGTGGGGAAATCTCTCAAACATGCATTTACAAAAAAATTCTGATACTGCAACCGTCATGCGTTTTGAAAGCTCAACAGATGAGGCTCCTGACCTTAACTTTGCAGCTGTGGCTGCAAAGGTTCAATGTTGATGGGAGGTAGAAACGGCACACACCTTGAAACTCATTCAGGCTGCAAATGCTACTTAAAGCGGGCTATATCTGTTGCTGGGGATAAACATTAAAATCATTGTTGAACTTACCCATAAGGTTTTTATCGAGTTTATTGTAGAAATTGTACAAACGAGATGGTTGCCATCACAGGGCACCAGCATCACAACAACCATGTCCAAATTTCTTGGAGAGTGATAGTTGCCAGAGTTGAAACAGCATCCAGGTATGTGAGCAGACAAGAAAGATGTTTATTAGCCGCAGGATATCCTTTAAGAAGAGGCCAACCAAAAGTGCATCTATCAATTTGATAGACAATGTGAATAAAGGAAGAAAGACTTGCTTTTATGTAGCACCCTTCATGCCTTCAGGATCCTCCAACACACTTTAGAGCCAATAATGTGCTTTTGAACTGTATTTACTTGAAGTAAAGATTGCATAAGATCTCACATGCTGCAATAAATACGAACCAGATGGACTGCTTCAGTGATATTAGTTGAGAAGGAAATATTGGTTAAGGTGCCAGGAAGAGTTCACTTGCTCTTTAAAATATTGCTGTGGGGTGTGTTGTGTTTATCAGAGAGGAGCGATGAAGCCCTAGTTAACATTTTGTGTTGAAAGACAGCTCCTCTGTTGTATAGAGTAGTTGTTTTGAAAGAGTTAATGTTGATGATTCATTGGAGATTCATAGAGATTGTTCTGGGTCGGATGCTCTTTGGAGCGTCAGTGGGGATTCGAATGGCCTGCTTCCACACTGTAGGGTTCTGTACACACCCACAGTACTGTGTTGGAGTATCTGCCTGCCCAAATCTTCATTCTATTTCTTTCTAGCCACTTTGTCCACTTGTACCAAGCCTTCTTGCTCAGTCCTCACAAGATACTTCATTCTGAATTATATCCATTTTGTCGGAAAGCAGACTTTACTATGTACAAAAGAAACTGTGAAGAATCAGCAGCTTAGGTAGAATCTGTGGAAAGAGCAATAATTATTGTATCAATTCTGGGACCTTTCTACATAACTCACTTCTACTGCTTAGCATTACTTAGCTCATCCTCATATAGTACAGAATGAATGCGTGATGACACAAGAGGAAGAGTAGAGAGTGCTGTGAGTAATTAGACAACTCTCTTTCTAAGAGCTGCATCATCCACAATGCATTGGGTGGCCTTGTTCTGTGCCGTTCGGTTCCATGTGGCATGATGTTCACTCAGTTGCTTTTAATAAAAGCCTTGTCAACTTTTGGAAGAAACCTAAGGCAAATAAGTCCATATTCTCAATAATTGCCACTCATCTTTCATAAATGTGGCTATAAATCGACTTAAAAATTAAATTACTTGATCAGTGTTATTAAGTATTACTGGTGCAGTTATTTCTAATGGCACTTATTCAAAGAATAGGGGCTTCACTGTCTGAGTCAGCATTTATTTCCCAATCCAAATTGGCCTAAGAAGGTGGTGGTGAGTTGTCGTCTTGAACTGCTGTGGTCCTTGGGGTCTAGGTGCACCCACAGCGCTGTTAAGAAGGGGATTCCAGGATTTTGAGCCAGTGGCACTGAAGGCAAGCCAATATAATTGTAAATCGGGTATGGTGAGTGACTTGGAGGGAATCTTGTAGCTGGTGGCATTCCCATACATCTTCTGCCCTTGTCTTCAGGTAGTAGATGTATTTTTGGGTGTGGGAAATGCTGTTGAAGGAGCTCTGAGTTACTGCAGTGAATCTTGTAGAGGGACACGTCATGTGAGTTGGTGGTGAAAGGAGTGAATATTGAAGGTGTTAGATGGGTACCAAACAAGGGATGATTTGTCCTGAATGGTGTCCAGCTTCTTGAGTGATGTTTGAGTCGCAGTCATCCAGGCAAGTGGCAAGTGTTCCATACAATGTGATTTGTACCTTTTTCGATAAGCTTTTGAGGAGTCAGGAAATTAGTTACTCTCTCAAATGTGCCAGCTCCAGACCTGCACTTGTAGCCAGAGTATTTATATGGCTAGTATGGTTCAGTTTCAGGTCAATGATTACCTTCCAGGATATTGAAAAGTGGCTGGAGAGGGGAGTGAAATTCTGTAATAGTAATGCCATTGATTGTCAAATGACAATGGTTAGATTCTCTCTGGTTGTTGCTTGACACTGTTGTGATGCAAGTATCTTTCCCAGCCATTAATTTCATGTCCAAAATATCATCTATTTATGTCTAATTTGTAAGTCTGAGTTCTGGATGGGTGTGAACTTTGAAATCTAAGAATGATGTATGATATGTATTTACTGGAAGGCTATGAGATGTGAAATTACAGAGCTGCAGTTATACAAGGCATTCTAAATCCAGGCCAGAAATGCAGTTTATTTTGGGAGACTGTACTAATTTGGCTGGAAAATAAAAATAAACTTAAAAATTGCTTGCTCTGTGTAAGAGGGTCAATCCATGTTTAAGTGCTGGAAAATCTCAGCGTCTCAATTCAGATCAAATTGCAAACTCAGCAATACAGTTTGAAGACAGTAACATGTGGACAGACATTTGGCTGCTGAAGTATACCTATACGGTCACTTTCATATTGTTGTGGAATGTGTGTGTCATCATGGAATCAAAAATTATCAATGCAATTCTGCGTAAAGTAGCAATATGATTCAGACTATCTGTAAATTACGAGGTGAGGCCTCATCCAGGACAGCATTTCCCACCAAGTGTAGCCTTCATGTTCTTTTCAAACTGTGTTAGAATATCTTAGAACTCCTTCTGAAGATGTTTAGTAGGAGTTGCAAAATTGACAGGTTTAAGAGCAGATGGTGTACACTTTACCATGCTAAAAAAATGCATTTAGATAACAAAGAGTATGAAATTATTTTGGTATTCATCCCTTTTATCTATTGCCTCCTTTTCCCTTCTGTCTCATTTACAACTGTCAAATGCAGATGGAGAGAATCCAGCAGAGATTCACTTTATTAAAAGCTTGTCATTGTTAGCCCTTCCCTCCCACTAATAGCAACTGCTTTGCTGGAATGCGATCAGTACAGTATAAATGTGTGCCTGCTCTTTATACTGGAAGGGAGTTTCTCATCTCACACCGTGTCTCATTGTAATGGAATGGCTGTTTTAAAGGTATTAATCTAAACATGGTTACACTCAATGTCTGGAAGAGTTTCATAGCAGTGTAAAATTGTCAATTATTTGCCACTTATAAAAGTTTATATTGAGCTAATGAGGATAATATATTGCTCTCATCATAGCTGTGTCACAAATAGACGATTAAAAATGTATAGAGTTAAAAGGTACTGCAGATGCTGGAGAATCCGAGATAACAAGCATGGGGCTGGATGAACACAGCAGGTCAAGCAGCATCACAGGAGCAGGAAAACTTGACGTTTCGGGCCTA
>JAHRHZ010000020.1:49647378-49678605 GCA_024137785.1 Ginglymostoma cirratum
CATTTCTGATGCAGGGTCTAGGCCCGAAACGTCAAGTTTTCCTGCTCCTGTGATGCTGATTAAAAATGTATAGTTTGCTAAGTTTGCCTACTGCACTAACTACAACAAAAAATATCATGGGGAGCCTTATAAAATATATTAGCAGTGCTGTTCTAACTAACGTGTAAAGCTGTAGCTGGTGCCTTTCTGTGGGACTTCAGGTGTCTCAGGTGACAGTCGCATCAGGTCATTTGGATTTTTGCAGTCAGCTGACTTCCTCATGGGCTAAGTTAAGAATGCTGTTAGCATTGTCAGTTATATGCCAAATGGTTCACTCTTTATTTAGTTTTCAAGGATTAGCTGTTGACATTCATCCCAACTGCTGCTCTTGATCTTGGTGCAGTGCCACTAACTCAAAACAAAATCTATTTGTAACCTACTAAAATAAGACATTTTGTAAGTTAATATGCCCTTTTTGATTTGGCAGTTTCCTCTGGGTAATAATAACTCCAGGCTGCCAAGTTGTTGTTTGCACATATAACATTTATTTGGCACTTAAAAAGAAATTTATACTCAATAAGTCTAATACTTGCGTGTCAACATTTGCAAGGTTTACCTAGGCTTTTCCCAAACTTGCAATACAGGAAGTAACCAATTCTGTCCTTTCGTTCTCCAAGTAATTGATATGCTAACTTCATCCTCAGCAAGTTAGCTATCACATGAGGGCACGTTTCCTTGTACCTCACTCAGGACTTCCTACCCACATGATCAGCTTTGGATAGGCTTAGCCTGTCTTCTCAAGGCCCGGGGATTTGGTCAGTTCTGTCTCTGCAATCTCGTCACATTCTTCCGATTATCTTGCATAGCTTGGCCTCTGTTGTGCAAGGGTGAGAAAACAATCAAGACACTAACAAAACAGAAGTTTCTGGAAAAACTCAGCAGGCCACTCAGTGACCCTTTTTCAGTTCGGCTCTGAGGAAGTGTTACGGGACCTGAAACATTAACTCTGATTCCTCTCCACAGATGCTGTCAGACCTGCTGAGGTTTTCCAGCAATTTCTGCTTCGGTTTCTGATTTACAGCATCCGCAGTTACTTTCTCTTTTATTTAAACAAGCCGATTATCTCATCTCTGCCAACTTCATGGTTTCCAAGCAAGCAGCCCATATGGCATATGTGTTATAGATGTAATGACTTTAACCATATCTATGTCGTTTTTAATCTTGCCTAGAGGACCATCTTGCAGGTTTTCATCCATTCAGTTTCTTTAACATCAGAACAGTTAACCTCTAAACGTGATTCAAGCGGTGTTAGAATTAAGATGGTTAGACCTTAGGAGCTAAAGATCACTCCAACTTGAATTACTGCAAACAAATTCATGCCATACCTTAAAAGTTAATAGGATCAGACCTTTGTTTCTTTGTCTCAGTTATTTGTTATTTATCTGCATTACTTGCCTCCTCACCAAGTGTGATACCTGCCATGGGTGGCAATGGGAAAAGGGAGGGAATCAATTACAACTGCTAAAATTATCCTGACTGATGGGGGAAGAAAAAATCCCTTATACTGATTGTACTTTGAGATTTACAGAAAACAAAATACTTACTTTGAGATAAGACTCTAAGGGCAGTTTTCAAGCCACGTTTGTACAAATGGATTCTTTTGAGGTTGCAAACTGTGATGAATGGGGTACCATTGGAATCAGGCCTGAAGTCACAATTATTTATGATCTATTTTGCTGACTTGGGTCAAGTCTGACAATACAAATGTAAAGATGCAAGTTGTGAGGAACACACACAGGGATAATTATAGGTTAAGTCAGTTGACAAATATGGGAAAATGTGATGTTGAGCATTCATGCAGGAAGAATAGAAAAAATATTATTTAAATGGAGGGAGAGAGAGAATGTAAGTGCTGAAATTCAGAGGGATTTGTGTGTCCCTGTGGCTGCGAAGCGCAAGATGCTAGCGTGCAGGGACAGCAAGTGCTGTAATTGGGAAGACAAGTTGGTGATCTTTATTACAAGGCAGATGGATTGTGAAGTAGAAAGGCTTTGCCATAACAATTACAGAACATTGGTGACCCAGCACTTGGGCTACTGTGTGGTTGCAGTATACTTTGAGTATAGGAGTTGGGATGTCATATTGTGACTGTATAGACGTTGGTGAGGCTACTTTTAGTATACTGCGTTCAATTCTGGTCTCTGCTTTGCAAAGATGTTAAGAAACTTGTAAGGATTCAGAAACGATTTACAAGGATGTTGCCAGGGTTGGAGGGTTCCAGCTATAGGGAGACGCTGAATAGGCTGGGGCTGTTTTCCCTGATGCGTCGGAGGTTGAGAGGTGACCTTATCGAGGTTTATAAAATCATGAGGGGCATGGATAGGTTGAATAGCCAAAGTCTTTTCCCCAGGGTAGGAGAGTCCAAAACTAGAGGGCATAGGTTTAAAGTGAGAGGGGAAAGATTTAAAAGGGCCCTAAGGGGACAACCTTGTCAAGCAGAAGGTGGTGCGTGCATGGAATAAGCTAGGAGGTGGTGGAGGCTGGTACAATTACAACATTTTTAAAATGCATCTGGAAGGGTTTAGAGGGATATGGGCTAAATGCTGGCAAATATGACTATTTACTTAGGATATTCACTGGACATAGACAAGTTGGACTGAAGGATTTGTTTCCATGCTGTACATCTCTGACTCCATGACTTTCTTATGGAAGGGAATACTTACATTGGAAGCAGTTCAGACAAGGTTCACTAGGCAGATTCCTGGGATGAAGGAGTTTTCTTATGAGGAAAATGTTAAGTAGGTTGTGTTTAAAACCCATGGAGCTTGAAAGAATAGTAGAATGGAATCTTCCATTACAGAGGCCAAGTGTAGTATTAGGTGACTTGAGTAGGATTGTGTGGTGTCTCAGTGGTCAGCGCTGCTGCCTCCCAGCTTGAGGGACCCAGGTTCAATTCCAGCCTCGAGTGACTGTCTGTTTATGTGGAGTTTGCACGTTCTCCCCGTCCCCACGAGAAGGGAGTGGACCCAGACAGTGCACGATGCTGGATATTTCAATCCTAACCCCATTTATCTTTTCTCTCCTTGTTCTTTGTGAGATATGGACATTGCTGCCTGCAGATAGTCATTCTCGTGAAGGCAGCAGCTTCTCCTCAGGTGAAATAAAAGGTGTTAAAAAGAAAGGCCAATCAGTGATCGAAATTCATTTGAAGAAAACTAAAAAGTGTCTCTATCTTATTTGTGTTTTTAAACTGGGGTCATGAACAATTGTACCTGATAATCTCCACAGTAATAAAGGGCACTTCATTTCCCAGCTTTCTCATTTTACCATATCACCATTTTATAGCTCTTAAACTTCTGAATGCTTATGTGCTTCTAAAAATAAATCTAATTATTATTAGACAAATTGAATAATTAAACATTAAGTATTGTTAAATCTGCAATTTACTTACACACCAGTTGAGTTCCTTATATCATGCTTTTATAGTGAAAAGCCAGATATCAACATCTCTCAAAACAAAAGCTGTGCCAAACCCTTATGTGAAACTCTACATCAACAAATTTGATTCTGATCGATCAATGCTAAAATACATCACCTTATTTCACCATAACATGATTTCTGTATCTAAAATAAGATCTTAAACAAAAATTAGGATTCTAAAAGATTAGATACTTCAAACGAGGAAGATTAAATTTATCCATTTAATATTCTTCATGTCTTTTCACACCTGTTTTTACTTCGCGGTGTTAGCTTGTCTAAAAGCCAAAATTTAAAGTTAATATTGCAGTCCAAAGCTGAAAGCTGATCTTCCAGTCTCACCGAGAGGATACTGTCTGCACAGTCTCCACAGATGCATCAGTAGCATTGTGCTAGCATTAATAATCCAGCATTTCTCCCACACTGTTACAAATTTTGGGTAGCACAGTGGCTGAGTGGTTAGCACTGCTACCTCACAGTGCCAAGGACTTGGATTCAATTCCACCCTCGAGTGACTGTCAGTGTGGAGTTTGCACATTCTCCCCGTGTCTGTTTGGGTTTCCGCTGGGTGCTCCACTTTCCTACCACAATCCAAAGATGTGCAAATTAATTGGATTGGCCGTGCTAAATTGCCCATAGTGTCCAGGGGTGTGTAGATTAGGTGCATTAGCCATGGGAAATGCAGGGGAAAGGGGATGGGTCTGGGTGGGATGCTGTTTGGAGGGTTGATGTGGACTTGTTGGGCTGAAGGTCCTATTTCCACACTCTGGGGATTCTAAGAAATACAGGGATATGGTAGGCTGATTGTTTTGGGTGGGATGGTCTTTAGAATGTTGGTGTGGACTCAATGGGCTGAATGGCCTGCTTCCACACTGTAGAGATTCTTTGAAATCATTTGGTTATTTCCCTTAAAATTGCTTGAAGAAAGTCCTGAAGCGCAGTATTCCGGTAAAGATTATATCGAAATTTCTTTTCAAGCTGTGAGAAAAAGAGAAAAAAAATCTTAAAACTGTATTGATTTGTCCAATTATAGTTTTCAGAAAGTTTTTTTAAGTGTGGATTTAACTTATGCTTTTGCTGACAGAAATGTTTTATGTGGTACACAAGTTGTTGAGAGCAAGTTATATTTTCCTGGAGTTTTATGCTGTTATCTATTGATCAGCACTTGCTTGACTGATATTACACAAAAGGAAATATCCTTCACGGGAAGCTGAATTTATGCTTTCTCCTCATGAATGCATACTGTCTTTCGGTCTTTGCCCAGGATAGAAATACACTGGGTATGTACATAGAGGCATGTTATCTGCCAGTTTTCGAAGCTCAACATGCGGTTGTTCCTGTGTCCTGAGCAATGACTCATAGATAATGTAGTTAAGTTAGCTTTGTACATCTTTGGCACCTCATTGCAGATGAGCGTTCACTTGATACATTGCCTGTGGCACTTGGCAGTTGCAGCATCGTTATGCTTTTAATTTTGTTGATAGAACACAAACCATCCTACCCTGGAGTCAAACAAGAATGAGAGCACTGATATCTAGTTTAACACCACAACAAAAGGAGTGGAGTGTTGGCTTGTATGCTTTGTGGGCTTGCAACCCTGACTGTCACGCTGCTGTTGAATTTACGTTGGCCACTTTTTGACGCCAGCTCGAGTCTTGAAATTCATAAAAGTGCATTTTTAAAAAAGGAAATGCTTACTTTTTAACACTGGTGGTCACAAGCTGAGGATGTGCCAAACTACTTTACTGACAGTGAATGAAACAAAGAATTTCTGAAGTTCCGTCACTGCCATAACATCAGAAACATGAAGTCCAAATTATGTAACAACACAGTCCCCCAACCTGTATTAATGATCAGACAGTCTGCTAAAATAATGTTGGTGGAAGTATAATTGTTGGCCGAGTTCTGTACTTCTCTCATTTGAAATAGAGCTACGGGATCTTTGATGCTGAGTTGAGGGAGCTGGTAGTTTCATGTCCCATTTGTAAGATAGCATCTTAAGATGACTGCAACACTGCTGTGTGGTTGGTCAGGGTATTGGAGTGTGGAAGAGGGATTCCATTGAGGATAGAGTGTGAAGTCAGGAACATGGAGGAGTGAAGTGGCTCTCCTGGGTGTGTTGAATGGAGGGTGTGAGCGTGCTGCAGGGACAATCAGTCAAGATATGTCACTGCGGAGCCTAAAGGGTAGTATCATTTCTGTACATTGTGTGTTTGTCGCAGGGTATTGGCTACTAGGCTTGAATTCATCTACAGCAGTTTGATCATTCTTGCCGAGTGTGACCTGGGACCACTGGTTATAGGGTGCGGAGATAAGCCAGCTGAGTCAGCAACTTCAGGCATATCTCACAGTGCAGTGAGTATACCACTGGCGTGAACAAAGACATTCCTCAAGTGACGGAAAAACGCAACATTGTTTCATCCACAGTAAAGGAAATGTCCCAAACTCCCCTCCGGCCATTCATGTGAGCCAACCATGAAGCATGCCAATACTCCTGTGCCTGAGCTAGTCTCAACAACTTATGATGCACACATAAATAAAGTGAAACCAATGTAATTTGAAATAGTCACAAGTGAAAGTTATATGTGTGAAGCACCCATACTACGTTTGTATTCTCAGTAAGTCTTACTTTAACGGCAATAGAATTGGGCAGAAATTGTGGTGGTGACAAAAAGCCTCTATGTTTGACGAAAAGGCGTTTTGATGACTCACCCATTGCTGCACCATTTGTCAGCTGATGCTGGATTTCTCCTGCTCTGTGATCTCACATCTTCTGTGCACACTGCTGCCACTTTAAGCTATCATTCTTATTGTGTGTGAAAATGGGAGAAGGCAAGCACTTCCACTTGTGGAATGGTGCGTTGGCAGTATTCCTGTGCCAAGATTCACAGGGCAAGTTGATTTTTGAGGTCTATACAGGGGAACTTGGGACCAACTGACCAAGGAAGCTGCTGATTGACCGTATAAGCTATGCTACATCATGATTGTTGGATCATGGCTTCATATACAAGTCTCATCCAAAAAGATGGTCACATGCTCCAAAATGGTGTAACGAGCCATTCAGCTGGAAAATAATAATTACCCATCACTTTCCCAGCATTCCAAGGGGTGGCCACAAATTTGTTTTTGGCAGCATTATCTACAATCCTAGAGTCATAGAGATGTTCAGTATGGAAACAGACCCTTCGGTCCAACTCGTCCATGCTGACCATTATATAATTCTAAATTAACCTAGTCCTATTTGCCAGCATTGGGCCCATATCTCTCTAAACCCTTCCTATTCATGTACCCATCCAGATGCCTTTTTAAATGTTGTAATTGTACCAGAACCCGTCACTTCCTCTGGCAGCTCATTCCATACATGCACAACCCTTTGCATGAAAAGGCTGCCCCTTCAGTCCCTTTTAAGTCTTTCCCCTCTCACTTTAAACCTAAGTCCTCTAGTTTCGGAGTCCCCTACCCTGGGAAAAAGACCGCACGGTGAAGTCAGATGGCACCCTATTCAGGAAACCTTCTTGCGTTCGGTTCTCCTTCCGATTTATTCATTTTAAAATTCACATCTACATCCAAATATATGACAACGCTTGGTATATTGTCAGGCTGATGGTGTTTGAAAGGATATCCTGCAGCTTGCACTCTCATGCATCTTTGTTTTCTGTGCAAACTTCTTCAACAGTTCAGCATCTCGCCTCACCCTGCTTTATTCACAATTGCAAGCACGAGTACAGTCCATCTGTCCTGGGGATAGTGAGCTTGAGGAGCGGGTAATGTCACAGATAATGAATGAACAGGAACAGATGATAGTAGGAGTGGAGCTGAAACATGGCAATTGGGTGGTTAGCTCAAGTCTTCCTTTAGCTCTAAAACCCAATGACGTTTGAATATCAAATAACACAAACTTTTAGAATGAATTTTTTGTTGTAGAAAAATAATTCTAACTGTGTTTAGAATTAAAATCTGAGAGATTGATTTGAACGCCACCAATCTGGCCAAGAAGTGGTGTGCATGGCCAGGGAAAGTGGAGCATTGGATTTACCAACTCCTGCCCAACCCAAACTTACAAAGTGTCATTTTAAAATACAGCTTTCTAGGACACTAGTCCCAAGGTAGTGGGGTCTGCTCACTGACTGAGCAGATGGTATTCGACACCAAACGTGGCTTGAACTGTTGTTTTAGTCTGATGCCGAAGCAGCAGTGGAGAAGTCATGAGTCTATTCGTAGTGTTTAGCTTCAGGTCTTACTAAAGTCTTCATCCTGACATGAACACAGGCTATGAATGTCAGAATTCCTGTCAAAAACTGAAGTCGATGGGCATCAAAGGAAAATCACACCACTGCAACAACAATGCCATGTATATCTCATTAAACAACGGTCCTGTGGTGCTTCCCTGGAACATTATGAAGCAAAGTATAATAGCGAGCCACATGAGGACAGCTGACCCAAAATCATAGTCAAAGATGTTGGTTTCAAATAATGTCATAATGGAGAAAAGGGAGGCAGATACACATAAGGAGGGAATTCCAGAGCTTGGAGTTGAGGCAGCTGAGGACGTGCCCAACACCAGTAGGACCATTCTCTTTGGGAATGCACAAGAGGCTAGAGTGAGAGGAGGACTGACATCTCAGAGGAGATCATGGAGGTAGGGAGGCCCAAACCCGGGAAGGGATTTGAAAACCAGGATGAGGATGTTATGTTCAACATTTTGCCTGACTGGGAATCAATGTAAGTCAGCAAAACAAAGTGCGATGAGATGAGTGAGACTTGCTATATGTGGTACGGACAGCAGAGTTTTTCATGTCCTTGAGTTTACAGAGGATAGAATGTAGGAGAAAAACCAGCTGCATTGGAAGAGATGAACTTGGACACAATGATGGCACAGATGAATATTCCAGCAGCAGATGGACGGAGCTAAGGCAGGGACTAGCTGGAGCCATACCTGGTATTAAAAACCCTGGTAGCACATTGCCAGCAGTGTTTGGCATGTGAACGCTGCAAGTCCTGTTGCACTCGATATGAGCCGTGTGGAGAATCATTGAGGTGGTGAGCCATGTCTCCGAGACTCCTCTTCATTCCTTCTTTTAGAGCACTGAGGTGACATGCTGATCGGAGAGCTCAGCATTTAGTCATCGAAAATCCCCAGGTTGTTGCTATTGGGGTCTCAATGATGGTGGTACCACCAATAATCCAGGGGAGGAAATTAGACTTCCACTATTTCGTAGCATCTTCAGTTACTTCATTAACCTCCTTCCTTCTAACTAATATTAGTTATTTGAGGCTGGTGGGCCTTAACCGGGGTCTCAGTTGAGTATTTGCAATCACTTATCAAAACTAGTGTAGTTGAGCTAGGATTTGTATGTCAGTATTGTTTTAGTCTTAAGCAAATATAAGATTGACTGCAGATTAACTTTAGCCTATCCTTCACCAATTGGCCATGTGGAAAACAACACCTCCAATATAAGATTAGCAGTGGTAATGTTCACTTATAATTTCTTAGCGCTCGGTACCATTGACAATAATGAAGTAGCCAATGTCATTCCAGAACAGGCTTATGATCAGCCTATGCCCCATTTATGTGCCAAGCACTGACAATTCGAAATAATGGAAGTCTAATTTCCTCCCCTGGATTATTGGTGGTACCAACATCACTGAGACCCCAACAGCAACATCCTGGGGATTTTCGATAATTAAATGCTGAGCTCTCCAACCAGCATGTCACCTCAGTGCTCCAAAAGACTGAATGAAGAGAAGTCTGAGTCGTGGCTCACTGCCTTAATGATTCCACGTGGCTCATACTGAGACTGCAACAGAACTTGCAGCATTCACCAGGAATGCTGCAGCCGCACAATAGTCAACAAGCAATCCGCTGTCCAGGACAGATCAGTTTGCTTTATTGATGTCCCTATCATTGGACTCTGTGTTCATTTAGTCTGATGTAGAATATGAACGTCATAAATTTGCTGGGCTGAATGGCCTGTTGGAGATTCTACACAACATTTGTCTATTTAAGACGCTGCGGTGGCAGTATGTAAAATCCACACATTGCAGTGACTCCGCAAAGTTACTTTTACAGTTTCCGTCTCCCAGTAATCTTTACCACCATGAACAGCAATTCTGTAAGAATGCTCCCGCCCCTAAACTCCCCTTCAAGTTAGTTATCAAACTGACTTGGATATACAACATCATTCCTTCAGCATTGCTGAATCAGAATCCCGGGATTCCTTTCCAAGGATGACACTGTAGAAGTTTTGTATCCCAAGGACCCCAACAGTGGCCTTTACTGCATGGTCACATCTCACAAAAAAAAATTTTAGAATCGCTGTCTGTTACTGAGAATATATGGAAAATCATCTTTGCGAGCCAACAAAGATCTTCAGTCGTGAGTGAACAGAACTTTCCCACAATGGAATGGTGTTTAAAATTGTGACATAGAATTCTGTATGTATAAGATACATGAGAGAAATTTGCTGTTTCACACTTCTACATATCCTCTTGTGCGTGTGTTTTGCGTAGAAATGTCTGCAGTTTGATCTATTATCAGCAGTAGTTGCTCAGAAAACAAAAATAGTGGACAGTTTCTCTCCCCACTCTTTGAAAATAAAAGTGGATCGGTGGCCTAGAGCTGACATTACATGTTGAAACAATTTGATAAATTGGGAGACAGACCAGTAATGGATTAAGTATGTGGTGAGCTTCATTCATAGGGTATAATGCTTAAAGGTGCAGCTTTCCTTGGGGAATTCTCACAGACGATAACCAAAAGCTTTGAAAAGAACTTCGCCATTTCCGTGAAGTACGGTGGTTAGAATTTTCTTCAGACCTCCAAGTTATTTATGGTTAGTTTTGCGGATTTGGGATTTTAGTTGTCATCCATTTCCTGTGCTAGAGTTCTGCACAGGATATAATTAGCACTTCTTTATATCCTGTGCGCTCAAATACATCTATAATCTGTCATCCTGGTGATAAAGGCAGTTTGAGATCAGAGATTGCATTACAGGAAATGCAACATCCTCATTGTAAACACAAAGGTCAGCTTCTGTATTCAGGACAGTGAGGTTAGTGCTGCAGCTACATTGTGGATCAGCTTGTAGTTGAAATGCTGAGCTGAGGCTGCTAAATCTCTGGAATCAATTCCTCTCACATAAACGGGGGAACATCATTGTACTACTGGCATTAAGGAAATGGTGTTGTCAATTGCTTTGCAGACAACTGTGGCCCTGAAATTCTTTTGCATCAAGTCTCCCCTTGACTGAAGGAGGCAATGCCTGCCATCTCCCAAGTTTACCAGATAGAATAGTGGCTTGTGATTTAAATTGCACTGAAATTGTGGTCGTCTCCAGTAGATCGTAGAGTCTTACCTTACAAAGGGAGGTTATTGCGACAATCATGTCTTTTAATCCCTATTGAACATTAGATCATAAAACACCTCCTGCACAACAATTGCTTCCTTCCTCAGGAGGCTCAGAAAATTCAGCATGGCTGTAAAGATTCCCTCCAACTTCTATCGATGTGCCATATCTATCTGGATGCATCACAGCTTGACATGGCAACTGGTCTGCCCAGGACCATAAGAAATTATAGAAAGTTGTGAACACAGCCCAGTCCATCACGCAAGCCAGGGACCACAGTCTGAGTATTCAGGGGAAAGCCATTTAAAACGGAGATGAGGATATTTCTTCACCCAAAAAGTGGTAAACCTGTGGAATTCATTACCACAGGAAGAAGTTGATGCCAAAACATTGAATGTATTCAAGAGGCGGCTAGATATGGCACTTGGGGCAAATGGAATCAAAGTTTATGGGGAGAAAGCAAGATTAGGCTATTGAGTTGGATGATCAGCCGTGAGCGTGAAGAGGGTTGGCAATGGCCTAGTGGTATTATCGCTGGATTGTTAATCCAGAGATCCAGATAACATTCTGTAGACCCAGGTTCGAATCACACCTTGGCAGATGGTAGAATTTGAATTCAATAAATATCTGGAATTAAGAATCTAATGATGACTATGAATGCATTGTCAATTGTTGTAAAAACCCATCTGGTTCACTAATACTCTTTTTAGGGAAGGAAACTGCCATCCTTACCTGGTCTGGTCTACATGTGACTTCAGACCCACAGCAATGTTGTTGACTCTTAACTGCCCTCTGGGTAATTAAGGATGGGCAATAAATGCTGCCTTTCCAGCAACACCCTCATCCCAAGAATGAAAAAAGAAAGGCGGAGCAGCCTTGAAGGGCCAAATGGCCGCCTTCTGCTCCTATCTTCTATGTTTCCATCCACTGACTCCATCTACACTTCTCAATGCCTCAGAAAGACAGCCAACATCTTCCATGACCCCTCGCACCCCGGTTATAATATCTTCTAAACTCTTCCATCATGCAGAAGATACGAAGGCTTAAACATAAGGACCAACAGGTTCAAGAACAGCTTCTTCCCTGCTCTTATTTTACTTCTGAATGGACATCTCAAATTTCAAATCTAATGTTGATTTTGCTTTTGTGAACCTTTTTTGCAGGCATAACTTTCTATTCCTCACTGTTCAATCATCCGATGATCTTTGTATGTAATGATCTGCCTGTACTGCATACACAACTTTTCACTGTACTTACATACATGTAACAATAATAAATCAAACCCAATCAAGATCAAGCCTCCATCGCAGTTTCAATGCTAATGGTACAGGTATTGTTCCAAGGCTGAGAAAATCGATAGGACAGATATTGGATACATGTGCCAGAAATAAGCAGCTTTGGGATATTATGATATCTATCACTGGTTATCTCCTACTCTGCTCCTGTTAATATCCTCTCTCAAACAGGGTCAGTTGAACATGCACTCAGCAGCTCAAGGAACACCCATCAGCGACATTTAGAAGGATCATCCTCATCTTTCAGGATAGTTGCAGTTTCATTTCTGCTGGCTCTGTTTTGGTAAGTAATAAGGCTGACGCTCGCCAGAATTGTATAAAGCTGGGGAAGTTGATGGGAGTGAAGCTACTTTAGCTCCCAGTAATGGTGCTGTAGATATCACTCCCCTTGACCTGAAACATGAGAAGAAGATTGAACATAGACACTACTAGAGGATAAGCTACTCGCAGGGTGTAGGGGAGGAGGTATTAAAAGCCTCTTAGCAGAAGACTTTACGTTTTTTGTTGTGTGTTCCAGATTTGGGACTGCTTAGTCACTGAAAAAATGCTGCTTAAGTCTACAGGCGTTTTAGACAAGAACTCTTTATTAGCAGCTAGCTCATTACATGCATTCCCTTCACAAGTGGTTAGAACATCTGCAATCCATAACTTTCCACTTTCTAACTTGATTCTGACTTCGTCTAAACATTAGAAGCATACATGTTAAGGATGTTAACCCCATTACTCTTCATCCCCACCCCCAATTCTTCCATTCGGGGCCTGGCGTGGTCCCTCAGTTGACTACAATATTTCTGGCTCTGATAAGTCGGTTTCCTCACTTGTTCTATTGCTTGTAGAAGAGTCTTTGCTCACTGTTGTTTGGCCCCTGTGTCTGTGCCCAGCTGGATACTGCTACTGTAGTGATGTTCACAACATCTTCATTTTTTTTCAAGATTTTCTTCCTCACCTTTATAACTTTTACTCCTCTTCAGCTGCTGACTTCATCAATCCTTTGTTTTTCCACTGCTGCCGTGTTTTTTATATCTGAAATGTGGGACTGTCCAGCCTCCCAAATATTTGCTGCTTAAGTTTATGGTCGGCTTATAAAGGAACTTCTTATTTACAGCCATCAAAATTATCTTCACCAGAGACTTGAGCTTCAGCTGCCTTCCAGATCTCTTTCCTTCTCGTGTGACTCCAATATCCTCATTACATCAATGTGTAAGATTCTCACGTTAGCCCTTTACTCTCAACGTATCCATTGGGAACATTTCTCTGACCTGTGTTGAGGTCAGGAAGAGTGGTACACAGTGTTTTGCTACCTTTTGCTTCCTCAGTGCTGAACAAAGTCATCATTGCAAATAACATGACTGTAGCCCTGAATTCCTTTTGCAACAGGATTCTTTTAGAGTGGGAGATAACAAGGTGTGGAGCTGGATGAACACAGCAGGCCAAGCAGCATCATAAGAGCAGGAAAGCTTGACGTTTCGGGCCTAGACCCTTCATCAGAAATGGGGGAGGGGAAGAGGGTTCTGAAATAAATAGGGAGAGAGGGGGAGGCAGAGATGAGGTGAGAGGAGGGAATAGGTGAGAGGAAGAACAGGTGAGGGAGGCGGGGATGAGCTGGGCTGGTTTTGGGATGCGGTTGGGGGAGGGAAGATTTTGAAGCTTGTGAAATCCACATTGATACTATTGGGCTGCAGGGTATCCAGGCTGAATATGATTTGCTGTTCCTGCAGTCTTCGGGTGGCATCATTGTGGCATTGCAGGAGGCCCAGGATGGACATGTCGTCTGAGGAATGGGAGGGGGAGTTGAAATGGTTCGCAACTGGGAGGTGCAGTTGTTTGTTGCGAACTGAGCGCAGGTGTTCTGCAAAGCGGTCCCCAAGCCTCTGCTTGGTTTCCCTGATGTAGAGGAGGCCACAACGGGAACAGCGGATACAGTATACCACTTGACAGATGTGCAGGTGAACTGTGCAGCACTTCCTGCAGTTGCAGGGAAAAGTGCCAGGTGTGGTAGGGCTGGAGGGGAGGAGGAAGTGCTACACCTGCCCCCACACCACCTCCCTCACCCTCATCCCAGGCTCCAAGAAGACTTTCCACATCACGCAGATGTTCACCTGCAGTGCCACAATGATGCCACCCGAAGGCCACAGGAACAGCAAATCATATTCAGCCTGGGAACCCTGCAGCCCAATGGTATCAATGTGGATTTCACAAGTTTCAAAATCTCCCCTCCCCCAACCGCATCCCAAAACCAGCCCAGCTCGTCCCCACCTCCCTAACCTGTTCTTCCTCCCACCTATCCCCTCCTCCCACCTCCAAGCCGCACCCCCATCTCCTACGTACTAACCTCATCCCGCCCCCTTGACCTGTCCGTCCTCCCTGGACTGACCTATCTCCTCCCTAACTCTCCACCCACGCTCACATTTACTGGCTCCATCCCTGCCCCTTTAACTTGTCTGTCTCCTCTCCACCTATCTTCTCCTCTATCCATCTTCTATCCGCCTCCCCCTCTCTCCCTATTTATTTCAGAACCCTCTTCCGCTCCCCCATTTCTGATGAAGAGACTAGGCCCGAAACGTCAAGCTTTCCTGCTCCTATGATGCTGCTTGGCCTGCTGTGTTCATCCAGCTCCACACCTTGTTATCTCGGAATCTCCAGCATCTGCAAAACCTATTATCTCTTTTAGAGTGGGAACAGGCAACATCTATACCCATTTCTAAATTCACCATCTATAGTTGGACTAAGGTGATATACCTGATGCCCTACAGAACTGGAGAAGGGAATGCATTTATTCTTGTTGAGCTGAGAAAAGCCGATGCATTTTGCATATTTGTCCAGTTAGCAGGGCTCCCTGTGGTTTAGTATACCATCACCTGCACAGTACGTAGCATGTACATTAAGGAAGCCACATCTAAATTCTGGTATGCACTGTAACTGCAGAGGTTACCACTCATTGAATGTGTGGTTGGTGTGTGACTATCCTCAATAGTTCATGCCCACCATCCTGGTAGCAGCCATGCTGGATTTATTCTGTGCCGTTTTCCTGTTCCCTCAGCATTTATGCCACTGCTTCGAAACAGAGACCAAACCGAACGTTCAGCAAAGAGTCCATTGAAGGCAAGTGTAGAATTAGTTTTGTGGAAATGCTGTTTTTGGCCCACGGAACATTCCTGTGTTACTATCCCAGTAGAACTCCAGCCATCTGTGACCAATAACTCACCCCCAATGACCTAACCCGATGCTCGGACTGTACAATGTTAGTCCAGTGAGCTGCATTCAGATGCACTGTCGGTCTGTTGACGGGTTGTCAAATTGACCATTATTTTGTGGGCGCTTTTGCCGATGTGGAACTGTTGGCCAGAAGTAACTGAATTGGAGTCTGAATTGGGGAAGACAGAGATTTTAACACTGGGCATATGAGTTTGTGCTTTTGTGTTCCTTAACTTATCAAGGTTCATGAAAGTACTATGTATTACAAGGAGTTTTTGCGCTGATTTCGTTCTGTTCTATAACACATTCAGAAGGTATTGTATAGTCACTACTGTTTTGACTTGCTGATTTAATCACAGACTTGGCCACTCATTTGGTTGCATTCAGTGCTGGTCATAGTGATGAGGGCCTACCACCATGGCTCAGAATGTACCAAATAAAAAAGTGTCTTGTTACAATGGACAAATCATATCTACTTGGGCTATTGTAGATCCTGGGAAAGGTGCATTTTATTCAAACACATGCTGCTAATCAGAATACTCTTGTGTTGTGCTAAGCATTTTAACAATTTTTTTATTTGGCTATCAACCAATCAGATTTTCAAGTGTGTGAAAGTGACTCTTGCTATGCATCATTATAATAGAAAGCTAAAGACAGAAACTTTAAATTTAAAAGTATTTGGTGGAGATGATGGCCTTATTGAGTTTAATTGCAGCTTGTTTTGGTCAATAAGATACAACCTTGACTGTTGCCAATTTTTTTTTTAAGATTGCCTGATGGTAAACTACATACAAAGTTGCATTGAAACCAACAGAATATCAGTCTCAACTGTGTGGTGTTTCCAGATTAGCGCCAGATGAAATATATGTTTCAAATGGCATTTCTTAAAATATACAGGGTGTTAGCATTGTGGCGCAGAGAATTACCTTTAAAATCCTTTCAATGTAATGTTTTTTTGAAGAAAGCCACAGAAGCAAATACGCTATGTGTGATGAGAGTTGTAGAGTCATAGAGATGTACAGAATGGAAACAAACCCTCAGTCCAACTCGCCCATGCTGACCAGATAGCCTAAATTAATCTAGTCCTATTTGCCAGCATTTGGCCCATATCTCTCTAAACTCTTCCTATTCATATACCCATCCAGATGCCTTTTAAATGTTGTAATTGTACCAGCCTCTGCCACTTCCTCTGTCAGTTCATTCCATACCCTCTGTGTGGAAAAAGTTGCCCTTCGGTCCCTTTTGAATCTTTGCCCTCTCACCTTACGCCTATGCCATATAGTTTTGGACTCTCCTACCCCGGGGAAAAGACCTTTGCTATTCACCCTGTCTATGACCCTCACGATTTTATAAACCTCAATTAACATCATCCTTCAGCCTCCAAAGCTCCAGGGGAAAATGGCTCCAGCCTATTCAGCCTTTCCCTATAGCTCAAACCTTCCAATCCCAGCAACATCCTTGTAAATCTTATGCGAATCCTTTGAAATTTCATGATCAATTCTGGTCTCCCTGCTCTAGGAAAGATGTGGTGTTCCGAAATGGCCTACCCAATGAGCTGTATGTCACAACATGACCCCCCACCCCCACAAACACAATGCACTAACCAATAAAGGTAAACATACCAGATGTGTACCAAATGATTCTCATTGGCCTTGAATTTTGAGGCTGGTTAGCTCAGTTGGCTGGATGGCTGGTTAGTGCTGTAGAGTGACACCAATGGCAAGGCTTTTGTTCTGCTACCATCTGAATTTGTCACAAAGGTCCCATCTACTCAACCTTGCCTCCTTCGCTAAGGATTAGTGACGCTCAGGTTAAACCACCACCTGTCATCTTTGTCTAAGGGGACAATTGGGGCTGTGGTGACTTTATTTTAATTTTCGTTCTGATTCTTATTTTCGTTTCCTCATCACTACTCTGTCTGCATTGAAAACGATCATGTCTATCCACTGGAGCTAGCAATAGTTGGTTTCTTTAAAAAGAATCACTTGTTGTGTATTAGCAGTTTTTTCCCTGTGGTGGGCATCACTCAAGAGGTCACTTTCCCACCTTGTTGGTTAATTGTCAGCAATGGGAAATGGTATTTCTCCTTCGTGGCACAACGTACTGATTTGGCAGCAACCAAGGGGAACTGCGCAACGTACCTCGCCTTCCTCTGCCTAAACCCACTGAGCAATTCAGTAAGCATATTCCCTTCGGCTGAGTTGTAAAATAGGATTAACGCTGTATGATTTCCCAGCTTAAAGGTATTGAAATTGAGGATTTATTCAGTATGAAAATGCAACATGAAAATCATTGTATTGTTAGTCACTAGTTGACTGCTGTGCATAATGTTTCAAGCCTTAGATTCTTTTGTATAAATTTATGTTAGTATACACAAATATTTAGCCCTGTTTTACTATCTGTGAACAGAAATGTCGCACGCAGATAATATTTTGTGAAGAAGTGGAATATTCCTCTATAATCTATAGGTAATTGGAATGCTCCATATCCTGGTTTTTATCATCAGCCATTCAGCAATGATTGTTCTTACACTATCAGGCTTGACTGAACAAAATGATTTTAGTTTTTCAGGAATGCTGTGATTAGTTCTGTGATGCAAGTATGACATTTTTCAAAATATTCTCGATATGAGACACTGAAAGAGGTAATATAGCATTTTATCTCATATTCTTTCCACATTTCTAGTGAGAAGGTTCACTCAGAGTATGGGTATGTGTTTTGGTGATTGAGTTCTAACTGAATTCAGACCCTTACAGGGTCAAGTGTAAATGAAATCATTGCTCCCCTTGTTGCAATGGCAATGCTCATGGGTCATAAAATCAAACTGATCACCGCTAATTTCTGGTTAGATTATAAAACCCTCAAAGCACTGGATGAAAGGAGAGAGATAATGTGTAATCATGATGGACCTCCATCAAAACTATTCTTCCAGTGTAGGGACAGTCCTCTCCATGGCTCAACAGTGCACCCTCACCAACGTTGGACTTTGAACAGACTCCATAGATCCTTTTATCTAACTATTGCTTGACGTTGCATTCTCTAAAGGCAATTCTGGAATTTGATATGCAACCAGATTTAACATCATATGTATTTATCTGGTTGGGGAAATTTACTCTGCTCTTGGAGTGAGATAAATTTTACAAGTTAACATTCTGGATGCAAAGTATTGAATTATGGAAGTATTCATTGTGAATTCAGACATGGAGTGACATTTGCAGCCTACCTGACTTTCAGTCCATTTGTTTTAGCTGAGGAAGTTTGGTAAAACAGGGTAAGAAGAAACGTAGTGGTCTGCATTGAGAATTAATCATTTGGAATATCACAATGTTTGTTTACCTGACTTTAGCAGCCTTCCTGAGCTGATTAATCTTTTCCTTTATCTGTCACCTTGTCCTCAGGATAGTTTGGAATCTAATGGGATGACTCCTGTCCAGCAGTCAGTAACTATTTCTTGCAAAGGTGGAAAATCCTTCTTTGTTATATTTCTTCCAAAAACCCCCCAGACGTATTCAACTTGCATCCTCCACCAGTCATTTTCTCCTTGCATGCTGAGCAACAATAAATCCACTTTTTAAACAAAGTACTGTTAATATTTAGAGTTGAGTGCTCGTGATCTCATGTCAAGTTACAAGATTGGTCTAAACTGATGGTATCACATGTTACTTTTGCTGACATGAGACTCTCCCATTTAATTTCAGATTGGAAAATTTCCATTATCTATAAAAGTTGCTGCTTCATTTTATTAATGAACATTTTTGCACATATTGCCCACCCAACCCTGTTTATCAATGATTTCTTCCATTAAAATAAAGGATCAGAAAGAAAGAAGGAATGAGAGGGCATGGATTTAAAGTGATGTGAGAATGAAGCAAGGGTGATGTAGGGAAAAAAGCTTTTGCCCTGCAATGAATTGATAGGGTATGGAATGCACTGCCTGGAAATGTCGGGTAGGTAGATTCCGTTAAGGCATTTAAGAGGGCATTGGATGGTTACTGAATAGAAATGATGTGCAGGGATATGCAGAAAAGACAGGAGAGTGATAATAGGTGACAGAATTGGTGCAGGAATGATGGAGCGAGTAGCCTCCTGCTGTAACAATTCTGTGATTCTCTGTTCTTTTGATGCTTCCTTCTTCCTAAAAGCTCTATTTGTATATTGAGGTAGATTTTTATTTAGCGTGTCCTATAAAGCTTCATGAAATATATCAGAAGTACAGGAGAAAATAACCAAAAGAGCTCGACGAGTGATTCATCCATGAACTTCTGCCCCCGGATATAGTGGGGACATCTCTATTGTTTCGGGAAGATGTCGAGTCAGTTTCTGCCTAATTCGTGAATTACACATGATGCAAACCAGTTAACCCATGTGACTCTGACTTGAGCAGTGTACCCAGATGTTTCATCACTTCTGAAACAAATTCCCCAACCAAGGGGCACTTTGGAGCACCACACATACTATAGGGGTTCAGCAAGGTAGCTCCCCACCTGCTTCACAACAGCACCAAAGGCTGGCCTCCTAAGCAAAACCATTCTCAGTTTTAAAGAAGTCAGGCATGGACTTTCTTAAACCAGCTGAGCAAAGCAAATTGGCAGCAAACACATAGATATGTCTTACTGCCAGCAGCATACTTCAGTCCAGAGTTGTCATGTAACTGAGCGGGTGAGAAACTTTGCCTTCTATACACAAGTAATCTGACTGCCTCAACAATTTTTTTTGTGCATACCTCCCTGTTCACTAAATCCTGTGAAAGGTGTCTACAGGATTTGCTGTTAATTCTCTCAATGATTTTACATATTTGACCAAAGGATCATTTTTAAACCACTGTTTGGGACAATTCCTGAGGTGATAGCTGTTTTCTGTCTCTTTGGTTAGAGTTCTAATTTAGATAAGGACAAAGCTGGCAATGGCTTTGAGATTTTACTTTGCCTTTAAGTGAACAACTGAGCAGCCACTGTGACAAGACAGTCAATAATCTTTGAAGTATATTCCTAACAAAGGAACCAGTGCAAAGGAATACAGCAAGGGTGAAAAATAATGTGGTAAAGTGTAGCAACTCCTCCTGTAACAATTAAACACCACAGACCTGTCCAAAGGAAGATTATTGTCATAAGCTGTCAGTCAAGAGATTCAGTTACAGCCTAGAGTTAAGCATTACGATATAATATTCATGGTCTGCCTCTCTTCATTCCAAATTACTTCATTCGTAATCAAATTGATTTATTGATGTGCAAAATATATGGCTTAACTAGCAGAAATATCAAATTGACCACTTTGAATTGTGTTCACATTATAGAGGGCTGTGATGATTCCTTACAGTA
Organism: Ginglymostoma cirratum; assembly: GCA_024137785.1. NCBI lineage: Eukaryota > Metazoa > Chordata > Chondrichthyes > Orectolobiformes > Ginglymostomatidae > Ginglymostoma > Ginglymostoma cirratum. The sequence goes on from JAHRHZ010000020.1 coordinate 49,667,989, forward strand.
TCTCAAGATGAGGAACTTCAAGTAACTGTAAAAGAGAGTATAATTCATACTGATTTTAAGATACCAATTCTGTACACATTCTGTAAATGTTCTCAAAACCGTTTATTTATTCTACACCGTTTTTTTCTCTTTTCTCTGAAGATGTAGGTGACTTTGTTTAAGACAAAGTAAAATCCTTGTCTTGGATTGTGTCAATTTTAGGAAATACAGCGCCTGATTTAAGCCCCTCATGCATTGGGTTAGAATCAGCAGTAGATAATGCTAAGAGAAATCTGGAGTATCCATTTGATACAACTGCCCCTGTATCTTTCTGAGCTCCTAATAATTACCTTGAACAAGAATAATTTGTCTTGTTACTCAGTTTCATTCCTTTTCCACCAACATGCTGCCCAGTTGGAAGTGTAATAGTGTAGGAAAATCCAGCTTCCAGTGTTAGGCATTGGCCACATTCCTGGAAATAAGATTACTCACTTTGTTTACACAGACTGTCCTGCTGAATGAAGTAAGGGGATATGGCTGAACCTATAGTCCATCTGTTTGCAGGTATCTTTGCCACTTATTTGATGCATTTCAGATACGATGGCTAAGCCAAGATGCTGCAGAATGAAGGGGTTAACATTTAGCTGTGTTGATGACAGATGTGATCTAGATTTGACCAAACTATCCAGTTTCCCATCAGTGGTTGTACACATTTGTTTATCTAAACTGTTCTAAATGAAAGTAATTGCATTGAATAAATGTTTAGAATAACTCAGCTTACAGCAAAATGACTTAAATGAGTAGCCTTTTCAGTTTGCAAGCTGGCAACATGCTGGGATGAAGGGATAACTCACTGTTTTATGTTACTGTTTTATTTATATGTTTCTAGCTGTCTCAGTGAGTTTTTGTTATTGCTGCCCACTTCCCATCTTCTGTCCAAATGTTAAAAAGGAAGTTTTGATTGTATCAGATTGATGGAGTGATAAGAGAGCACCAGAAATTGTATGCATCGAAGTCAGTGTTGATATGTGGCTCCACCACCAGGAGTCACTTTTGCTATGAGGCAGCTTTTGATATTTCAATTATCACATTCCTGCCAGCAGTGAAAAGTAGAAGATATTAGGAGACATGTTATTGTCCAGGGCATAGGAAAGGAGGAAGAGTGAGTAGAACTGTTCTGGTACCAGTCTGGATCACAGATATTGAGTTTTCGCTTATGGCATTCTTTAGCTCCTCCCAACTCCTTGCTGATGACATGAGGTTGGGGGTACACTGATTCTCAATCTTTTTGGCTGGTTGAGGATTTGCTCCTTCAGTGCTTCTGAAGGTGGGTTTTCCCATTTTATTCTTTCAATAAGGGAATTTGCAGAGGGAGCCATTTACAGGGAAGTGGTGAGTATGAACAGCCACCAGGAGATTTTCAGTTAATTCTCCACACAGGAGACACAGAGACACAGAGACACCTCTTCCGTTTGCAGGGTAGAATCTTCAGCTGTATTGCCCACATACAAGGCTGTAGCAACCTGCCACGAATCATTCAATAAGATATTACAATGCTGAGTTCTTCTGAACCCACACAGTGAGCAGAAACTTATAGGAGCCAGAATAACAGGAAAAACCTAAGAGATAGTAGGAACTGCAGATGCTGGAGAATCTGAGATAACAAGGTGTGAAGCTGGATGAACACAGCAGGCCAAGCAGCACCAGAGGAGCAGGAAGGCTGACGTTTCGGGCCTAGACCCTTCTTCAGAAATGGGGGAGGGGAAGGGGGTTCTGAAATAAATAGGGAGAGAGGGGGAGGCGGATAGAAGATGGATAGAGGAGAAGATAGGTGGAGAGGAGACAGACCGGTCAAAGAGGCAGGGATGGAGCCAGTAAAGGTGGGTGTAGGTAGGGAGTTAGGGAGGAGATAGGTCAGTCCAGGGAGGACGGACAGGTCAAGGGGGCGGGATGAGGTTACTAGGTAGGAGATGGGGGTGGGGCTTGAGGTGGGAGGAGGGAATAGGTGGGAGGAAGGACAGGTTAGGGAGGCGGAGATGAGCTGGGCTGGTTTTGGGATGCGGTAGGGAGAGGGGAGATTTTGAAACTTGTGAAATCCACGTTGATGCCATTGGGCTGCAGGGTTCCCAAGCGGAATATGAGTTGCTGTTCCTGCAGCCTTCAGGTGGCATCGTTGTGGCACTGCAGGAGGCCCAGGATGGACAAGTCGTCTGAGGAATGGGAGGGGGAGTTGAAATGGTTCGCGACTGGGGGGTGCAGTTTAGTGCAAACCGAGCGTAGGTGTTCTGCAAAGCGGTCCCCAAGCTTCTGCTTGGTTTCCCTGATGTAGAGGAGGCCACAATGGGAAAAGCGGATGCAGTATACCACATTAGCAGATGTGCAGGTGAACACCTGCTTGATGTGGAAAGTCTTCTTGGGGCCTGGGATGGGGGCGAGGGGGGTGGTGTAGGGGGCAGGTGTAGCACTTCCTGTGGTTGCAGGGAAAAGTGCCGGGTGTGGTGGGGCTGGAGGGGTGTGGAGTGGACAAGGGAGTCATGGAGAGAGTGGTCCCTCCGGAAAGCAGATAAGGGTGGGGAGGGAAAAATGACTTTGGTGGTGGGGTCGGATTGCAGATGGCGGAAGTGCGGGATGGTGAGGCGTTGGATCCGGAGGCCCCTTGTCCTCACGTACCACCCCACCAACCTTCAGGCATGACCCAGGGACACCAGCCACGTGTGCCCACATCCATTAATACTGACACTGTAACAGTCCTCATTGATGTACTAGATGCTTCAGCACTTCAGTGCTGCACCAGCAACTATCATTGTGAAATTGTTGCAAGGACACTTTGAGCTCAGGGCCACACAACCAACACATGAAGTGGACCAGGCTGCATCTTTTCTTGATCTCTTAGTGCCCACTCACACTGAGCTTAGCTGGATGCTCACAGTATTCCTGTCCGGTCTTGCCTTTTTGCCCTTGTCCCTCAGCCTGAGCTACCAGCCTCTCATTACTGCTATATTCCTGTTGGTGCTAAGCACAATCATAAGGCCAGGAAGCTTGTGGTGGTTGTCAGCAGTCCTCAGCCAAGGCAAGGAAGATGGCCTTCAGTCAAGGGCAGTGTCTGATACTAGGTGCTTGGACACGGTCAGTAAGGTGTTTGTAGTAGTCAAAGCCAAGGTCCTCCCCATATAAGGGGCAGAGTGCCAAATGGCAGGCAACCCACCATCCACCTTTATTCTTTCAGCCCTATTGTGGGCTCTTTTACTTCTGGAGTGAGAGAAGCAAGTATTACTCGGAGTGTTCAAAGTAGCCGGTAAAGCTGTTCCTGTTGGTGCGGGTGGGAATTGTCGCGAGTGAGTAGGCAGCGCAGAGGGTATGCCAGGTTTAGTGCTTTTGAGGAGGACGGTGAAAGCGAGTGATGGAAGATCTTACAGGTAATGGTGAGTGTGGCATGAGTCTTGGTACAAAGTGGGTGCAGTAGCAGAGGTCGATTATGTATGTAGTATCAGAGAGAAGGTGGTGGTTCTTAGGCTGGTGAAGTAGAGAATATCATTTGCTGTCTTCCTACAGTGCTGTGCCATTCTTCCAGATGGCTGAGACTGCACTGACCTGGACCAGGCTTGCAGGTTCTGTAGCATCCTCTGCTGGTCCTGGAGAACAGGGTGTTCCTCATTTACACCAGCCTCTTCTTCAGTACCTCAAGGTCTCTGCCTGCAAAGTGGGGCACCAATTATCTCTTCTCCGGCATATTAAATGTCACAAATGATGCTGGGCAGTGCTGCACTAACAGTGCTTATTTGAGTGCACAATGGCCTTTCAGAGATGATGTAGGTGGAGGGGATGCTTGTCAGCACTCCATCAATGCTTACACAATGGCGCATACAATTCACAAAGTGAGTCTTGAGGTGCAGTGATTGTGTACATACCACTGGGCCAGAAGGCCTGTGTTCAAGTCCCACCTGTTCCAGAAGAGTGTAATAATATCTCGGTTGATTAGAAAATAATTTGAATTCTAATTCTAAATCTAATTCACACTGTGTTCTACCAGCTTTTTTATTTTAAAACTGCAAACAACACCTTAGTCCGTTTCCTCAAGTTATAGCTTTTCTATTTTCAGTCTATGGACAAAAGATGAAAATGGATGAGTACAACACAACTATCAGTGATCTATCATCCTTAACATCCAAAAGTATCTCATGTTCATCGTAGGTGTGTAATCATTAACAAAAAGGATGGTGAACCAAAAGAGGAGGTATTAACAGGTCAAGTGGTGAGATATTAAAGAGTGTCACTATCTAGATTTACACACAGGGCACGTGGTGACTAGTATGAGTTGCCACTTCGGAGGATGTGCAATGGGCCAATGCATTGGTACATTTTCAACCCAAATCTCTCTGAAAATGCTTCAGTTTTGCATAAATTAATGTTGTGCGAAAAAGCTCAGAGTAAATACTGCTACAGTTGTAGCTTTCTGGCAAACGGAAGACAAAACCGATTTATTGACATGATCTGGTGTCTATTTTGTGATCAGCTGTGAGGAATAGTTTTCACACATTCTAAACCAGTATACATTCAGATTTTACTCGTATAATTTAGGGGGTGGTGACTTAGCGGTATTGTCACTGGACAACTAATGCTAACCTGAACCCTAGTTTTATTTTCCATTTTCTTTCATCATGCACCCTTAGTCAACAGGGATTTACAAAAAAATACGATTTGCCATTCTGTAAATGCACTAGGTTACAGAGGGTTGATTGTATGCCATCCATTTATCTCTGAATACACCTGCTCTTTGCACCATGTCTCCTCCTTCCAGCTCAGCCGAGACTGAGGATTTGTACCTGCAGTTCTAGACCTGATTGCATTGTGCCACCCATTTGCCAGGACAGCAGTTTTTAAATATATTCCTGAGGAAGTTTTATTGCAGCCTACGCAATAGAGAGAATGATACTAAGCAGCTTTGAAGCTGGGAGATTAGTGTAATTCCCTAATACTGGATTTAGGATATAAAATAACGTGTCGTTTTCTTTTAATTTGTTTCAATTGGTAGTTCATAAAACATGAAAAGGAATCTAAAAGAAAAGGTCTTTGCTTTAGGTTAATGGGCTATTGCCATCCTGGGGGCATTCCTGTTTCCCTTTTAAAATTACAGATGATTCAAGAATGATAGTGATACAAGGACATTCTTACGTTGGGTGGGGTGTAAGATGTGAAATTACAGTATTAAGTGGTTTTTAACGACTAACCAAGTGGAAGCAATGCTTGCTGCCCTCACATGTCGAAGACCACACAAGTGCTGCTGTGTGAGAAAGGACTGCTATAAAACATTGATCCAAGTAGGCAATGTTTGACTGAATGCAATCTCCCTTCAACACAAACGCGAAGTTCCCACAGTGCTGGAACCGCGACCCACCATGTGGAATACTGAGACCCAGTTCATGTGACCGTCAGTAAAGATGTTCATGCTTTGTGCCTTTAGAACTTGCTGTCACCTTGTGGGGAGTGTGAATGCAAGCCTGAAAATGAGTGAGACATTTGTGAGGTGAAATATTATTGGGAAATGAGTGCAACAGTCAGATTCTCTTTCATGATTGGGAGGGGTGTGCTTTCTGAAAAGCGGGAATATCTTGGCGTGAGTCAGGAAGGGTTGAGAGGAGTGGAGAGAATTGGCAGAAAGACACAGCATAGTTGCTTAGTTTGTGCCTAGCAACTGAAATTCCCAGTAAAGTACTCCCTTTGCCTCACAATTATACGGAATTATTTGAAGTTTCTTTGGAAACTGCTTCAAATTGCACTGAATTTTCTGGCGTGTGGACGTTTACTGCATTTTGGCCTTGGATTTATTTCTTTCAGATTCATTTTTCACATACAGCAGAGTTTTAAAAGTAATGGATGATTCAGTTGCATAAGTTATCATTTTATTTCAAGTAACCACTTTTCTTAGGAAATGAAATTTATATAACATCAACCCGATTATTTGCATGTGCTGGATGAGAATCTGGTATCTGAATAAACCATAGTAAGACTTCCAATTACTCCATATGTAAGCTCCTTGCATTAGGGATACTGAGAGTAACAAACTGTTTGTACGCAAGTGCATGTTAAATGGGCTGTAAAGGGGATTTGGAGATCAACAGCTTTTTGTTAAATAGGAGATATTTTAATAAGCCAAGCCTAATTATAGTATTTTGGTGATAGCGGAGGAGAGATTGAACAATCTAAAGACTTGCTTTGACAGATTACGCATATGCAATCAATTTTGAACTTGAAGTGGCTTTAGTTGAGAATAATCTGCTCCGATTATAAACACTGACCGCTTCTGGCTCACATGAAACCAATGCCAATTTCTCCAGTAAGAAATTGATAGTTTTAAGTCAGCAAAACCATGATGTTCAAATGTGAATTGAAAAACATCAGTCCCTAGTTGAAAATTCTATTCCACGTGCTGCATTGTCCATCAGTTAATTGTCTAATTAGTACATTAGACCATAAGGCTCGTGGAATATGATTTTTCCTGACTGCAGCTAAGGATCTGACACAAGCAAAAAGGCCTCCTCGATAAGTATAATGTAATATGAAATGCTTTGTGAAAGGAAAAAAAGAATGTTTTATCAGGCTAATCCAGGATGAGAAGAATCTCCTGTAAAAGCAAATACTGTTGGGTTGGGGTGGTTTGCAGAAAATCTGCAACCAAGCCAGCAAGTGCTGGAGAAACTCCACAAATCTGGCAGCATCTGTGGAGAGAGAGAAATAAAGTAAATATTTCAAGCCTGGTATGACTCTGGTTCTGAAGAAACCACTCCAGCATTTTCTGTGTTTTTATTAGTGACAATCCTCATATTAGATTAAGAGCCAATGGTGTCTTAATATAAATGACAGTAATGGTAGTAATCCAAAAGCCCAGGCTCATGTCCTAGGTGCATGAGTTCAAACCTTAACATTCAAATTCAATTAAAAAGTTGGTCTCAGTTCTAATCATTGGGAACCTATCTCCAATTGCAGTAAAAACCCCATCTGCTTCACTAATGCCCTTTAGGGAAGGAAAACTGCCTTTCTTACCTGGTCTGGCCTGCATGTGACTCCAGACTCCAGCTCTGCTGTCCACCCCGATTCATGACTGGAGGGATTACTAAACAACTAACTGGAGAAGGCTGCGCAAATACATCCATCCTCAGTGATGGAACAGCCCAGCACACCCATGCAGAAGAGAAGGCTGAAGCAATCGCAGCAATCTTTGGCCACAATGCCGAGTGAATGCTCCATCTCACCCTGTGGTAGTCCCGCATACCAATCTCTAGCTAATTCAGTCAATTCTGACATCAAGAAATGATTGGAGGCATGATACTGCAAAGACTGAGTCCTGACAACGTCAAAAGTACCGAAGACCTGTGCTCCAGAACTTTCTGCTCCACTAGACAGGCTCTTCCAGTACAATTACAACACTGGCATCTACCCAGCAAAGTTGAACTTTGCCCAGGTACATAATAAGCAGGCCAAATCCAACCCAGCCAATTACCACCCCATCAGTCTACTCTTGATCATCAATAAAGTAAAGTAATGGAAGGTGTCATCAACAGTGCTATCAAGCAGAGCCTGCTCAGTGAAGCCCAGTTTGGGTCTGCCTTGGTTCAAACGTGGGCAAAAGAGATGAGGTGAGGTGACGGTGACAGCCATTGACATCAAGGCCGCATTTGATGGAGTTGGGCATCAAGGATCCAGAGTAAAACTAACATTGGGGGCAAACATTCTGCAGGATGGAGTCTCAACTGGCACATAGGAAGATGGTTGTAGTTGTTCGAGGTCAGTCATCTCAGCTCCAGGACATCTCTGCAGGAGTTCCTCCAGGTAGGCCCAACCATCTTCAGCTGCTTCATCACTGACCTTCCCTCCATCATAAGATTAGAAGTGTGGAAGTTTCTTAGTTGTTGCGCAGTCTTCGTACCATTCACAACTCCTCAGATACTGAAGCAGTCCATGTTCAAATGTAACAAGACCAGGACAATATTCAAGTTTGGGCTGACAAGTGGCAAATAACATTAGAGCCACACAAATGCCAAGCAATGACAACCTCCAATAAGGGACAATCTAACCAAAGGGCCATCATATTCATTGACGTCACCATCATTGAATCCCCCAATCAACATCTTGGGGTTACCTTTGACCAAAAACTCAACTATTCACTCCATATTAAATACAATCGTTACAAGAGCAGGTGCAAGGCTAGGAATACTGCAGTGTGTAATTCACCTCTTCACTCCCCGGAGATGACATCTACAAGGCACAAGTCCGGAGAGTATCAGAATACTCACCACTAGCTTGGATAAGTCCAGCTCCAACAACACACAGGAAACCTGACACCATCCAAGACAAAGCAGCCCGCTTAGAGTCATAGAATCATTTGGAATAGAAACAGATACTTTGGTCCAACTCGTTCTTGCTGACCATGTTTCTAAAATTAAACTGTTCCCCTAAGCCTGCACTCAGGCCACATTCATCTAAACCTTTCCTGTTCATGTACCTGTCCAAACCAAATGGCTTTTAAATGCTGTTAATAGTGATTGTAGAGGTCAGCCAGGTGGAGCTTTTAGAAAATGAGTTCCCTGATTGGGGCTGTTAATCTGGTCCAATCAGGGATCCCTGGCTGACAAATAAAAAGAGGCGTACAGGACATTCTGATACTCTAAGACCTGCCTCTGAGCGAGTTGGACTAGTGTCAAGGACTCACCACCTATAAATAAAGGGTGATTTAGTGACAGGATATCAGCCTCTGTGGAGTTATTTCAGTGGTGACGACAGTCAAGCATGTTCCTGAAGAAACACGCTCTCAACAGTCATCTTCGAGTTGGGATAAGCATCTCTGGAATCATTCTATTAATTGGGAAGCTTTACTAATTTGACCTTGCCCACAAAGACTGGGCCCAGCATGTTGAAGGAATGCGTTAGATCTTTTCCAGGAAAATGACATTGGAGCAGATGGAAAGCAATGAGTAATTCTCCTGACGACAGCTTGCAGACCCACAGCTTGTTTTTAGTTATTAAGAGCCTAACTTTCCCTGGGGTTGGGGGGGTGTGCTGTCCTTCATGAAGCTGGTCATGAGTCATGTGTACTTGCAATTGTGGTGGGAGGTATGCTACAATTAACATGCATAAAGGTTTGTACCAATATACGAGACTGCCTTCTGGTGTATCGTCAGCTTGTGCAATTTTTCAGTGGACAATGGAGGACACTTGGCAGGATCTACCAGGTCAGCATTTGTCTAGATAATGTGCGAAAAACTGGGAAGACCAATAAGGAGCACTTATAGAACTTGGACATAGTCCTTAGTCCTTAGATTTTTTTTCCAGACAAGCATACAGCTTAGAAGGGAAAAATGTGTGTTCCAGACCTTCCAAATGACCTACTTGGGCTACAGCATTGACAAGACTGGGTTACGCCTGTTGGAAAATAAAGTGAATGTGATCAAAGAAGTCCCAGCTCCCATGTCTGTACCAGAGCTCAGGTCTTTTCCTTGGATTGGTGAATTATTATGGAAAGTTCATCCAAAACCTGGTCTCCATCCTGGCACCCTTGCATCAACTCCTGAGAAAGCGTTAACCTTGGAAATGGTTGCATAGCCAAACATAGCTTTCAGGGAAGGGAAAAAATGACAATTATCCTGTAAGGTGTTGGCACACTATGATCTTAAGTGAGATCTGGCATTGACATGTGATGCCTCCCTGTATGGCATCAGGGTAGTGTTAGCTCATAGGTGATCCAATGGAGAGGAATGCCCAATAGCATATGCATCCAGGACTTTGGCTAATGGGGAGCGTGAATATGACCAGATAGAGAAGGAAGGTTTACAGTCATATTTGGAGTCAGGAAGTTCCACCAATACCTTTTATGAAAGTAAATTTGTGATGATAATGGACCACAAACCCCTGGTAGATCTACTTAGAGGACAAGGCAGTACTGCCCATAACTTCAGGCCAAATTCCACAGTGGGCTCTAATTCTAAGTGTGTATAATTACAAGTCAGAACACTGTCCAGGAGGCCAAGCAGCAAATGAGGATGCATTGAGCTGCTTCCGGCTGGCAGATACACCACCAATAGTCCCATCACTAGAAGAGTATGTCATGGTTTTAAATTTTCTGGACACTCTTCCAGTCACAGCTGACAATAACAGACTTTGAATGCAGAAAGATCCAGTCCTGGCAAAACTGAAACAGCTGGTGATGGTTAGGGAAAGCAAATGGCTGTCACAACCAGAACTGAAACCTTTTACTGGACCTGGAGAGACCAGATTACAGGAGAGGATGGCATATTACTATGGGGAGCCAGAGTAGCTCCCAGATGTTAGTGAGAGTGACCAGGTAAACCCTGGACTCAGTTACGCGTTGACTATGCAGGTCCTTCCATGGGCTCAATGTTCTTAGTCATCGTAGATACCCACTCAAAGTGACTGGATGTGCATAGAATTCATTTGTCAAAAATGGAAATGATGATAGAAAAAGTTCGCATGGTTTTTGCAATACACAGACTCCAGGAAGATTTGGTCAATGATAACAGCAGGGAACTTGAGTATTTCCTAAAGTCAAATGGTATTTGACAGAAAGGACAGCTCCATATCATCCACCTCATCCACCTCATCCACCTCATCCACCTCATCCACCTC
>JAHRHZ010000020.1:49678615-49703026 GCA_024137785.1 Ginglymostoma cirratum
TCATCCACCTCATCCACCTCATCCACCTCATCCACCTCATCCACCTCATCCACCCCATCCACCATCCACCATCCACCATCCACGTCAAAAAGAATAGTTTAAACTTTGAAGGTAGGCTTGAAGAAACAGCCTGCAGCTTTGCTGGATACCAAATGGTCCCAGTTCCTGTTTGATTCTAGGACTACATTTCATGCAACTACAGGGATAGTTCCAACAGTGTTGCTAATGGGGAGTAGTCTCTGCACCAGATGAAATCTGATTATCCCAGGTTTGTGGGGGCAAGTGTGAAACGCTATCAGAAACACCAGTGCTGGTCACAAGACTCTGCCAAGCGAGAGAGACCGTTCTTTAAAGGGATGAAGTTTGGTACCACGTGGAACCACAGGAATGGCCCTGCATGAGTAAGAGGCGTGGTTGGTGCAAGGTCACAACCAGTGAAGTATAAAATTCAGTTAGGAGCAACCTCTTGAACAAGCGTATGGACCGGAGGAAAGCTGCAAAATCTAAACCATTGTGGGAGCAAAATGTGCCCTGCTCCTCGGAACAGTTGGAAAGGCTATCAGAAACTGGGAGTTGTCCAGCTCCTTCATGTATTAAAAAGACATCTGAAACTGAGATGCACACAGCAAATCTCGCCACATTGATGCCTTTGCCACTGGAGGAAAAGGGTGAATTTCTCCCTCGATGTTCTGGGTGCAGGAGGTAAGCTATTGTGTGTTACTTGCTACCTATATCTGAAGTAGAGTTGGGTGAACCTGACCCAGTGCTAAAATGCCCTAGGAGGCGCGAAAAGAAAAAGGACCAGCCTGTGCCCTTGGACTCAGAGGGGGAGGGATGTGGTGATTGTAATGAGGTCAGCCAGGTGGACTTCATAGAATATAAGATCCCTGATTGCGGCTGTTAACCTGGTCCAAGCAGGGAGCCCTGGCTGACAGATAAAAACAGGACTGTCCGAGATTCTGACACTGAGCTTCCTCCGAGGGAGCTGGACCAGTGTCGAAGACTTTCCACATGTAAATAAAGGTTGACTTGGTGAAGGGATACTGGCCTCTCTGTAGTTACTTCAGTTGTACCTATACCTGCATCTACCACTTCCTCTGGCAGTTCATTCCACATATGAACCACCCTCTGTCTGAAAATGTTGCCCCTCAGGTCCTTTTTTAAATCTATCTCCTCTCACCTTAAAATTATGCTCTATAGTTTTGAGCCCCCTTACCCTAGGGATTAGACCTTTGCTATTCACCTTATCTATGGCTGTCATGATTTTATAAACCTCACTTGATTGGCATCACATTTGCAAACATCTACTCCCTCTACTATCAAAGGTCAGGAGCAGCAGTGTGGCTATCTACAAGATGCACTGCAGAAATTTACCAAAGATTCTTAGACAGCACCTTCCAAACCCACGACCACTCCTGTCTAGAAGGATAAGGGCAGCAGATAACATGGAACACCAATGCATGCAATTTCTCCCCCAAGTCACTTAGCATACTGATTTGGAAATATGTTCCCATTCTTTCACTGTCGCTGTGTCAAAATCCTGGAATTCCCTAACAGAATTGAGACCCGACCGACAGTGTATTGACTGCAGTGGTTCAAGTGGCAGCTTATCACCACCTTCTCAAGGGTAACTAGGGATGGGAAACACTTGCCGCAGACGTGGCACATAAGGGAGAATTGGCTTTGCAGACTTACACCTGAAAGTCCTGCTGGATGGGATGGTGCAGAGCAGGAATGTCCTGTTCTCCCAGGGCTGGCAGAGGATGGCATGGTCACAGACCTTGCCTGCCTGGTCTGAGGTTGCCATCTGAGTCAGTGAGGTCTCAGCTATCTGGATGAATACCTAGTAGTGAAGGAAAAAGGTCAGTGACGGTCTCTGCTTGATCAGGGAAGTCCCACCATCTTCTCTCTGCTATCACATGTTTAGTCCACTTAATTTCACGCTTTCTCTTATTCTAGGAGGAAACGGCCTTCAAAAAGGTAGAGAAAGTCAAATGGGTGATGAGCTGTCTGTCACTTGGCTTTCACCCCCTACAAGGAGAGGATCCTGATGATAACCCTAAGTATCTGACTGACTGTATCCAAGCTTCTGGACTGATACTGATCTGCTCTTAGCCTACTGTGTTGGGATACCTTGACTGAAGGATATCTGCCATTACTTGACTGAGAACGACTGAGAACTACTGACAACCACATCAAGCCTCCTGCCTTTGTATCTGTGCTAAACAGTAAGGCAAGATTGAAGTAAGGTGACCTTGGTAGTGCTGATTGGTGGGTAGGGAGTAAAGCACAAATATGCAAAGCAAGGCAGTGAGCACCTGGGAAGACACAAAGTGAGTGAGTGCAAAGAGAGCAGGTGAACAATCCTGAGATGCAGCCTGGTCCAATCTGGGAGTTGTGTGCCTGTCCATGCATTCTTGTCACATTATTGCAATGCTACTTGCTAGTTTTAAAGTGCAGGTACACCTGGTAAGTGGATTGGAAAAGTACGAAGAAGTTCCTGAGAGGCTGGCAGGTGTTAGATACCCGCAAGTGTGGTCAGTGTGGCTGGTGCCCTGGAGCGTGCCCTGAGACACTGTTGCCAGCTGTTCAAGATGGCAGCCTGCAGGACTAACTAGTGAGCTGAAGTTGCCAGGTACCTACTCTGACTTTTGTGTTGGGAATAGTTGATGACCACTGTCATCATTGCAGGTGGGAGAATAGGAAGCAACATATTTATGAGGCAAGATTTTCAGTTAATGAGGCTATTAATGAGCAACAATTCCTGTCAATTGGCATTCAGCCATTCAAAGACAAGAATCTCGTCTTGATGCCCGAGACTCTGAAAATGCACTGAGTTGTTCTTGACTTTGAGAAAGGCCTCATCCAACTTCTCATGATTCTCCTAGATGTGTCGCCAAAACTCCTATCACCTCAGGTAAGCATAAAGTAATCCATGATACTATTCAAAGAATACAAAGTAAGCTCTCCTCGTGTCTAGGCCCTCAAACAAAATCACAAAAACTATTTGTTAATTTATTTTTGTCCCTTATATGGGGCCTTCTATTCACAATTTCGTTAGCTGCAATTTAGCAGAGACTATGGGCAGAATCTGAACTGAGAGGGCAGGTTGGTTGGAGTCCAACATCTTGTTCAAAAACTAGTAGACTGGCTAGCAATGTTAGATCACATGGAATAGGGGGACAATTAGCTATTTCTATACAGAAATTGCTCAGAGGTAGAAGACAGAGGGTGGTGGAGGGTTGATTTTCAGAGTGGAGGCCTGTGACCAGCAGTGTGCCATGAGAATTGGTGCTGGGTCCACCGCTTTTCGTCGTTTACATAAATTATTTAGATGTGAGGATAGGAGGTATGGTTAGTAAGTTTGCAGATGACACCAAAATCAGAGGTGTAGTGGACAGCAAAGAAGGTTAGAGTACAATGGGACCTTGATCAGATGGGCGAATGGGCAGAGGAATGGCAGATGGAGTTTAATTTAGATAAATGTGAAGTTCTGCATTTTGGAAAGGTAAATCACAGCGGGGCTTGTACACTTAATGGTAAGGTCCTGGAGTGTGTTGTTGAACAAAGAGACCTTGGAGTGCAGGTTCATAGTTTCTTGAATGTAGAGCCACAGGAAGACAGGATAGTGAAGAAGGCATTTAGTATGCTTGCCTTAATTGGTCAGTGCATTGAGTATAGGAGTTGGGAGGTCATGTCGTGGCTGTACAGCTCATTGGTTAGGCCACTTTTGGAATTCTACTGCTTGCAATTCTGGTCTGCCTTCTATAGGAAAGATGTTGTGAAACTTGAAAGGGTTCCGAAAGGACTTACAAGGATGTTGCCAGGGTTGGAGGGTTTAAGCTATAGGGAGAGGCTGAATAGGCTGGGGCTATTTTCCCTGGAGTGTCAGAGGCTGAGGGGTGATCTTGTAGAGGGTTATAAAATCATGAGGGGCATGGATAGACGCAAGGTCTTTTTCCCAGTATAGGGGAGTCCAAAACTAGAGGGCATAGGTTTAAGGTGAGAGGGGAAAGATTTAAAAAGACCTAAGGGGCAACTTTTTCATGCAGAAGATGGTGCGTGTATGGAATGAGCTGCCAGAGGAAGTGGTGGAGGCTGGTACAATTAAAAGGCATCTGAATGGGTATAAGAATAAGAAGGGTTTAGAGGGTCTGGGCCAAATGCTGGCAAATGGGACTAGATTTATTTAGGATATCTGGCCGGATTGGACGAGTTGGCCTGAAGGGTCTTTTTATCTGCTGTATCTCTCAATGGCTCTGTCACTGGACATGGTAGTGCTTCCGCAGCAATGCGCCTGGAAGCAGTGCACTTCTGTAAAAGGGAAGATTGTGAAATGAGGAGCTGAGAGAGATTGTGAAAGGCATAAATGCAGTAAATGTGGTGTACATGAACTTCCAGAGAGCTTTCAGCAAGGTACCGCAGAGTTTATGGAAGAAGTTTAAAGAGTATGGAACAGACCAGAATTTCAACTTTGACTGCATTCATCTTGCTATAAAAACCCTTGAAATAATTGCTCCTTATTAAATGAGTGGGAATGAGGATTTTAATGGCATACCAAGTTTGCAATTATTGCTGAGTCATTTCTTGGATCGTAAAGTTAGTTTTCAATTCATGGAATCTAAAATGTCTCACTGTATTAAGAATTCTGCATATTTTAGAAAGAGCTTTAATAAAATTGATTTATAGTCCTTCAGTTTCGACCTTTCCATGTATATGTTCAAACTTCATTTCCACCCTTTATAGTATCATTACGAAGTGAAAGGTGATCGGTGCATTTTATTCAGAGATAGTAGGAACTGCAGATGCTGGAGAATCTGAGATAACAAGGTGCAGAGCTGGATGAATACAGCAGGCCGAGCAGCAAAGCTGACATTTCGGGCCTAGACCCTTCTTCAGAAAAAAAGAAGGGTCTAGGCCTGAAACATCAATTTTCCTGCTCCTCTGATGCTGCTTGGCCTGCTGTGTTCATCCAGCTCTACACCTTGTTATCTCAGTCCATTTTATTTCCTGGTTTGCTGTCTGTGGGAATTATTCAGTGTGTTTAGCTGCTTACACTGCTTGAGCTACAACACTGTTGATAGATCCCTGGAGATCCCATTGATTTGAATCTGGTGCCAAATCATCAACTTGCTATACCAGAAATATTTCACATCTGCTAGCTTGAAATTTGATTTTTGAACATGTTGTCAATCTTGGGGGCGGGGGGGATAAAATGTATTTTGTTCACACTGTTAAGATGTACCCTTATTAATATCCTGCTTGGATTACACATTTTACATGGCTTTTTGAGAAATAATTGAGAGCCTGAGACAATAGGGAAGACTTTTGAAGCTTAACCAATGAATGATTGCAAGATTCTCGTAACAAAGTTCGACACTTAATGTTCATTTTTTTCCTTTCTATGCTAATGGAGTCGAGAAAAGAAACTTGACTTCTTAATGGCTTAATCAAGGATATAATTCATAACTTTTTAAACAAAAAAAAATTCTTCCGGAACCAATGTAGTTGAATAATAGTCATTTTGTGCCTGTTAAGTTAATAAAAGTATAATCTCCATTATTTATGGTTTTATCAGCAATTAAATACTTTGTTCTATTGGGATTTCAATCCTTGATTATATCTCATGAAGGTCTTGGTTTAGCTATAATTTTGTCTAGCTAAAACATTGCAGCTGCTCTTCAAGGGCATATTACTGAGCTGTTGAGCTGGCTGACCTGTGTTCTCAGTTCAAAATGTTATGAAGAAAACCTATTAAGCAGTATACTGCAGCAGTACATGAGATTCAGTGCATTCACTGGAGTGAAAAGATACATGTAATAGAATGTTAAAAAACTTTAAAAGGGATTGAAGGACTAAATACTGAAAGAGTATTTCCAGGAAGTTCGGTGAATTTGTCACAAAAGAGCATGAATTATTAGAAGTACAAGTGAGGTGGGTTTCAATAGGTTACGAGAAGAACTTTTCACATATTTGGAAACTGGGATACGGCAGGCATTACCACAAGTTGTCATTGAAGCCAATTGCATCACAGCATTTAGAAAATAAATAATTATTTGCTTGTATAACAAGACTATTGAAAAGTGCTAAGAACAGAGAAATGGTGTTATCACCAGTGAAGGCACAGTGGAGTGTTCGGCTTCCTGCTGTGTTAAAATTTCTCTATGATTTGAAGTATAGTAGGATTCAGAAAGAACATGCCAAGTATTGACACATCAGAGGTGGCTATTTTTGGTCCTTCTACTCTGACTGACACTTCAGCATTGAAGGCGGCTCCATGACTGATGAAGAAAGAAAACAGCTTGCAACTGATGCTGGTGGCTGCTGGGCGAAGACAGGTGTCTGAAACAGCAATTGGGTCATAACAACAGATCAGTACTCGAAGTGTGCGATCTTAAGGCTTTCAAGTGAATCTCTGAGCTGGGGACTTGGCCTGCAGGGCGAACAGCCCATTAAATGTGATTCTATCTTCCAAGAGCTATGTGGATGATAAACTCATTAATGGGCTCACTTTTGTTTTCTCGATGACTCAACGTGGATAGACGTCCAGGGAAATTGTTTATTGGGGTGGAAGGCTTCAACTACCAGGAGCCACTAGTTTTGGGGAAAAAAAACGGGACGGGACTAAGGTAGGGTCAACCGAAATGTTTTTGCGAAAATCAGAGATGTTCTGATGTGGCCTGAGGGTCACCTGTAGCGGCTAAGTCAAGTGAATTCAACTCATCAAGCCTGACAACTGTTCCATTTTTGTCGTTGGTATCTAATTTCTTTAAATGTGGGTCTGCATGTCCATGAAGTGTTTGTTAGAACTGCTTTCAAGTTGCTGGAATGATCCTAAATCAGAAGATTTGTGATATCAGCCACTTGAAATAAATGCAGATCACAGGAAATTACAATCAATTTTGTTTATTTGATCTGCTCCTAGAGAGACACATTACCCTACAAAATGTTGGGATAAAGGGGAGATTATAAATAGAGTCCCGAAACAATGCTTCAACTTTTGGTCTATTGGTCACCCATAAAGATGATGTGAATCAGGCAGTCCTCTGTAGAGAATGAGTGGGAGTTCAGCCTCACTTGGTTTCTGACTGACTTTGTACCGGTGTAGTAGGGGCTAATCAATGGCAGTGCGATACCTCTTAAATACAGGGACATTTGCTCGCTAATAAGCTGACATTTAGGTGTGCAGAACTGTCACTTCAATATGGATGCCTGCAGCCATTAGATGGTACGCGGCAATCATATACATTGACTTGAGAGTTAGCTAAAAGCTGGATATTACCTCCATCTTTAAGATATGCTGTAATGTTGACCAATATCAAGCATGCCATAATGGGCAAAGTGGACACACTTGCCTCCCAAACACTTTGTGCAGCTGTAAATTGTCATTAGTAATTGTCAGGCAGGAATTGTGCTAGACTGCTGTGCTATGCCCACAGACTTAAAACAACACCTTTTCCTTAATATTTCTTTTCTTATCAAGCAAGAACTGATATCTTTTCAATCTCCAGATAGGCTATTGCTAAGTTACATTACCAACTGAGACTTACTACAGTTTGTTGACGTTTGGCTTCCTAACTCTGGGGTGCATGTTAATTTTCCCCTTCCATTTCAATATCCCCATGTGCATAGACATAGAAGCCAGGAGCAGGAGTAGGCCATTTGATGCTTTGAACCTGTTCTGCCATTCAGTGTGTTCTTGGCTGATCTTTTATCTTGACGCTGTATTCCTGTTTTCTGTTTAGACCGTTTGATTCCTTTAATATCTATACATTTATCAATCTGTTTCTTGAATATACTCAGTGATCTGGTCTCTAGTGATCTGACCAGCCTCTGAGCAAATAAATGTTTCTTCTCGTTTTAAATGGCTTACCTCCAATCCTGAGACTGTGGCCCTTGGTTCTTGAGTGCCCAAACAAGGAAAGGATCCTCGCTGCATCCAGACCATCTACCCCAGTTGGAATTGTATATGTTTCAATCAAATCCTCTCGTTGTTTCAACTGGGCATGTGTCCACTATAGTTTTGGAAAAGTCTGTCATCATACAAGTGTCTTGTCATCCCCGATATCAGCCCGGAACTCCCTCTATGTCAAGTACACCGTCCTCAGCAACTTCCTATTCCCATCATTTAGGGATACTCATCCAATCTGCCTTTGACACCATGCAAAATTTGGTGGGGAGAATGCCCTTGCATTCTAAAACCCACGATTCGACCCTAAAATTCTGCTTCGGCTTCAGTTATGTCGACACCACAGACTAACACAGACCACACATGCAGTCGGCAACGTTTGTATGGGTGCCACTAGCTAAACCAGATATGATCAGCTTATTTGATAATCTTGATAATCAAAGCTTTTAAATGGAAAAAAGTTTGAAGATGGGTCTTGAAGATTTCAGTGATGAGGCTGTGACTGTATCCTTTGGTACAGTTTTGGTCTCTTTACTTGAGAATCGATGTACCAGCACTGGCAGAGGTGCAGAGGAGCAGAGGATGTTCACTAGGTTGATTCCCAAATTGAGAGGGTTGGCTTATGAGAAGAGACTGAGTAGACCAGGGCTATACCCATTGGAATTTAAAAGAATGGCGGGGGATCTTTTAGAATGTATAAATTATGAAGGGAATAGATAAGATAGAAGCAGGAAGGTTGTTTCCACTGGCGGATGAGACTAGAACTAGGGGGCATAACCTCAAAATAAAAGGGAGTAGATTTAGGACTGAGTTGAGGAGGAACTTCTTCATCCAAAGGGTTGTAAATTTGTGGAATTCCCTGCCCATTGAAGCAACTGAGGCTACCTTGTTGAATGTCTTTAATGCGAAGAAAGATTTTTGAACAGGAAAGGAATTAAGGGTTATGGTGAGCAGATGGGTACACGGAGCTGAGTCCATGAAAAGATCGGCCATGATATTATTGGATGGCGAAGCAGGCTCAATGGCCAGAGGCCTACTCCTGCTCCTATTTCCTTATGTTCTTACGTACTTTGTTTTGTGGCAGGGTTAGTTTGTCCACGGGATGAAAAATTATTAATATGTTGTCTTCGAAGCAAATGTATTTTATAGTTTGTGTGAATGGCTGCCTTGGGTCTTTTTATTGCTGGAGGGCACTAGGCTGTAGTTTCTGACAGTGCCCGCTGGTCCATTTTGTGTAGGCAACATGGTCAATCTGTCTTTTTTTCCTCCTTTGCTGGACTGATTCCCATTCCGGATCTTTGATGAAGGATATGACTTTACGCAAAATACAGGATAATTTATTACAGGCATGGCGATCAGACATTTGAGCCATCAACGGAGGTGAGGTGCCATGCCAACTGAGAAATCCACTTCAATGATGGGACCACTGCAGATACTGGTTTTCAAATGCAATCTGGGGAGAGCTGCCTCACCCACAGATAAGGAATGAGAAGAATTTAGACAAAGTGTTTTGATATAATTGCAGTCACCCCTTGATATTTAAACTCCAAACATGCATTGGTGAAGCCTTACCCCATGTACTGTTTGACTGTGAGATAACAAGGCGTGGGGCTGGATGAACACAGCAGGCCAAGCAGCATCATAGGATCAGGAAAACTTGACGTTTCGGGCCTAGACCCTTCATCAGAAATTGAATTGAATGTGCATTAACCCAAGTTTCATTCACACAGTTTTACTTATTGACCACAAAAACAGAAATTCTTGGAAAAGCTTAGCAGGTCTGGCAGCATGTGTGAAGAGAAATCGGAGTTAACATTTTGGGTCCAATGACCCGTCCTCAGAAACCTCAGACCCTTCTGAGGAAGGTCACCGGACCCGAAATGTTAACTCTTATTTGTCTTCACAAGTGCTGCCAGACGTGCTGAGCTTTTCCAGCAATTTCTGTTTTTGTTTCTGTTTTTGTTTCTGATTTACAGCATCGGCAGTTCTTTCGGTTGTTACTTATTAACCAGTTTTAAATTTTTTTTTAAAAAATGTTAATTAAACAGAGAATGAAAATATTTCTCTCTTTATTTTGGGCATTATATCTTTTTAACATTCAATTAAACCCCACTTGAAACTACTTTTTCTGTAATTCAGGAAGCCCCTTTTTTTGGAACCTGGTAAGTTGCAATCAGTTAATATCTGTGAGCACGGATACAATACAGACTCTGTGGTTTGTGTGGTCATGCTGAACCACTTCTGTGGGGTTTAGTTTCCTCTCTGCACTATTTTTGGTAGTTGCAACAGCTAGTGTATTTGGATAAATGGCAGTCTGCACTGTTTTATTGCACTTATTTTACTTAAATTTTATTTTACTTAAAACAAACTCTCGACTGTGTGAAGTTAACGCAGGTATGAATTTGTGGGGACACATCATAGCACGCAAAAGAAATTAAACTCTCCAAGGGGGACTAGGGGTCACTCCCTATACTTGGAAGAATTAAAGGGCAGCAGTGGAAACTTTTCACTAGTCAAATGGAGAGGCTGAGTTTCAGCTAAGTGGAATTCTGTCTCTGTATCATAGGGATAAATCATGGCAAAATAGGTTAAAGTTCAACTTACTGAACAGAAAGTGCAAACCCCCAATAGGACAGCAGGTCAGGATTAGCATACTAAATCTTTATTAAGGAAACATGAAATCAAATTATTCTCTGCAAAAACAAAATTGCGATTATAGCAACAGCTATAACATTTACTCATAGAGTCATACAGCACTGATACAGAACCTTCGGTCCAACCAGTCCACGCTGACCCTAATCCCAAATTAAACTAGTCTCTCTGCGTACACTTGGCCCATATACCTCCAAACATTTTTTATTCATGTACTTAGCTAAATGTCTTTTAAATATTGTAACTATACCCGCATCCACCACTTCCTCTAGAAGTTCATTCCACACACAGACCACACTCTGTATTTAAAAAACAAAATTGCACTTTGTCTTTTATTAAATCTTTCTCCTGTCACCTTAAAAATATGCCCCCAGTCTTCAAATGCCTCCTCCTAGGGAAAAGACACCTGCCATTCACCTTATCTCTGCCCCTCATTATTTTATAAGCCTCAATAAGGCCACCCCTCCACTTTCTATGCTCCCGTGGAAAAGAATCCCAGCCTCTCCTTCTAACTCAAACCCTTTTTACTTCCTTTTTATCTTCTTCCAGTTTCAAACTTTAGTCAAACTACTTAACAAAATATCAAGTCGCGCTTTGCTTTGGTGCTTCATATTCCTGGAGCCGGTAGCAGCTCACACTCTAGTCTCTCATCACTCCTATGTTACAGTATTATGTTACAGTAATTACTCTGTAATTTGGTTAGCCTCTGGAGAAGGTCACTTGCTTCAGGTGTTGAGCTGAGGATGGGAGGGAAATGTACTGAGTTGCTTTTCAAATAAAACATACCAATTATAACCTGGTCCTGTTCCTTCAAGTTAGTCAGCCTCTGCTGAGCTGCCTAGTTGATGCACACATCCCTAAAGGGTTGTTAATTGCGATGGCAGGAGAATGAATAGGAAGCAAGATCTGTCATGATAAAGAGCTTTCCACAACTATTGGAGGTCTCAAAACACTTCATAGCCAGTGGAGGTTGGTTATCTCAGTTGGTTGAAAGGCTGATGAGTGACGCCAACAATGTGGGTTCAATTCCTGTACTAACTGAGCTCGCTGTGAAGGTTCCACAATCTCAAACTCACCCCTTGCCTGAGGCATTGTGACCCTCAGGTTAATCTAACTACCAGTTATCTCTCTTTAATGAGAGAGCAGCCCTATAATCCTCTGGGATTATGGTGACTTTATCGTACCCTTTACTCATTAAACTGCTAAAAGCACTGGAAGTCACAATTATGTATTTTCTTTTTGCCTGATTTGGTGGCGTGAACTGTGTCCCGTGCATTATTTTATTATTTTAAGTGCACTTAGATCATGCATATTGCTTTTTAAACTAGTAACGACAGTCACCAAGAAATATTACGGAGAATTCAGAAAGAAATTCTTCACTTAGGCAGTGAATAAAATTTGGAACTCCCTGCCACAGAGAGAGGTTGACGTGAAAAGTGTAGATACACATAAGGTGCAATTAGAGTCATGGAGAGGTACTGCATGGAAACAGACCCTTTGGTCCAACTCATCCTTGCCGACCAGATATCTTAAATAAATCTAGTCCCATTTGCCAACATTTGGCCCATATCCCCCCTAAACACTTCCTAAGCTTATAGCTATCCAGATGTCTTTTAAATATTGTAATTGTATTTGCTGCTTCTACTTCCTCTGGCAGCACATTTCATACATGCACCACTGTCTACGTGAAAACATTGTCCCTTAAGCACTTTAAATCTTACCCCTCCCACCTTACGCCTATGCCCCTCCAGTTTTGGAATCACCCACCCTGGGAAAAAGTCCTTGCCTATTTACCCTATCCGTGCCCCTCATGATTTTATAAACCTCTATAAAGTCATCCCTCAGCTTCCGACGCTCCAGGGAAAATATCCCCAGCCAAACCCTCCATCAAATATTTGAGAAAGAAAGAGAATGGAAGGTTATGATGGCATACTTAGTGAGAAAAGATGGGAGGAGACTCAACAGAAGGATCAGCACTGATCCTGGGATGAATTGACTAGCTCTGTCCTCTTAACGTTGGTGTAAAAATAATGT
The DNA here is from genome assembly GCA_024137785.1 of Ginglymostoma cirratum. Lineage (NCBI taxonomy): Eukaryota > Metazoa > Chordata > Chondrichthyes > Orectolobiformes > Ginglymostomatidae > Ginglymostoma > Ginglymostoma cirratum. Next base: position 49,691,211 of record JAHRHZ010000020.1, read on the forward strand.
TAAAAGTATACCTATGAGAAGTAGCAGTAGCTTCTCAGAGAGATAAACCACAAATAAAAACAGTAATGTTTTGATGTGAATATATTTGTTGTACTGGGCCTCCATTTTGAAGTGTACAAGATGAATTGGACGAGTATATGTCGTTCACAAGTTTCATTGGTTGTTTCCTTCAGGGTTTGTCGTCTATGTCTCTTTAAAAAGACTATTTACTGGTAACATGTGGCTGGGTGACAAAATCTTTGGTGGTAAAGAAGGTAAACTGTTTTGTCTGCCATTTTAATTCTTGCTTTGGTCCCAGTGACAGCACATTTACCACAACTTCAGCTGGGATTGCCCAACTCTTAAACTACTGACTTTATCTGGAGTCTTCCCAGTCAGCATAGTCTAATACCATCTGCTGTGGTGTATGACCCCTGTGATCATGCTTAAAGTCATTTGATTTCCTGATATTTTGTCCTGCTAGCATTAAAAAATGAAGATTAACTGGCCAACATTTAATCATTAGCAAACAGCACTAAAATTGCTTTCAAGCTGTTATCTCTGCGATTACTGGGATCTCTTTTATGCAAATTGCTTGATGCATTTCCCTAAATTACTTTTAAAGTATCGTCATTGTTGTACTTAATTGATTTATAAAAGTGCTTTGGAATGTCCTACAGCCATGAAAATCATCACAGAAAAACAACTTTTTTGCCAATACAATTACAAATCACTGTTTATTTAATGTAAATACAAATTGTCATGCTTTTAAGAGATTCATAATTTGAGTCATATTCAAATAACTTTTTCAAAGTCATATTTTTATTGTATTAACTGATCATCATACATGAAATATTTTTCCTGGACATTCGCAACGGTCAGCATAGTTTTGTCAAATATCACTTTACAGTCTTCGTTTAAAAAGGGCAGTTCATACTTTGCACAACGCTGCAATGTTTATAGATTCCGCTCCTAAAATATTGCCTGCTTCTAATGTTGCAGTGACTAATCATGTCAAGAGGGGCATCTGAGTTGTCATTAATTAGTTTGAAGTAGTTGGGCTGTCATGAGATCCTGTGATAAATATTTTGTGGAATGATGAACCATTCATCTACATTTTCTAATGCACATGCTGAAGTATCCGCAGTGTCTCGTCTGTGATTGATGTCTTTTGTATCCTTAAGCATGCCATTATGATAGAGGGGAGATCTTTGAACTCATTGGCCTCATTGGCAAAGGCATTCAAGGCAGGAGGAGAGGGAATGAAAGGGAATACTTCCACAGAGCAAACATTTTGCAAAGACTTCTCTCTTAGCTAATTTATAAACAAATAATATGATGCAAATCATGTTACAACCCACCTGTAACTCCTGCGCTTTGAAGGTGATTACACAACACGAGTGATGTTTGTAGGTGAGGAGAGACTTTGTCTTGTCTTGGTTTATCCAGGCTAACAGGACTCTTACTGCAGTATCAGGTGTTTCTTTAAACAATTTCAGGCAGTTTTCCTCCATTGCACTTCCTAGGCAGAACCTTCCCAGACACTAAATGACGAGGCTATTGGCTAGAAATTTAGGAGAATCGCATGAGATGAGCAGTGAGGCGCTACGCAATGTCAAGAACAAAGAGTCCCATTTCCAACTATATGTTGAACGGTGAAAAGCGACTCTCATTAGTGAGCAGTGAGAGGCCTAGTTAAATTGCTATGTGATATCATTTCCCTGCACTTTCCTATTCTCTCACCCACCAGTTAGAAACTAGGTGGGGAAAACTCCTGACGTGAAAGTCTGAATGGCTGCCTGGCAAATCCAGCTTGATATTTGATTCTTTAGACTTCCATAAGTCACCAACATCTCAGGACGTGTTCCATGGGCAGGGACTGCATGCAGTCCCTGTCGAGTAGGATCTCCTGGTTCCTGTGGACAAAGTGGAATGCCAATTACCCTCTGTCTAACATGTCCAGTCAAATAAAATCGACCATGCAGGGCAACTGCAGAGCCCCAGAGCTTGACTTTGGTGCTTGGCTGGGCTTGAAAGATGGTGTCAGTGCCAGGAACTCGGAGTCTCCTGCAGTGGCCCATACTTCTAACCGCGGTGAGAGGGAGAATATGACAAGTGAGATGCCGTTGGGGAGTGGCACATGATTAATACAGCGGGGTTGGGAAGATAGTGTGAGAATACTCGTATGGAGAAACCCTCCATGAAACCCATCAAAGGTGCAACCTAAGATAACAAGGTGTAGAGCTGGATGAACACAGTAGGCCAAGCAGCTTCAGGGGAGCAGGAAAGCTGATGTTTGGGGTCTGGACCCTTCTTCAGAAATGGGGAAGGAGAAGGGGATTCTGAAATAAATGGGGAGAGAGGGGGAGGCGGATAGAAGATGGATGGAGGAGAAGGTAGGTGGAGAGGAGACAGACGGGTCAAAGAGGCGGGGTTGGAGCCAGTAAAGGTGAGTGTCGATGGGGAGTTAGGGAGGAGATGAGTCAGTCCAGGGAGGACGGACAAATCAAGGAGGCGGGATGAGGCTAGTAGGTAAGAGGTGGGGGTGGGACTTGAGGTGGGAGGAAGGACAGGTTAGGGAGGCAGGGACGAGCTGGGCTGGTTTTGGGATGCGGTCGGGGGAGGGGAGATTTTGAAGCTTGTGAAGTCCACATTGATGCCATTGGGCTGCAGAGTTCCCAAGCTAAATATGAGATGCTGTTCCTGCAACCTTCGGGTGGCATTGTTGTGGCACTGCAGGAGGCCCAGGATGGACATGTCGTCTGAGGAATGGGAGGGGGAGTTGAAATGGTTTGCGACTGGGAGGTGCAGTTGTTTGTCACGAACCGAGCATAGGTGTTCCGCAAAGTGGTCCCCAAGCTTCTGCTTGGTTTCCCCGATGTAGAGGAGGCCACATCGGGAACAGCGGATGCAGTATACCACATTAGCAAACGTGCAGGTGAACATCTATTTGATGTGAAAGGTCTTCTTGGGCCTGGGATTGGGGTGAGGGAGGAGGTGTGGGGCCAGGTGTAGCACTTGCTGCGGTTGCAGGGAAAAGTGCCGGGTGTGGTGGGGCTGGAGGGGCGTGTGGAGCGGACAAGGGAGTCACAGAGAGAGTGGTCCCTCCGGAAAGCAGATAGGGGAAAAATGTCTTTGGTAGTGGGGTCAGATTGCAGGTGGCGGAAGTGTTGGAGGATGATGCGTTGGATCCAGAGGTTGGTGGGGTGGTACGTGAGGATGGGGGGGATTCTGTTTTGGTTGTTATTACGGGGAGGGGGTGTGAGGGATGAGTTGCAGGAAATGCGAGTGACACGGTCAAGGGCGTTTTCGACCACAGTTTGTCCTGTGCTGTGACCCCTCTGCTTATTATCCGTGTCATGCTATAGCCCATGGGGAATATTTACTGCTGCACCCGTGTCTGTGAGCCAGCGGTCTGTGCAGAATCTGTGATGTCAGCTAACTCACCACCACATTCTAAAGGGAAGTTAGGAAAGAACAGTAGATGCTGTCCTACCCAGTGAGACTGTCAACCTATGAACAAATTTTTTTAAAAAGCCCTTTTGCATGGGCCTCACCGATCCCTAGATTTTACTAACTTGAATCAACTCCAGAAATGACAAATTATTTCCACACAAAAAGCCTACAGCCTGTACGGATCAATCAGTAAGTTTCACTTTTGGGTCTCCCTCCCATGACGAGGCTGGGTTTCTCTTCATAGGTTTAAGAGACTATGTAAACTGAAGCATTGAGATCTCAATGGTTTCACTGGCACTACATTCTGATTGATGCTGCAGTCTAACGACTCTGCATATTTCTCATGATCGTTCCTTATACGTTAACACCCTGACAATAATCCTGTCCAAAAGTGCGTGCTTCAGGAACCCTGAAGTCAAACACTTGTCGAGCTGAGAAACCTGACCCCGAGAAGCTGAATCGTGCAGCCTTAGCGTTTTGAGGGCAGATAGAAATTTTGGGAGACAGTTGTACAAAATGTGATTTCCTCTTCATGGAGAAAACGCTCCTAAATTACAAGACTCAAAACAAAAACCTTTCTTTAGAACATAGGAGCAGGAATAAGCCATTTGGCCCCTGTAGCCATTCAATAAGGTTATGGCTGATCTTCCCAATGTCTCAACTCTTTTATTCTAGCCCACCTTCACCTTCAACTTCCCAATATTTCAAGTATGTATCCATGTCCCTTTTAAATACCTTCAGTGTTCTAGCCTCCACAACCCTCCTGAGGTAGAGAATTCCAGACCCCCACTAACCCTGTGAAAGAAGACATTCCTACGCATCTCAGTTTTAAGAGTGTCTCCTTGTTTTGTAACTATACCCCCAGTCTGAGATTCCCCCACTAGTGGAAACACCTTCTGAGCATTTACCCTGTTGAGCGCCCTCAGAATCATTCTCTTAAACTCTAATGAATAAAGGCCTGACCTGTTTGCCTGTACTTGATAAGTCAACTCCTTCATTGTATGAATCAACTGAGTGAAACTCTTTTGAACTGCCTGCACTGCCAAAATGTCCTTCCTTAAATATGGGCACAAAGTAGTCCATGTACTGCCTCACCAACACCCTGTACATTTGGGACAAGAATTCCCTACTTTCAAACTTCAACCCTCTAGCAGTAAAGCTGAAAATTCTATTTGCATTCCTTGGAAGTTCTCGCTCTCGTGCTCGCACTCTCGCTCTCTCTCAACTTAAATAATCATCTGCCTTTGATTCTTCCTGCCAATGTGCATAACCTCACACTTTCCTATATTAGTTCCATCTGCCAAGTTGTTGCCCACTGACTCAACCCATATATGGCTGCTTGCAGATTCCTTATGTCCTCATTACAACATGCCCTCCTACTTATTTTTGTATTGTCAGCAAATTTGGGTACATTACGCTCTGTCCCTCTTCCAAACTACATTAGTATTTTTTGGATATTGTCCTTGACTGTGTTTGTTAACCATAGGTTGTTCATTGCCCCCTTTTTAACCACAGCAAATATTTGCTGAGCATTATGAAATATCTGCTTAAATGTCAGTCATTGCTCATCCACTGACTTTTCCCTTAGTTTATTCTTCCAGCCCCTTTAGGTAACTCTTTCTTCATACCTCTGTAATTGCCCTTATTTAGTTTGAGGACATTGATTGGAGACCTGAGTTGAATTTCCTCAAATTGAATTTGAAATTCTACCATATTGTGATCTCTACCTTCTAGAGGACCCTTACCTATAAGACCTCTTTGTAATCCTAATCATTATACATTGCCAGACCTGAAGTAGCCTATTCCTGCGTAGATGATGCAATGCACTATCTCAGAAACAATCCCTGATGCACAGTACAAGTTCATTTTACATGATACATCTGCCTGTCTCATTTATCCAGTCAATATGCAGATTAAAATGTTCCATGATGGTTGTAGTGCTCTTCTCACACACCATTATTGCCTGAGTTATACAGTGAGTTATAATTCTTCAGAGATTTATAGAGGACTCCCAGCTGTGTCTGTTTCCCCTTGCCGTTTCTTATTACCACCCAAAGTGATTCCAAACCATAATCCATTGCACTTACATCACTATGCACCACCACATTGATAACTTCTTTTATAAGCAAAGCTATTCCACCTCCTTTTTCATTTTTGTCTATTTTTCCAGAACGTCCCTTAAGTATTGAGTTTCCAGTCCCCCAGTCCTGATACCCTGCAATGGCATCCTTGTAATAGCTGTCAAGTCCTATTTGTTCATTTCTCTGTGCCATCAGCTCAGCTATCTTGTTACAAATGATGCATACATTCAGACAGGGAGTGTTAAGCTTTGACTTTTCCCCGTTATTACTTTGGTTCTAATTTCTGCTGCACTATTCTACTTCCATTTTGTGCCCCTTCCCATCACATTTTCATTTTCTCTTACCTCTTAACTACCCTTCACTTCGCTCTCATTTCTTTTTGATTTTTCTTCAAGTTCCCTTCAATTGAATTCTCCCTCCAACTAATTAATTTAACACCTTTTCTGTAAGCCTTAGTTGTGTGTTTTGCTAGTTTACTGGGACCAGCATGGTTCAAATGAAGCCCATCCCAACAGAACAGCTGTCTCTTTCCCTAGTACTGGCGTCAGTGCCCTACAAATTAGAACCTATTTCTCCCACACCAGTCTTTGAGCCATGCATTTATCTCTCTGCTCTCATTTTCCTTACACCAGTTTGTACATGGCTGAGGTTACAATATGGAGGAAATATCTTTGCGTGGGTCCACATTGTAATTTAGCCCAGAGTTGCTCATAATGCCTCAGCAGAATCTCTTTCCTAGTCCTACCTATATCATTGGTAACTACATGGATCGCTATACCTGAATCCTAACCCCCCATTCCAATTTCCTGTCTCGCCCAGAAGGGATGTCCCTACCCTTGGTACTGAATGGGCAATATAGTTTTTGCGACCTTCAGCCTTTGCTACAAGGAATAGTATCTATTCCCCTAACTATGCTCTCCCATTTTACTATCACATTTCTCTTTTCTTCACCCTGTTAAATAGTGATCTGCACCATGCTGCTGTGGTCAATTTACTCATCCTGCCTGCAGTCTGTGCCCTTGTCCACACTAGAAGCAAGAACCTTGTACCTATTGAGCAAGGGGTCTCGATAAGACCCCTCCAGAGCTAAATTCCTGATCCCCATACTTGCCTGAATTGTAGCCACACATTCCTATCCCTGACTATGGTACATAATTTATCAAAGGGATGTGACTGACCCCTGAAACACAGTGTCCAGATTACCCTTCCTCTCCCTGATGTGCGACAGTGTCAGCAACTCAGATTCCGGCCCATCAGCCTGGAGCTGAAGTTCCTCGAGCAGCCACCAATTGCTGTAGATCAATATGGATCATTCCAGCATCCGACAGCTCCCACACACTTCAGCTGCAGCCCATCGCCTATCCAGCCTTCTGTATTAGATTAAATTGATTAATTTGGATCTTAAATAAGTGGGTTTCCTAATTGTATTCTTTAGTTGTCAGACCATCTCCTGATTAAAATCCTTGGCTAATCAAATGATACCTAAATAATATGCACCAATTGCCTACCTGTTTTTCTCTATCGCACCTTAGCTCTGATAGGTTGGAAGGGTTCCGCAGTTGCTCATTTCTGTCTCCCACCACTTCTTTATTCTTACACAGGGACCACTCTTGGTGTACTGAGCATCCCTCTCTGCCTCTGGTCTTTATCTCCTGGTATTCTCACACATGCCTCCCTCTGTGTGCCCAGCGACTGACCAGCAAGTTAAGACTTTGCTGTGATTTCACACATAGTCTGTTTCCTCTTCTCCCTGCGCTATTTTATCTGGTGTCTGCCCCTCCTATTCTCCTACTGTTTTACTTATTTTTATGAAAAAAGTATATATTTGAAACAAAAAAATTATTGTTGTATACATAGTCACTAAATCAGTTCGGTTCTATACAGTAGCATATGGAGAAACAAACAAACATTGGAGTTTGACAGAATCCAACAAACAAATCAAAGGTATTTCTTACTTGTAGAAGATCACATTTACATATATTTGAGGTACTGGGAGGGCCCAATAACTGAACGGACCCCCATTTAACTTCAGCATAATGACCTCAGACGGTGGTCTTTCTCCACTGTGCCCTGGCGGTGGCTGCCCCAAGCTTTGATGCATCCCTCAGCACATGTCCTGGACCTTGGAATGTGTCAGCCTGAAACAATCAGGGTCAACTCCTTGCTCTAGAAGACCAGCAAGTTTTTTGGGTAGACCAAAGGGCGTTTTTCACTGAGTTGATGGTCCTCCAGGCACAGTTGATGTTTGTCTCAGTCCCAGGGAACACAGCGTAGAGCATAGAGTCCTGCGTTACAGAGCTGCTTGGGATGAACCGCAACAAAAACTGCTGCATCTCTGTCCAGACCTCCTTTGCAAAGGTACATTCTGGATGTGTGATAGTCTCTACATCCCTTGCAGCCACTTTGAGGGCAGCGTGTGGTGGCACAGAGGGTCCAGGCATACATAAAGGATCTCATGGGTAGTGCCCGTCTCACCACCAGCTTAGCGATGTCTTGGTGCTTCTTGGAAGGTTCTGGCAATGAGGCATCCTGCCAAATGACTTTGACAGTCTGCTCAGGGAACCACATGACAGCGTCCACCCTCTCCTTTCCCCACACAGTCTCAAGGATGCTATGTGCTGACCACTTCTGGATGGACTTGTGATCAAAGGAGTTTTCCTTTGCAGATTTCTCCATGAAGGACAGGTGATACGGAACAGTCCAACTACTTGGAGCGTTCCGCGGCAGCGAGGCCAGTCCCATCTTTCACAACTCCAGGGATAGATAGAACCTCCATATGAAGTGACACTTGGTGTCTGTGTACCGAGGGTCTACGCACTGTTTGATGCAGCCACCCAGGTGGCCGTCAGGATGAGGGCAACACTGGGTATGTTCTACCCCACCCCCTCCCCACCTCCCCTGTACCTTATCAGAGTTTTGTACACAGTATCCCTGTGGACACGGTCCATCTTAGACTCCAGATAACGTAGAAGATGGCTCAAATGACTGCAAGGGAACAGGCTAGACCTGTGCTACGTACAAATACAGGGAAAGCGCCTCACATCTGATGACCAGGTTTTTACCCACGATGGAAAGGAAGCAGTGCTTCCAAAAGCCCAGTTTCTACCTCAACTTGGCAGTATGCTCCTCAAGTTTTTTTGTGCACACCCCGAACCCTCCAAGCCACATTTCCAGCACCTTCAGATAATCTGTCCTGACAGTGAAGGGGTTAAAGGATCAGTCGGCCCAGTTCCAAAAGAACATGGTCTCACTTTTCCCTTGATCTACCATGGTTCCCGAGGCCAGTTTGAACTGGTTGCAGATGCTCATGAGTCTGCGCACTGACAGCAGATTGAAGAAGAAAACAGCAATGTCATCTGTGTGCGGGGAGGCTTTGATCTACAGGCCTCTGCTGCCTGGAATAGTCACCCCTCTCAGGCTCACATTCTTGCTGATGGACTCAGCAAAAGGCTCTGTACAACACACAAACAAGGCAGGAGAGGTGCACAGTCCTGCCTGACTCCAGATCTGATCGGGAAGCTTTCTGATTCCCATCCATTGATTGAGACCGTCCCTGCTCCTCTCTCTCCCACTCTTAGTTTTAGTCCTAACAAAAGTTTTCGGCCCGAAACATTGACTTTCCTGCCCTTTTGGATGTTGTCTGACCTGCTGTGCTTTCCCAAACCCTCACCTGTAGACTTTGGCTTCCAGCATTTGTAGTCCTTATTGTCTCTTAGTTTTATGTATTTCTTTTTCTATTTCAGACCAATATCATCAAAGGAGGAAGAGACTTGTGAAGATGCACAAAGCTAGCAGTATTAGAGAGCACCTCGATATCTTTTGGACTGCGATTAGACCGACACATCCTCAGACTGAAGAGTCCAAGTTGGGCAATGTCACCCAGCAGCACTCGAGACAAAAACGCTTTTTGTCATATCCAAGATTTGTAGAGATCATGGTCACTGCTGACAACAAAATGGCGCAACATCACGGGAGGAATTTGGAGCACTACATTTTAACACTTATGTCAATAGTGAGTATCCATCTGCAAATGGTGGTACATGTTTGCGTAAATGTTAGTGAAATAATACTAGTGGAAAGAGGTCATTTATCCACTCTTTGCTTTGCTTAAACTGTTACATCCTTGCTGTCCTTCCCCAGCATCTTGAAATACAGTTGTTGGTGTAAGCTGAAGCACCCAGTGAGAATGAAATTTAAAAGTAAAAGTGAAAATGCAATAGACTCAATGAAATGGGGATGATCAATGTAAAGGATTATTGTTTCAACTTGGAAGTTTACCACACCAAAATTTATATTTTAGTGTTCAGATCAAGTTGGTACCGAAGTAAGTCTTTGAATTTTCACACCATGTGCATTACTAATGAATTAAGATTAAACTTGTCATATGTTTATAAATTCAATAGTTGAAAGCCCCTCTTCAGTAGCACCCTCGGTTTTGAGTCGCCCTCTGTTTGTTTGCAAAAATGCAAGGTTGCAAATTATATGCAAAAATCATTACCCTGTCAAACAAATCCTCATCGTATGAAACAGCTGAAAATGTAGTGTTATATTTTGTTAATTTTTTTTCTCCCATACCTCAGATTTGCTGATTCCAACAGAGATGTTGTAGCATGGCTGCAGTCTCTCACTCATCCAGTCATTCATCACTTGTTGAACTAGACAGAGTGTTGATGGACTATTTACTCATAGAAGACTTTATAGTCCAAACTGATTTTGTCCTCAGTCAGAGTTCACACATGCTTTCTAGTACAAGTCATTGGAGAGCAGTGAAGGAGCCCCCACTGCCTTCAAAAGCCAGGAATAGTGCGACTGAAGTCCCAGCTGACATCAGATCATTTAACTCGGATGAAAATGTTATGGATTAGTTTAGTGTAAAATCTGTACCACACAAGCACCTCCTGATTTGAGAGTTCATCCGAAGTCAACAGCAATAATGTTATAAGTTAAGCAAATAACTATTGTGAAGGTCATTTTACAAAGTCACTTTCCTCTCCCCAAAACACATTTATAAAACGTACGAAGAACTTCAGTTTATGTAGCACATTGAATGTAGTAAGACAACCCAAGATGGTTCATAGGAACCCACTCAGGCAAAATGTGACACCAAGTCACATAAGGAGATAATGATGCAGGCCAAATGCTGGGTCAAAGCAGATTTTGGAGTTCCAAGAGAGGAAAGGCAAGTGTGGACAGAGAAGTTTTGGGAGGGAATTCCAGCACTTAGAATCTAGACTTCTGAAGGCATGGCTGACAATAGTGGGTAGAGGAATTCGAGATGTACAACCGGTTAGAATTAGATGCTGGAGAGGTTACAGGAGGCGTAAGGCTACGGAAGGATTCAAAAACAAGGATAAAATAATTAATTCCTTGAGATCGTTATTTGCAGTGTAAACTGATAGGAGGCCAGAAACATGATTAGTGCTGCTTCTTACGTCCTCATCGTGCACACACAGTCTTGGAGATGAAGAAGTTTTATAGAGTAGTTAATGTCAAGTGATGTTGCTTGCAGTGCTACAGTTTATTTGTCCTTGTGTAACACATTTCAGATGACCTATGTAGGGGAACCCCCATGATGGTGTGACAAGCCCACAGTTTATAGTCTGCTAATTGGTTCCTGTCGATGGAGTGACATGTAAACTGTAGCCTCAGGGTAACAAGCTAGTAAAACAGTGTTTGAAAGCTGTTTAGTACAAACTTGGAGACCCTGTGCTGCTCTTTCAGTGAAATATACTCAGTGCAGTGTGGTGCTCAATGAGGAAATGATCTCCTTTACAGCTTTAGCGATGGAGTTGCCTCATGTTGGGTTACTGCTAACAGGAACTTTTTAGTTTCAAAACAGTTGACCATTCTGTATGAGTATCTAGAGGCAAGGAGAAATGACCGGCTGGTTTGGGCAGATTCATTGGCTGGTCTGGGGAATGTTACTGGGCTGTAAAAAGTCGCGAACCAGAGGTTGACCACGAAATGTTGTTGGTAATAAATGACCTGACATGTTGCAGGGAGGGAGTAATGGCATAACGAGCTGGATTGGGAGGGAGCTGGATTAGATGAGCTGTCAAAGTGTGTGAGTAGGGGACCACTAAATGGGCTGCTAGAATGGACAGTGTTGGGTAGATTGTCGAAAGTAGTAACTGATGTGTTGCTCGAGAAAAAGTGGGGATTGTTGCACTGGAGTGACGGATTGCCAGTTGAGAGGGGATGGGCTATCAAGGGGATGAATGTATCGTTGAGTTGAAGCAGGAGTGTTTATTGCTGTGTTGGAGGGGAGGGGTGCAAGGGGTTAAAATTGTATCAGAGGTA